>OX578150.1:124660231-125860231 GCA_951213105.1 Amaurobius ferox | reverse complement strand
CAAGGGAATATTTTGTATGGCTAGAGTGGTGTAGCTGGTAGAATGCTTGTTGACACAAAACCGAAAAACCTGGCTCTAGAAGAAATTTCAACAGAATCCTTGCATTATTTTTTTTTCTTTTGGAGTTTAATAAAACTCCTTGGAAAATGCTCAAACTCTCCTGCAATAACTCCTGAAAATGGGTTCTTGGAAAAAGAGTGTAATTAAACTGCACAATTAACTCTGTTTATAATTACCTTTTCGTGATCTTTTTGGCAATCCGTGAGATTAATGCGCTTGTTCTTTAGGTGATGCGGAGTATCTCTCCGATGTAATTTGTTCGGCCGATCTGATTGTTCTTCAACATCCGCATCAAAACCTACATGCTTTTCTGCATCCTAGAGTGTGAAAATAAAAACATGTGAAAGAAGATTTTAAAATTGATTGAGAAAGCAATCGTTACAAAAATGTGAACAGATGTTGTGTTGCTGCTAATATTTAATAATTTTAGATCAGTTCAGTAAATTATTTATGTATTAATATATTCTTTTCTTAAATTTAATTATCTATTTTACATGAGAGTGTTTAATATTCTATTCCATAGTTCTTGTGCTTTAATTGGTAGCGATTCGTTATTTTGAGGTTTTAGTAAGTTAAATTAGCTAATTTGTAATTCCATTTATTTCTCTTCTAAATTTGTTATATTTGGTTAAGAATGCATTAATTCATCATGATTTCTCATTTAAATTATATTTTCAGCCTTTCAAAAACTTCAGCATCATCCATGTTTTAAATCTTACCGTATTTGCATAATCCAAAACATTTCACTTCATTTCTTTTAATTTTCATCTGCCTGGGTTTTTCTTCCTTAATGTTTAGAGTTTATGATTAGCTGACAGTATTATTAAAATCATCTGTCATGAATTTCTTTTATTGTTTATCGATAATTTATATACAATTTCTGGCAACAACCTTTAAAGTATAAAAGGCTGGTTTGCATGTTTTTTCACTGTAAAACTTTGTAAAACTTTTTTCACTTTGAAAATGTAAAGTCCTTATTTGCACTATGGCATAAAGTTCCCAATGGAACAAATTGTTTATTCTATTTCTTAAAACATGACATAAGATGAACTTCTGAACGTGCTGCTTTACTTGCAACTATATTCTGATCGTTGATGTTTCATTTCTTCACATCGCAAGAAGCCTTAATCATCAATCTTTATATATAATAAACCATATGACCAGGCAATATATCCTCGTGGATCTGCTTTCCAGCTGCCTGCTAAGTTGCTGTAACTACAGTGCAGAGAGAAGTTAAAATGCTGAGAACGAATAATATCCTGCCTCATATATACAGTAAAATCTATTTGAAGCAGAATATCAAGGACCCCTAAAATCTTTTTCATCTTGAATGGGTTTCCGCTTCATACAGATTATTTCTATCTGCTTTATTTGAGGCAAAAAAATAAAATAAAATAAAATAAATAAATAAAAATAATTAAAAAAAAATCATTTAAAATAACATTTTGTTTCATACTATGTTTGTTTCTAGTAAGCGTCATTGTATCAGATAATAAAAAATAATGCATCACAGAGTATCAAATATCTGGATAAACAAGTTGAATATAAATATTTTTTTATATCAATTTAGTCTTTAATAGCAGATTCTAAAGCTTATTTTAGTATTACAACTCTTTCTTCAAGAATGGTGATAAAAGTAAAGTTTTAACATTCCCGCATCTACACACATAGCAGAAATTTTTACCTTATCAGAACTATCGCCAGCAGAGTCCTCATCAAGGAGATCTTCTCGTGTCTGAGCACGATACAATGGGCAATTAGCATCCAGATCTGCAGAACTTCCCTCTTCTGGCAGTTGATCTACTTCTGGAAGATCATCAGAGTCTGGAATATCTCCTAAGCTCTGAACAGCATCTAAAATTTATTGCACTTTAACAATTTGATTCAAACAGGGAAAATGTAGCTTAATGGGGGAAACCCATATAGAGTTACTCAATTTTCAAAATGATTTAATTCAAATAATTACAAAAATATTGATTTTATACACTTATTCTAATCTGAATTAAAAATTTATAGAATCCATCTTAGTGGACAAACATGATAAACTGCAACCAGTTTTATCAACTTCAAAGAAATTAAGCATAAAAAGGAAAAGGAAAAGGAAACTAAACAGAAAAAAAATTCAACAAAGGAAGGAAATTACACAAAATGAGCCTAAATCTACATGTACAGTAATCTCTGGAAGAACAAAGTGTATTATGATTCTTATGAGCAAACCTAAAATTTAGTAGCATCTGTGAATTTTTATATTGTATCAGGATAATTCTTAGTTCAATGAAGAAATTCCTTTTAATTGTATCTTTGGTCTCATCTTCTAAATTTGTTAAATTAATCAGTTTATTGAATGGTGTAAGATTTTATAAAAATTGGTTAATATTAACCTGTGCCACACGAGTTCTTAAATTTACAAAAATCAAGAAATTGTCTCAACTTTTGCAAAAAACTAAAAATTAAAATTCCTTAAATGCTTAATAATACTTAAAATGCTCATAAATATCTCATTTCTATGTTCTTGACATAAAACTGCCCTAACAAATTGCTTAGACATAATAAAATATAGCTTTAGTTAGAGCATTGTTAATTTTTTTTTTTTTTTTAATTTCTTACTGGCAGTGCAGAGCTCATGTTAATTAAAATTGAATTATGGTGTATTGCATCATCTTCTATTTTCTTTGTCAGATTTGTTTTGTGGACTGCTTCTAGCTGTTTTGAAAAACTTATTACATCCACAAATAAATTTGGTTAGTAAATAGCGACAATGTCTAATACCAGGTTTTATTCAACTAGTAATCTGATAAATCTTAAAATAATTATATTCTACATTGTAACTGACTTCTAATGATTAAGCGTTAAAAGTATTTTTATATTCTTCAAATTATGAAGTCAATTATCTGAGAAAGTGTCAATTTTGCAATACACGAAACAAAGCTTTTTGATAAAATAGTATGGAAACATGTCAACTAATTAATACTTCAAAATCAGACAACCAAAAAATATGTTTAAAAGTCTCTTATTAAAATCTCCTTTTTACAATGTGAGCTCTGTGATTTTATACGTAGTAAAAAGGAGATTTTAATAAAAGACTTTTAAACCTATTTTTTGGTTGTCTTTGATTTTAAAGTACAAAAATTTTTGGTATAAAACCAAGACAACTGTGAGTCAACATTGCAGAGAGAAGATACAATCCTCATACAATAATTAGATAACTTTGTGTAAAATAGCTAACAGGATCAAAAAGACCAAAAAGAACGCATAGGGTATGGGTTAATATTAATTTATTTTAATAAAATTTTGCACTGTTCATTAATATCACCAATTTAACAAATTTAGCAGGTGAGACTAAGTATACTATCAAAATTATTTTTCACTATTAAACCAAGGACCACACTAGTGTTCACCGAATTTATTTGTAACTACCGAAGACATTTCCGGATCAATTTGTTTATAGGTATACATTGAAGAACGTAAATACAGTTTACACTTACATACATTTTATATAATAATATTTTTTATAAGGATACGTATATCCCTTAAAATATAGAAATAAATAATGTATGGATTTCGTCATCAGACACGTTGAGCTAGTTCTAAAAAACAAAAATTTGTGGGAGGGGGGGGGGGGGGGGGGGGCTGATGTTCCTTCTATGAAAATTACAGTTAACATAAGATTATTCCCTGTTATGGTATGTACGAAACTGCTCCAATGCAAAAGTAAAAAATTGTCAACTATCTTCAATAAATTTGATACTGGCATCTGACGCACGAAGCTGCTCCAATGCAAAAGTAAAAAATTGTCAACTATCTTCAATAAAGTTGATACTTATATCCATGTTGGGTTGCTTTAGAATTTAGGTAATTTGGGGATTTGGAAATTTACTTTTATTTCTTTTTCCCTGGCTCAATATTCTTAATTTGGTAATATGTAAATAATATTTATTGGCTTTTTCATTTATTCTTTAATTAGAATATTTTTAATCTTCTAAATTAATTTTCTTTATGATATTCTTAATTAAAAATGTTCCATTCCTTAAATTAATATTACTTTTGATTTGTAAATTTTAAAAATTATTTATTTATTTGATTCCCCTTAAAATTCCCTTTAATTTGATGTCCCATTTTCCCATTTTGGTTAGAAATTCCGTTTGTTCTTCAGTTTCAGGTTATTTCCATGTCTCACTGCAATTCAAAAATTTCAGTTGCGGCCATTTTCGGAATTCTGTTTTGCGGGCTTTTTACTGCGATTAAATGCGCCACCTAAGCGTTTTCGCGCCTCTGGAATTCGTGATTTATTTTAATTGGTTCGCGTTTTTACGGATCGTCTGCTCTCGGAATTATGAGTATTATTTTTGGCAATTCTAATTTCGGTAAGCGAATTTTAATTGCTGCCGTTTATCTAAACTCCGCGTTTTTGCCGCACATATAAATACGCGCGTAGAACTTTTCAGTTTCAGTTTTTTGTTGAAATCCTTCGTCGGTGTTAGCGCGAGAAGCGCGTTGTTTATTTTCGAATGGAACTTATGTTCCACGCGAGCTTTTCAATGGAACGTTAGGTTCCTCGCGTTTTTTTTTTTAACATTTGTAGTTTTAATTTAAATGATGGTTTTTCGAGTTTTTATCGCGAAATTCACGAAGTAACTCACGGAAAGATGTGTTGTGAGAATTTATTAAGTGTGTTACGAGAATGAAGCGCCTCTAGAAACTTCGTCCGGTAGTTTTAAGAAGATCCGAGTGTACCAGAAGTAGCTGTTAGGTCTGATCTCCTGAGTTTACAATCCTTTTCAAGAAAAATGCTGAATCCTCTCCTGTTTCAAGTTTGGTGATTTCCAGTAAACCAGTCTACAAAATTTGTTTCCTACCAGTGAAGTTCTAATAAATTGGAACTTTTCCCCCCTGTCTGATGACCCATCTGGTGAATATTGCTGTTATATTTAAACTTCTAATTTCTTAAATTCTCAATATTTGAGATGTATTTAATCAAATTTTATTCTGTAAATTTAAAATTCTAAAACTTTATTCTGAGAGCAAATTTCTAAACCTTCATAAATTTATAAGAGCCTGGGAAAATTCTAAAATTCTTTTAAATTTAATATTTTTTGTTAATGATTTTCTGATGGAATTTAATATAGATTGTTTTGAGTAAAGTTTTTATGCTAATTTCTTAATTTTAACTAAGTTGATAAAATTCTAAAATTCTAATGTCTAAAATTCTAATGTTAATTCTCCCTGAGTTGCCTGCCTGTGAGCAGTGTTTTTGTATTTGTTAATTTGAATTAATTTGAAGTACTATTTAATAAACTAATTTTCTTTAAACTAAATATTATGTCTTCATTTATCTTTTTAAACACAGCAGGTTTTATTCTATCTGTCAAACACAACAGTAGTTTTGGTGCCGTGTACCAGTCTAGAAATTGCTCTCATGTTTTATAATATTTATTAGTAGTATTAAACTTTCAATTGTATTGCAATTATGGATGATGTTAGAGAAAATAACTGTATGTATATTTCTGTATTTGGGTCAGACGAAACTGGAGATGGCTCTAAAGATAAGCCTTTTGAAACTTTATTATATGCAATGTTCTCTGTTGGTAAAGAGCCATTTCCTTCATTTCTCACAAATTCAAACGATGGTAAAGATTGGGATTTAATTCCCAGAAGTCAGGTTGCTAGTACCAAGAAAACTTGGTTATCCTTATTGGAAAGAAATTTACCTTCTAAAATAAACATTGAGGCAACCTCTGATAATGTAAATTCTGTTGGTAACAAAAATATTGATTCAAATGTTAATAGTAAACAATATGACTTAAATGAACAGGGATTAAAAATAGATTCTTCTAAATGTAATGTAATGAGTAATTTTAAAACAGTCTCTTCAATAGGAGACTTTTTAGATTCAATACCAGTATTTTCAGGAGAGGAATCTGGCCTCCCATTGGAGGATTTCATAGATAGAATTAAAATGTTAGCTGACCATGCAAATTGGTCTGAGTTAGACAAGGTCTTGGTTTTAAAGTTAAAACTGTCAGGCATAGCTGCAAGATTTATTAGAGATAATCCTAAGTTAAAAGAAGAGAAATCTTTCTCTCAAATTCTTAAAGCTTTACGCGACAGATTTTCCTCAATAGAATGTTTACACAGTAACTTGAGAGCATTTTTGCAAAGTTATCAGAGACCAAATGAATCTGTGCGTCAGTTTGCTGCCAGAGTTGAGGCTTCCTCATATAAAACTGTTTCACCTGCCTTACTGAATGACAGAGTGGCAAACCAGCAAAGACTTGATGTCTTGTGCTCGGTTTTCATTGAAGGCTTGAAGCCTCATTTCAAACGGCTAATCCTACCTCAAAACCACAAGAGTTTTGACTCTGCAAAAAGGCATGCTGTGGCAGAGGAAGAGGTGTGGAGCAAGCAACATGGGGATGATCCCCAATATGTAATGAGTCTTGGAGAATCTGAAAATAAGCAGCTCCATGATGAGCTTAAGAGAAATAGAATGGAGGTAGAAAACCTCACTAAAAGGCTTGCTGAGTTGCAAACTCAGATTAACACCAAACCACAGCTGCCTCAAACTAGAGTGACAAAGGATAGCCGAAGGTGTTTTTCATGTGGTCTATTAGGTCACATAAGTGTGGATTGTAGGAAATTTCCTCAATCACACAGGTTCAACAGAAATTCTGGGTCTCTGCCTACTCGAATGTATCAACAACCTTTTTCTTTTCCACAACCTACACAAAACTATCCATATAATTATTTTCCACAACAAACGCAGGGATTTCAACAACCTACTCAATTTTTTTACCATCAGCCAAATCAAAACTTTCAGCCTGACATTAATGAAACTAAACCTAAAATGAGTTACAACACTTTTTATACACCTAGGGGTGATAAAAATGACAACGACAAACAAAATTTAAACTAAGTAAGGGTGAAGGGAGTTTTCACTCCAACTTACCTTCTGAAGCCCTTGGAGTGTTACCTGTGGTGCAAAATTCAAATTTGATTTCATTACAGAATTTGTCTCTACCAGTGATTTCTGGTATGATAAATAATGTTGATATTCCTATACTTATTGATTCTGGTGCTTCTATTAATGTGTTGTTTACAAATGTATTATCTCATTTAAATATACCTGACAGTCAATTAACTAAATGTAATATAAATTTAAAAGGCATCTCTAGTGATATTATAAAAGTTTCCAAAAAATTGAATATTAATTTAAATTTAAATAACAAAATATTTAATGTTGATTTTTATATTATGGACTGTGATTCTTGTAATTATTCAGCAATACTTGGTGTGAAATTTTTAAAGGGTTATAAGATGTCAATAGATTTTAGTAATAATGTTTTATACAATAATATTGTAACTGTGCCTTTTGCAATTAAGGATGAATCTGTACCATTTTCATTATCTAATGCAACTCAATTCTTAAATAATTATGAAATTAACAGAGAAAATACTTTGAATTCTGAAAAATATAGGGATAATTTGTGCTATGCACTTAGGAAATACACAATTCCTCCTCTATCGGAGGCTTTCATACAACTAAAATTAAAAGAGATTGTTAAATTTAATTCACCTACTGTGATGATTGAGCCTTTAAACAACAGTAAAATTCTGGTCGCTAGATCAGTAAATAATGTATCTAGATCTAATATATATAATGTAAAAGTATTGAATTTGTCAACTGATGAGTTGCACATAAATAAGCATTCAAATTTAGCAAAAATTGTTCCTATCACAGTAGTATCTTCCTTTTCAGTTAACAATATTACTGAGTCAAGTGCAGAGAGTGGTGATAATTTTGATGTTTGGGGAGGAAATTTTGATCTTTCACACTTAGACTATAATGAAAAAAGACAAATAGAGAGTTTAATTAATGATTATAAGCATATTTTTGCTAATTCTATTCCAGATTTAAAGGGGTGTGATACAGTTTTTCATAACATTAACTTAAAAGATGATATTCCTGTTAAACAGAAACCTTATAGAGTTCCTTATCATGTAAGAGATGAATTAGATAGACAAATTAATGAGCTTCTTGAAAATGACATTATACAAGAAAGTGATTCACCATTCTCCGCACCTGTACTGTTTGTTAAAAAGGCAGATGGAACATTAAGATTAGTAACAGATTTTAGAAAATTAAATGATAAAACTATTGATGATATTTTTCCACTGCCAAATATCACTGAATTGATTGATAGTTTAAGTGGTGCGAAATATTTTTCTACATTAGACTTAACATCTGGATTTTATCAAATGAAATTGCACCCAGACGACACACACAAATGTGGCTTTTCTACACCTTTTGGCCACTATGAATGGAAAAGAGTCCCTTTTGGTTTGAAAAATGCCCCCAGCTCCTTTCAACGACTTATGTCCATCGTCCTAGCTAAGCTTTCCCCTTTACAAATTTCTATTTACATAGATGATATTGTTATTGCATCTAGAACCTTTGAGGAACACTTAATGAAATTAAAGGTAGTATTTGATAGATTATCTCAACATAAATTATGTTTAAAGCCAAGTAAATGCAATTTTTTTAAATCTTCAATAAATTATTTGTGTTTTCAAGTTTCTGAAGGTATTGTCCAGCCTGACCCCTCAAATTTAAAACTGTTAAAAATTTTCAAAAACCCACCTCTAAAAAACAAATTCGCCAATTTTTAGGATTAACTGGTTTCTACAGAAAATTTATTGAAAATTACTCCTTAAAAGCTCTTCCCTTAACTAATTTAACTAAGCAAAATATTAAATTCTCTTGGACCCCTGAAGCAGAAAATTCTTATCAAACCTTAAAATCCGAATTACTTAAAGAACCCATTTTACATCTCCCTGATTTTTCAAAACCGTTTTTGGTATGTACCGATGCATCGAATTTTGCTCTTGGAGCAGTTCTCTGTCAAGAAGGAAAGGATGGATTTTTGCACCCTATTGCTTATACTAGTAAAAAACTAAAAGATGCAGAAATAAACTATAGCACAGTTGAGAAAGAGACTTTAGGAGTTGTCTGGGCAACATCCTATTTTAAGCAATACCTTTTGGGAAAACATTTTACTGTTTATTGTGATCAGGCCTCCCTTTCAAATGTTTTGAAATTAAAAGACCCCACTTCTAGGATAGCACGGTGGATAATGTCCATGACCCAGTTTAATTACAAAATTATTCATAAACCTGGTCGCCTAAATTTACCAGCTGATTATCTATCTAGATGTGTAAATAATGTAAACGTAAACACTATAGACCTGGATGTTGATACTAACCTTCTTTTAAGAGTACGTAATTCTCAAAATTCTGACCCCAATTGTATAAGAATTGGCTCATGCTTAGATAAAAATATTGACCCATTCCCTAAAAATTTAATGTTTTTCTTAAAAGATGATGTATTATATTGTACTAATAGGAAACCTAAATTAAAATATCAAAGAAAAGAGCGTATTGTTGTTCCACAAAATTTGATCTCTGATATTCTAAATTATTGTCATGATTCGATCACTGCAGGACATGGTGGTTTTAGAAGGACTTTGAGGAAAATTCAGCAACACTTTTATTGGCCTAGGATGTATGTTCAAATTTTAAATTATGTTAAGAGTTGTCCTGATTGTTTACAGAAAAGAGGATTTAAACAAAAACAAAAAGCTCCTTTACAGAGGTTTCCAAATTCTACTTACCCTATGGAAAGAATAGCTATGGATTGTATTGGCCCCATGCCTCTAACTTACTCTGGCAATAAGTACATACTGGTGATTACGGACTATTTTACTCGTTGGCCAGAAGCTTATGCTATCCCCAATATTAAATCTGAAACTATTTTAAATTGTTTAGAAAACTTCTTTTCTCTTCATGGTGTGCCAAAACACATTATCACTGACAAAGGTTCTAATTTCATTTCGAATGCTGCCATGAAGTTGTATGAAAAATTAGGTATTGAAAAACATACCACTACTAGCTATCACCCACAATCAGATGGAGTTTGCGAGCGTTTAAACAGTAAAATAATTAACACACTTAGTCATTTAGTGTCTGAAACACAAGAGGATTGGGATCGACATTTATCTTTTGCCTTGCTGGCCCACCGAACTTCAATCCATTCCTCGACTGGTGAGTCTCCAGCTAATCTTCTCTATGGTAGAGAATTAATTTTGCCACATCATCTTTTTAATTTAAATGAACAAAATTTTACCACTGTTAGTGACTATAGTCAGGATTTGGCAATTCGTATGAAAAAATCTTTTGAAATAGTAAAGAAGAACTTACTTAAAGCAGCTAAAACACAAGAGACATACAGAAATAAGTCTGCTGTTATAAAAGATATAAAAGTTGGAGATTTAATATATTTATACATTCCTGTTTTTCCAAGAGGACATTGTAAGAAACTCTCCAAACTTAATAAAGGTCCTTTTAAAGTTATACAAAAAACATCTAATGTAAACTTTAAAATTCAACATGTAAATGACACACAAAATATTCAGTTGGTGCACATTGACAGATTAACAAAAATTCCAGAAAGAGATTCTGTGTTCTTTTCTTGTGCACAATCTGATAATTCAGCAAGTAATACATCTCATGAGAATGATATAATTCCAACACAAAGATATAATTTACGACAAAGGAAAAACTAGAATGACATTTTTTTTTTTTATTGTTGCGCAACATAATTTTTTTTAAGTGTATAATTTTTGTATGTGTGTATTTGTTATTGATACATTGCAGAATGCTGCAAACTGGATTTAATTGATGTTGATTTTAAGATAAAATTTGTTATTGTTGTTATTGATATTGCAGATTACTGCAGGATTTAAATAAATGATTAAGAGAAAAGATTAATTTGGATTATATGAATTGATGATAATATTTATAGATAGAGATATATTGTTACTTATTTATTGTTATTGAGTGCAGATTTCTGCAAATATTTAATTACGTGGTCCATGACGTAAGTTCTGATCACATATGTTGATATTTTTTTTGGTATATATTTGATGTCGGTAAAAGTATTAGAGTTCTGCAAAGATAAAAGGGCAGTGTATATAAGATAACTTCAGAATACAGATGATATTGTTTGGTTTTGAATGGACATGAATAGATACTTGTGTCTTTGAAATTTTAGTATATCATTGTTGCTTATTGATAATAATTGTTATGGTGTCAATTGTCATTTGACACTTCTATTGAAATTTTATTTATTTTATACAACTTATGTACATTGTTTTACTTTTTTAGATCACTCTATTTACACATTTTTTTTTTTTCTCTTTCCAGCTGGTATTTATATTTTGTAGTGGAAGTGAGAGTTGTTTCTCATTGGTTATTCAAGGTACCTTTTCAAAATTCAATGTTTCGATTCTTTGAAAACTATTTGGCTGGTCCAATGTTTTCTTAAAAATTTATTTTTATTATTAGCTAATGAGAATCAATGTCAAATCCTCTACCTTTACTTTTGTCTACACAAATTTAGTGATCTGATGTACAAAAATTTATTCATTATATAATTCTTGTTTTAGTCTATAGTTTGTTAACAAACTGCTTATTCCGAAATAGAGGTTGAATTCGGATAAAAATTGTTATACTTAAATTGGTAACTTCTGATATATATTTTATTTTTATTATCAAAAATTTTTCATTTTTCAAATGAAAAATTTTTGGGGGATAGGTGGAAGGAATGTGTTGGGTTGCTTTAGAATTTAGGTAATTTGGGGATTTGGAAATTTACTTTTATTTCTTTTTCCCTGGCTCAATATTCTTAATTTGGTAATATTTAAATAATATTTATTGGCTTTTTCATTTATTCTTTAATTAGAATATTTTTAATCTTCTAAATTAATTTTCTTTATGATATTCTTAATTAAAAATGTTCCATTCCTTAAATTAATATTACTTTTGATTTGTAAATTTAAAAAATTATTTATTTATTTGATTCCCCTTAAAATTCCCTTTAATTTGATGTCCCATTTTCCCATTTTGGTTAGAAATTCCGTTTGTTCTTCAGTTTCAGGTTATTTCCATGTCTCACTGCAATTCAAAAATTTCAGTTGCGGCCATTTTCGGAATTCTGTTTTGCGGGCTTTTTACTGCGATTAAATGCGCCACCTAAGCGTTTTCGCGCCTCTGGAATTCGTGATTTATTTTAATTGGTTCGCGTTTTTACGGATCGTCTGCTCTCGGAATTATGAGTATTATTTTTGGCAATTCTAATTTCGGTAAGCGAATTTTAATTGCTGCCGTTTATCTAAACTCCGCGTTTTTGCCGCACATATAAATACGCGCGTAGAACTTTTCAGTTTCAGTTTTTTGTTGAAATCCTTCGTCGGTGTTAGCGCGAGAAGCGCGTTGTTTATTTTCGAATGGAACTTATGTTCCACGCGAGCTTTTCAATGGAACGTTAGGTTCCTCGCGTTTTTTTTTTTAACATTTGTAGTTTTAATTTAAATGATGGTTTTTCGAGTTTTTATCGTGAAATTCACGAAGTAACTCACGGAAAGATGTGTTGTGAGAATTTTTTAGGTGTGCTACGAGAATGAAGCGCCTCTAGAAACTTCGTCCGGTAGTTTTAAGAAGATCCGAGTGTACCAGAAGTAGCTGTTAGGTCTGATCTCCTGAGTTTACAATCCTTTTCAAGAAAAATGCTGAATCCTCTCCTGTTTCAAGTTTGGTGATTTCCAGTAAATCAGTCTACAAAATTTGTTTCCTACCAGTGAAGTTCTAATAAATTGGAACTTTTCCCCCCCTGTCTGATGACCCATCTGGTGAATATTGCTGTTATATTTAAACTTCTAATTTCTTAAATTCTCAATATTTGAGATGTATTTAATCAAATTTTATTCTGTAAATTTAAAATTCTAAAACTTTATTCTGAGAGCAAATTTCTAAACCTTCATAAATTTATAAGAGCCTGGGAAAATTCTAAAATTCTTTTAAATTTAATATTTTTTGTTAATGATTTTCTGATGGAATTTAATATAGATTGTTTTGAGTAAAGTTTTTATGCTAATTTCTTAATTTTAACTAAGTTGATAAAATTCTAAAATTCTAATGTCTAAAATTCTAATGTTAATTCTCCCTGAGTTGCCTGCCTGTGAGCAGTGTTTTTGTATTTGTTAATTTGAATTAATTTGAAGTACTATTTAATAAACTAATTTTCTTTAAACTAAATATTATGTCTTCATTTATCTTTTTAAACACAGCAGGTTTTATTCTATCTGTCAAACACAACATCTACAATTCCAGTCTTAAACTTGAAGGTATCAATATCATATGCTGCTGTGTAACAAATTACGGCTATTTTTGATTTAAAGTAATTTTTGTTTTATTATATGAAGAATCATGGTTCTTACTTAAATATTTCTGCTTTTAAAGAATTTATTTTACGATGCTTAGCTTTCAATTGTTCTGATTTTCTATTTTCATTTTAAAATAAATATAAATTAATCCAAGACATACATTCCCTTGGCTCTGTTGACTTTAAGCCCTCAAACTTTGTTTTATTGTCTTTTATTCTCATTAACTTCGTAGAATTTACATGGACTATATCAAAAAGCTCTTGCAATGCCTGAAGATATAAATATATTTTCTCTTTTGGCATGTTAATATTAATCCTTAAAGCATTAAAATTCTACATAAACTATGAAACTCAGCAGTGTTTTATAAAATCCAGTTAAGAATTTATATAGTTATATATCAATTATTACAATAAAATTATGTATAAGCAGAAACAGTATCTTTTTAATCTGCTTTTCCTATCATATGAAAGATCTTGACAACTTTCAAAATAATTAAGATGCGAGATCGCTAAGAAGAGTTGAAATTTTAAAACTCTCTCTTTTTATTGATTTCCAATAGGTTGTCTCCTGTTACATGAAATGTGAATAAGGAATTCTATACAAATGTGTGTTGTCAGGAGTTGGAAAAAAACTGTGGTTACCAAACAAATTTTAAGTTTCCCTGATTTTACAGTTTTTTAAGCAATTCCCTGATTTTTCCAGAATGCTGATATTCTCTGATGTTTCCCTGAATTCCAGGTTCTGTAGCCACCCTGTATTAAATAAAAAATATAGTTTGAAGTCCAAGGCTGAATTGCACTTAGTACTGTACAGCCAAAGCCCAATGAGGGCTTGGGCTTTCGGGTTTGGGCTGAGCCCATCTCATCTCTAATATACATGAGTAATGCCCGGAAATTCAAGCAGTAAAAGATACTAAAATAGGCAAGGAAATAAGCAAAATAAAATGTCAAAATAAATAGCAAAAGTAGGCATATTGTTTAAAACAATTCAATTTATATAGAGGTTCATTCAATGGACAATTCCGGCCTCTTTATTTTTTTTATTCGATTCGAAATGTTTCAAAATGGACAAAAGTATAAAAATTTTTATTCTCCAAACTGTATTTCATGTTTTATTAGCAGTCAAAGTTAGCTTTTCTGACTGTGGCGGGAAAATGGTTCATTTTGGCACACACAGAATGTGACGTCACAAGGTTCGTCCGCGGCTCCCCTCTTTGAGAATTGATACATAAGTTTGGTTACATTCTGAAAGTTCCGATAATTATAATTGTTTCTTCCGTTCCAAATTTCTGAATAGTTATAAGTATTGTATCGCTCCACTGTACCCGCCTACTAGTTTTACATCATCAGATAAAATATGCATATCTGTGTCAAAAAATGTCTTTCGTGAAAAATTATGTAAAGTGCAGGAAGCCAGATTGTAAACAAAATTCACCACTTTCATTAAAGAGTGTTCATTACATATATTAATAAATCAGTGACTGTGTAATCCAAATTTTCAAAGCCATTTTATGAGAAGTTATTTCTTTATGATTTAGTAAACTTTGAAAATCCACTACTGGTGTCCACTACTGCTTCGGCACTCTATTTTTAGTTTTGCTATTACGAATGAATGTAAAGCCAGATTCAAAGTGGATTATTGACTTTGTACCCGGTTTAGTGTGTGATGTTCACAGTTAGTTTAGTGAATATAAAAAATTCCGTCCATAATTTTTTTTTATATCTGTATATACTACAATGAGCAGTTGCAATTTAGTATTTTCATTAAGTACATGTGCTTTTGAAAAGTTATAAAATAGATTTTATCTAAAAAAATAAATCACAAATTTGAAACATTGCACAAAAGGAATAGAAATTAAAAGGAAAATAATTTTAAATTCCTTCACCTATTGAGAATTATAAATGATTTACTGTTTATTATAGGTTTTAAAATATAATATTATAAGAAACAATTTAAAACTGCTTTTAATTAAAAATAAATTATTAGATACTATATTTAGAATCCTCACAAATCATATAAATATAATAAAAAATATATGCATAAAAATATATATACATATAAACATAAATACATAAATATTATTTTTAATTCCCAGAAAAAATACACCGCTCAATCTAAACTTATGGTTTAAATTTATTATATAACAAACTTAACTATAAAAAGGCTATTTGCACTAAAAAAATTACGGAGCACATTACAAAAAAAAAAAAAGCGGTGGGTCACCCAGTCTGATGGAGCCAAAATATTTTTGAGTAAATAATATTTTGTAAAATAAATATTCAATTTGTTCACTCATTCACTGTTTATTTTTTCACTCATTTGTTTCGTTTACAGGCTTTCAAAGTGCTACAAATTACTTGCTAACTGTTTATAGTTAGCTAGCACTTTTAGTTTTCATCCCGATTTCATCTGTCTACTCTGACTCTAGATATGCAATTTTCTCAAAATATGAAATTTTTTTAACTTGCTTTGCGGTACATATATTAAACTTAACAATATATCTGATGAGATTCTACATTCAAATTAATTTATAAACTTGACTGGAGGCACATAATTACTTACTTGATTATGTATATTTCCATGTATTATGTTCAAACCTCACCAAACATTAAACATCTTTAGAATCCCCAAGTTTATTTAACCTTATAATTTTTTTAAACAAAATAAATATCTTGTCCTTGTGCATCCATATTTCCCCAAGGAGTAAGTAAAGACACTGAGCTGCAGCAATCGTGATATTTTAAATTATTGCAACTTTCCCAGCTATTGGAAAATCCAAGTTAAAAACTAATCTATCGAAATTAGAACCACTCGATCCAAAACCCAATTGTATACACTTGCAAGACTTTAAAAGAGCTACAAATTATTGCTTATTGTTCACAGCTAGCACTTTTAGTTTTTGAGATAAGCATTACAAACTTGTAAAATGAAAAATTTTCAATCTTCTTCAATTTGTAAAGACGATTACTCGAAAACTAAGCCAGTAAGGTTCAATATATTAACTTTTTTTTTTCTCAAAAAGTAGATTCAGAAACTAAATTTACTAATACATATTTTTGTTGCTTACTATTTATATCTATCTTTCGAAGTTTGAGTAAAAGTAGGAAAAATTAAAAAATCACTTGCTCGGATAGACGCTTTAAATGTTTCTAAAAAAGTTACAGAGTATTAAAATTATTTCATATATTCATAATCTGGACTAACGAAACAAGAAAAAAATATATACATTATTATCTATAATGTTCGGAGAAATTGGCATCCAAAGAGTTTGCATTTTTTGTAATGCGCTGATTTCCACCACAGATACCTTAAATGTAAATGTAATTCACATAATAATAATAGTAATAATTATTATTATAAACCGTCAAGAAAAGGGTATCAAGTTTACATCTCGAGTTTCAGCTGTCACAAAATATTTATTATTTCTGAAAGAGAGTGCCATCACAGTAAAATCGATCTTAAGCAAATTGTCTAATTGCTCTTTAACAAAACCAGAATTCATGTTTACAATAAAATAAGGAATAAATAATTTAAACTCAAACAGACCAAGAATAAATGGGCAAAATAATTATAAACAAATTGTAAACAAAATTAAACACCAACGACTTGCAAATATCTAAATAGAAACAGTACATAGTAGAATGTTGCATCACAGGTCGAACAGGCGTTTTGTGTTTGAGTAGATTCTGCACTTTTCATTTCTTGATATTTAAATAAATAATTATCTTAAGAGATTTTTGCTTGGATATTTGAAATCAGAAAAAAATTCTCTATAAATATCAATTGGTTTTAAGAGCTTTTAAAAAAAAAATCGGAATTTAAATTGAATACTTTTCAATAATTCAAAATTTAATTTATATACAGGTATTTAGCTCATTTTACAAAATTATTTATTAAATCGCCTTACTTACTGTCACAGTTATACATAATTATTAGATGCTTTCTTAAATTGTCGAACGTATTAAACTTTGCCTTTTGTCACTTAGAATGCATTTTAGAATCAAAAATAATCTTTTGACTTCCCCAGAGGTAGGAGTATATTTAAAACTTGTGATATTTGTAAAGATCAATTTTAGTAAAAACTGAATTATCAATATCACCTTTGAGTATTTTATCTATGTTTTTATTTTTTCTGAGTCATTATTTGTTACAAGAACCAACTTTCATTTTTTCACTAACATTGCGACTCCTCCTAACTTCAATAACATTGTGACTCTTTCGTCTGAGAACAGATTCAGTTTCACAAACTACTTCACAGCATTCACTAACGTTTCATTCCTTTTTTCGAGAGAAGTAATAATATCAGGCAATTTTGAAAAGTGTGCTCGGATGAAACTTAAATCATAATGAATGGAATCTTTGGATAGTAGTTGTTTAGTAATTAGTATTGAGTTGAATTCTTTATCAAAACTGGTAACTATGCGAGAGACAAACTAATTCGAAAAAAATTCCATTTTCCTTGTGAATATTTGTGTCACATAGTACTTTTTACGAGGAAAGAAGGAATGTGAATAAAAAACATAAATTGAAGACAATATAAGTAAAAAAAGGCCTTAAAACATAAAAAATCTGATGTGGGCAGCACATGACTTTCCCTGCAGACTGAAATTCAATTTTCTTTAGGAAGTTATTAAATTGAGTTTAATTGCCCAAAATAACACTAAATTTGCATTTTAATTCAATTTCTGCTTTTATTTGGTAATTGGACATTTTTCCAAAGGTGGCATAACAAAAATTTGAATAATCTCAAATATCTTGTGAACGGTTAGTCCTAAAGTAATAGAGTTGTTCTTATTCTTTTCTTCATCAAAAATTACGTATAAAACAAACATTTAATTGATGCATTTGAACATACATAGAATTTTTTTTAGATATTGGCTATTTTTGCAGGCCATTTTGTAAAAATGGCAGGTTGTTCTTTTCCAAATCATACCAAAATCTAATCAGCACTAGAGTATACCACAAGTGATTTATCTACCAAATTTTGTGAAATTTGGTCAATTAGTATTTCAGCTAGAGTGGATACATGATATTTTATTTTTGCGGGCCATTTCACAAATAAAGGCGGGTTCTTTTTTTCCGAAATGTACCAAAAACTAATCAGCACCAGGGTCACACCCAAGGGTCTTACCTACCAAATTTTATGAAATTCAGTCTATTAGTTTTTGAGTTAGAGTGGATACATACATTGCACTGACACACAGACACACACACAGAGAGAGACGTTATGCTAAAAATAGTTTTTTCATATTCTAGAGGTCTCGAAACGTGTAGATCTGTCGAAAACTCGAGTTGCGATTTTCGACATGCGATTTTCGAAAGTAAAAAGGCATTTTCTTCAAATGAAGATAAAAAGGCAAAAAACAAGCCTTTATAGGCATTTTGCCTCAACTTCCGGACTTTATACATGAGTATTATATACAGGACATACTTTTACATTGTGCAATATTATTGAAATAACATAGCAAATGCACTTACATATCCAATAACTATGAAAATATTTAATATAATAATACATGAAATCCTTTTATTGGAAGGGACAAACTACTTAGTTGGTTCAATAATTTCAAACAAGGCTTTCACGTTCAGGTTCACAATAGAACTAATTTCTGCTTTTGATATCTATAAATGGAAATGTATAAAAACTCCATATTACCTTTAAATTGTGTGGCAGATGTCTCTGAACTAGATGATGTAGCTGATGTTATACTCGATCTCTGAGGCCTAAAGCTATCTATTACTTCATTACCTTTCTGAAACATGGAAAAGCTCAAGTTTTAGATTTTAAATTCTGAAAAACATCTATACTTTAAATTTTTCATGTATGTACTGTCAAAACTGTATATTCTTTTTGACAAACTTTTCAATCAGAAAAGCAATATATATATATACATATATCAATTTTGAAATTTTAGGTAATATTTAAAGTAATATTAAACATAATGAATCTGCTGCTTAGGAGTATACAACTTCATTACTTCCTTTAATAAAGCAAGCATAAGAAATATAAGGAGTTGTAGTTATTTAAGGAAGTACAGTACAACCTCGAAAATCTGGACATCCAAAATCCGGAAACCTCCAAAATCTG
The DNA here is from genome assembly GCA_951213105.1 of Amaurobius ferox. Classification (NCBI taxonomy): domain Eukaryota; kingdom Metazoa; phylum Arthropoda; class Arachnida; order Araneae; family Amaurobiidae; genus Amaurobius; species Amaurobius ferox. The sequence continues at coordinate 125,840,806 of OX578150.1, read as the reverse complement.
GACTTTTTCCAAATTTTCAAGGGTTTTTTTTACTATTGGACTGACGAAGTCCTGGATTTAATTTAACTGGGCAAGATTATTTGTATGGAATTATATTTTATAAACAAATGCTGTATTTTCCGGTCGACTTTATGAACCCTAAAATGAGACAAAACTTTAGACCGGATATAAATATGGATGTCCGTAGATAGGGGCTCATGGTTGGAGCGTGAATCACGTTGTTAGCTTTAATCCCCCCCCCCCCCCAAGTCAGGATTCCTGACGAATTATTTTGCGTAAAATATACACCTTTATTTAAATACTGAGTTTTATTATCAAAAGTTCCCTTTCTCATTATTGAAATAAACATTTTTCTGAAACAATGTAATTTTTAATACAGTACAACCTCGAAAATCCAGACTCTTCCGGACTTTGCCAATTCCGGATTTTCGATTTTTCCGGATTATAGAATTTGAATAAAATTCATATTTAATATTAACTAAATACACTATAAAGCACTATTTTAAGTAAAAATAATGGCAAAAGTTAAGTTAATCAATTAAAACATATTATTTAATCTAAAAAATAGGGCAAAAGAAATTTCTAAGCAAAAACATACACATTAATAATTTAGAATGTGTGAATGAAACAAAATGATAAAATTCCATTTTATCATTTTGTTTAAATATTTCAATTAACATTTGTTATTTCATTAATTTTGGTTTATGGAAAAGCAGTTTTCTTTATCCTGTAGAGACATTATTTCTGCTCGGTTATAAAGCTTCTTTGTTCAAGACCTTTAATTGCATGATCGATTGTTCACATAAGATTATCAATAGGTTTTTTTTTTTTTCTTCTCCACATTTATCGTCACTACTTTGATCTTTTTCTATTTAATATCATATCACGAATTTCACCATCATTCAATTTATTTACGATTGACGCATCATCATCACAGTGCAGAACTTCCGTTATATCGGCTTTGTCGAGATTTAATGAAGCGCCAGAAGATTTAATGAAGTGCCGAGATTTAATAAAGATCGAGGATTAGCATTTTTGATAATATATTTAAAGGTGTAAATGTGTTTAAACCGTTTTCGCTAATAACGAACGAAGAATAAAAAATAAGAACTTAAAAGTTTTATTTATTCTCTAGCATCTATATAATGTTATGTTTAAAAAGGCTGATGACTCTGAAAAAAGTAAAAACTTTATTAGTAATAGTCAAATATGTAAAAAATATCGCAGTACATAAAATAAATATCTTTTCCAAAGAAGAAAAATATCTCTCCTCTCAATGATTTTTCTAAATTACGATGAGTCATTACTAGGCTGCAGCAGCACCGGTACGTGGTGGCAAAGACAGGAATTTGCTTAGTTCCTAATCGTAAACGCAGTCGACCCCTTTGAGAGGTTGGTTCTGTGCGATACGATATTATTTAGTTATTTATTTGCTATGTATAGTATGTAAATATGGCTTTCTAAACAAAAAAGGCAAAATATACAGTCGATTTCAAGCTGACACGTTCGACAAGAACGAAAAAATTGTCAGATATCGGGAGGAGGAGGAGATTCTGAAGACAAAACAGAATACATTGAAGAATGGAATTCATACTACGAAGTGAACAAAATAAATTTCCGTGAGTGTTAATATGAATTTTCGGGATTTTTAGATTTAATTGAACAATCTGTGATAAAATGTTAAGATAACATTTTAAAGTGTTTAATATTATAAATTACATTGTTTCAGAAAAATGTCTTTCAATAATGAGAAAAGGAAATTTTGATAATAAAAATTCCGTATTTACATAACGATGTATATTTTACGTGAAATAACTCATCGGGAGTTGTGACTTGAATAAGGGGGAGGTGGGATTAACGCTAACAACGTAATTCACGCTCCAACCACGAGCCGATCTACAGCCGTCCATCTAAACTTTCTTTTTCATTTCCAGGTTCAGAAAATCGACCGGAAAATATGGTAAAATAAATAATCTTATGTATAAAATAAATAATCTTACCCTGTTGTTTTAAATCCGCGACTTCGTCAGCCCGGGGGGGGGGGGGGGGACCCAAAAATATGGAAAACGTCCGGATTTTGGAGGTTTCTAGATTTTGGATGTCTGGATTTTCGAGGTTGTACTGTATTAAATACTCTAAAACATTATCGTAACATTTTATCACAGATTGTTTAATTAAATCTAAAAATCCTAAGAATTCGTATTAATGCTCAAGGAAACTTATTTTGTTCCCTTTGTAGTACAAATCCCATTCTACAATGTATTCTATTTTGATTCCAGAATCCCTCCCCCGTCCCAATATCTGACGAGTTTTTTGCTCTTGTCAAACCTCCTATCAGCTTGAAATCGACTGTGTATTTTGCCTCTTGTTTGGAAATATATAGCAAATAAATAACCAAATAATATCGTATCACACAGAACCGAGTTACAAGGTCATTAATACACTAACCTTTCAAAAAGGTCAGTAGCATTTATGATTACGAACCAAGCAAATTCCATTCTACGCTTTCCCTGCCTCACCACATCCTGGTGCTGCGGCAGCTTAGTAATGACTCATCATATTTTAGAAAAATCATTGAGACGAGAGATATTTTTCTTTTTTTAGAAAAGATATTTATTTTATCTACTGTGATATTTTTTACATATTTGACTATTACTAATAAAGTTTCTCCTTTTTTCAGAGTCATCAGCCTTTTTAAACATAACATTATATAGATGCTAGAAAAAATAAAATTTTTGAATTCTTATTTCTTGTTTTTCATTTCATTAATAGCGAAGACAGTTTAAACACATTTATACCTTTAAATATATTGGCAAAAGTGCTAATCCTTGCGCTTTATTAAATCTCAGTGCTACATTAAATTCTTCCAGCTCTTCGTTAAATCTCAACAAAGCCGATATAACGGAAGTTCTGCACTGTGATGATGATGAGTCAATCGTAAATAAATTGAGTGATGGCAAAATTCGCGATATGGTATTAAATAAAAAAAGAGCAAAGTAGTGACGATAAATGTGGAGAAGAAAAAATACCCATTGATAATCTCGTGCAAACAATGGATCATGCAATTAAAGTTCTTGAACAAAGAAGCTGTATAACCGAGCAGAAATATTATCATCTACAGGATAAAAAAACTGCTTTCCCATAACCCAAAATTAATGAAACAACAAACATTAATTCAAATATTTAAACGAAATAATAAAATGTAATTTTATCATTTCGTTTCATTCATACATTCTAGATTATTAATGTGTATATTTTTTCTTTGAAATTTCTTTTGTCTCATTTTTTGTATTAAATAATATGTTTTAATTGATTAACTTAACTTTTGCCATTATTTTTACTAAAAATAGTGCTTTATAGTATATTTAGTTAATATTAGGTTTGAATTTTATTCAAACTCTATAATCCGGAAAAATCGAAAATACGGAAACGACAAAGTCCGGATTTTCGAGGTTGTACTGTACTAAGAAGTTGTGACATACTCTGGAAAATATATTAAAAAACCATAAAATTAAAAATAATATATAGAGTGCATAATTTAAAATTTAAGTACAGTTGTCAAATGAAAAGCTAAAAATAATATCCAATCTTTGTCAGGTTTTCCATACACAAGGTTTTCCAACCAATGATATACAAACTGTGTTCCACAAACTGTTTTTAAAAGTTCTGCAACCTTTATTTATAAAAATTCTGAAAAAAGACTCTCCCCCCACCTACCCACCTTTTTTTTTACTTTAAACAGACTCACTCTCAATAAAACTGTTCAAAAATTTATTATTGAACATTTAATGAAATTTACAAGAAATCTTCCAAAAATATTTTGAGGTTAAAACATTCATGATAATTTTATTATAGATAGAAAGCTGAAAAAATATAGTGCATGGGGTAAGTCAAAGTTAAAATATTTTAAGTCAGTGAGAAAAAAATATTGGAACACTAAATACTAACCACCTTTAGTAACAAGCCCAGACACTTTTTGAAAATGTTCATCATTTGCTGTGGTTTTGATTAATCTTCAATAGGATTCTTTTTAGAGGGAAGTTTTTGCAGCAGCTTTTATTTATTCACCTGCTACCCGGGTGCATACCAGCATTGGATTTAAATGAATTGTATCGCAAATTGCGATGCAAAAATCATATATGAATGCTATAAATTCAATTTTGTGTTGCTATTATAACAAAATATCTATAAGTCATCAGATTTCAGTAAAATTTTATTTGAAACATTCTAATCCTCTCCACCTATCTCGATCTTCCATCAATGTTTTCACACTGGTACATTGCACATCAATGGTTCACTTTTGTGAGCCATTCAACATAATTTATACACTTTTTTGCAAGCCCGGGACAATAAAGAAAATGTTATACTAAAAACGTATAGCAATTTTAAGAATAATATAACATTTAAAAGCATATGCTATATCTTATATGCATGACAATAAACAAAATGCAATGCAAAATCAATTTTGCATAGCAGTAGTACTATGCAAAAATATGAAAGTAAATCCAATGCTGGTGCCTACAATGCTGTATTTTGGTGCATGCTTGGGATTCGCCCACTATACAGGCAGGTCACAGCTGGCAATAGATACAAAGATTTCTGAAATTGGACTGACAGAACAGAAAATAGAGAAATATACAGCCCAGGCAATATGCTCAGCATAGCCCACTATATAGGTAGGTCACAGTATATAATAGATACTAACATTTAAGATCTTGTACAAAAATACCTCCCAACTATGCTTTCATCTAACTAGACTTATTTATTATTGTAAAACAATAAAAACTTATTTATTGATTTAAATTCTTCAGCAAAACATTTTACCCCCCCCCCACACACACACACACACACCACCACCCCAAAAAGAATCTAATTTTTGAATGGCCAATGACTTTTATTTGATATCAATCATGATTTTGAGGAGAATTAGTTGAGAAAAATTGGACATAGATACATAGTTACACACATTTTAATACAGATATTTATTTCAGTTTGTTCCAATGCGAATATTGATAAATAAATTAGCCATAAATAAAATTAAAATAATTTTTAATGTTTAAGTATAACCTATATTTCATTATACATTCTAATACATGGAAATAAAAATATAATATATATTTACTCATAAAGAAATAAAAATATATTAATTACATAAGATTTAAAATTAACTAAAAGTATGTATGCGTGAACAAACCACTTCAAAAGACAATTAAATCTCATTAACTTAAAAATTAAACTTATGCAAATTCCTTTAATGTGTAAAAAAAAAAAGCAAATGCATATCTAAAGTAGCAAAAGCAGTGCATTTTAAAGTATTACCTCTTCATGGGCCACAACATGACCATCAATGTTTTTAGACTTGCTAACAAGCAACTTATTGTGCCTAGCTTTTAACTCTCGTGGATGTGGTGTGTCATGCCGCACAAACTGTGTCTAAAAAACAAAAGGGAAAAACAAAATAATGCAAAATACAAAAAAGCATGCACTTATAAAAGCTCAAGGGTTACTACTAACATGCAGAAAATAGCACAGTATTAAAAAATCAAAATATTCCAGTTAAGTGATTCAAGCAGAGGTACATTAAAAAGTTGTTGCTTGTTTCAACTACAGGAGGCAATGCTACATTATAAATAAAACATGAACTAACAACTGGCCATTCAACACTAATACTAGAAGCAAAATGTGCCTGAATCTAAAGCTATGCTAAAAGGGGGGGGGGGGGAAGCAAAACTGCTTTACAGTTTCAATTTGAAATTGTGAAGGCAACAGAGTTAGCATGTGCTTGTTTTATGTATTTACTGGCCTAAAAGGGAAAAAAATCTAAAATTTTAAGAATAAATAAACGGAATCATATATGAAAATTTAAGTTTTACAATAGTCTTCTTATGTACAACATTTGATCCAATACAGTGGTCAATAATTAGTTCATGCGACAGGTCAATGGGTATATGCGAGGGAATTCAAACAATAATATATTACACAGGAACTACCAAAATCATTAATCTAAGTTTGCCCACTCAATAAATTTTGTATCAATGGCTGAAAAAAATTCTAATCAAGTTGTGATCTCCAACACAAGTTAGTTAACACTAATATAATGTAACACTGCAGTATAATAACAACATTAGGTATTCACTTTGAAGACAATCCAATTTCACACCCAAAGAAATTTAGTCCAGTTGTAAGAAGGCTGTATTTTTTTTAACTAAGTCTAACATATATTGGCACAATATATTTACACACACGATTTTAATTAAGGGTTAAATTGTAACAAAAAAAAAAAAAAAAAAAAAAAAAAAAAAAAAAAAAAAAAAAACCTACAGAATTGAAACATGTTAGTCAAATAACTTATAAAAGAAACATTAAATTTCCTAATAACCCAGACCCTGCACAACACCATCCCACATAGAAACAATTCATTGCAATGTGGTCCTTATATTCCTTAAAAATCTAATTGAAAAGAAAAAAAAATTACAAAACCCATTCTAAATGACAAATTTGACAAGAGTGGCTGTCATTACAGTAAAAACTAAGCCAATGAGAGAAGAGTGCTTCACATACGCTCTAAGCCACTCACAGCCAATCACATATATTACTCTTTACTTCCATCACAAGTGTACAGATGTGTTGCTGTTCGACTTTTACCAGTAATTATTTACAATGATACTAGACATTGCTCATTAAGGTTTATTATTTTACATTTTTATATTTGTTACTCCTTAATATATTATATCTTAGGAGGAATTTTTTATCACACACACGTCAATTTACATAATGCTATAATGGACTTGCATAATGCTGATTTACATAGCACTACTCCGAGAAATATAGGGATGTTGAGAGGTTTTGACAGCAATTCAGAAACTTACGTTTTGAACTGTTTATTCAAAATTTTTCTACAGCTAAATTCCTGGTTCATGGGGGATACAATTTTTATGGATGCCTATAATCCAATTTAGACAAAACTAATTTCTGTTATATGAAAAATTGATGACATATCCTTAATAATGTTACATATTTCATTATATTACCCTTTGACCTCAAAAACTGCTTTACTAATTATTTTAAGTAATAAATGCATTTCTAAAGTAATATTTTATCTATGAGTTGAATTTTCGGATAATTACTGTTCTATTACACATCTTTAAAACTTGAGGAGGAGGCTATTCCCTGCTGATGAGTGTATAAGCACAAAATTGATACATGAATGCTGCTATTTGCAATAGGAGTACAATCCTAAATTCATGAATGCTGTTATTTGCAATCGGAGTACAATCCTAAATTCATGAATACTGTTATTTGCAATGGGTGTACAATCCTAAAATCATGAATGCTGTTATTTGCAATGAGAGTACAATCCTAAATTCATGAATGCTGTTATTTGCAATGGATGTACAATCCTAAATTTGGGTACACCTTCAAAAGGTTGATTCTATGACTATGAAATGAGCTTAACTACAACACTGTGATTTTTCTATACAAAACATATTTTGACATTTTCAACAAAATTATGTGGCAAACATTAAAAACTTATTCTGTTACTAAATTCTAAGATGAAAAGGTAAACACAAAAACAGCAAGTGTAAGTAAAAGCAGTGCAAAACTATTCAATACAATTAATTTCTATCCTTAAAAACTAAACTCAATTTCTTTAAATTTCACAACATAAATAAGTTTAATAAAAATGATTCGCTACTGCAGTAAGATGAAAATGCAATAACAAACCATTTTAAGCAGACATTAAAAAAAAAAAAAAATGGCTATAGAGAAAAATGTGTTGGCTTGAAAAATTGAGAATTTTTCCTTAATTGGATCTCAGTGAAAATTTAAAAAATTGGCTTCTTCCCACCAGTAATCATTCAAAAATATATGCGATTCATGTTCAAGTATGCTCAAAATGCATAAATATATCAAAATCAAGCATCAAGTAACCTCACCACAATATTTCCATTTTACATATGGAAAATGCAAAGTGGAAGAAAAAATTAAGATAATTTCCATAATATATAAATGAACTAATTTGAAACTTTTTTACATAACGTTATTCAAGTTGGTTTCTTTGTTTGAGTTATTTAACACATGATGAGTCCTGAATTGATACTTTATATTAAAGAACATCTATAAATTTATCATAAAAAATATTCAATTTGATATCTGATGAAAAGTTTATTACAAAATCGTAAAGGACTAAAAAGTATAAAAACAATCATGGGACATCCATAAAATAATTGTATTTGGTCATTAACAGAATTTTAAGGAACAATAGAAGTGACAACACAGAAATGACATATATAAGAATGATTAATTATATTTAATTCATTTAAATTTCTCTTTGACAATTTTGATTTAAAAATCCATCATATGTCATTTCTATATTCTTACTTTGATCATTCCTTAAAATTCCTGCTAATATCCAAATACAATGCTTTTATGTCATTTTTATGTTATCACTTCTATAGTTTTTTTAAATTCTGTTAATGTACAAATACAATTCTTTTATGGTTACCTCACGATTTTATTTCTAGTCATAAATGATTAGTAACAAATGACCCAAAATGTTGTGATAACTAAAAATTATTTTTTTACTTTTTGGTGCATTTTATTAAGCTGGTGAAACTTTATTTTATTACAAACTATACATAGCGTAGAAATAAATTAGTTCAATATGTATAGGTAAAATGCAGTATAGTTGAAATTGAAAAAATAAATAAAATAATAATAATAATAATAAACATATACAAAACATAATGATGACAGTAAAAAAAAAGTCAGCGAGACAAATTAATATGGATTTAACAGATTAACCATATATAACAATAAAGGGAGTATTTAGCCCAGGAAGTATTTTTTGAAACACTTGTGACAGTAGAAATGGCTGTAGTCCAATAAAAAATGAATAAAAGTCATATATGATAGGTGATTATACATAATAATATGATCATAAATATCAATCACAGAAATCATTTTAATACTCCACATGCCAAACCCCATGTTTTAATGACAACATCCATAAATGTAAATGATAAATTCAATACTGCAATATTTTGGCACAACAGCAAAATTGAACAACACCAAAATAAAATCATTCCATACAGTAAATAAATTCTAATATGAGAAAACCTACTAAATTTAGAACTTTAATTTCGAGGGCTAGATCTGAAATTCTACTATTATATTTTTTATATAATATTACCACTGTTTATATAAAGATGATTATGAATACACAGTTATGAAAAGCAAAATTTTTATTCAAGGTGATAATATATTCATGTGAGAAAATAAATTTTGTTTTATCCAATTATATTTTATTAAATAGGGATGATATATGAACAGCTCAAAAAAGATCTCAAATACACAATGGATAGAGAAAAAAAAAAGAGCCCTAACGAAAGTTTTATCATTGAAGTTTACTAGCTTTAAGAGAAATAAATAAACCTTTTTACAGCAATCACTTCTCCCCCCCCCCCCCCCCCAAAAAAAAAATAAGCACATGCAAAATATCAATGCAATAAAATAAATGCTCATATCAAACTTTTCATTTCCAATAACCATTTTATCAACATTAGATGCTCATTTTTAGTCTGAGAAGAAAATATATATATATATATATATATATATATATATATATACATACACTCATGTTCAAAAGCTAAGCATAGTTGCTATTTATGTGAAAATTTCAGGAAATCTACATCAGAATGGAAGGAAGAGCGGTATGTGGGTGTAATAGGGTTATAGAAGAAAACATTGCAAAACAAGGACAATAACGATTTTTATTATCCAAAGAAAAGGGATGAAAAAATAAGGGTCACAATACGAATGTCAACCTCAGTAAAACAGAATGATTTGATTAAAACAATGTGATTCTGCAGCTTTAATACGGTGTGTGGGAACCTCGGGTAGCCAAGCATGCTGCACAACGATTTCCCATACTTTCGGTGAAGGTTTGGATGAGTTATGTGCTCAAAGAGTTCCAAGCCTCACGGAGAGCAGTTTTCAATCATGGAACAGAGCTTGGTGGGTAGCGGAGGGCTGCAAGATGTCTCCCGATCATATCCCACACATGCTCTATTGGATTCAGATCAGGAGAGTTGACAGGCCACTGCATGTGCTGGATATCTTCAGTTTGAAGGAATTCATTGACCAAGGCCGCACAGTGAGAAGGCTCGTTATCATCCATGAATATGAAATCAGGACCAACAGCACCTCGAAACAATCGAACGGTAGACTCAAGGACTTCGTCTCTGTATCTTTGATCGGTAACTAACCCGGTGTCAAAGATGTAGAGGTCTGTGCAGCTGTCCATCATGATGCCTGCCTCATGAGTCAAACCATGAGACCTCCAAACGGAAAACAATGTCTTTCCGTGATATTTCCCAGGTGAAAACACATTCCACATTCTCTCCAGATCGTGGTACGATGAGAATCAGTTTGCAGGTTAAACTTGGACTCATCACTGAACATGACATTGCCCTACTGTTGTCCACTCAACTGCCGATGTTCCAAACTCCACTGTAAATGCACACGTTTCTGTGCAGATGTCAGGGGGATGCAAACTGCTGGTTGTCTGGCATAGAGACCAACATGTCTGACTCTCCTGTAAACAGTTTGTCTCGAAACAGTGACTCCTGGGGCGGCTGTTAGGGATGAATCCAGTTGTCTGGCAGAACAGTTCCTCTGAGGTCAAGCAGTTATCCCCACATATCAGTCTTGTTGAACGGTTATTACCCTTGGCCGACCTGGTACTGGTCGTCAGGTAACATCTGCAGTGGTTTGGAATCTCTGCCATAGTCTGGAAATCACACACTGAGGCACATTCAGAACTCGAGACACTTCGGTTTGGGATCGATCGGATTCCAGCATTCCAATAATTTGTCTCTTCAAAAACATGTCCAGTTAGCATTTGTATGACATCTTTTGTCCTTGATTGTTAACAACGCTCCATACTACAGCAATTGCGAAATTCTGCCTCAACTGACCATGCCGCTCGAGGTCATTTTATACTCGTTCCGACATGCGCTGGTGCTTTGCGCATGTCAATGTCGGTTGAACTGTTTCGCATATGCACAATGATTTATCTTCGTCCCACGATTCTCCACAACAACTGATTCAACTGATTGTGAACCATTGTATCCATATTAACTCTGAATTTTTCGCATTTTACGAATTATGCTTAAATTTTGGACATGAGTGTATATACATATATACAAGGTAGGATCAAAAAGTTTGGAGACTGTGCTGATATCTCCAACCCTGATTGGAGGAGAGGGGAACTATTTTACCGTGGCGTAGAGGCACATGTGACAAGAGATGTGAAAAGGAAGGAGCAAGTAAGCAGTGCAGGGTTTTTCCAGACAATGCATGTCAGTGAACTGTAGTCGTTTGCATTCATCAAAAACGGAAATGGCATTTGAAGAACAACGTGTGAATATCAAATTCTGCCAGAGTTCGGGGAAATCGCCGACAGAAATATTGCACATGAAAAATCACACTGATCTTCGGTTAGCATTTTTGGTACAATGTGTTAACACACACGATACATGTTCAGTTTATCTGCTAGGATAACTTGGCAGCTCCCGTACGAAATTATTGCTTTTTCAGCAATGACGTTCTTGGTTTGACGTCGGTCAGCATGCGTAATTTCTGCCAAGTTTCGAATATTGTGCTCCATAATTAATGTTGAGGGCCGCCCAATCCGCGGATTGTCTTCTACGAATTCACAGCCAGCCGTGAATTGGGAGTGCCATAAAAACACCTTCGCATGACACATTGCTCTCTCACAGTACACCTGCTGAAACATATGTACTGTACACCAAATACATTGCATAGGTATATAGTCAAATTTCTTGTTTTGAAATGTTATAATACAGTATTCCTTCTTCCTATTTACACTATCCCTGTCTTCCAATTTGATTTTTAAAAACTCAGCTCTAACTTTACAGCAGTTGTAGATATAAGATATATTAGCCTCTCTGTATATTTTATTGTCCATGTTTTCCTCCGTTATAGGCCATTTACACCATAAAATCCAAATTTCCATCAGAAATTTCCTTCGTACACCCAAAATATAGTTTTTTATCACTTTCTCACAATATCTCTTTTGTTTCAAAACTTTTACAATGAATTCGACAAAACCTTTTTCGTAAGCTGTATATGTCATATTTCCAATCCTTCCGCCACTTTTTCCTCATTTTTTTATTCTTAATTCATTATATTTACCTAAAGTAATCTCAGTCAAGTGGTTCACATATAGATCTAGGTTATACTGTCTTCCAAACATTAATGTATAAAGGCCATATGGGAAGTATGTTTGAAACTGTTTTATGTGATGATTCTCCCACCATAAACGTTCGCTTAATACTTTGACTATATCAATGATAGTAACATAAATGTTATCAAAGTTATGTTCCCGAAAGTGTAATATCTCCAGACTGTTCACTGAATCACTTTTAGATCTCTTGACTTCACTTCTGTGTAGGTTAATTCTTATATTTATTCTATTACCTGTCTGGCCTATATACATCATGTCACATCCACGGCATTTTATTCCATAAATGCAATTGTATACACCACAAAAAAGCTTATTTTCTGAATGATTGCTTAATTGTTCTGGATCAGCTGGAGGACAGAATTTACAACTTTGTGAATTACACTTTTTATATTTGAAAGTATTGATTTTACGATAATTAAAACCATAACTTACTCGCTTTCTATTTAATTGACTCGAAGGTTTTGACCTTACATTAGAATTTACTTTATTTAGTTGTAGATCGGGTAGCTTGTGTCACAAAAGGTTTGAAATATTTCAGAATTGTATTCATGTCCTACCTCTTTGAAGTCAGGTTACAGGATATTGATCGTGCATTTCCCTGATAAAATGCACTACTGAGCAGGGACGCAGGGACTGGGGGGGGGAGACCCCCCCCCCCCCAGAGCCTTAAATTAAAAACATAAAAGTATTGATTAAAATAAAAATAACTACCTTTATTTCTCCTTTTTGGTTTTTATATTTTTACTTTTTCTCGTACTTTGTTCAAACAAATTTAATTTGGTTTAAAGGAAATTCCCTTAGAAACAGAAAAGTCCTTCAGAAAGGGAAAAATCCTTCAGATAGGGAAATTTCCTTTCGAAAAGAATTTCCTGCTGTCATACGTCTGGTCTTGTTTTGGAAGCACGTGTTGAAGCTTTAAAAAATAAAACCTATGTGTTTTTCGATTAAGGTATCTAATCTGTTCTTTTATACTAGCAGTTGTATAATGAATAGCAACAAACGTAAGTTATTTGAGAGTAGCATATACAATTTCTTTAAAAAAGAAAAAAAAGAAGATAGTGAATGTAATGAAAATAAGTGATAATGGGGAGAGACCAAGGGGAGAGACACCCCCCCCCCCCCCAGAGCCTTAAATTAAAAACATAAAAGTATTGATTAAAATAAAAATAAGTACCTTTTTTTCTCGTTTTTGGTTTTTATATTTTTACTTTTTCTCGTACTTTGTTCAAACAAATTTAATTTGGTTTAAAGGAAATTCCCTTCAAAACGGAAAAGTCCTTCAGAAAGGGAAAAATCCTTCAGATAGGGAAATTTCCTTCTGTCATATGTCTGGTCTTGTTTTGGAAGCACGTGTTGAAGCTTTAAAAAAAAAACCTATGTGTTTTTCGATTAAGGTATCTAATCTGTTCTTTTATACTAGCAGTTGTATAATGAATAGCAACAAACGTAAGTTATTTGAGAGTAGCATATACAATTTCTTTAAAAAAAAAAAAAAAAAAGAAGATAGTGAATGTAATGAAAATAAGTTGGAAAATGTTGAATGCTCTGAAGATGACAGTTCAGAAAGAAAAGCTCCAATAGACGTTGAGACATCATTATTTACACCATCTGAAATCGACGTGAATCCCAATGATATTGGGTTATTTGTAGGAAAAAAGGCAAGGGCTGTTTTTATAGTTGTCATAATAGATTGTAAATATAATTAGCAAGACTCGGATTTTCATGCATAAAATTTAGCTCAAATAATATGCAAATATGCTCAAAATTATTACACAATATGCATGAAAATATGCAGAAATATGCAAGTGCATAGAAATCCGAACCCTACTCGTAAGCGATGTTTCGAAATGCATAAAATGACAAATTATTGAAACAGTGCAAATGTTCTTGAAATTATTGCATAATATGTGTTGAAATGCATAAAATATATCGCTTTACGTCCTTGAATATGATTATGCACAAAATTATCGCCTTTACCAGATTACTCCTCTCGAACGTGAAAACCTCCTTTTGAATGTATGAAAACCGACTGAAAATTTTGTTTTTCCATTGACCAATTTTGGAAAGCGGCAACTGAAGTTTCAGTACAGTTGGTTCAACAATCATGAATGTCTTGTCTATTCAAAGAAATGTGATGATGCATTTTGCAAATATTGCGTTCTTTTCTCACCATCATATATTACCTTTGGGAAAACCAGCCTACCTTTGGGAAAACTAGTGAGAGTACAGTATAGTAATTGGAGGCATGCAATAGAAGATTTCAACAAACACCAGCTTACTAATTATCATGCCAAATGCAACAAGCTTGATTCTGAATACTTTCTTGCAATCAAGTCAGGTAAGAAAAGCGATATAATAAATGATATAGATAAAAGTATAAGCAGGAAAATTATTGAAAATCGACTTATGTTAACTCCTCTGATAAAAACTGTAATATTTTGTGGTAGGCAAGGGATAGTTCTCAGGGGTCATACAGATGGTGGCTCAATTGACGTTGATTCTTCTGAAGAAATCGTGCAAAATGAAGGGAACTTTCGCGCTCTTTTAAGAATGCGACTTGAGACTGGGGATGATATCCTAAAAAAACATTTAGTGAGTGTGGGTAAAAATGCGACTTACTTAAGTTGGTCTTCTCAAAATGACATCATTACAGCATGCAATGAAGTAATTTTGAAAAAACTTATCAAAAGAATCAATAACGCGAAATATTTCAGCATTCAGTCGATGAAACAATTGATGTTTCATGAACCGAGCAATTGTCATTATGCTCGATATGTTGATATGGAAAACATGGCAATATGCGATGATTTTCTACAGTTTGTTCCGATTACAGACATGTCTGGAAAGTGTATAAGTGAAACTATTTTGAACAAACTAAGGTCAATTGGCATCACAACAGAATTCTTGCGTGGTCAAGGATATGATGGTGCATCAGCCATGAGTGGCGATTTCCGTAGAGTGCAATTATATATTAAGAACCATTTTCCAAATGCTTTGTATGTTCATTGTAGCAGCCATTCCTTAAACTTGGCTATATCTGATTCATGTTCTTCAACGTTTATCAGAAACTGTATCGGGACCACAAGTAAGGTGTATGACTTTTTCCATATACCTAAACATCAAGCTGTATCAAATAAATTCAGTGAAAATTACTCAAAGAAACTCAAACAGCCATCCCCGACTCGATGGATACAACGACATGACTCGCTAAAAAGTACGATTCAGTTGTGAAGGCCCTTACAGAAATATCATCTACATGGACAGATAGGGATTCTTCCAGCAGTGCAAGCATTTTGTACAATGCAATTAACAAGTGTGAACTCGTTATTTCCCTACATATTGTTAAAAAACTATTTTCGTATAGTTTACCTTTGTCGAAATATTTACAATCTGAAAAAATTGATCTTTCCAAAGCCATTGGTTATGCTGAAGACACACGAGCAATTATACAAAGTTTAAGGGACAATTCTGAAAAAGAGTTCTCCGTGATTTTTAAAGATGTTGAAACATTTTGTGAAAATTATGAAATCCCCATATCAGTACCAAGAACTGTAAAATATCAAGCTACACGAATTAACGTCGACTATGATACTCCTGAGGTATATTATAGGAGAGCTGCTTTTATACCTTTTATAGATCATTTTCTAATACAGCTCGATTAAAAATTTGTGAAAGATAAAATTATAAGCTTCTTTTCAAATCCTACTGCCTAGCAAAACAGCTGAAGACCAAGACCTTACAAAAGAAAACAGTGAAGCAGTGAAGATGCTATGTTTCCGGTATTCAGAAGATATTAGTCATATCACATGTGAAAATTTGTATGGTGAGTTAAAAATATGGCACAGCAAACTCGAACGACTTCAGAAATATCCAGATAATGCTTTGGAAGCTTTTCATAAATGTGATGAAATTATGTTTCCAAGTATACGAAAACTTCTGCAGGTAATGATTACACTTCCAGTCACAACGTGTAGCGCAGAGAGATCTTTCTCTCTCTCTCTCTCTCCTTACGATATTTAAAAAATTATTTAAGAAATTCAACAGGTGAGCACAGATTAAATGGACTGTCTATGTTATATATCCACAAGTACATTGAAGTAAACCCTGAAGAGGTTTTAAATGAAATGGCTAAGAAGCCTAGACGACTTGATATTAAACTTTTAATATTTTATACTGTCATTTATAGAAGTTATCAGTACTGTTCTTATTTAGTAAACGTAGTGCTAAATAAATAAATCTATTCGGCGATAAATTGATTTATTTCAATATATTGTCATTTGACATGCATAATAATATACAATGAGGTTTGACCCGTCCCCCCCCCCCCCCCTCCAGAACGAATTCCTGGCTGTGCCACTGCTACCGAGCATATGCATAATTATACAATAATTTGCATGATTGCCAGTCGCTATATTTAGTTAAATGTTTCATTCATCATATTGAAATTCAACATTTTTTACTCTTGTTGAGGAGTGTAGAGGCGAAAAATGTTAAAAGGTTTATTAACCCAAACCAAATCACTTTCATCTCGCTTCAGATCTATCGTATAAATGCCGTAACATATCCGTCCTGTTTCCTCACCAAGATCTCCGCCTACTCTTTCTTCTTTTAAAAAACTTTATTACATTTTTTTGGGTTCTGGTCTCAACCACGAAAGAAAATTTAATTCTCCCACAGTTGACACACAGAAAAATTAGAATCATATAAACACAAAATTAAAACGTTACAAGACAAAAACATCACTTCATCAAACATAATTACAACACAGAACACCATCAATACTATCAGATTAACAATAAACGAAAACTCTGCAACCATTGTCATACCTCCACTATGTACCCGCAATCACATTGAAGGCCACTACCAAACATGATGGCCGCCCGAGAATGATCCCCGACACCCGCAGCAAGCTAATAAAGATAGATATTGAAAATATATTAGATACCCCAGTGGCACAAAGCAGCTCACTCGTAGTATCCAAAGTATAATTTAAAAATTGTAAACAATTTGAAGATATCTATTAAATTTCATGAAGTAAAATATATCTTATTGTGAAGAATATGCACTTATAGCTGCTAAAAACTTTCGAATGTTGTCCTCCGTAATTGATGTTGATGGTCGCCCAATCCGCAGATTGTCTTCTCCCGATTCATGGCCGGCCGTGAATCGGGAGTGCAATGAAAATACCTCGGCCGTGAATCGGGAGTGCAATGAAAATACCTTCGCATGACAAATTGCTCTCTCACAGTACACCTGCTGCAACATGTGCAATGTTTCTATCAGTGATTTCCCCAAATGCTGGCAGAATTTGATATTCACACATTGTACTTCAAATGCCATTTCCGTTTTCGATGAACGCGAACGACTACAGTTCACTGACATGCACTGCCTGGAAAAACCCTGCATTGCGGACCTGCTTCTTCTTTTTCACATCTCACGTCACATGTACCACTATGCCACAGTAAAATAGTTCCCCTCTCCTCCAATCAGGGTTGGAGATATCAGCACAGTCTTCGAACTTTTTGATTCTACCTTATATATATATATATATATATTAAAAATAAAAACAATTCTCATTTTCTTTTCAGTGCTGCAACTTGTTGCATGTCCTATAAACTTTAGGGTGAGTTTAAAGTTAAGCACATCACAGTTTAACTGCCCGAAAAAGTACCAGTATGAGAATTTAAATAAAAGTAAAGTATTACAGAGATTAGTTGAAATGTTACCTTTCATTTTTAGCAGACAAACTTTAGGTGTTACAATAAATGTTGGAAATGACATCCTGTTTCACGAGCGCAAAAGCATGATCATTTTACCAGATTTTGTGAGACTCTGCGGAGCATGGCAGTAGTGATGTTGAAATGGCTGTTGTGATGTTCATTTTCAGCTCAGCAATTGTGTGTGGATTATTCACATAAACCACATCTTTCAGATATCCCCACACGAAGAAATTGCTGGAAGAACATAAACAAATTGTCGTGATTCACTATTCTCCTGAGCTATGTTCAAAAACGCCACTTTATTTTTGACTTACTTACCTCGTTCTCGGGAGTGACTCCCGGTGTTCTTTCAGCAGAAGACTTCATGCAAATTTGAATATCTGACACGTACACAAACTCATTTGCATATTTAGGGACGGACCTCGGAAATCATTCCAGAAGGTACCGATCCTGGTATAAATAGGAAGTTCGATTTGGAAACATCAGTAGAGCAAGAGTAGAAGAGGAATGGAGCGGTAGAAGGAGTAGGATACTTCTAGTATTTCGTTTTTCTATGCATGTAATGCATTAGTATCGTTATTACAAATGAGCTATTTATTGAGCTGTTGATGATCATGTTGGTCACGACGATATAATCTATCTTTCTGCCGATGTACTAGAGGCAGTTATAGTTTGAGATAACTTGTTAAATTACGATGTGTAAAGATGTATGCCTTAGTTAAAAAGCATTTACAACAGTAATAAGCATTTCCTTGATGTTAGTGATGGTGCTAATCACGATTGAACTTTTACCCGGTACTTTATAATTTTAATCATTCATGTATCATTCTAGTCATCTACAAATGTGTTAAGTTTACTCAGGTTCCAGTATGTGACATTTGAATGGATGGAAGTTGAAAGACATACAGAGGAAAGCAATGTTTACTGATGTTTCCCAAACTGAACTTCCTTGCCATACTTTCTCAATTTCAAAGCCTGTCTATATGTTATTAGATACATGCTTAATATAGCAGCCAGCCTGTTTAACTAGGCAAGACTGTATTTATTTTACCCTGCTTATACTCTGCTACACGCATGGAAAGTTTAACATAAACTTTTTTTTTTTTTTATCAAATGGCCAGGCACTTGACTCATCAGCGTGAACCATTTAGCGGTTCAAGGACATTGCTCCAGGTGCACCAGAGGGGGGGGGGGGAAACACACTGCGCCCACAACACAAACATCCATGCCTTACGTGGGACTCGAACCCACAATGCGGCGGTTGAGCGATTGCTGTGGAAACACTCTCAGTTTAACATAAACTAGATTTGCCCAGGAAGGTTATCGAAGAAAGCTAAGGGCCCCAGCAAGGATAAGTTTCCAGGAATGTCGCAGTAAATAAGTTAAGCTAGAGAAAACTGAGTCAAATTGAAGGGTGCCACCCAAGTCTGTCCATCGTAGTTAAACAAATTCAGTCAAAGGAAGTTGAGAAGTTTTCACTACTGAAACATGGAGCCTGTAAAGATGCTGCTGCTCACCAGAGATAACTATGCAACCTGGAGCAAAAGCATGGCCTTTGCCCTCAAAGCCAAAGGCTGCTATGGATTTATCGAAAGAAGTGTAAAGCCAATTGATGAAACAACATCCAGACGAGACCAGGGGGAATTCATCAGTAGATGTGACAAAGCCCTATCCATGCTCTTTTTATGGACTACCACCAGAGTATCAAGAATTGATTAGTATTTCCGACAATCCCGCTGATGCATGGGAAAAGTTGAAAACTCATTTCGATGCACCAACTAGAGCAAATTTAGTGCGACTACTTGACAAATTCTTTAACATCTGTCTGCATATGGACGAGCCAATAGATATATTTTGTGCACGTCTAAAGAAAGCCGTTTCTAAGCTGAAGGATGTCAAACATCCTATAGGTGAACTCTATGTAGCTTTCCAGGCGATCCGGTATCTCCCAGATGTATACCAAAGTATTGTTCAAATCATATACGGTGGCCAGACTCAGATTTCATTCTGGGCAAGATACAAACTGAACTTTCAGCAGAAGGTTGGTTAAGGCAGCAAAACCGGGACCTTAATGTAAGTGTCAATTCAGCATATTCTGTATCTTGTAAAAGTAAAAATGTTTCTAGAAATAATTCATTAAGGAATTTTCAAGCTAAGCCTAAAGTTAAAACAACACAAATTGAACCTTGCTATCTATGTAAAAAGATAGGTCATTTGAAAATAAATTGTCCTAAACTTAAATTGAAAAATATGACTAGTATTGTTGAATTAAATGTAAAAACAAATATTGAGATCAGTTTTGCTATGGATCTTATCGATGAGTTCAATTGGGTCATAGATACTGCTGCCATGCATCATTTCTGCAATAACAAATCGTTGTTTTCAAATTATAAAGAAATGAAGGATACTTCTATGTCGCTGGCAGTAGGCAACATCAAAAGCCCAATTGAAGTTTTCGGAACGATCAAAATGTATGTTGTCATTAATGGTCAAAGAAATTATATTATTTTGAAAGAAGTGATGTACTCCCCTAAATTACGTCATAATATTCTAGAGGCTTCAGTACTAGAAGAAAGTAATTGTTGTTTTCATGGGAAAAAGGGGATACTTTGGTTTTTTACACCAAATGAGTAAAAGTATTTTTATGCTAAACAAAATGTAGGGTTATACTTTTTAAAGTCTCAGTATGATTTAGATAGTTTAAATGATATCAGGGATCAAAAGAATAAAAATAGCAAACCTGAAAATGAAGATAAACAAAACAAAAGAAATGTCAAAAGTCTAAAGGATAGAGAAACCAAGTTAAATACTAAACAGATTTCAAAAGGTAAAAAGTTGAGATCCGATTTTGGAAATTCTATGAGAGTTAAGAAACAAATCAACGAAAAATTTAACATCTATAAAATTAAGCCAAGTAGCTCTTTTACTGAAACTAATGTTAATGCCAAACATTGACATAAAAAATATATTACCTTAATGTTGATTATATGTTTCAAACAAGTAAAGTTTCAGCTGTTAAAAGACTTCCTAAATTTAAGTTCCAAAAATTAAACTGCAAACATTGCAAATTAGCTAAAACAAAACGGGTATCTTACAAACATATAAGTAGGTTAAGATCCACTAAACCCTTAGAACTGTTACACATGGATGTGTGATGTGGGTCCGTAAGTCCTTCCGAGAGGTTGGTGGTAGGGGAAGGAGGGTACGGTCCCTGTGGATGCCACCCCCACTGGGTTCCGGTCTAAATTGGGTGGCACTTCCCGGCCGTCCATACAGTTACCTTACACCTTTCTGGTAGGTCGGACGGTCTGGGTCTCAACAACAACAACATGGATGTGTGTCCGGCCGTTCAAATAATTGCTCAAGTGTCAAGTCCACTGGATGAGTCGGACGGTCTGGGTTTTCAACATGGATGTGTGTGAACCCATGTCAATACAATCATTAGGCAGTAATAGATATTTTTTGTCGATCCCCGATGATTACGACAGAAAAGTTTTTATATTTTTTCTAAAACAAAAATTGGATATATTTAATGAGTTTCAAATCAGAGAAGAAAGACAGTTAAATAGGAAAATTCTAAGAACAGATTGCGGCATGGAATTCTGCCACAATAAGTTTAAAGCTTACTTAAGCAAACAAGGGATTAAAGCTGAAAGGACTAATGTATATACTCCTCAGCAAAACAGAGTTTCAAAAAGATTTAATTTCACTGCTTTGGATTGCGTAAAAGCAATGCTTAATGATAGTAAGGTAAGCGATAAGTTATGGGCAGAAGCAATCTTGTGTTTTACTTACGTTAAAAATAGAATTTGCCACAAACTTAAAACTAAAACTCCAAATTTTATAAAGGTACGAAACCCTCAGTAGATCACTTTAAGATTTTTGGTAGTAAAGTCTATATCAGAAAACCCAAACAAACAAGAAAAAAGCTGGATATGCGAGCCCAAGAAGGGATAATAGTGGGTTATGCTACAAGTACAAGAGGCTACCGGGTATTGTTACATGGGGATACTAGAAACCCCCCCTACTGTCACCTTTCAGGTAACCCCAGATCGCTATTCTTTTAGCTCTGATAAGGAATGTTTGGATAGGAAATCGGGCGAAAAGACAGGTGAGAGTGAAGACATTGACAACAGTTTATCCGAAGACAGTGAGGAAACGGACTCTCCTACTGATTCCAACCTAATTCCCTGTTCGGATCCTTTGGGATCGCGAAGCCGTCCCAAGAGACTGTAGTAGAATAGACGCATATATTACATTAAGGGGGACAGTAGAAGGCTTAGATCCCATAATGATGTAAGAAAATATTGTAAAAAAATAATATACAACATAACCAAAATTTTTTTAACTTTGGGAAAAAGAAAAGCAAAATAAGGTCAAAACGGGTTAATAAACCAGAAGCTACTAATGTAGAAATTAATATTCCCCAAAACTACAAAGTCGCCCTCAAATCACCCCAAGTCAAAGAATGGAATAATGCCATGACTGAGGAAATTAACGTTATGAAAGAAAGAGGTGTCTGGGAGTTATTCCTGCACCTCCTTTAGAAAAAATAATGGGCAGTCGATGGATTTAAACATTGAAAAGAAATGAAAATGGGGAACTACAACGATTTAAGGCGAGGCTAGTGGCTCAAGGGTATACCCAAGAAAAGAGTCACACATACCACAAAGTTTTTAGTCCAGTCATTAATTTCAGTCTGATTAGGTTATTTTTTACAATCTTTGTCAGTATGCTAGGATGGATGCATTTTCAATTAGACATAAAATGCACGTACTTATATGCTAAATTAAAGTATAAAATCTACATGAGACAGCTGGAAGGGTTTACTAATGCTAAGTACAATGATTACGTATGTTTGATAAATAAGGCAATTTACGGGCTTCACCAAAGTGGTAGGGATTGGTTTATGGAACTAGATTTCATGTTTAAAGAAATAAAATTCACAAAACTCAAATGGTGTAATTGCAGTTATATCTTTAATGTACTTATATTAGCTTATGTGGATATCATTTTATTTTCTAAAAATCAAAAGGATATCAACTTAATTGTTTTAATGTTGAAAGAAAAATTTGATATAAAAGTTCTAGGAAAAATAAAAAAATTACTAAGTGTAGAATTTAAAGGGTCAGATCGTAAATTTCATATACACCAAAAACAGTATACAGTTATATCTTTAATGTACTTATATTAGCTTATGTGGATATCATTTTATTTTCTAAAAATCAAAAGGATATCAACTTAATTGTTTTAATGTTGAAAGAAAAATTTGATATAAAAGTTCTAGGAAAAATAAAAAAATTACTAAGTGTAGAATTTAAAGGGTCAGATCGTAAATTTCATATACACCAAAAACAGTATACAGTACAACCTCGAAAATCCGGAAGATGTTTTCCAATTTTTTTTTTTTTTTTTTTAAATAAATATATTCACTATTTTTGAACTCTCGCACTCAGCAGTTTAGTTGCAAATGTGTTGTTTAAACCAAAACATTTAGTCAATTTATAATATTTCTCACTATAACATACATAACTTTTTCAATCTCAAAAAAGCAATTTTTGCTAATGTGTTTCATTGTGTATGAAGGAAGGAACTTTTTTGATGTTTTTATTCAAACTTAATGTATTTTTAAATCGTATACTGTGATTGAATTCTAACACCAAAACATATGATACTTAAATTTTTAAACTTTGACCTATATAACATATTCATACTTAAATTTTAAACTTTGACTTATATAACATGTTTATACTTAAATCTAAACTTTGATTTATATAACATGTTTATACTTAAATTTAAACTTTGACTAATATAACATATTTATACTTAAAAATTAATTGTTAACTGATCAATATGTTTATACTTAGTTTTAAACTTTAACTTTTTGACATGTCTATACTCAAATTTCTAATGTAATTTATGACATGTTTATATTTAAATTCTTTTAAAAGTTAACTGTTTATATCTAAATTTTTTCACCATACAAACTTCCTTAGAGATTGGACCTATTAATATATTTTATCAATCATTATGATTTGAAGTAAATACTGAGAACTTGACATTTGTTAACATGTCAAAATTCTTAGAAAAGTTTTTGAGTACTATTGTGTATGTGTCGAATTTAACAGATTGCATGAGGGGGCCGACTGCTGGAAGAACGTAAACAAAAGATCGTGATTCACTATTCTCCTGAGCGATGTTCAAAAATGCTAATTTATTTTTTACTTACTTACCTCGTTCTCGGGAGTGACTCACGGCGTTCTTTCAGCAGAAGACTTCATGCAAATTTGAATGTCCGATGCATACACAAACTCATTTGCATATATAGGGACGAACCTCGGAAATCATTCTGGAAGGTACCGATCCTGGCATAAATAGGAAGTTCGATTTGGAAACATCAGTAGAGCAAGAGTAGGAGAGCAATGGAGCAGTAGAAGGAGCAGGATACTTCTCGTATTTCGTTTTCCTGTTTTTCTATGCATGTAATCTATTAGTATCATTATTACGAATGAGCTCGTTATTGAGCTGTTGATGATCATGTTGGTCATGACGATATAGTCTATCTTTTTGCCGATGCACTAGAGGCAGTTATGGTTTGAGATAACGTATTAAATTACGATGTGTAAAGAAGATGTATGTCTTAGTTAAAAGGCATTACAAGCGGCGTATGTCTTAGTTAAAAGGCTTAGCAAACGGTAATAAGTATTTCCTTGATGTTAGTGATGGTGCTAATCACGATTGCACTTTTACCCGGTACTTTATGATTTTAATCGTTCATATATCATTCTAGTCATCTACAAATGTGTTAAGTTTACTCAGGTTCCAGTATGTGACCTTCGAAAGGGTGGAAGTCGAACAACATACAGAGGAAAGCAATGTTTACTGGTGTTTCCCAAAGTAAACTTCCAAACTTTCTCAATTTCAAAGCCTGTCTATATGTTATTAGCTGCATGCTTAATATAGCAGCCAGCCTGTTCAACTAGGCAAGACTCTGTCATTTTTTAAAAAAATAAATGATTTTGTTTTCAACTAAATAGAATCTGTATTTATTTTATGCTGTTTATACTCTGCTACATACATGGAAAGTTTAACACAAACTAGATTTGCCCAGAAGAAATCAAGGAGTGATAAATCTGGGGAGCAAGGGGGGACGAAATCTCCGGGAAATTATGCGCTCATCAAAAAAATCAGTTAAAAGATGGATAGTACTGTTTGGATTTGTGACAAGTCGTACCGTCCTGCTAGAACCATCAACTTCCAGCAGTGAAATGAACTTTGATGTAAAACTTAAACTCACCCTGTATAAGGAGTAATTGAGTAATAAAAAATTGTTACTATTTCATACTCTACATGTTACTATTTCAAAACCAGAAGCAACATTCAGATTAATGCTCTAAAGTTAATTTCTCTACTAGAATCTAAAGACAATGTAGCTTATAAGTCAAACTTTTCTTAAGATTTTACTGCATATCAGTCAAAACACCAACCTCCTTTTCATCCTTCTCCAGAATTTCATTTTCATCTTCAACAAATTTAACAGAGGATGTCCTGTCTGCCTTATGGTCCCAACTCAACCGGCTGTCTTGTTCTCCACTGTCCCTTAATAGATTTTCTACAATAATATTTTACACATTAAGATGAGTAAAAAATAAGCCTAAAAAACAAGGAATTATAACAAAAATGGACAATTAATATCAATGTAGCTAAATCACATGTAATTTTGTAATTTAAAGACTGCCTCTACATAATTATGCAGTAGACATCACTCAACACTACCCCACAGTCATTTATCAAAGATTTTATTTTATTTTTGTAGAATGCAAAAACTTCTACACAGAGATATTGAACAAAAATGAACATATTGGGAAAACTTATATTTCTAGGTATATAAATAATGACTTGAGTCGTGTTGCTATCTCCCAGCTCTAGTTGCTAGTCTCCCAGATCTAGTTACTATCTCCCAACAAAAACGTGATTATAAAAAGGTAAAAACACTTGGTGAAAAAGATAAAGAAAAATAATTAAGTGCAAATTAAGTTACGAAGTAGTTTATAAGGAGATGTCAACCTCTGAAAGGATGAATCAGTAAAAAAAATTAGAAGTTTTCAGTAAAACTGCATAGACTTTCAGTAAGATTTTAATTATATCAGAAATATCTATTTTTAAATCTTAGAATAGGTTCTAAAATGTATTTTTATTTACAAATTATTATATAACTAGCAGCATACTCGTTCTATGTATGGAGTATATAATATAAATAAACTTAAAATTCACAATCATGTGCAAATTCCTATAGTATACTAAATGACATTTTTAATCAAAATATTATGTTAAAATATTTAATACAATGCTCCTAAAAAGAAGTTTAAGAATCTCTGTTCTAGTTATACAAAATTATCTTCAAGGACAGATCTGAAGAATAAAACATCCTGGCCCCTTTTGTAAGCAAATTTAAGGGGAAAAAAGGAATTGAATCAATATATGTAAAATGAAAGCATTAGAGTGTATGGGACCCGTACTACTTATATACCTGTATATTGGAAGATATAACCTGCATTAGTACATTACATGTAATTGTACATTACATGTACATTGAAAATATCAATAAACCCTTAATTGACTCCAATACATGCCAGAATGAAAGCACTAAAATTATATGGGAATATATATATTCCCGTACTACTTATATTGCTGCAGATTAGAAAATATGCCAGTGTGTTACTAGAAGATTACCCGTATTACAATATGAGTCTCAAAAATCTTTGCCAAAATAAAACAGATGACGTTTTAAATTGAAAATATCAATAATCCCCATAATCTTTATACCAGAAGGCTGTAATTGATTCCAATATATGCCAATATATATCAAAATGTATGCCAATATATCTGTACTACTTATATTCTCGTAGATTAGAAGATATACCAGTGCATTTGTAGAAGATTACTTGTACAATATATGAGTTTAAACCATTTTTGTCATAATAAAACAATGGCATAATAACTTGAAAATATCAATAATCTCTGAATCAATAATCCTCGAAAATATCAATAATAATAAAGTGTAACCTGAAGACAGTAATTGATATTATCCAGTCAAAAATGCAATGTCAATTAAATTTATTTTTATATAGATATCTTTATTATTCAAATCGGAAAAGATTTAATAAAAATCGTATGCCGCATAATACATTGGATTTACACCCATTGCTAAACGACATGATATCATTTGCTTCAAATAAATTGATGAAAATCATATCGTCTGAATAATGTTATCTCCATTGAAGGTTTGGTGATATTTTCATCAATTTAGCGATAATTTAAAAAAATCGCTAAATTTATCGCCAAGTGGAACCTGTAAAACTGATAGTCCCATTTTGAGACAAATTGACGAAACATCATCACAATACTATTCCCTACACCTTTCTGGTAGGTCGGACGGTCTGGGTCTCAACAACAACAATACTATTCCCTAACAAAACACAATTCATTTCATTTATTAAGCGCAATTTTATCAATTTCATGATATTTTTATAGATGTACAAACATTTTTATCAATTTTGTGAAATTTTAAAAATTCGCTAAATGTGTTACTAAGTAGGATGGATGGACTGACCGACAAATGCTGCCGAAACATCATTTCAGTACTCTCTTCTAAAAAAACGAATTCAATTTCATTGTTTTGTGTCGTTTTTATCAATTTGGTGACATTTCCATCAATTTGGCAAAGTTTAAGAAAAGTTGCCAAGTTAGCGATATTCCGTTAGCGATATCTAGCTCTAAATTTGCAGATCTGAAGAATAAAACATCCTGATCCTGTTTGTATATACTAAACGTAAACACTAAAATTGTATTAGAAGATATACACGTTCTACTATTCTTTTTCTGTTTCAACAATCGGATAAATGAATTTATTGGTAAACACAATATATGAGTTTATTAGCTAAACACAATATAAAAGTTTAAAAATTCTTTGTCAAAATAAATGAAAGTGATGTACGCAGTCGGCAATTAATATAATTAAAAGAAAAATCAAACTGGTCTGTTCAAAAATATATTTTTATATCCATTTATTTATTATTCAAATTAAAAAAATAATAATTAAAATTAACAGACAGATTTAATTTAATTGCGTTTCTGAGCAACATGATATAAGATAGAATCTTCCTCATAAAATGCATTAAATAACCATTTTGATTTCTTTATGCTTTTCCTTGTTGAGTAAATGCTTGTGAGAAATAAACTATGGAGATAAATTTTCCATTCAAATTCATGTTTCAAACAATTCATGCTTTCAGATAGTGACTAATTTACGCAAAAATCCTCCATCAAACTCAGAAATAAAGTTTTAATTCACGTTGACGTTTTAGACAAACGATTTTCATCCTTTCCGTTTGGATAAACCATGAAGTTAGAGAGTAGAACTCCTAGGAAAAAGTTCCGTTTTTTATTAATATCTCAACAACCCTTGGTCTTAGAAACACAAAACTTGGGGAAAATTTATGGGGGGCTATTTCAAGGCTACCCACAAAATTTCATTAAATTCGGTTCAGCCGTTCTCTCGTGATAATGAGACAAACGAAAGTTTTGTTTTTACCAATATCTCGAGAAACACTGGTCGTAGAAACTCAAATAATAGACTAAATTTTAAGTGGGGCTATTTCCAGGCTATCCACAAAATTTCATCAAATTTGGTTCAACCGTTCTCCCGTGATGATGAGACAAACAGACAGACAGACAGACAGATTTTCAATTTTATTTATGTTTCAAGAATTAAATAAGCTTCAGCTAAAAGAAAAAATAATGATGTTTAATATAGAGAATCTCTATACAAAATGTATTTTGAAAAAATACTATAGTTCTGAATTATAAAGATAAGAAATTATTGTCAAATTAACAAAATTATCAATTCAGTTGATTTTATAGCTCTGTTTAGTCCCTTAGTTAAATATTGAAGTTATCCACTTTAGAAATAAGTTCTGAAGTTTTTCAAAGTTAAAAAAAAATCAGTGCATGCACAATTTACAATAATTAAGTTTCTGTTTCCAAAAAAGTGAAAAATAAAAAGTATCTTGAATAAATGTATAACATGTCTTGGCAGCCAAACACTGAGTTCCTATTCAGCTATTGACAAGAAATTTCAGTGTTAATAATTTATACAACTAAGTGTGTTCAGCAGAGTCCTTAAAAATCACTGAAAGATAAGAATACTGGAATCAATTCAATTTATTAAATTTTTCTGGTTTATTTGTCAATTTTAAAATCAGAGTTGAAATTATTGAATGTATGTCGTCTGTCATCTTGGATAATGCTGAATAAGTATTGTATTATTTATTATACCATATATTTTTTAATTGTAAATGCACAACTGTGCAGGAACAGTCAACTAAATCAAAAACCATTTTACCAACTGCAACTTCACTGTAATCTACTACAGAAATGAATCATATTAGAAATTAAGATTTAAGAATTGAAACAAAATAGCTATATATCCTTTGATACAGGGTGAGTACACTTTCCCTTAAAAAAAATTCAAGCATATTTCAAGAACTTTCAAACCACATAATTTTTTTTTTTAAGAACGTCAATCAGCCCCTCATCCTGAAGATGTATATGTTTCTGAGAGGAAAAATAAATAGCAAACAAATGTTATTGTTTATTGTTAAAGCTATTTAGAAAATTTTTGGGAATAGCAAAACCACTAAGGAAATTTCCAGGGAAAGCAGAACTTTTTGGGGGAAAAAAAAATACCATGCATCTACGGAACATTTACATCACTGCCTTTTTCAAGGACTTAACCAAACATATGAAAATTTTCAAGTACTTTCAAGGCCTTGAAAATGGTCAGCTAAAATTCAAGTAGTTTCCAGATTTTCAAGTACCCGCATGCACATTGGATATACTGTGCTCAGTCACAGACAGATAAAGATACATAATACTGCACTATAGTCAAAGAATTTTACAAAATAAGTTATGCCAAATTTCAAAATTAACAACTTTTCTAAATATTGGGTATTTTCAAATATATCCTTGACATTGGGACCTATTTGTCAAATTATTGAACAAATTTGTTTTCTCCATTTTCCAGATAAAGTGGCAATCTTATTTTTTTTTTCAATATAAATCAAATAAGACTTATTGCACATTTTATTTCAATGTAATGGCTTTTACTCGAACACATAATGGTAAAAAATAATTCTTTCTTCCCTTTAGTAGCTTTATTCAAAAACAAGAATTCTGTAGCATGAAACATTAAGACAAATGTAAATCACTAACCCATACTTTCTGGAAGGTATTCTTGTTGTGGCAGTAGAAAACATGTCAGTACTTTTGCACCATTACGCTCATTGACATCTGTTTGAAACTTCAGCATGGGTTGCGCCTATTTAAATAATATATATACATAAACATAATTCCACAAATAAAATAAGCATCAGATTTAGTGTTTAAAACATATAAGAAAAGGCAAACAATAGTGATACAACATTCAATTTACAGTATACCTAGCCCTCACTTTGAATTACTACATTTGCAATGCCAAAACATTTGAGACAAAAAAGAGCTGCAAAGTCCGTGTGTACTGTGTATGTGTGTGGGGGAGGGGGGGGGGTAACTTATATGTATCATTCAGTGGCAGTCATCAATGGCGACTGAAGGGAATAATAGTACCCGAAAGCACTATGGTCGTATAATTTTGTACGTCGTAAAAAGGAGATTTTAATAAAATATTTTTAAACCTACTCTTTGATTGTCTTTGATTTTAAAGTATTAATTAGTTGACATGTTTCCATACTATTTTATGAATCAATTTCTTGACATTTTATATCTGAAAAAACTTCTGACTTTCTGGTCAATTTTCTTTAAGTTCCATGACAATTTCATGATTTTCCTGTTTTTCAGGTTGGGTGGCAATCCTGAAGCAATTCAGAAGGCACAAGATGATGTTTTAAAATAAATATCAGTCACAATATCAAACAAGAAAGATCAATCATGCTTAAAGCATTGATTATGAAACACTTTCCAACTTCAATGCAATTTTATTTAAACATGTCTAAAATGCAATACATTCCTCGGTAATATTTTAAAACTTATCACAATACTACATTAATTTATTATATTTGAAACCTTAAACCTTCATCGAAAAAAATTAACTTCATTCAAATGACGGCATTAAAGTATAAATTGCCTGGTTTAAACATCTCTTAAATGTTATACATTCCTCGGTAATAATTTTAGAATTATCATAATACTACGATAATTTATTATATTTGAAAACTTCATCGAAAACAACTGAAATCCATTCAAATGACGTCATAGAAAAAATAACACGCCTGGCTCTCTCTATAAAAGCAACATTTCATTCATAAATAATTCCCCCATTCATGTCATTCATCACAATACTATAACAATTTATTTTATTTAAAAATTAAGACCATTGAGCTGCAAGTAAGTAAGCTCTATGCGTAAAACTTCATCGAAAAATATCGTCCTTCTCTTTCTAAAATCAATGAATTCATATCAGCTAAGCAGACTCCATGGACTAAATGATTTTGTGTTAAAGAATTACAGCGATTCTAATACAACTCATTCTACATATTTTGCTGTTTACATTTTACATAGGTGAAAAATAGGCTTAATAGTAGAAATAATCAAATTTGGAAGAGCATTTAAACTGAAATATATTGTCATTGCGTTGTTTCAGTATGTAGATGCACAGAATTTAGGCAAAAATAAAGTAATTTTAGGACGGATACAACACTCAATATGAATTAAAAAGAACTTTAAAAATCACGATTTTGACACAAGATGGATGCCATAGATCATTTTGAAGTGGGTCATGTGATCGTTTCATATCATGGACACGTGATCGCTTTATATAAGAGGTGTTATTATTATTTTAATTTTTATTTAAAAAACAACTGAATATATTTCGCTGAATTTTTTTTTATACATTTTATGGAACAATTTGAATATTGCCTAAAATTTTCGAAGCAATTTGTGAATTTTAAATCCGCTTAAAAAATGCTTGAAAAATTAGGTCCCATAGGGCTCAATGTATTCCATTTTTTCAACCCGGGTTCAATCCAAAACTAATTGGGTGATATTATTCATTTATATTCCCATAGGTCCTATAGACCGTCTGAACAACATACTAAAATTTCATTTTGATTAAGTCATTTTTATGGCAGTTATCGTGCTAACGGACAGACAGACAGACAGACAGACAGACAGACAGAATGAACAAAGTCATAAACACTTTTCAACTTTGTTGTAAAGTGTTAAAAATGACTCAGCAAAGCAGCAAAATCTTTCTCACAAAAGCAGTAGTCCCCATTTTTAACACTTTACAACAAAGTTAAAAAGTGTTTATGACTTTGTTCATTCTGTCTGTCTGTCTGTCTGTCTGTCCGTTAGCACGATAACTGCCGTAAAAATGACTTAATCAAAATGAAATTTTAGTATGTTGTTCAGACGGTCTGTAGAACCTACGGGAATATAAATGAATAATATCACCCAATTAGTTTTGGATTGAACCTGTGTCGAAAAAATGAAATACATTGAGCCCTATGGGACCTAATTTTTCAAACATTTTTTAAGCGGATTTAAAATTCACAAATTGTTTCGAAAATTTTAGGTAACATTCAAATTGTTCCATAAAATATATAAAAAAAAAATTCAGCGAAATATATTCAGTAGTTTTTTAAATAAAAATTAAAATAATAATTACACCTCTTATATGAAACGATCACGTGACCATGATATGAAACGATCACATGACCCACTTTAAAATGATATATGGCATCCATCTTGTTTCAAAATCGTGACTTTTTTAAGCTCTTTTTAATTCACAAATTGTTTCGAAAATTTTAGGTAACATTCAAATTGTTCCATAAAATATATAAAAAAAAAAATTCAGCGAAATATATTCAGTAGTTTTTTAAATAAAAATTAAAATAATAATTACACCTCTTATATGAAACGATCACGTGACCATGATATGAAACGATCACATGACCCACTTCAAAATGATATATGGCATCCATCTTGTGTTCAAAATCGTGATTTTTTTAAGCTCTTTTTAATTCATATTGAGTGATGTATCCGTCCTAAAACTACTTAAATTCTGTGCATCTACATACTGCTTAAATTCTGCTTAAATTTTGCTTAAATTCTGTACATCTACATACTGAAACAACGCAATGACAATATATTTGAGTTTAAATGTTAATCTAAATTTGATTATTTCTACAACTAAGCCTATTTTTCACCTATGTAAAATGTAAACAACAAAATATATTGAATGAGTTGTATTAGAATTCCTGTATTTTTTTAACACAAAATAATTTAGTCCATGGAGTCTGCATGGCTGATATGAATGAAATATTAATTGATTTCATAAAGAGAAGGACGATTTTTATCGATGAAGTTTCAAGCATAGAGTTTAATTTTTTGTAGCTCCATGGTCTTAAACAAAATGTTTAAATAAAATAAATTATTATAGTATTGTGATGAATGAAATGAATGAAATCCTGTTTTTATAGAGAGATCCAGGCGTGTTATTTTTTCTATGACGTCATTTGAATTAATTTCAGTTGTTTTCGATGAAGTTTTCAAATATAATAAATTATCGTAGTATTATGATAATTCTAAAACTATTACCGAGGAATGTATAACATTTTAGAGATGTTTAAACCAGGCAATTTATATTTCAATGCCGTCATTTGAATGAAGTTCATTTTTTTCGATGAAGGTTTAAGTTTTCAAATATAATAAATAATGTAGTATAGTGATAAGTTTCAAAATATTACCGAGGAATGTATTGCATTTTAGACTTGTTTAAATAAAATTGCATTAAAGTTGGAAAGTGTTTCATAATCAATGCTTTAAGCATGATTGATCTTTCTTGTTATATTATAGGATAGAGCAATATTTTAAAACCAAAAGAAGGATTTTTCATTTAATTTCATCGACAAAAAGAAGTAAAACAAAGTAAATAGAAATGTATTTATAAAACAATGATTATTTAATTACAAATTAATATGTAAAACACCATTAAAATTTTTTTACCTGATTTTCAGACAACCACAAAGCCTTTAAATTCAAAGCAGTAATTGTGATAGGCAAGTACTGTAACCTGAAACATATATAAATTTAGATAATTTATAACACAAATATATAATAATAAAAGAAGATATCTGTCTGTATTTATCCATGCCATGCGTAGCACAAAATTTAAGTGACACACTACCATGATATTTTGCACAGGGATACCAAAGGTCAAGGGATGATGTACCTCAGTAAATATTTTTTTTAATTTTAAATTAGTTTTTGAGTTATTTAATGAAGCATAATTTTGAGTAATGCAGCTGTGTAATCCACTATGTGGTCAGATCACTATCACACCAAATGATATACATCCAGTTTGTAGAAATTGAAACAATAGAAACAAAACGGGATGCACAGGATGCTGATCCCCACATCAGTGTTAAGAATGAAGCCCCTGCGATAATATTGTTGATCGTCTAGGAACCGATTACCATGAAACTCACTCAAAATTCCACTTTAATATTAAATAACTAAAATACTAAGTATAATTTTAGTAAAAATTACACATTTTAAAAATGAGCATTGATCTAAAATTATACAATGAAGCCAACTTATAAAATATTTGCGAGATGCAACAATAAGAGTTATATAGAACAGTGCTTTTCAAACTCTTTTAATCTTGGAACCCTTTTGAAATTTAATTTGATGGTGGAGCTCCAAAGTGAGAAAATGTCCATTGTGGTCCAAATTATGCATGCAAATATTTTTTTTAATTAAAAAAAAAAAATTATATGAAACTATCATGGTGTGAAACCCCAAGGGTTCCGCGGAATACACTTTGAAAAACGCTGATATAGAACATGATTTTATAAATAACAATACATAAAGAAATCACAGTATATGCATGCAGAAATAGCAGAAACTGCAGTTGATGCACAAATAAAATAATAAAAGACAGATATATGATCATTTCTTTTTTTAGTGCAAGTAAGTCAACACCTAATGCCGAATAGGAGGATAAAAGAGAGATTACTACTTTTAGTGTGTTAAAATTTATTACTTCTCTTTTATCCTGCCAAGGATTGCAATCCTGGATGTTTTTTATAATCCCAAAACTTAATTTTACTATATTTTAAAAAAAGCCATATTTGTTATTTTTACATTTTTATTTATTTGTTTATAAATATTGCAAGTATATTAAATGATAATATCATGTTAAGAGCTAGCTATCTATAACAAGTTTTTAAAACAAAAAACTATAATGAATATTTTTATAGAATATATTTTGGTAATTTTTTGCTTTTGCAACGAACACTTACCATGCCAAAAAGATGCTGATTAATAGTGAGCTAGCTGTATGAAGAAATATGGTTCAAAATAAATGATAAAAATATGACAAAATCTAGTTATTTTACATTGAATGTGTATATGTGCTTTAACATATATACTAGAAAATGTTGAACAAATTGCATATACAATTTATACATAATTGAATAAATTGCATATAAAATTCATAATTGAACAAACCGTAAATAAAATTTATACATAATTAAACAAATTGCATATAAAATTTATATATTTTATATGCAATTTGTTCAATTCTTTAATTATATATAAATACATAAAAATATAAGTTAAAAAATATATTTCACCTGCTATAAATTTTATTTTGAAGAAGAAAAACATATTAAATAAAACCTAATATTGCTTTGAATGATGAAAATAATTCAAAGTCATTTTTTTTAATAAAAATAATTTACTGGGGTATTACAGTGTACTTCAGCAGCTTTTGCAATCTGTTTTTAATTTAAACCATTATTAAATAGAACAATATTAAGTATTGATTATTCAATTTATTTAATAAGTCAGCAAAAAAGAAAAATATTGTAAAGTGTTTAAAAAAAAATTTTTTTTTAATCTAATTTTACATAAGGATAACTGATTTGAATTAAAATTAGTTTGAATTGCACACTATATGAAATCAGCCAATTCATGAAAATTTAAATGCTATTCTGGTGGAGGAGCTTTGCTCCATTAAACTAATGGAATCCCATTCTATAATAATAATTTAAGATATTTTCAGAAATGAGAAAGTAATATTTCATAAATTAAAATAATTATGATAAATCCTGAAATTCCTGGATTTGAGCATATTTAATCCTGGGATTTTGCTATCAATATTTTGACCGAGATCCTGGGATCACCATTCCTCTGTGGCACCACTATTATAGTTGAAATAGACTGAACTATAAACAGTGGTGGTGCCACATAGGGATGGTGATCCCAGGATCTCGATCTAAATATTGATCCCAAAATCCCAGAATTAAATATGCTAAAATTCAGGGATTTCAGGATTTATCTTAATTATTTTAATTTATGAAATATTACTTTAGCATTTTTGAAAATATGTCAAAATGTACTAAATTATTAGCCTACTCACACTAAAAAATAATTCTGAAACCTGATTGACTGATTTTGTCATTTTATTTGCACAACTTTTATGTGATTTCTTCATTTACATAGTAACCACTTCATACCTTAAATGCAAACATACCTGTTTCCTGAGACATCTAAAACATGCAACTCTTTTAACATTCCCAGCTCTTCAGGCAGGAAATTTAACCGGTTCTCTCTTAAAGACAGCACTCCTAATCTGATAAGATTGCCTATTTGAGAGGGAATTTGAGAGAGGTGATTTCTGTCCAAGTTTAAATTTGTTAAGTTTACAAGCTTTCCTACAGATGAAGGCAATTCTGATATTAGGTTTTCGGTAAGGATCAGCTCCTGAAGAGATTCGCAATTACCAATTTCGGGAGTCAAAGATAAAAGTCTGTTTTGATCCACCTGAAAAAAAGGGGGGGAATATAATTATGATATTTTCCTCAAGTATTGAATAACAATTAAAACTGAGAATATCAAATAAAGTTTTGAAGTATCAAATAGGAAAGGAAGAAATTACAATGCCATAGAGATTTATTATTATTATTATTATTATTATTATTAAATAGGAAAAACTATAGGTAAAATTTCATAACATTCTAATTGTTAATATATTAATAAACGATTAAAAAATTAAAGGTTTTTCTTTATTAATTACGTTAAAGTATAGGACAAAATTCAGCAAAACTATAAGAATGTTTAAGATAAATTTCTAACTGTTCCACTAAAATTACTATAGGGTATATGGATACTTAAGAAAAGTATAGAGAATTCATCCAAAAATTACTAACTTTGGAATTTTTTGGACATATATGTTTGCCAGTAAGGATTGAACAAAATGACGAAATTAAATGGACTTCTAATGGAAATTAGGAGAGTTAGCAGCTGTGCTATGTGCAAAAAAGGAGGATTGCAAATTGGTGAAACTTCGGGTAGCTCAAATAGCAAGTTTTATTTACAGTACGGCAAAGTATTGATTATCTGAATTATAATTATTTAACTATTCAAACACCCTTTTTTAACACTTTACAACAGGGATGCACAGACAGAGGCTCGTAGGCCGCATGCGGCCCTCCGTTGATTTGCTGGAGGTTCGCCTCACCATGTATTATTTTAACTTTTAACAAGTCACACGATAGGCAATTTTTAAAAATTGGACATGCACATCGCAAAGTTGCTGTGGTGACAGGTGTAACATGTGGGCCGGTTAGGGACATGAGTATTTTGTTTTCGTATGTGTGGTTGCTACAATTAATTATCACCCCATGGAAAAGGTAAAAAATAAATTCTATAGTGGATAAGGTAGGGCCAAGTAGGAAACAAAGTACAGGATGAGAAAAGGCAGTTTCAGGATAGCTGGACCGAAAAATATTGTTTTGTGCAGTCGTTTAATAATATTGTATGCTTTATTTGCCAAAGTGCTGTAGCCGTCCTAAAGAATACAATATAAGGAGACACTATGAAAGTCTGCTTTCTACAACTTCAAAACTACCCGAAGAACTATGTAAATAAAAGATTTCATTTTTGAAACGAGAATTGGCAGGTCAGCAAGTCCTTGCTGACCTGCCAAAGGACCTATTCAAGACCTACCAAAGGAATCTTGAATGGGTTTCCAAAACCTATTCAAGATTCGGAAATTGCAACAGAAATAAGTTTTGAAATATCTCACCTTATAGCAAAAAGGTGCCGACCATTTACATATGGAGATTTCGTTAAAGATTGCCTTGAGATAGCTGTTAAAAAATTTATCTGCAATCAGCCAAAACTTTTGAGAAAATTCAGTTAAACAGGGTGACTGTGCAAAAAAGAATTACTGCAATGTCAGAAAATGTGAAGGACCAAGTAACATCTTATTCAAAGAATTTGCCTACTTTTCATTGGCCTACTTTTCATTGATGAATCAACTGACATTACTCCCACAGTCCAGTTGTTAATATTTGCACGTGGAATAAAGCATGAGTTTGAGGTGAGTGAGGAGCTGGTTGGAATGAGTTCATGTTCATTGTCAGATCAAACGAAAGGTAGCGACATGTTTGTTCACTGGGTTTTTGGAACTGTGTTCCAAAATTCATCTAGATCTGATAAAATTATCTGGTATCACGACTGACGGAGCTCCTTCCATGACAGGAGCTAATTCTGGATTGGTAACATTATTGAAACAGCATTTGGAACAGCACGGCAATGAGTTGATACAATTCCACTGTATAATCCACCAGGAGAGCAGAGCTTGTGCCCTAAGAAACTAAGATTTGAACAAGTCATGAAAGTTGTGGTTTCAACAATTAATTTTATAAAATCCCATGGCCTTAATCACAGACAGTTTAAAAAGTCTCTTGAAGACATTGAAAGCGAATATGGTGATTTTATTTTTTACACAGAAGTGAGGTGGTTAAGTCACGGTCAAACATATGAGAAGTTTCTAAATTTAATTGATGAAATTGAAATTTTCATGACAAAAAAACGAAAATGCCCCTGATAAAGTCCGGATTGGTTATATGACTTAGCTTTTCTGGTTGGCATTAATAATCATTTAAATACGTTAAATATGCGACTTCAGGGCAAAGACCAATTGATTACTCAACTTTACGGCCACATTTTATCTTTTCAGTGCAAGTTAAATCTATTTCAAATGCAACTGAAGTCAGAGAATTACGTCCATTTTCTTAATTACAAGAAATTTCTGAAAAGTTCAATGTCAACTTCAAAACTGTAGATGTTGAAAAGATTGATTACTTGATATTAGCCTTCAAGGACCGTTTTTCTAATTTTCAAAAAGTAAAACCATTGGTATATTTATTTAGCAACCCTTTTGCCCGAAAATACACCCAAATCAGTAGAGCTTGAACTCATCGACATGCAAAACGATAAGAACCTGCGAAATAAACTTAATGAATGCAATTTATTAAACTTCTATCGTTGTGTCGATAAAAACAATTATAAATCGTTGCTACATAATGCATTAAAATGTGCAAGCCTCTTTGGGTCAACATATATTTGTAAACAAATTTTTTCAGTCATGAATATTAATAAACACACTGGAAGAAAATAAAATCCCAACACCAAGAAGAAATTAGTTTAGAAGAATGAAATTTAGGCAAAGCAATTGTATAGGTAACATATTTATTTGATTAAAGTTTCAAGGTCACAGGTTAAAGTATGCACGAGAAGAGCCATTTCAAATGTGACATGGTGGTACATTAATAACCACTGTAATCACCACAATTTTGAATGCAAACGTGCATGCATTGTGTCATACAGGTGCTGTATGTCATTTTGTGGGATGTTGTTCCATGCCTATTGCACTTGGTCAGTCAAATCAGCAACGGTTAATGCTGGTTGTGGATGGCGCTGGATTTGTCTTCCAATAATGTCAGATACATGCTCGATGGGAGAAAGATCTGGTGATCTTACAGGCCAAGGCAACATGCCGACACTCTGTACAGCATGTTGGGTGACAGCAGAGGTATGAGGACGAGCGTTATCCTGTTGAAAAACACCCTCTTGAATACTGCTCATGAATGGCAGCACAACTGGTTCAATCACCAGTCTGATGTACAAATTTGCTGTCAAGGTGCTTAGGATACGACGAGAGTGCTCCTGCTGTCACAGGAAATAGCTCCCCAGACAATAACTCCTGGTGTAGGTCCAGTGTGTCTACGCCGCAGACAGCTTGGTTCCAAGCGCTCACCTGGCCTCCTTACCAACATACGACCATCACTGGCACCAAGACAGAAACGGCTCTCATCTGAGAATACAACAGATCTGCACTCCGCCCTCCAATGAGCTCTAGCTTGACACCACTGACGTCACAGATGGCAGTGATTCGGAGTTAGTGATATGAACGCAACAGGCCATCTGGCTCGGAGCTGTCCCTCAAGGAATCGATTTCTTACAGTTTGCTGTGTCACTCTGGGGCCAACAGAAGCTCTAATTGCTGCTGCAGATGCAGTACAATCCGCCACAGCCATGGGCGAATACGGCAGTCTTCCCTCTCAGTAGTGGCCCGTGTGCGGGCGGACCCAGGTCTTGTGACCACTGCTGCCTTCCTATGACCACTGCTGCCAACAATCATGCACAGTGGATAGATACATCCCTGCCAAGACTTTGTGCAATATCGTGGGAAGAAAATCCACCTTCTCATAGCCCTATTATACGGCTTAGTTCAAACTCACCAAGCTGCTGATACTGCCTTCTTCGTCTCCTTAAAGGCACTCTTGACTCAAACCTACCTCACAATGTCCAATCCGGACGATAAATACAGCTCACGAAGTTTACATCGCGTATTTAAAGCAAACATGATTTGCATGATCATAGTTGTGCTACTAATTGTCTTACTAATTGTCACTCTTAATTGTCTAGCGTGAAATTTGAATAAGCGTCATCTTATATGTGCAAAAATGCGCCTCCCAAATTTCGTTTATCTAACATAACTCCTTCTTGGGGTTGGGATTTTATTTTCCGCCAGTGTAGAAAAATAGGAACCCCTTAACTCAATTTTGTGGTTGGCTATTACAAAACTCGAACCAAATATCAAAACAATTGTCAAATCAATGCAATGTCATGCATCAAATTAAATTCACTTACATTTTATTATCTTTTTTTGTAACAATTATGATAGGTATAAATAAAATAAAATACACAATATATGGTAGGGGTGCGGTAACCCAGTGGTTAATGCATGGGAATTGCACTCGGTAGGCCCGGGTCTGATTCCCACCACTGCGTATTCATGCGGAGTACGATCACAATAAACATGTGGGTCCGTAAGTCCTTCCGAGAGGTTGGTGGTAGGGGAAGGAGGGTACGATCCCTGTGGATGCCTCCCATACTGGATTCCTGTCTGAATTGGGTGGGACTTCCCGGCCATCCAAAAAGTTACCTTACACCTTTCTGGTAGGTCCGATGGTCTGGGTCTCAACAACAACAATATATGGTAGATAACTTTCAAGGTTTTTTTGGTGGTCCTCCCATAAGTCGCAATGGATCTATAAGGCCCTTGGTCTTAACAAGTCTGTACATCCTTGCTTTACAACATAGTTGAAAAGTGTTTATGACTTTATTAATTCTGTCTGTCTGTCCATTCGTACGATAAATACCGTAAAAATGACTTTATCAAAATGAAAGTTTAGTATGTTTTTGAGATAGCCTTTGGGATATATGGGAATGTAAATGAATAATATCACCTAATTAGTTTTGGATTGAACCTGGGTTGAAAAAATGAAATATATTGAACTCTATGGGACCTAATTTTTCAAACATCTTTTAAGCAAAGTTAAAATTCACAAATTGCTTTGAAAATTTTAAGAAATTTTCAAATTACCCCATAAAAATATAAAAAAAATTTCAACAAAATATGTTTGGTAGATTTTTAAACAAAAATTAAAATAATAATTACACCAATATAGTATGAAGAGATCACGTGACCCACTTCAAAATAAAATATGGCATCCATCTTTTTTTTCCCAATGTAAAAATCGTGATTTTTAAAGTTCTTTTAAATTTATATTTAGTGTTACATTCGTCCTAAAATCACTTTATTTTCGCATATTTTCTGTGGATCTATATTCTGTGCCAATGCAATTATAATATTTTTGAGTTTAAATGATCATCAAATTTTGATTATTTCTACAATGAAGCCTAATTTTAATGGATGTAGAATGTACACAAGTAATTGTAAGAAAAGTTCTATAAGAATTGCTGAATTCTTTTCATGCAAAATTATTTAACTCTGGAGTCTGGAATAAAAGTGTATGAATGAAATGTTCACTTCTTTTAAATAGAGAGTTAAACAATTTCTATTTCGATGATATCATTTGAATAAAGTTCATTTTTTACAAAGTTTTAAGTTTCCAAATATAATAAATTATTATAATACAGTGATAATTTAAAATATATTAGTGCTGAATGTATCGCATTTTAGGGATGTTTATATAAAATTGCATTTTAGTTGGAA
The DNA here is from genome assembly GCA_951213105.1 of Amaurobius ferox. Lineage (NCBI taxonomy): Eukaryota > Metazoa > Arthropoda > Arachnida > Araneae > Amaurobiidae > Amaurobius > Amaurobius ferox. The sequence continues at coordinate 125,798,379 of OX578150.1, read as the reverse complement.
AGTGTTTCATAATCAATGCTTTATGCATGATTGATAATTTTTGTTTATGAAATGCTATTGTCTGCACAAGAAAATAATGTTCTGGCAAACTGGATAAGCCAACTTTTTTTTTACCAGAGAGTAAAGGGTGTAATGTCCTTAAGTAGAGAATATTGGGGACAAAGGAAAAAAGGACAACGGTAGGTAAAATCAAGAAAACTGGAAATACATGTATGACACAATGAACTTGTAATTCCGCTCATGAATCGAAATACCAAGAACAGAGCAGTTAAAACTCACCAAGAACAGAGCAGTTAAAACTCACCAAGAACAGAGCAGTTAAAACTCAGACTTTGTTAGTCTTCTTCATGTGGAAAAATAGAGTCACTCTTTCATTGAAAAAATTAAGATTGTGAAGAGATTGAAGAATAGTGAAGGATGAAGTAAACTAGCAATTGAGTACCATGCTAGATAATCAATATCAAAATTTTAAAAAAATGCCAATTTCATTATGAATTTGTCTTGGTTACGGATAACAAATGGGTTGGGGGCAGCGACAAAAATCAATAAAAGTTTGACAAAGCTCCTCTCTATGTGTGTGTGTGATGTTCCTACAAAAATACTAATCACATTAGTCAATTTCCATCCCACAACTGTGTGAGGTGAAGAAAAAATATACATACTTTTCACAATTTACAAAACTGTATAATATATAAGCAAAAAAGTGGGGGGGCAAAGGTACTTTCTAGTAAACAATGAGAAGACTTTTAATGAATCTGCATTCACAACAATAAAGAATTCAAAAGTGATTTTTTTTTTTTTTTTTTTAGTTTAATTTTAACTCAAATTTGGATTGTGTTTTGAAGAGAGACAAAATATTTTAAAGCATTGAGTTGAAAAAAAAAATTTGTAACATAAAAGTTAATGGAAGAAAACAACGCATTAAAATTGTACTATACAGAAATATTTTTTTCATTCAAAAACATAATAAAAGATACAGAGTGCATACTACATGGAGATGCAATAATAATAGGTGTGATATTCATGACAAAATATAAATTTTAGAACAGAATTTTTCAAGATAATGAACTATTAAAGTGGTGACCTAATAATTTTTTTAAATAATTAGTTACTATATTAAAAAGAACCTTACATTTTAGCCATATACAACTGTAACTGTACACACTGTATTGCTAGATAAACAAGTTTCATATTTCTAGGTTTTCCCCTGACAATATTTTTTTTTCTTTTTATGCAACGAAGACACAATTTAGAAAATTATGATTCACTAAACCTGATATGGTTTCATTTATTTTCTCTTTACCTTAATAATTTGCCATGAATCAAATCTTTCACCTGGAACTTTAAAAAACACATAATACAGTGGAAAATACTGGATGTAAATTCATGTCACTATCAGCAAATATGAATTCAATTTATGTTATTTAAATAACCAAATTTCTATGTGCCAAAATGATGCTTTTAATAATTTTATTTTGAAAAGTCCATTTTATTAACAATATATTTGCAAAAAATAATATGCAGAATATTAAAGCTTATGATATTCTTTAAAGTATAAAAATTACTAATTATATTGTGTATCTATTGACACAAACAGCAAGAAAAATAGTGCTTTTTCCTCTAAAAAGTAGAAAACTGCAGACAATTCCCATCCCTGGTACAAATATACATAAAATATGAAAAAAATAAATAAATAAATAGCACTATACTTTAAAAATGGTAAGTTTTGAAAGCTTCCCAATTCCTTCAGGAAGAGATTCAAGACAATTCTGAGATAAATGCAGATCTGTTAAGCTTTCCAAACCGCCAATTTCCTCGGGTAAAAATTCAAGTCTATTTTCACTAACATCTAGGCATGTTAACTTCTTTAATTTTTCTATTTCCTGAAAAACAGAAACGGTAATATTAAATCAAATGCAGTATTTCATTTAAGCCAAGTATATTCAATTTAAAAAATAAGGGGCACATACATAAAAGTTGAAACAAATCACATTTAAAATCACATCTATAACTATTTGTTAAGCCCATCAAATAACAGTGCAATAAAACTATGACCACAAACAAACTAAATATAAAAACTTCACACATCCACTAATTTACACAATTTAAGAGTCTACTATTATAATTATTTTTAAAGCTGTAAATAATGCCATCACAAATTTCCAAATATATTAATCTGCATTGTTTTAAATGGTGCCAACTTTAAAAATATTTTGACAATTGTACAAGAAGATATTATATTACTTAAAGATCTTACAGAAGAGTTTAAATTACTATGTAAGAAGAGTTTCATTTGTAAGTAAACTGGTAAATGTTCAGTTGATAAAGTTAAGAATTAAATTTTTTGAAATGTTTTGAAGACCAGTTACAGAAAAAGATAGTTCAGTCTATTTACTGGCACCTAAATGTAAATAGTGGCATAATACTCAAAATACCCTAGGAAAATGCTATCAATTAGTAAATTATGCACTTGTTTAAATAAATACATATTCCAGGATGTTTAATACATGTATAACTGTTGAAAACAGGATTTTAAATGTGTGGTTTGCTTCTTAATTAATCATTAGTTTATGCTTCTACTTGTCATACATTTCGTTACAATAGAGGCATCTACTTGTCATACATTTCGTTACATAGTTTCATTTGCTACAGCCAACAATGTTAAATTTGCAATCATAAAATAATTTAAAACATTAATATAAACTACTTACAACATGATCTATTTCTAGAAGCATTTTAGTCAGTTATATAATATTCTATTACACTACTAACTACATTTTTTTTTCTATCTGCAAATTCTATGTGAAAAATTTAACATGTTACATTACATAATTGTCTGAAGTGATACATTCAGTGCTTTACAATGAAAATTTTAAAAGTATTTTTAATGGTAAATTTTGAAATCTACTGGATGAATTTTTATGATCTTTTTTTAATGAAAAATCTTAACATTCAGATTTGTGAAAAATTATTTAGAAGTTCGAGAGAACTTTAATTTGAAATTTTATCTTAACATTCAGATATGTGAAAAATTATTTAAAAATTCGAGAGAATTTTAATTTAAAATTTTATCTTGACATTCAGATTTGTGAAAAATTATTTAAAAATTCAAGAGAATTTTAATTTGAAATTTTTATCTTAACATTCAAATTTGTGAAAAATTATTTAAAAATTTGAGAGAATTTTAATTCGAAATTTTATCACCCATATGTCCTCCCGGCCACACAGAAAGCTACCATAAGCCTTTGGGTTGGTCGTGTGGTCTGGGTTTTCTACCCATATGTCCTCATTATTTTCTAAAATTCTACTCCAAGATTTTCACGATTATTTTTTATTTTAACAAAAAGTCCTGATCTGCATAATTGTTGAAAAACACTGAAAAAATCTAAATAATATATAACAGTTAATTATTCTCACAATGCTATTCATAAGAAATTGATTAACAAATCTGGTACAATTCATTTACATAACATATATAAAAATGTATTTTTAGCCACATGGTTTAAAAAAAATACACTTACTATAGGTAATGTGAAGAGTTCGTTACAATCTAACCAAAGTTCTTGTAAACTGCACAGCTCACCAATTAATGGAGGCTAGGGGGAAAAATACACATACAATTAGACTCAAAGATTCAACATTATTCAAATCGAAGAAAATACTGTTCTTGAAGTTTTTATTAATCCATTAATGCCTGAAACTTCTTTTAGATATTTCATTCAATTAAAATTCCCATATTTAAAATTACAGAATGGTTTCTTAATAGCTACATTAAAATGCTTAAGCAGAAAAAAAAAAGTTAAAAAAAAATTTAAAATATTATTTATCTATTCATAAATGGTACCCTAGTTTCGACAAAACAAGTGTAAATAGTTTAGATTTTTATCTATTAGGTTAGGCAATATAAACATTCAAAATGTTTACATTTTATGCAATGCCCTGATTGCAGTCAGATACCTCCACCATAGATGTTTTCCATGTCAATATCAACCATACAATACTAAATTTAGGTGTTGTGAGAAATTAAAACTATCTCCATATGAACAATCATATGATTACACTCTAATAGATTAAATTAATCTTCATACAGTCTTTTGGGTTTTTAATTTAAGAGAGTCATTGATTCCCTTCCTCCAAGGTTCTTTTATTAAGCATAGAATTATTCTCTTTTATTAAGTCCAAAATACTATAAAACAATCAAGTTTTTATAGCATTACAATTAAAAATACCTTGACTGCTAAAGAATTTTTGAGTTAATGTGCTCAAATGCCTAGTCTTATGTAATAAAGGAAGATGTCTATGCAGTCTGTAGTGGAAAATCTAAGCACAGTACAGCCACGAAAGTTAGTACGCAGGTACTTCAGGACCCGAATAGTGCACCTCGGCATTATTTTTTTTTTTAATTTTAAATTAGTTTCTTAGTTATTTTCAAGGTGAGTACACTTTCCTTAAAATAATTTCAAGCACTTTTCAAGAACTTTCAAGTACCATGCAATTATTTTTCAAGGATATCATTTCTTCAATATTATGAAGTTGTAGACGTTTCTGGGAGGAAAAATTATAGCAAACTAACATTATTGTTTAATGCTGAAGACATTGAGGAAATTTTGGGGGGAAAACAATGTTGTTTAGGAAAATTTCAGCAACAGTGTAACTGCTAGGGAAATTTCCAGAGAAAGCAAAACTTCTCAGAAAAAACACTATGCTGTGAATCTGCAGAACACTTTCAACCCTGCCCTTTTTTAAACACTTCCAAGGACTTAACCAAGAAAATGGGAAATTTCAAATACTTTCAAGGCCTTGAAAATGTTGATCTAAAATTCAAGTACTTTTCCAATTTTCAAGCACCCGTATGCACTCTGTATTTTATATTTTAGCATTGTCACACAAAATTATTTAGTGACCAAAAATATTATCACAGACCTTATCTTGACACCATCGGAAAGATTGTAGAACATTCTAGCAATGTTTGAATGAGAATCCGTAGGACAATTTTTTCATATCTTTTTTTTTTAAATATATGGAAATGTGTATTTCTTTATGTTATCTGATATATATATCCTCCCATCCAAACAGTAAGATTAGCATAATTTGGCTAAAAGTTCTGCATATATCTGAGCATGCTAACAAAAAATATTTTTTTTAATTTCATAAGTAATTTTAATTCTTATAATTTTTTTAAAAATTGCATTCAGCCACTGCAAAGTACTTTCCTGAAAATCCTAGCACATCAACAAATTATATTTTCTGTTGGTGGATTTTACTGTGCATGCCCTAGGAGTTCAGTTGAAGCCATGCCTTCTCTCTTCATTTTTTTTTGCTTTTGAGAAGAACATGCAATTTTCAGCGATTTTGAAATTGTGTGATATTATCTGTATTTGGAATAACATAAGTAGCGTTCGATTATTCAGGACAATGCTAGGTAATTCATTCCAGTAGTAAATAAAATCTACATGGTCTTATTCTTCATGACTTGGCTGCCTCAAACAGAAATGCAATTCTTAAAAAAGTGAGAATCAGTATTTAGTTTTCGGAACTTAACATTGGCAGAAAACCATTGCAGAAAACTTGGAATTTTGACAGAAAACTGTTACTAAGCACACTTTTCCTGGATGGATATATATATATATATATATATATATATATATATATATATTGTTAAGATATTGGGGGCACAGTAACTAATTGGGCATAACCCTGTATAGTAATTAGTGAATAGTCAAAACTGTACATTCTGTTCTATGTCAACATTGAATAAATAAATAAATATATATATATATATACATTAGCCGACAGATATTAGTCAACAACTGTCATCAACACTTGTTGGCATTACACTAAAGGTGAAAATTTCACAAATGTCATATACAATTTATAATAACCAAGGGATTTTCCTAGCCCTAAGTAAGGTTTATACAGATCTTTTGGTTTCAATTTTCTTTTTCTTGAGAACATAAATATTATGAGCCTCACTTAACCCTTAAAAATGAGTCATTAATGAGACTTTGGGCATACATGGTGTTGAAGACCCAGGCCGGCCGACTCATCCTAAGGACTCGAGCAACCATTTGGACAGCCAGGAGCATACATGGTGTGACTGAAGATAAACTTTATAGAAAATTTTAGGCTTTAACCTGTTCAGGACCAGCGTGTCGTATATGCCTCCGAGAACTTCCTCGTTCCTCGGCCCAACAGTGCAAGTTTGCCTCGAACGCGAGACAGCTACAGGAGCCCATCAGTTTAAATTTTATGCTTTAACCTGTTCAGGACCAGCGTGTCGTGTATGCCTCCAAGAACTTCCTCGTTCCTCGGCCCGACAGTGCAAGTTTGCCTAAAACACAAGACGGCTACAGGAGCCCATAGGTGCGCATGTGCATCGTGAAACTAGAACGTTTCTACCAAAACTTTTAAATAACACTAGATGGCGCAAGAACCCCATAATTTTTGCAAAGATAGTTCCTTGGATTATTGACCTTCATATTTCAGTTTCGTTTTCTGTTTTTCATTAGGATACTCACTAAGTTGATAATATAAACCAATGTACAAGTATTTGTAGTTGTCTGGCAATTTAAAAGGCACATCAACTGAGATATTTAAAGGAAATATTTCTATCATGGTAGCTGTTTTGTGCTTATTAAGTTGAAGGGTGATGTATGGTATGTTTAGAATGTTAAATGGGAGGGGGAGGGTGGCTGGGATTTTGTATTGCTGTTTTCAGGGAGAGTGTGTATTAGATAGAAAGATTTTAGTTAGACACTTAGTAACAATTATGGCAAATAGAATTAAATATCTCTCTGAAAGTGAAATTTCACAATTAATAAATGAACCTGATAGTGATGTAAGTGAAGAAAGTGAGGTAATTGATATGTGTGTTAGTGTGATGTTGATTATTCGGAAAACACCGATGTGTACGATGCAGTTGATAATTCTGAACCAGATAATTGGCATTCAAATATCAAAGATCTGCCATCTCTTCAGTTTTCTGCAAACTGTGGACTAAATATAAACAGTTCAGAGCCTCTTTTAAAAGAAATAGATTATTTTAATCAATATTTTAGTGATAAAATAATAGAAGTAATAGTCAATGATACAAATAATTTTTCAAGGTTCACACTTGAAAAACAAATAACAGAACCAGGTCCCTCAAGTGTATCAGTCACCTAAGTGTTTTAGAGATGTCACAGGAAATGAAATGAGAATTTTTCTTGCACTAGTAATGTTTGTGAGCATTATCAAAAAGCTTACAATAAAGATGTATTTTTCTACAAACCCAATATTTTTTACTCCCTTTTTTAACTCTGTTATGTCAAGAAAGCGCTTTCTGGATATTTAACGTTTTTTACACTTTATTTCGAAGTCTAATGCTAAAAAATTTGAGAAAATTTCACCAGTTCTTGATTTCTTAGTTAAAAAGTTCTGGATGTTGTACATACTAGGAAGGGAAATTTGTATCGATGAAAATCTATTTGCATAGAAAGGAAGATTAGGTTTTCGCAAAATATATTCCATCAGAACGCCCACGATATAGAATTACAATTTATAAACTATGTGAGTCAATTTCAGGTTACATATGGAAATTTTTGGTATATACAGGGAAAGACACACAGCTTTTGGAAACAAGTGGATTGTATGGAGAAAGAGTAGTAAAGACTTTATTAGCAAACTTGTCAGGTCATGGATATAATCTGCATCTTGACAGATTTTTTGTTTCTCCGGAACTAGCATTACACCTTATTTCAAATCAAACAAATGTTTGTAGTACAGTGTCGAAGCACAGGAAAGGCATGCCTAACACTTACCTCGGAAGTTTCCAAAAAATCAAATCTTGGCATTTTCAGAAGAAAAGCATAAATATTTTTGGGTTCAAAGATAAGAAAAAAGATGTAATGTTAACAACTATCCATGGAAATAATATAGTATCCATTGACAAAACAGACAGGAACACACAAGAAGACATTTTGAAACTACATAGCGTGGTTGATTATAATAAAAATATGGGTGGAATAGGTAAGGGAGATTCGGTAATGCATCATTACCCAGCTTTTAGAGAAACAGTAAAATGGTATCGAAAGTTATTTTTTGGTTTCTTAGACATGACAGTATTAAATTCACATATATTACTTACTAGCCGCCTTCGGCGACCAGCCTGTTCACTATCCTTGAAAATTCTGACCGTGGCAAACTCGCTGGCGCGACCTACCAGAAAGGTGTAAGGTAACTATTTGGACCGCCAGAAAGTGCCACCCAATTTAAACTGGAACCCAGTGGGGGAGGCATCCACAGGGACCGCACCCTCCTTCCCCTGCCACCAACCTCTCGGAAGGACTTACGGACCCACATGTTTAACGTGATCAAACTCCGCATGAACATGGCTGCAGTTTTGGCAGTGGCGGGAATCGAACTCGGGCCTACCAAGTGTAATTCTCGTGTACTAACCACTGGGCTACTGTGTCCTCCGCGACAATCTCCATAACTTTCTTTTTATTTACCCAATTTAGACTGGAACCTAGTGGGGGAGGCATCCACAGGGACCGTACCCTCCTTCCCCTACCACCAACCTCTCGGAAGGACTTACGGACCCACATGTTTAACATGATCGTACTCCGCGTGAACATGGCGACAGTTTTGGCAGTGGCAGGAATGAAACCCGGGCCTACCAAGTGCAATTCCCGCGTGCTAATTTAAATTTTATAATAACCATAAAAATATTTCCCACCCGCTAATTTAAATTTTAAAGTGACCATAAAAATTTTAATTTTAATTTGACCATATGCTAAGCTCTTAATTCATCATTTAAAATATAACGTAATATCATTTAAAATATCCTCATTCCGTCGTTCCATCATTTAAAATATCCATAAAATTAAAATATCCATTTAAAATATCCATAAATTAAAATATCCATTTAAAATGACTATATGCTAAGCTCTTAATTCCATGATTTAAAATATCACGTAATTTTCTAACCCGTCTCCATGGAAACAGGTTACGTCCCTGGTGGGAGAAAAATCAGATCTTCGGAGAATTATCTGAGAAATTTAAGATCATTACTTCTTTAAAATTCCGATCCTGTGACCATTTTTAATTATTTCTTGACGAGATTAGGCTTGTAAGAATATGTTATGTTTGAGCTTTCTAAAAATGCAAATTATTAGTCGAAATACTTCCTGATGTGAGGATTTAAAAATGAAAGTTCTTTTTTTGAGCCGAAAGTGACTTTTGTTTTAAAATCTTTAAAAAATATTAGAATTTGTACCTGAGATTTGAAATTGATATATTTTCATTCGCAATTGACTGATCTTTCCAGTCGTCTGATTTATTTTTTTCTACGGCGTCTGGATGGTGGAGAAAAATGTTGAAAAAAATGATCAAAATCGCATAAAACATTAAATAACAAAAAAAAATAATTAAAATTTTAATCGGTTTTGAAGTGTCACCTTCCGATATACCAAATGGGCCCATATACCAAATATCAAGCCTCTATCACATTTAAAAGGAGCGTGTCTCATTTATTCCGAAAATCGAACATCTTGGTGTTCGGCACCCTCTAAGGTTGCAAATATTGGAAATCTGAAACTGCACACTTTCTTCCTTTCAAACTATCTATCTACCAGTACACCAAATCTGATGCCTCTATCCTATCGTGAAGCATGCTTTTCTATCACTTCATATTTCGAACGTTTTTCTGTGTTGCACCACAATAAATGATCATTTTTGAAAAAACGTAATAATCTTAAGGGTTTTTTAACAAATGATTACCCCATATACTGAATTTCAAGCCTCTATCACATTGTAATGGAGGCATTTTTCATTTGTTCGTCAAATCGAACATTTTAGTGTGCGGCACCCCCTACAATAGCAAATGTTGGAAAACTGAAATGGCACACTTTCTTACTTTCTAACTATCTACACATATACCAAATTTGAAGTCTCCATCTCATTGCGAAGCATGCTCTTTCTATTATTTCACCTTTGGAATATTTTTCTGTGGAGTACCCCCTCCCCCCATAAAATATACATTTGATATTTACATTTGATATTAAACATATATTGAAAAACTCCATTCTTCTTGGGTTTTCTATTAAATTATTTGCCCATATACCAAATATCAAGCCACTATTACATTCTAAAAGGGGTGTTTCTATTTCATTCCGAAAATCGAACATTTTTGTGTGAGACACCCCCTAAAGTAGAAAATATTGGAAAACTGAAATTGTAAACTTTCTTCCCGTCTACTATCTACCCGTACACCAAATTTCAAATCTCTATCTCATCCTGAAGTATATTTTCTTATCAATTCACCTTTCGAACGTTTTCCACTGGAGTACCCACTTAAACACACATTTTTAGAAAACTATAAACATCTTGGGTGTTTTCATCAAATGATTTGTCTATACACCTAATTTCATGCCTCTATCAAATTTTAAAGGTACCGTTTCTCATTTATTCGATAAATCGAACATTTTGGTGTGCGGCAGCACCCCCTTAAGTAAAAAATATTGGAAATCTGAAATTTCACACTTTATTCCTTTTGAACGATTTACCCATACACCAAATTTGAAGTCTCTATCTTATGGCAAAGTATGCTTTCCTATCATTTCACTTTTCGAATGTTTTGGTGTGGAGCACCTCATCTAGAGAATGTTTTCGAAAAATTTAATTTTTCCAGGGGGGTTTATCAAACGATCGAGGCGTGTACAAAATTGCAAGTCTCTTATCTATTCGGGAAGTGCCTAAAAAAAGTGTGACAGTCAGACGGACACTTAGCAATTAGTATATATAGATTATATTTTATATTTAGAATAAGTGTTATTTTTAGATTTGTAGTAATATTTAGATTTTTGAGTTTAAAATTAAGTTTCATTTAATTGCTTTATAACTGTATTTCTGCTATATTTCATACCATATTTACATTTTATATTGCTACACAATTACTCTTTCAATCGCTAAGCTGGTGTTTATACGACAATCCAGTAGGAGACGTATTTCAAAGTAAAGTTGATTTAATGTGATATTTTTGCAGTGTTAGGCTTAACTGCAAAAAGTGGCCGGGCCTGGAGTGGCAGACGATTCTTCTTGTGTGCGGGTCAGGGGAAATGTCGCTTTCTTGACTCTCCGGTCGTGGAAGGGTTAATAAAATATTTATGCGTCCTTTAAATTTTATTGTAGCAGGATTTACAAGCTTATACAAATAAAAGGTTGAGTTGCAAAAATTGTATTTAATACATAGATTTAATTATACTATACTTACAAGTTCTGTGAATTCATTACTTCCTAAATCTAGCCTTTCTAACTTTGTTAAAAGAGAAAATGAAGGAGGTAGTGTTCGCAGTATATTTTCTCGAAGCTCTACAGACTGAAGATTTGAAAGACTAAAAAAAAAATTTAAAACATTAGCTTAAAAGCAAATTAAATAGGACATAGATATTTTACATATTTTTACTTTTAACAAACTAACTTAAACTACACCAACAACTCTGGTGTAATTGCAACTAATGTTACAATTACACCAGAATTTCACAAACTACTCTAATAGCTTAAATTCGGATTTTGTAGTTCAATTAGTAGCCACTGACTATTAAACTCCATTTTCTTATGTACCGCACTTGGCTAATGACTAGCCACTTTAGCACAAGAAATGTCTAATATATCTCTAACTTCTAAAAACAATTATACCAATTGAAAATGTCAAAAACACTAAAAATAAATAAATAAATATTCAAAATAGAAATAATTTATGATGCATAAATGACTGTAAACATGGAACATCAAACACAGAAATTCAGATTTTATTGCATCATAACTTGGGTTACTTTAATTTAGTAAATGCATAGCAGTTATTATCCACAATACCTATTAATGAACAAACTTTAAAAGCCAAATTTGAAAGTTATTAGCCTGATGGCCACCACTTTATTTAAACTATTATTCTGAGTGCAGTACAGTACAGGATCTATTATCCGGAATGCTTGGGATTTCAGGCATTCTGGATAAGGGGTTTTTCCGTAATTCGGAACACTTTTTCTAAAACTTACTGGAATGCTCTCAAATGTTGTTATAGAAAATTATAATTCATTTTAAAAACATAAATGTATTAAATAAAGCTTTTTTACAATCTATATGAAAAATATACTTATTTAACTAAAATGCAAACAGTTGAAGTGAGAAAAATGTAGATTTCAACGCATTATTTTATAATACAGTACAACCTCGAAAATCCGGAAACCTCCAAATTCTGGACGTTTTCCAAATTTTCAATTTTTTTTTCCCGGACTGACAAAGTCGTGGATTTAAAACAACAGGGTAAGATTATTTATATGGAATCATATTTTATAAACAAATACTGTATTTTCAGGTAGATTTTCTGAACCCCGAAATGAAACGAAAGTTTAGATGGACGGCTGTAGATTGGCTCGTGGTTGCAGCGTGAATTACATTGTTAGCGTTAATCCTTCCTCCCCCTTATTCAAGTCACAACTCCCAATGAATTATTTCGCATAAAATATACATCGTTATTTAAATACTGAATTTTTATTATCAAAATTTCCTTTTCTCATTATTGGAAGACATTTTTCTGAAACAATGTAATTCTTAATATTAAACACTTTAAAACGTTATCATAACATTTTATCACAGATTGTTCAATTAAATCTAAAAATCCCGAGAATTCATATTAACACTCACGGAAATTTCTTTTGTTCACTTCGTAGTAAGAATCCCATTCTTCAATGTATTCTGTTTTGTCTCCAGAATCGCAAAAAAAGGCGAGTTTTGTTTTTACGAATCGTACCAAAAACTAAACAGCATCAGAGTCACATCCAAGTGACTTGTTTACCAAATTTTATAAAATTCGGTCCATTAGTTTTTGAGTTAGAGTGGATATATACATTGCACAGACAAGCATATAGATAGACAGACAGACAGACAGATAGACAGACAGACAGACAGACAGATAGATAGACAGACAGACACACACACAGAAGTCATGCTAAAAACAGTTTTTTCATATTCCAGAGGTTTCAAAATGTGTAGATCCCTCGAAAACTCGAGTTGCGATTTTCGGCATGATTCCAATACTTTCCCTATACATTGCTATGTATTGCAGGGAAAGTAAAAATCTGATGTGGGCAGCACATGACTTTCCCTGCAGACTTATATCAATGTTTATTTTAATTAAATTTAATTCACTTTTAATTCAATTTTTTTGTTCTCAGTTGGTAACTGGACTTATTTTCAAAAGTGGTGTAGAGAAAATACGAAAAAACAAAAATATCTCAAAAACGACTAGTCCTAGTGTAATGGGGTTGGTCTTACTCATTTCTTCGTTAAAAATTACGCATACAACAAGCATTTAATGGATATATTTGAGCATACATAGTTTTATAGTTTAGATTTTGATGATTTTTGTGGGCCATTTCGCAAAAAAAGGCAGGTTATTTTTTTCCGAATCGTACCAAAATCTAATCAGCACCAGTGACCAGAAGCGATTTATCTACCGAACTTTGTGAAATTCGGTCCATTAGTTTTTCAGCTAGACTGGATACAGGCAATTTTTGCAGGCCATTTCACAAGAAAATGCAGGTTCTTTTATCCCTAATTGTACCCAAAACTAATCAGCACCAGAGTCACCCACAAGAGAATTACCTACCAAATTTTATGAAATTCAGTCAACTAATTAGACTGGATAGAAAATCTGCCCAAACAGACAGACACACAGATGCACACACAGACGTCACGCTAAAAATGGTTTTATCTTATCCTAGGTGTCAAAACGTGTAGATCCGTCGAAAACTTGAGTTATGATTTTCGGCATGATTCCAATACTTTCCCTATACATTACTATGTATTGAAGGGAAAGTAAAAGGGAAACATTGAATTTCACATATGCAGGACTCGCAACAAATTTTTACTATGTTCCGGGCGAAAAAAAAGGGACTATTTTCAATTTAAAGGACCAAAATGGAACCATCCAGAAAAAAAAAATTGATATCTTATATGGATGATACAATCTAAAAATCATTTAATCTAAATTCATTAAAAAGTAAATATTTTTCATTGAAAGTTATTATTTTAATTTCTTCAGATGAATACCCCTAAACATCAATCATATACATCCCAATAAAAAAAAAAAAAAAAAAAAAAAAAAAAAAATCTTCAAAGGGATGATAATGGGTCAGCAAAAGGGTGGCCTCCAACATATGCAACAAATTAGAGAGAGGAGCAGAGCTGGCTCTAGTGGGATTTGAGGGAAAATTATGATGGAATAGATCTCATGATATTTCCTTACAGGGAAAGAATGTGGAAAATGCACATTTTTTACCTACTTCAAACATGAGAAATTTTTGGAAATCTGAATTTATTGTCAAAAGAAAATTCAAGGATTTTTCAAAAGTTCCCCAATTTTCCAGGATATTCAAGGTCTTGAGGAAAAAATTTGAAATTCAAGGACTTTTGAGCATTTCAAGGTTGAGTGCACACTCAGTATTTAAAAACATTTCCTTTTAACCAGCTGTTAACAAATATTAATTTGTAACATTCTTGTAAATCGTTCAGCAAAATGTTTTGGCCTAATTTTAGGTAGTTTTTTCCTCCCCCCCAAAAAAATGTCAATCATGTAAAAAAGAATTTTTTACACGTTTAAACTCATTATCCATTAAATTTTCAATATGACTCTTTTAATGCTCAATTATCCTTCCCAAGAAATTCTTTCAGAGGAAAAAATACAACTTAAAAGAAAAGATCAGAAATATATTAAACATCGTTGAATTTACAACTGTATTTAATCTGCAGTAACATCATGAGACAGAATAACTTAAAAGCAAAGTTTATAAAAGCTGAAAACATTTACAGACGACACAAACACAACAAATGTAAAACTATGACTCAATCGAATCAGTAATTTCAATCAATGTAAATGTAAAATATAAAATTCAAATATTATCCAAGTCCTTTTATATTTTTACATAATACAAACCACATTGATAACAAATATAACAAGGTATTGTTTTTCCCTAATCCATTGTCTTTTTCTGAATAAAAAATGTTTCATCATTTTCCTACTTCCCTTTCATTTTTCTTCTACCCACTGAATAGTTTTATTTTACCCTTACATTTTATAAGGTTTTCTCTAGTCTTCAGCTCATTTTTCACCATTTCATTTACACTGATAGTTCAGGATAAGGCAAATCCAAAAAAGTTTAAATTTAAAAATATATCTTAGAATAATATCCCACGAAAACAGTTGCATGTAATAAAATAGGGTTATCCATGATATTTTACATATTTATTTAATTTACCAGAAAAAGAAAATATAGATGATGTTCTCTAGACTTAAAAGATTCTTTTTTCCTTCTGTTATTTATAATAATTACGACACATATTTGCACTTCACTGCACAATAAAAAACCTGGTTGTATCCAGAATTGAGTAGTAACTAAGTTAAAAGCAGACTTATCAACTTCTCAGGACTAAAAAAACATAACACAACATGTGGTGAAAAGTTTTGAAGCCTAATTTAGCTATAGATACAAATTTCTGATGATTAGAATGGTTTGTTTTCCTTACAGCAAGATTTTATTGAAAAATTAATTAAATCTAAATCAGCAAACTCTTTATGTTGTTAATTACTACATACATTATTAAATTTTAAAAAATTATAAGTTATTAAAAAATATATATTAATATGAAATCATTAGAAAACTATAATGTAGCTCATTAATTTTTTGCTTTCCATTAAAAGTAAGGAAATATGAACATAAGATTTATGTCTCATACATTAAAAAAAAAAAAAAGGAAAACATTGAATTTCACATATGACAACCATTAATAAATCTAACTTTTATTTGAACAAACATGTGCGACTAACTAATGGGAAACAAGATGTGATTCATGTATTGGTTACCTTATCTATTTTAATTCTGTTGGAAAGTTAGAAGCAGGTGAATTTGTTAGGAGAAATTTGAAAAAACTTTTATGAGATAAAAATCTTTCAAAGGAAAAAAAAAATAATTTGATAAATTTAGGGGGGGGGGGGGGATAGAAGAAAATATGAGGGTTTTTTCACATTTTTGGTGGCAAAATCATATTATACTGCAGTGTGACTTACCATACTAAATACGATAAAATTGCAACAGTTGAAAAGTCTGTAAAAGTAACAGCAGTACAGTACAGGCAATGGTTACTTTTCATACAACAGCAGACAGTATACTTTTCAAAAATAAGTAAATAAGTATAAATTTTAAGTCAACGTTTGATCATCATTCTGCCATACTCTGTCTTGGGAGGTTATTTTTAATTGCATTATTATTTGTCAAAAAAGGACTTTGTCAAACAAGTCTGCAAGTGCAATGCGGAATTGGTTTCCAACCTGTTTTGGAATCATTGCAGAAAATTGACTCTCTCGAATAAGGCCACATAAACAAAATAAAAATAAATTATTTTTTATTGAATTTCATTCTACTATTTTTTTCATTTAATATTAAGCATTTTCCCACTATTTTAAGAATATAAACAAATAATTTTTCTTTTGTGGTAATACAGTTGCTTTTGGAGTACCTTTTTCTATTTAGGTAGAAGCTCATTATGTTTCAACCTCAATTTTCATTGCACCACTTTATACCTTAAAATATACTGAAACACAGCCCTAGTGTTCATTGAGACATACCTATTTATGTTGTGAATATTACACACATACATATAAAAGTAACTTACTTTCCAAAGTCATTTGGTAAACGTGCTATTGAAATTTCATTTAAACCGAGGAATGTAAGATTCTTTAACTGCACAAACCCAGCAGGCAATCTGTAAGAAAATAAAATATGTTTTAGTTAATTGCAAAAACACACCATCACATGAGAGGACACTTAAGATATAGTCCAGACTATTTCCACATCTTAAAAACATTCCCTTCATAACAAGATGTGTTCCAAAAATGATTTAAAGAAGGCACCCATACCCGGAAAGTCAGGTCTGGAGCACATAGGGTTACTTGCCAGTGTGATGATTGTTTAATTTACTGATAAATTTTAGCTACCACTACAGCCACTCTATAGGCCATCAGATGAGCAATTATACTTACTATCAGTCATTTCATCACACATTGAACGATTTCAAATTGTTTTGTGGAAATAGAGCTGCATGCAGATTGTCTGTTCATTGCACTGCTTGCCACTAGGCTCAATTCATCTTCAACAGTGCTTGAACTGATGCCATATCCATGTTGCATGGAATGCAGAATGGCATCAAGTCATATTTAATGCTAATTTCCAGTTTTGTTTATGCTCTGATAATTGCCAAAGATTCATATGGTTCTCCTCCTTCAGCAATGCCTCTGCTCACATTTGCTTTGTACTGCTGTATATTGCTGCTTTGTATTTTCACAAGATTTATATGAATAATGGCTGCTTATAGTTTCAGTAATCTAGACAGGAAATTCTTATTCAGTAATTACTAGAGTGGTTCGATTTGCGATAAAAAAATTGTTTGCAATGATAATCAGAAAAATATTTGATCAAACATTCAAAATTTTTTATATGAAATGTTCAAATTTTTAAACTAAACAAACAAAATATGAATATATTAGTCTTCATTACTAAACAAAAAAGAAATTCCAAAATCCTTAATAGAACATGCTTAGCTTAAACTACAAAATAAGTAGGAAACAGAACATGCTTAGCTTAATAGACAACAGAATATGCTTAGCTTAAACTAAATGTATTTTTTTATTTATTTTTAGCCTGTTCTAGCTCAGACTTTAATAATTTCTTCCTAAAACATGAAAAATAAAGAACATTTGACATGGTTTTTATTTTTTTAAGTAATAAAAAAATCTGATGTGGGCAACACATGACTTTCCTTATATAATGCAATGAATTTACTACTTTTACAGTTAAAAAAAATGTTATTCTTATAGTAGATACTTATATTCTTTCCAAGATATTGAATTTTCTTCAATTAGTCGTCATTTTCATTGATTTAGAGTCATTTTTATCAATTTGGCGAGATTTTTGTTAATTTGACAACAATTAAAAATGTCGCCAAGTTGGCGACATTCTGCCAAATTCGTCACCAAAATCTCGCCAAGCATTATGGACGGAGAAATAAGTTATTCTTACAGCAGATAAATGACTATTGGCGTTCAAATACAAAAGTATTACTCAAAGTATATTTTTTCATGAATGGAACGAGCTAGATCCACGAGAATGATGTCACTAAATTTATCGCATGGTATTACATATGAAAAGTGAACATGTTTCTCAATAGGAAATACTTCTTTTTACTGTATATGATTTTTTGATAATTTTTTTAAAAAATATGCAATATCTCGAGAACGGTTCATGTTAGCATTCTAAAATTTATGTCAATCGTTTTCTAATGAAAAATTACATAAGAAATTTCTATTTGCGTAACTTTATTAGTGGTTTTGATTTTTTGACGATTTTTTCAAAATTTGACTAGAAAATTTAGGGGGGTTCTGAACATTCGATTGCGTATAAAAACAATAGGCTTCCTGTGTTTACGGATTGTGATTTTTGTACCAAATTTCAATCGAATCGGTCCATTCATTCGTCAGTTATCGTCTCCAAAGACTCACTGACACACACATACTTTCGCACACACACACACATACATAGTTTCACACACACGCACGCACGCACACATAGTTTCACACACACACACGCACGCACACACACACACACACAGACATCACTTCAAAAATATTTTATTCATGATCAGGGATGCTTGAAACGTGCTCTCCCGTCGAAAACTCGAATTCGAATTTTCAACCCCATCACAATAATTTCCTTATACATTATATATATAAGGAAAGTAAAAATGTAATGTATCTGCATTTAAATTTAGCTTAAAATCAGCCCCATATTTTCTAACAACAATGCAGAATATACATTTTGAAACAACATTATTATGGGGAACAAATAATATTGCTTTCATCACCAGATAATATTAAATTCTTCTGGGCAAATTGAATCGTGCAATCGCACTATTTATGTAAATAAATAAAAAATCAAAAAGTAATAATTAAAAAATTAAACTTAACAAATAACCAAAATGTGAAAATAAGCTAGTTTTGTCAATCTAATGATTAATATATAGAAGATAGAGACGGATAGAAAAGGATACTTGTGGACTCACAGGACTATATGGGAATTCCCTGAATTGCACAATCGTACAGAATGTCAAAATAACTATAAAATTAACAAGAATAATAAACCAAAACATAAAGATAAACAAGTTTTGTTAATTTAATAAGCAATAATTACAGGATGGAGATGGATGGAAAAAGATACTAGTCAACGCTCGGCAATGTACGAGATACTATCGGAATTACACAATTCCTCTATTTATAAGAAAATAATTAAAAAATTAGCCTTTATAATTAAGCAAAATGTGAAAATAGGCTAGCTCAGTTCATCTAATGACTAATATTTAGAAATTGGGGATGGATGGAAAAGGATACTTGTGGACGCTCAGGACTGCAGGAGAATTAATTGAATTGCGCAATCATGCTAAATGTGTCAAAATAATCAAAATAATTATATAAATAATAAATCAACATATAGAAATAAGCAAGTTTTGTCAATTTACGGTGCAATAATTACAGGATAGATGGAAAAAAAAAAATAGGAATTTTCCGTAATTTTACAGGTCTCTTCCGCAGTCCGTAATTTTGTTCAGAAATTCATAAGAATTACGAAAAATTTGTTATGATTGGTATCTCTGTATTTCCAACTTCAGTATTTGTGCACTATCGTTGGTTTGGTGACGCCACCTATGGATATTATATTATGAAATAAAAGATCGCGATGTCAATTTTCCAGGAGTATTTTTCGATTTTCAGGAGTTTAGAGCCAAAACGAATAAAATAAGGAGTTTTCAAGGGCTCTTATAAGAAACATCTTAAATCCAGGAGTTTTCAAGGATTTCCAGGAGGAGTACGAACCCTGCTTAAATTGCAAAACACACATGCTGGTCCTAAATAGGTGCCTAATCACATCTTAGATCTCCTGCTTGAGTACGTAATACGCCTTGGTCCAGGTGCTGGGCACATCAAATGTTACGTCCTAACGTGACTGCACAGTATGCCTTAAAAATACACATTTTGCACTGTGCATGGGTATATAAGCTCATTTGATAAGCCCTAAATAAACTTTTGATAACACTAAGTTATTTTTATATACCCTAAATAAGCTCTTTTAATACACCCAAAATAAGCTCTTTTAATACAACATAAATAAGTTATTTTGATACACCCTAAATAAGTTCTTTTGATATGCCCTAAGTAAGCTCTTTTGTTTTAATACACCATAAATAATCTCCTTTGACTTGCCCCCAAATACACCTTTCACTCTTCTGTGTGGGCATAATATACTTTAAATATGATCTTTTATTATACTCCTTCAATTCACTACATCAGCTTCTAAGATTAAAATCAACAGAACTACTTTTTCTAAATGAAAATTCCTGTAAATGCTGAATATTTTCAATTCCAGTACCAACTAGCAACTTCAATAAATCCCTAAGCAAATGACATCAGTTCCACTGATGATGTCACATTTTTTTCTTCTTTTTTTATGTCTTGGAAAACAAATATCGGGAAATATGTATAAAAGTCCTATAATGAAAAACATTGGTAAGATTTTAAACAAAGTTAGAAAATAATTAGTGACCATAAATGTTTTAAATAATCAGAAAATAAACTGAAAATAAATTTATAAAAAAAAAATGATAAATTTGAAATAATTTTAAATGAAAAAAAAATTGGGTAAATTGACAATTTAAGGCAAACTCAAAATTTAAAAAATTAAGAAAAAACTAGAAATAAGTTTTTGTTTTAAAATAATAAATACCAAAAATGAGAAGATAGCAATTGTAAATGCATGGTGATAGTATTGCGCTATAAAAATTCAAATATTTCTATGAATTTTTGCTTGGATTATTTTCAGAAAATAAGTAAAATGTTTTGTATTTTGTTGCAAGTCTTTTAAATTTTCTAAGATATTTTAAAATCCTCCCTAATCAATTCTAAGTCAAAGGGTAATTTCCCCCCTTGATTTTAAAACTCTGGCGAGAACTTTGTCAATGACAAAAATTTTGTTTAAATAGTTTATATAACAGTATACCACCATTCAAAAGTCAACAAAAGCACCAAATTTTGATCTTGTTATTTTAATACTAATATAATAAACTACTTTGAAGACCAAAACCTGGCATATTTGATGACATAAAAGTACAACTGGACATCAATTATGACACTTGTAACTAGTTTAAATATAAATATAAGATTAGTCCAAATATTTTCAGTCCTTTTAAAGTTTTAAATAAAGAAAAAATATATATATTTCTTTTATAGTATAATACAGTGATTTCCAAAATATTCGTCTATATGAAACATTTAGCATTGATTAGGAAAAAGGAAAAATATATCTCTATATCTGCTTATATCGCTGCATGATATCTCAATGTTCCTTCAACCAATAAGAACCCTTGGAGGGAAATAAAATAAATTGTATAAAAAGAAAACATCTAATTCAAATAATTATTTTTTCTTATAAATTGTAAGAAAATATATGAAATATATAAAAAGAGATAAACTGTCTATTAAATAGATATTTATATTTGATGCATATTGGAAAATTCTAATGCCATCTATAGGCAAACCTCGAATTAAAGATAGGTATGTATTTTAACCACAATTTAAGCATTCTAAAATTCAATGAAAACAATAATAGTGCAGTTTGTGAAGTTATATTGTGAAGTTATTTACAGAACACATCTTTATTTCTCTGTTGTTGCCCTAGGAGGTGCTATTACGTCATCTCTCCAATTTCTTTATTGGTTTGCTACAGGAATTACCTTTATAGCAGGGCTGAACAAATTTCTCCTCAATCTAAGAGCCAGGCCAAAAAGTTAGAACCCAGTTTTTATTTAATTATTTTACATTTTGATGACATTTATTAATAAGTTATTGATTAATAAGCAGTTACAATGGTATAATGCATATAACTTAACTCTTAACACTTAAAAAAATAATAAATTTAAAAATTTTTCAATACTTAATATTTTAAAGCATTGATTGTTTCAATGTTAAATTTATAAGAGAAGCAAAAAAAAAAAAAAAATACACATATCAATTTATTTAACATATTATTCAAATTTAAAGCATTATTTTGACATTAGTTTGCATAACTGTGCACATATGAATTGAAATCATTTTTAATTTTGTCTGCACTGACCACTGTACACAGGGTTTGTACGCTAGCAATTTGTGATCTTTTATTTTCGAATATGATCAATAGGTTGCCAACTAAAAGAACAATAGTTAAGTATTCATATAATATCAACCAGAAAAAGTTATAATAAGATTTTCTTTTCTTTTTTGTAAAATGTTTTGACTTTTAGAGGAGTTTTTTTTTTTCCAAATATTTTTTATTCATTCAAGTACTTTTTAATGAAAAATCTTGAATTCTAGTAAGGGGGGGGGGTGTAAAGATCAAGAATTAAAACATTCTTTTTTGAAATTCTCTGTTGTTGCTCGGCTTAAGAGTTTAATTTTTATTGATTGACAATATTTTTTTGTCGATCTACGAAATTTCCAGTCACCACCACTAGTTTTTTAAGTCTCACAGCAACCTAGAGCCCGTGGTTTGTCCAGCCCTGCTTTACAGTGTATACACCAAGGTGTCGAACAAAATTATGTTATACCAGTATGATATAGCGATTAGAAAACAGTGGTATAACATAATTGTGATGTTTTAATTTTCATTAAATTAATGCATGCTTTACTTTTCAGCTAAAGTTCAATTATGTATAAATACAATTGGCAACAAATAATATCTTACTTGGTAAGAGGATTACTACTGAAGTCAGCATTTTGAAGAGACTTGAGAAATTTAATATTTTCAGGAATATCAGGAACATCTATAGAAGAAAAATAAAATAATATAATAACTGCAACATCATATATTAAGCAACTTTATTATTTAACATTATTCTGTAACATGTTACAGAGCAGAAGTAAAAGTTTTATAACATTATCATTCTTACATTGCTGTACAGAAAAAGTACCGTTTTCCCACAAATGTTCAAATTTTAATGGAAAAACAAGTTTTAAGACCTCGAGAACAAATTTTAAATAATATTAAAAAAATATTCAACTGCATAAGTATATATCTATGCGATTACAACATGATAACTCACGAATGCATGCACATATTATTTTGGAATTATATTCGTGGGTACACATTATGTAAAAATTAACTATACAAATTCGGAACAATGATAGCTATATAGCAAGAATGTGAGTCTGAATTACACTATAGATATAAATGGTACTAAAATAACATAAATTGACAAAGTCAGCCAAATGCATCCGTTCCTGAAGAAATTATACAGTTTTTTAAAATAACGTAAAAATCTTGAAAAATAAATTTATTTTTCATTCTAAAACTGATTATGATACAAGTGCATCAAATACAATATGGAATACATGCAAAAGACTAATATTCTAGATTTTTGTCTATGTGTTATATTGAAAAGTAGCTATGGAAGGAACATAAATTTTTTACTAATAATTAAACAAAAAGCATACTAACACATGATAATCAGTAAATATTGACAACTGATTAAAGGATATTAATATTTGGTGATCAGATAGGACTAATCATCAGTATAAAATCTGCATATAAATAAAAATAACAAATACTCAAATTGTTCTCAGCTTAAAATTCCATATAAAATAAATCTTTATGTTACTGTTACAATAACATCAGTGCGAACACTCTAAAATGCTGCAACATGCCATCGAAAAACTTAATGTGCACTTTCAGATTTTATTTATTTAAAATGTTACTTAAGGCTTAATTTCACTAAAACGACCTAATTTTGCTTAAAAGAGACATTTTCATATTAAATTTTAAATACCATTAATGAAAAATATATTAAAATTATAGATGTAAAACATTAATTTTCAATTCATGCACTTCAAATGGCTGTATTTTTAAGTGTCTAAATCATTGTTTTAATGAATGTTATTCAGAAAATCTTTCTTCATTACAATAATATGCTTGTAAAATAATTCCCCTGATACATTAGTTAATGCAAACAGACTTCAAAAATGAAAAATATTAATACAATAAAAACAAAATATACAGAGGAGGGAGGATCATTTGTATAATTAAAGACTCACATATTACTAACTAATAAAACAGTAAAAATACATAAAAATAATAAAAAGGCATGTTTTGTTAACCGCTAAATATTAGCTGAGGATTTTGATTGAGAACAGCCACAATTGTCTCAAAGTACAGGATTTCATTTCTAAAATCCAGTATTTCCTGTAAAACAGTATTTCCTGTTCTAGTATTTCCTGTAAAACAGTTAAAAAACTAGGAGATTTGTCGTTTATCACACAGCTGAAGATACAAAAATTGGAGTTTCTCAAGAAAATACAAAAATGACAGCTAGGATTCAGTATTTTAAAGAAATCAATCAGAAGAAGTCTTAAGCCTCAATTTATAGTGACACATTTTTTTTCTTGGTATTTTGGAAAAGGATAACTCATTAATTTTAGATATCAATTAAAATATGACATGTCCAAAATAATAACAAAACTTAGACTAAATTTGTAATCCACAGATGACAATTTCTTCACCCTTTCCAAGAATTTTGTGTAAATTACCTACTATGGCATGAGTTCTGCATGACGATGGTGCATTATGATTAAAGACATAGGCGCAGAAGCAATTAAATTGTTTTAAGGAATGGAACTTTCACAACTGTAGAACAGTAAAAATTTTGCAATTCAAAACAAACACCCCCTTTATAAATTGCAAAACAAAAGTCTATTAAAGATTCTAAACAAAAGTCTATTAAAGATTCTAAACAAAAGTCTATTAAACTCTCAATACTTCATAGCAAGATACTTACCATTCTTACTAAGATCCAGTTCAACTAAATTTATCAAACTAGCAATGTCGGAAGGAAGAAGTCCGATTTCATTGTCACCCAAACTCAGTCGACGTAATTTTATTAAACGAAACAAGCCCTGCAAAATAATGGTTATTAAAAACCAATAACAAACAATAAAAATGTGTAAATTATTTTAAAATATAGATAATATAAAACCATGAAAATTTTCACATTGAATTAAGCCAGTACAGTCGTTAACTTTCAAATGATTGTTTGTTAGTGTTTCTTCTTGGCTCATGCAGTGAATTTTTTATTTTTTGCTCAGCAGGTATATCGTTAAAATGTTTGGTTTTTGAAAATTTGCTGTATAGTTATAATCAGAGGTTTGTGACTTAAATTCCAGACAATATTGGATGACATTGTTTGGTAACCGCTGCTTATTGTGATCACGGACAATAGAATCATTCAGACTTAATATGATTAAAATATTCTGGAGGCCATAGGCCATATTATTTTTCTTTTTAACCTTACACTATCAGTGTGCTCAATTGATTTAGGTTTCTAGGGGGTGATATTTATCCAAATGAGTGCCAAAAGGAAGTCAATAATCAGGAGGGAGGGAGCAGTATACGAGAATGGAAAATTAAGGAGAGGTAAAAATGCCATCGCAATTGCTGTTTTTCATGCTGAAGAAAAAAAAGAAAGCTGTTCTGGTGTCAGTACCAAAATGTTTGCAAGGCATCTAAAATGGTGGGATACCAGTTTTAATCTTCTATCGAAGAAAGAAAAAGAAAAAGAACATTTATGAATGAACAATTATGGTCGAAAAAACTTGCCTCGGATTCAACAATGGGCAAAAATCACCTTTTAATGTCGTTCTAGAAATCAGATCTTTTTCTCTGAAGCAAGTGGTTTGTCAGTTGTTACTGAACCATGTACCGACACAAACAATGTCTTGACACTTGTTATTCTCCAGTTTGATAAATATTTTTGTTTAAAAAGTACTCTTCTCTTTGACAAACATCATTAAATCATGAAGGTGCAGAAAAAGTGTAATAATCTCAACCTTGATAAAAACAATCTATTAAGAGGCAGATTTTATAAGAATGAGACAGAAATGGGGGTGTCATTATACACACCATTTTCAATTTTGCTGAAATTTTTATGGTGGCTTCTTCTAATAATTTTAGAAGACAAGTAATTTTTTTTTTTCCAAAAAAATTTTTTTGTGACCCACAAAAATTCCTAAAGTGGGTCGCGACCCAGTATTTTTCTCAAATCGACATATTTCTCTATTCTATTATCTCTGTGCATTGAGCATCAACCAAAGTAATTCTTGTGATTACAATATGATCTTTAGGTAAATTGAATTATTTTGGAAATTTCATGGCTGACCTTCAGTGCAGCCTGGCAGGGTTGGCCAAACTTTGTCACGGAAAGTGAAAAAAGGCCATATTTGAGACCTCATGGGCCCATGCACTGAGGGTCAGCCACAGTTTTTGAGTTTAACTTGTCGAAAGCCCAGACCATCCGTCTCGTCCGTGAGTTTAACTTGTGTAGTACTACCCACTATTAACTTAATTAGCTGATTTATTGCATGGCTCACCCTCAGTGCTACCAAAAAATAGCTACTTTTGTATCTAACGAAACAAAAAAAGGGTCAGTCCTGTATCTCAGTGCGCTGAGGGTCAATGTGGAACTTGATAATGGTATTTCATAGTATGAGACCTGTCTTTTAACAGACAATTGACAGAACTTTGGCTAATGGCCATGCGAGAATATAGGGCTTACTTCAAGACATTGTGGAAATGGAATATATGCTAACAAAGCATACAATTAGCTGTACAGTAGGCCTATAACATATTCACTATATGTCATATGTTTTTTTATTATGTATGTATGTGACTAGTCAGTAAGCAACCATATCCTTTTTTTACAATGTCATCTAATTGTACTTGTAGCATAAGAAATACAAAAATTACATTGTAATTGTTAGCAATCATAGTACCAGTAATCTGGTTCCGAGAATATAATTTTCAATGCAATGATGTATACCCTAAAATTGAAAAAAGAGTAAAAAACAATGTTTATTATTATGGTAAAACATTTTTATTAAAATATTTTAAAATATTTAAAACACCTTTAAAAAAAAGTGTTACAAATATTTTATGTTTTTACCGTAATGATAAACATTGTTTTTAACTCTATAACATTGTTTATTTCAACTATAATGTATGGTGTAAAACATAATATACCTATTTATAACAGCCTATTACTATTTTCTGATATTATTTTGATCACAGCACTGTTACTTTTCATGATAGACAACCTGGCAATAAGGCAATTCAAAATAGCTGAATTGTGGTTCTAGTGGAAACTTGTGAGAAACTGATATAATTTTTTTTAACAAGAAGTATGGATGAACAATGTGTCTTCCATAAGAAAGGTGATTGTGGAGACCATAAAGCATCAAGAAAGAGTGGTTTATATCAACTTAGTGGTCTTGAACTATCTGTAAATAAACAATTGGAAAAAATTGGATTTTATCCAAAACAAAATGTTTCTGAAGTTCAACTTATCAGTAATAGACGTCAACAAGACATTTCAAGATTCAAGTGCAGTACTTTGGGCAGCCATCAAGAAGGTGTGCACACCCTGATCGTACAGTGCATCCTGCTAAGAAAAAAGAAACTGTTCTCATGGCATCATAGAAGCAGGGTGGCTACAGAAACTTAAAAACAAAATTCCCTGATTTTCAGAGTATATTTCCTGAAATTCCCTGATTTTCTTCAATCGCAGAAGAATTTCCCAACCATACTCATAAACTCGACTAATTAAAAACTGATAGACGGATAAGTGAATATAAAAGATAAATATAAAACATTTATATATATTGTATAAAATAAGTAGCATAAAAAAACGAGTATCAAATTTGAAGCAGAAAAATTGGATGAGTTTTTCACGTAAAGAGGCAAAGCGAGTAAAAATAATTTAGTAATTTCAAAGTGTTTTTACATTACATCATGCGATGGTTTTTTCAAGTTGCTTAATGTTATGCAAAATTACATTGTAAGTATGTTTTAAAATAATTTAGAAATTTGCTCTTATTACTTAGTACTTATTTATAACAGATTTATTGTACATAAGTCAAACACAACCAATCCTTCTCCCCATGTCTTGAACTGATGAGTACTTTATCAAGGTATCACAATATGTCTGTTGGCAAGAAAACTCCTTAGCAGATCTACTTTTATAGAATCTATTATTTCGATGTTGAGGCGGAGGAGGATTTTAAAAATTGGGAAACATTTAAAATATTGGCAAAATGCAAATTTTATTATTATTATTTGACAGTAACAAAGACAAATTCACAGAAATATTTTAATTTATTTATGAGTAATATTATTAACATGCATTTATTATTGCTATCTTCTCACATTTATATATAATAAATTTTCAAAACTTATTTCAAGTGTTTTTTTTTTCCCTAAAACTAATGCTTCTCTATAAGTTATTGTCACTATTACCATTTTTTCCATTTCTTAAAGGTTTGTCAAATTTAAATTTTTCATTTATCCATTGTTTAAATATTTTAAACATTTATATTCACTAATTTTTTTTAACCTTGTCAATGATTTTCATTATAGATGGTTTATAATAGGTGTTTTATAATATTTGTTTTCCAATACATCATAAAAAAATTCATTTATCATGAAGCATTCAAATACATTTTGAGGCAATTTTAAATTCATTTATTTTCTCATCTTGATCTTTTTATTTTTTACTTTTCCAAGCTTATGAAAAGCATTCACTATTATTTATTCCTCTTTTATTTTTAAGAAGCCCGTCCATTAATTTTTCTTTAATTTTGAGGGTTTTACAAATGATTTTAGGCAAATTTTAATAAATAAATATTCTTGTTTTATATTTTGATCATTTACTCTAATTCTTCAATTATCGCGATCGCGATATATCGATCTTTTTTCTGGTTATATTAATGGATGTTATGAACTCTTATTTTAAAATTTCCCCAATATGCTTATTTCATAACAAATAAATTCTTTATCCTTTTGAAGAAATTTGATTTTTTTTAATATTTTGATGTTTTGAATTTAAAAAACGGCATTTTATATCGCTAGAAATATGCCGTTTTATTGCAATACCCGAATTTTCCGATCAACGGGAAGAGGGCCGTGAACCACTCTTGGCCCCGTGGGTAAGTTGAAAATGGAACCGATTTAACTTGAATCCATACATCGTTGTATAATCTGTAAAATCTGTTGCATAATCTGTAAAAGGAAATCTGAAATTTCTCCTAGCAAAAAACTGTTGTACATCGAGATTTTAAAAATTATGAAGTTCTCACGATTAAGCTTTAAAATTAATTCGTTCGCGCCGGCCCCGAGCGGCAGCGTATTCCCGAAACTCATTCATATAGATTAATTCTTTTAATTTTTCATTGTGAAAAATATGCTATAATGAATATTTATTTAACCAATAAATAAATTCACAAGCACGAAATAGCGGAAACGAGTTTCATGCATCATTTTTATTTTAGCAAGTGATTTTAATTCCGTTCATACATCCGCTTTCGGGAACCCTTTTAAATTTGAGTCAGATGTAAAAATGGGGGAACCCATTTAAGCCGTAATTATTATTTGCCGTGCTCATTGTAGAGAGCACGGCAAAGATGCTACACCCCGGAATGTCGTAAATCACATCGGTGATTAAGGGGAAGGGTAGGATAAGAATGTGAATTGCTCTCCTAGGCAGCAAATGCAATAAATTACAATCGCCTCGTAGGGAAAAACTATTGGACAGCCGTAGCAGTATTGTAGCGGTTGTTGACAGATTTTTCTCACTCCACAGGTGTATTTATGTAGGAAGAATAGCCATCCTACACTATCATGCAGTTTGACCGGTAATCAGGATTTCGTTAATCGCCACGTGGTGATTGGGAATTTAAAGCTTTATGATGTCATCTGATCAACAGTCAATCAGAATAAAGTTTAACACTTCCACATAAAGAGGGCAGTTTTGCGGAGGGACAAAGAGAAAGGAAAATTCCCGTTCAAATGTTTTCACAGGGATTTGAAGATCGGCGACTCGCAAAACAAAATGCCAAAATTTTCCCTGATTTGAAGCAAAATTCCCTGAGTTTTCCCTGATATTTCCAGAAAATCATTTTTCCCTGAGAATTCCCTGATTTCCCGGTTCTGTCCCCACCCTGTGGAAGGTATATTTATATTGGAATTTGAGATTTCCGTCTTTTCCAATGGGTGACATGTTATGTAGCAAACACAGAATAATTGATGATGAGAACCGTGCAGCAGAAATCGAGGATGAGAACCATTCAGCCATTCAGAAGAAACAGCTAACCCAAATTATCAGCCTCCAGCTGGTACTTTATATATGAATGAGGCAGAGAGAGATCAACGTAAACAACAAATGCACACCTTTACTGAAATTGCAGCTCCTGACATCAGTCCTCTCAAATTCCAATGTAAATATACCTTCCATGATGCCATGTGAACAGTTTTTTTTTCTTAGCAGGATGCACTGTACGATCAGGGTGTGCACACCTTCTTGATGGCTGCCAAAATGTAACCGTACTTGAATCTGTGGAATGAACATATCACACATTCAACATTAGAAATGTCTTATTGACTTCTATTACTGATAAGTTGAACATCAGAAACATTTTGTTTTGGGTAAAATCCAATTTTTTCCAATTGTTTATTTACAGATAGTTCAAGACCACTAAGTTGATATGAACCACTCTTTCTTGACGCTTTATGGTCTCCACAATCACCTTTCTTATAGAAGACACATTGTTCAACCATACTTCTTGTTAAAAAAAATTATCAGTTTCTCACAAGTTTCCACTAAAACTACAATTCAGCCATTTTGAATTGCTTTGTTGCCTATCATGAAAATTGTTGCCAGATCCTGAAAAGTAACAGTGCTGTGATCAAAATAATATCTGAAAATAGTAATAGGCTGTTATAAATAGGTATATTATGTTTTACACCATGCATTATAGTTGAAAACGAGTTAAAAACATTTATCATCACGGTAAAAACATAAAATATTTGTAACACCTTTTTTTTTCTTTTTATTTTTTTAAAGGTGTTTTAAATATTTTAAAATATTACAATAAAAATGTTTTACCACAATGATAAACATTGTTTTTTACTCTTTTTTCAATTTTAAGGTGTACATCATTGCATTGAAAATTATTTTCTCGGAACTAGGCTACCGGTATTATGATTGCTAACAATTACAATATTATTTTTGTATTACTTATGCTACAAGTAAAATTAGATGACATTGTAAAAAAAGGATATGGTTGCCTACTGACTAGTCACATATATAATAAAAAAACATAATTTAGTTCTGAATAAAAGTATCCAAACCATTAATTTATGTATCCCAGAGAAAACCCGCGTAACAATTGTTGAAAATTCTATTCCACAGGATTACACGCTTTGAGAGTCCCATATGACATATAGTGAATAGGTTATAGGCCTACTGTACAGCTAATTGTATGCTTTGTTACCCTATATTCCATTTCCACAATGTCTTGAAGTAAGCCCAATGTGCTCGCCTGGCCATTAGCCAAAGTTCTGCCAATTGTCTGTTAAAAGACAGGTCTCATACTATGAAATACAATTATCAAGTTCCACATTGATCCTCAGTGCACTGAGATACAGGACTACCAAAAGGATCCTTTTTTCGTTTCGTTAGATACAAAAGTAGCTATTTTTCGGTAGCACTGAGGGTGAGCCATGCAATAAATGAGCTAATTAAGTTAATACCGGGTAGTACTACACAAGTTAAACATGAAAACTATGACTGACCCTCAGTACATGGGCCCATGAGGTCTCAAATATGGCACTTTTTCATTTTCCGCGACAAAGTTTGGCCAACCCTTCCAATCTGCACTGAAAGTCAGCCATGAAATTTACAAAATAATTCAATTTAGCTAAAGGTCATATTGTAATCACAATTACTTTGGTTGATGCTCAATGCACAGAGATAATAGAATAGAGAGAGATGCCGATTTTAGAAAAATACTCGGTCGCGACTCGCTTTAGGAATTTTTGAGGGTCACAAAAAACTTTTTTTTTGGGGGGGGGGGGAATTACGTATCTTCTAAAATCATTAGAAGAAACCACCATAAAAATTTCAGCAAAATCAAAAATGGTGTGTATAATGACCAGCCTCACTTATAAAATCTGCCTCTTAAAAATGCAAGACCAATTACCAAAAATCATCCAACATAATGACTCTACAATTAAGTTTCTCAATTGCTTTTATACAAGATTTTAAGAAATTGTGATAAAATTATTTGCAAACTAAAATGAAAATGTAGACAGAAAGCGAACATGCAATGGAAAAACAGCATAGAAACTTTGAGTTGCAGATCATTTTAGTTCTGGCAGATGTTTTCCACAAATGTTCATAAAAAAAGGTCTGCCAGACATTGATCCATTAACATGTTTGAACGCAGAACTGGTCCTAAAAAATAGAAAAAAGAAATAATGACACAAAAGGTGGCAGCTAAGCTACCATGCCCTAGGGTTGGTCGTGTGGTCTGGGCCTTCAACAAAAGGTGGCAGATTTACTCAGAATAAATAGGAAAACACTACTTATAAATACATTTACAATAAACAGATAGATACTAATTTACATGTGCCCAGAACATAGATACCCAAGCACAATATATGATAAACATGCAGTACAAGTTAATAAAATTGATGAGAAAGTTCCCACAAGTGCAATAGATGTAATGCTGAATGTTCTGTTTTTACGATTTGTTCTTAAACCGGTAAAAACTGTGACTTTTTATTACAACAATCAAAATTATCTTTACTGCACAAGAAATTTTCTTATGCATCTTTTAATTTTAATTGTCTGCATTCCAAGCTCTTTCATGTTTTACTTTCATTTTGATTGCGAAATAAGTGTGGAAGACCCAGACCACACAACTGACCCGGGGGCTTTCAGTAACTGTTTGTGTAGCCGGTGCGAAATAGGTATAAAAAATTTGAGAGAAATGTTTTCAATAGATGCCACAGGACAATTTCTCTTCCATCTGGTAATATTATTTTACTTCAATAGTTGTTTACAGGAAAAGGAATGAGAAGATGGGGCAGTAAATAGCATTACTCTCAAGATATCGTTGATGAATGGTCGAAGGAGATGGTTCGTCATTGTTATGATAAGAACTTTGCTAGATGGGAAACATGAAATTATGGTAGCTGCCCTAGAAATACCTTGTCCGGGAGGATGGATTTCACTGTGAAGCAAAATCATGGTGTGACCCCCCACCCCCTTTAAATTCTCACCTTTTCTGTGAAGAAAATGTAACATTTTATAATTTAAAAAATGGTGGCACAGTGAAAATGGGCAGGATGAATATTTTAGTTTTAAAAAAAGGAAAGATGCATTTTAATGTTTCTTTTAAAAAAGGGCAGAGTATCCTTCAAAAAATATTTAGAAAGAACACTAGCCTTTCTAAAGCATGAATCTTGTTTAACCTAGCCCAAATTTTTCTAAAATGTCTTCGAACTTTCCAAGAGAAATGCAGTCAGAGCTTGCCAGAGGACTATTCACTACCTCATGCAGACCACGAATTAAAACTTATTAATTCTATTAATTACATCTACAATACCAATAAGAAGTTCTTATAAAAGAAAGCATAGACAACTTTTTGACATATGACAGAATTTTTTCTTTGGGTTTTATGTAATTAATTGAAAGTTATTTTAATCAAAATAAGCTACACAGCAATCCATCAGGCATTTGTTTGCCATCATCCCAACCTGTTCCCCATTTTCAGACCCTTTTACAGAAAATCTGTGGATCACCCCCCCCCCCCCCCCATATTTTACAAGTTATTGATCTTTTTTTATAAATAAACTATGCAGCTTAGACCCAAGCTACACAGCACAGATCACAACCCCACGCAGTGCATTCGTTTGCTCTCCCCTGGATACAAAAAAAAAAAAAAAAAAAAGTTTCACATTAAAGGTGAAAGATTTTGGGATTGAATGGGAAACATTTTAAAAGGCAATTATGTCTTTTATCAATAAATCATTTCCTATAATTTTATCTACGAAATTTATTCAAATGTTTGTTCAACATTTATTTATCCCATCTCCTCCTCTCTTACCCCTTTTACCACTGAATTACCTGTTTAAAAAAAGTCTCCCATTCAAACCTAAAATCTTTAGCACCAAACACTCATAAGCCCCGTTCACATGCACAATTTAAAGCCGGTATCATAGCCGCATTTCGACTGTGTCACCGTTCTCATGACCAAGCGGGGAAAATACCGGTTCGAAAAAGGGTTGAAAGGAGGTATGATTTCCTTCCTTCTTATTTGAGGGAACGAAGGGGGTAGATTGGGGATTTTTACCCACAATTCCATGCGCGCAACTGCGATTTCTTGAAAAACATGGCGGATACTGGGATACCTCGTGGACCTTGTTTACAAATTCTATCTGAAGATTGTACAATAATGATGAATTTATAACTTTTGATATAGATTATTTTGCATTCATTACACGGACTTATTTACGAATTAAACGGATTGATCCGTATTATAAATCAGAATTTAATGAACGGAGAATCCTACTGAAAAAGACTGATGCGGGTATGTACATTTTGTTTATTTGAACTAACTGTTATTCATGAATTAGAAATATTTGTTCCTCGATTTCAGGATAATTTTTATAGAAATGTTTGTTTCTTAATTACAAAACGTATACAATTAAGTGTTAGTTAAAAGTCGTAAGCCAGCTGATTTTCCTTTGAAGCAGCAACTTTAAAATATAATGTTCTGTTTCTTGGGCAAATTTTCTGGATTTATCTAAGTAGCTTTTAACAAATGATGCAAAGATTTTCTTAGTTTTATATAAGGAGAATGTATATTAGATAAATCTATTTTAATACTCATTTATTTTATATTGTTAAAAAGGAGTATAATGTGTTTATATTTAAATGAATATCTGTTGTTAATTATTGTAAATAAATTATATATATATTATAATTCAAGTTTGATTATTTTAGTTTTGTATTCTAAGCTTTTACATATCAATGCGAAATGTTCCGTAACTTGAGATGATGTGATTATGATGCCAATATTATGATTAGTAGAGAATTGCGTTTTATAATTATGTATATCAATAACAAAGTAAAATGTTTCAGGCATTCAAAATAACTTTACATACATACATTTTGCAATAAACTGAACTGTGTAAATTAGCTTACAAAATGCTCTCCCCCCCCCCCCCCTTAAAAAAAAAAAATACTCCATGATTGCTAGTATCAGAAATATAAATTATTTTTATATATTTTAGATACTAACTACATATGAAGACGATTTTATTTTATTAATTTTATTTTTGGATTACTTAGAGGACCACCTATTTTACATATCAATGAAACATGTCCATCATAAGTATTTTTTATACTGCTATATTAAAAACATTATTTTTAATTGCGGTATTAGTGGTATATGAGATTTTTTGTATCTGGGCCATGCAGTAAGGTCTTATGTGTTTTTAATAAAAGATGAGTTATACCGATTTTGTAATAATTAAAATGTATTCGGTATAAATATGCATATTTTTTTCTCTATGCCAACTTCTTATATCGATTTGTCTTGAATAAAGTTTCTTAAAATGGTGTTACACTTTTTCCACTAATTCAAGTTTATACGTCATAATTTAGCTTAAAAACGAAGATTAAATGAGAAAAACTTTCTTTTTTGACTTTTAAGAATGAATTCTTTAAACAGTTTCATGGAATAAAACATTTATATATATATATATATATATATATATATATATATTACAATAAGCATATATTTATAATTTTAAAAATATATTAAATTTAATTTTGGCATATTATTTTTAATTTGATGTTTAGTTTATAAAGATCCAAGTTTAATTTATATACATTATTTCGATTTAATTTATATATATAAGATTATTTTGTTTCTCATTTCCGCACATTCGTCATATTAAATAGATAAAATAATAACATGGGATAATGAATTAAAAATAATACGCTTTTTAAAAAAACAATTAAAAAAAGAAAAAGATATGTTTATCAAAAATGAATGTCAAAAGCATTTAAGAAAAATTGGTCCTAGCCCTTTAAGCGGGAGTAATGGGGGTTGCACATGTGAAAGGGTCTAGAATGGATCCCGGAAAATACCCCCTTTTTCACACCAATGTTTCATGGCCGGAAAATACGGCCTTGCATGTGAACGGGGCTTTGGTATTAGATTGACTGAGCTCACCCGCAATATTAAAAATGAAAAATTAACTTGCTTTATAACAACCTGTTCTTAATAAGTAACTTATTCATGTATTTGATAAGACATTCATTTTAAGGCATAGTAATAATAATACTCAAAATATCTTTATGAATCCTTATTTAACTTCAAAAGGATTTTATTTACAATTATGATCATATACAAAATCTCAGCTTTGCTTGGCGTCTTATTCTCAATTCCGTGGTCAACCCATTATCTACGCACTTAAATACTTTGAAATACATAAAATGTATTTGAATACCTGCTCTCCTTCATCTTTCTAATCATTGCATACCTGTTTTGCTTTTATCCTTTGAAATTGGCCATATGGCAATTGATGTTACGTAAATTTAAATTGTGCTGTATGTACACATCTGAATTGCACTGTATATCATTATATGCCTCTGATGAAGGGCATATGCATATCAAAATACGCAAAATTGAAAATGTTTTGAATTTAAACGGTGAATAAATTCCGTTTTTAATTTTAATATTTATGATTTCCATCCACGGTCATGTAGCAAACATATTTATAGAATAATTTTAAATTTTAAGATTCTTCAAAATAAATACTTTTGGTTAACCTAATAAAGTAATCGAAGTTTTTTTCAAGTGCAAAAAAAAAGAAATATTCTACAAAATATCAAGAATATATTTGTTTTATCGAAAAAATTCGTGTGTGCATATATATATAATGAAACTATTTTAGATGGTTTTATAATCACAACCAAATAGAGATTTCGAAACAAGCCGCTAACTTGACATCAATCAACTATGATCACGAATCACGTTGTTTTTCATCACGTCTTGTCAAATTACGGATACCTCTTTAGGCTTAGTCACGATTTGTAAACATAGTGGGCGTCGGCTATTTAAATCACTGGCAAACATGGGTGATACTGCAAATAAGCGATGAATGTAGTGTAATATATGTTGTTAACAACCTTTGGTAGATCTCTAATATGGTTTGAGTCTAATAGAAGTTCTTCTAAAGTTCGAGAATAGCGCAAAACATCATCGGGAACGTTCGCCAAACCACAATGCCTCTTGTCGATGCATTCAACTTGGCGATTACAGCCACGAAATAATGGAATACACCGAAACATTTTCAAAATATAATATCACTCTTCATGGTGATGAAATAAGGCAGTCCTTTCCATGGTAGAACACATTAATTACATCAAAGTTTACTTTCCATCATACTTGACTCAATGTCTGCCGCATTTGAACACGAAAACTTACTACGATTACGTCATAATCTTGATTACGATAAACATTTTTACAGTTATCGATATACTAGTGGTAAAAAGCATTTCACCGGAAATCATTGGTGATTCAAATAACCTATAGATGGCGCTAATAACAAGAAAGAAAGTTGTTGAAACCCAGACCGTTTGGCGTGTTCAAGATCGGTGGGGCGTACAGAGCCCTGCATGGCCGCCAGGTGACCTTTGGCGAAAATGGTGAATCACGAACGCTTTAACGCCAAATCAGGACTGACTAGAAAGCCAAGCTTGAGCGCTAAATCATGCCCTTGCAGTTGCAATGCAGTTGAAAAAACAATGCTGTAACCCTTACCAGCCGAATTTACCACCTTTTTTCTTCTGTGAAACAAATCAAACCAAACAGTGCTTTTTGTTGTTCATTTTACTACTAAATCCGATTCACCGCTGCCGCAAATCGTCACCATCGTGAATAACGTTAGATCTCGAAGGCGACGCCGCAAATGCGCCGTAGACTGGCTAGAGCTCCCCTAAGACCGACCGTGACGTCATTTCATTGCCAATAGCCAAGGCTTGGCATTATTTTGGGGTTACATTTATTTGAGGAGGATTTCATCACATTTGGCGTTTTCCAAGGCATTATTTTGGGATTACATTTATCACAGAATACTAGTCTGTGACATTTATATTGTGTTCAAGATGATAGGGATTTTGTTCGGCTTGTGATGGTCAAACGTGCTTCTTACAGTTTCTCTTTCCCTGTCGGTTTATAACGGATGCTCAATTTGAATATGGGAATATTGAATGATGGGATGGTGTTTATTTTTTTGCCAATTCGCGGCAATGCAGTAATTTCTGGACAAGTATGATACTTACAATTAAATGAGACGGTACAAAATATTTATTTGTTTCAGTCATTTATGGTATATTTAAAACTACGTGTTAATTGAATGATTTCTGTTAAGGTTCGAAAAATACACCGTTTTAACAAACTTTTGTAAAATAAACATTTCTGCTTATGTTATAAAAAGCCAATATTTATGAAGTATAAAAATCACTGATTGGCCGGAAAACTTTAAAAAAAAAGATAGTAATAGAATATTTGTTTTAATATGTTTGTGCCGTATCGTAGCCAGAAATTTACAGATGGTGGGGCCAGACGATCGAATAGAGGACATAAAGAATGCTGGATTTTGTTTTGCAAGAGGGCTTGTATTGATAACTAATATGCTAATGCACAGCAAATGGAGAAGGGACCCCATCTGGCCGTACGCCACTGGCACCGTTTGCAGGACATCGGTTACAATGAATACTTTGGAAAAGAATAAGAGGACCATGCTTTGAACGTAAAACTTGTATATAAATATATGATTATGTATAGGATATTGAAATATTTTTATAGGATCCATACAGTACATAGGCGTTGCTAGAATTTCAAAAAGGGAGGGGATTGGGAGTTTTCCCTTTTTCAAATTAACGCGACCAAAAGTATAGTAGTAATTTTCAAGCCGAACTACCGAGAAGTCAACCAAAATTTTGTATCCCTTTTACCAGCTCTGCCAAGTACTTGGGCGTCACCTTGGACGCCCACTTTACTTACAGAAAGCACATCAGATCCAAGAATGAATCAGCTGATAGGACCTACAGAGCACTTCTTCCCCTTCTCGGTAGGAAATCCCACCTTTCCCTTGAAAACAAGTTAATTATCTAAAAACAGATCATCGTACCTGGCTTCTTGTATGCCTGCCCAGTATGGGGGGCGGCTGCAAAGAAGCGTATTGAGAAACTGCAAATTTTCTAAAATAAAGTCTTGCGTTGGATTGCTTCTAGATATGTCCAGAATGAGGTAATACATCACGACTTGAAAATCTCTGGCATTTCAGAGTGTATTGGACTTTTGACTCAAAATTTCTACAAGAAAAACTCCAGTAAACCCTGTATGAGAGACGTAGATCAGATCTATGATCCGTTCGCGCCTTCCTATCTTGGAAAGCGCAGGCCGCGACACATTCTATTTGGCTCTAACGAGACCAAATGGGAAAAGCGTCGTTTCCTCGTCCCTCAAACGGGTGCTTCCTAGTTTTTCACCACTCTTTCTGATCGAAGATAGATGGCGCCACTCCGATCCAAGGACTTAGCGCTTTTCAACTCTTCTTTCACAGCCCTTCCACAGGCCAATAGTATGGCTAGCATTTGCCTCTCGCGTTGCGTGTATACGGTACCCACGTCCACGTTCATAAGTATTATTCTAGTATTTATTTCATTTTTCCAGTGCAAAACTGCCCTGGTACTCCAAAACTCTGTGAAGTGAATCATCTTGCAGATTGATAATTTTACTGCAAACTTAAGGGTGAGCGTCAGTAAATTTTCTGCCCTATCCGCGCTTTGTTAACTTTCGCGGCACACATATTTCGCCGAAATTCTGCTCAAACAGTTGCGAAATATTTTCTGAAAGATAAAATGCAATGCATAGATTATATTAAAACTAAATTTAATGCCCCAAAAAACATAGAATATATTTTTTATTTTAATCCAAAATATTTTTGGTGCTGCCATCTGTTGTCGTAATTTAATTCATACCGACTATTTTTATTTTTTAATGAACATTTTTAAATATCTATTCCTTCTAATACAGTGTCAAATACAACAACAGATCATATATAATAATGCCACAATCACGGAAAGATAATTTATCATTCTATAAATTTGATAAGGGATCTGCATGTACATCACTGAGGACTGCAGTTTTGTCTTCAAGTTCCTTTGTCGTCCAAGTTCAATTACGTTTCCGTGATTATGGCATTATATACGATCTGTTGTTGTATTTAATAGCGTATTAGAAGGAATGGACATTTAAAAATGTTCATTAAAAAATAAAAATAGTCGGTATGAATTAAATTACGACAACAGATGGCAGCACCAAAAATATTTTGAATTAAAGTAAAACATATATTCTATGTTTTATTGGGTATTAAATTTAGTTTTAATATAATCTAAGCATAGAATTTTATCTATAAGAAAATATTTCGCAACTGTTAGAGCAGAATTTTGGCGAAATATGTGTGCCGCGAAAGTTAACAAAGCGCGGGTAAGGCAGAAAATTTACTGACGCTCACCCTTAAGTGTAATTTTTTTGTGAGGGAAAGAGACTTGTGCCTTCTTGAGGCAATTCTTCGGGAAAACTTCTAGCTTTTAAAGTAAATTTATAAATTTGTTAATCTTAAACGTAATCTGTATTTATTGTATTTATATTACTTTATTTTATAATATTACTCTTATAAATCAGTCTTAAACTGTATATTCTTAATCATTCCCGTCCAATCATTCTGATTGGTCCTAGCTTTAGCCCCTCCCCCTTTCCTACCTACTTGCCAGATCAGCCATTCAAGACAGAATCTCCATCTCATCCATGCTGTAGCAAACAACCTCTACAGAGCACCCTCTTTGAGCTGAGTGCATTGCTTTATCTCATAATTGCTATAACTAATGGACATTGCTATACATCAGATGTGGGGTTACGTGCCATGACTCACAGGCACTCCGTAAACATGCGTCTTGGCATGGCTTTTTTATAATTTGTTACACCTATAAGCTTAAAAACTAACAGAGCTAGCTTTGAACAGTAGGCAAGAATGTGTATCTCTTTGAAAACCCTACAGGTGTATATAATTAGAATTTGGATCGAGTTCTATTTTTTCGAAAAAACTTTGTCCGATTGTGTTTGTAACAAACGAGTTTTTTTTTTCCCCATATTTTCGAAAATAAAAAATAGATATATAAACAGTAAGTGATAAAAATATGTATAAGAAAATTTATTTTCTAAATCTATATTTATTTTTAAAAAAAGCTCTTATAGTTATAGAGTAACCGACTTTTCACGTTGAAGAAGTATTAAAATTTGATGTTTTTCAAGTTTTTAATATGCTTATATCTTAAACATTTAAGTGATAGCTATACACAATAAGCAAGAATTTGTAACTCTTTGAAAACCCTATAAGTGTATATAATCCGATTTTGGATCGAGTTTCTTTTTTTTTTCGTTACTAGGAAAATTGAGTTTTATTTTTAAAAATGCTATTCACTTAAAACCATTTTGGGTCTTTCGAACTGGAGCTACCGCCGGTTTTTTTTTTTTTTTTTCTTGAAATATATGTTCTCGAGATATTGCACTTTTTCAAAAAAATTGCTCAAAAAATTACATGAAATTAAAAATTATAAACTACTGTGAAATATATTTACTTTTACATGTAGTATTCAGCGCTAAATTTGTTAACATCATTCTCGTGGATCTAGTTCGTTCCATTCACAACAGAAGATACATTGCATAATAATTTTGACGCCTAACAATTCGTCAACAGTCATTTATATATAAGAAATGCCCTTCTCTCTGTCTGTCTGTAACGCTAGGCCAGATATGTGGCGTACGTGGTGACTTATTTAGCTTTTGACTTATTCAGTGGCGTCTTATTTAGCAAAAAACACCAGCTTTGATATTTTGCACCAGATTAACGTAAACATTGTTAAAATCGATAAAAAAAATGAAGTTAACAAAAATGACGCCACACTGATGAGTTAATTATTGAAATATATGTGGGCTATTGCTTATTGCGTATGCTATAAATATTGATGATTGTCCATTTAGAGTTGTGCGAAATATAAATTAATTAGGTACTTCGAAATAATTTTACATGTTGTCATCGAGAAAAGCGCCCATTGTGCAATTTAACATTACAAACCTTGGGCCGTAGCGTAGATCTTATACATCATGACATCATGTGCAAAAAGTTCATTCGTTGTACTACATATGGAAAGTCTTGTGCTGTCCACATCAAAATTTCTTTATTTGCGCAGGATTTTACGAAACTGATATAATATAGTATAATGTCATAACAATTCTAAAACTTCAACAGTTTTCTTTTACAAGTTATTCTAAAATGTTTCCTAAAATTTCTTTAAAAATCATGTTTATATTAATGTGTGTATACAAATTATTACATAAGTTAGGAGCAGAAGTTATTATTGAGTATTAGATTTTAAGTTAGGAACAGACCAATCATTAAAACCAATCTTACCAATAACGTCGAAGAATTGTGTGCATTCAGATGATAAGTATTAATAAATGGTATTTTATTACTTTAAATTCATAGCCTAATTCAAATGATATCATATTCTCACATACACAATGAACCGGGGACACTTTAAATTTTTATTACAATAGAAATTATTTTTAAAATATACTCTATTTAAGTGTTCTGTTATAAACCATTACATGCACCTGTGAAGCTTGGGTGCCAAAATGAAAATACTTCGGGGACAGGATCCTTTCCTTTCAAGCCCTTCGAGGTGTAATCAAGCTCTGATTCTAGCTCTTTGTTCAAGCCTTTGTAATCCAAAGTCTCTGTGTTTTTGCACATATTCAGACATAATTTGGGGTTCCTATGCAGCAAATGTGCCCTATTTAACACGTTATTGACTTTATATATATATATATATATATATATATATATATATATATATATATATATATATATATATATATATAAACTGTTTATAAGGCTCAGGCATCCCTATCCACTATGCATTTCATCCTTTGCCCTCCTCGGCAGAATGAAGAAAGCAATAATACATAGATGTGAGTCCATAAATAAAAAATCTGATGTGGGCAGCACATGACTTTCCCTGCAGACTTATATTAACGTTCTCTATATTTTAATTAAATTTATATCACTTTTAAATCTTTTAATTCAATTTTCATTCTCATTCGGTAACCGGACTTATTTTCAAAGGTAGCGTAGAGAAAATACGGAAAACTGAAATATCTCGAGAACGGCTAGTCCTAGTGTAATGGGGTTGGTCTTATTCCTTTCGTCGTTAAAAATTACGTATTAAATCAACATTTAATGCATATATTTGAGTATACCCAGTTCTTTAGTTTAGATTTTGACGATTTTTGAGGGCCATTTTGCAAAAAAAGGCAGGTTATTTTTTCCGAATCGTACCAAAATCTAATCAGCACCAGAATAACCCACAAGTGACTCTTCTACCAAATTTTGTGAAATTCGGTCCAGTAGTTTTTCAGTTAGAGTGGATACAAGCTTTTGCGGGCCATTTCGCAGAAAAAGGCGGGTTCTTTTATTCCGAATCGTACCCAAAACTAATCAGCACTAAATTTGCCCACAAGTGACTTACCTACCAAATTTTATGAAATTCGGTTAATTACTTTTTTAGTTAGAGTGGATACAATATCTGCACAGACAGACACACACACAGACGTCACGCTAAAAATAGTGTTTTCGTATTCTAGAGGTCTCGAAACGTGTAGATCCGTCGAAAACTCCGAGTTGCGATTTTCGGCATGATTCCAATACTTTCCCTATACATTACAATGTATTGCAGGGAAAGTAATAAATGCTCTCGCGGACTGTGTATTAACGCGAAGGTACTTGGTGACGCGACTTGAATTTTGGTTGTCCGTTCACAATCTATCTATCTATATATATATACTAATTGCCAAGTGTCCGTGTGTTTGTCCGTCACGCTCTTTTTAGGCACTTCCCGAATATATAGAGACTTGAAATTTGGTACCAGAGTTGATTGTTCGATAAAATCACCTTTTTCAAAAATGTTCTGTAGAGGGGTGCTCCACACCAACATGTTAGAAAAGTGGAATGATTGGAAAGCATTCTTTGCAATGAGATAGAGACTTCAAATTTAGTGTATGGGT
Organism: Amaurobius ferox; assembly: GCA_951213105.1. Lineage (NCBI taxonomy): Eukaryota > Metazoa > Arthropoda > Arachnida > Araneae > Amaurobiidae > Amaurobius > Amaurobius ferox. The sequence continues at coordinate 125,754,176 of OX578150.1, read as the reverse complement.
AAACCGTTCAAAAGGAAGAATGTGCACAATTTCAGATTTCCGGTATTTGCTATTTTAGGGTGTGTCACACACCAAAATGTTCGATTTGCCTAATAAATGAGAAACGCCTACATTAAAATTTGATTTATGGGCTAGTAATTTAATAAAAACCCAAGACGAGTAGAATTTTTCATAAATGTTCATTTAAAAGGGAAAGGTGAAATGATAACATTTGCAAGCTTCAGTATGAGATAGAGACTTCAAATTTGATCTATGGGTAGATAGTTCGAAAGGAAGAAAGTAAGCAATTTCAGTTTTCTAGTATATCCTTCGTCAGGGGGTTCCTCACACCAAAAGTTTCGATTTTCTGAATAAATGTGATACCTGAATTATTCAAAAATGTAGTTTATTCGGGGTTGCTTATTGTGGGACCGTTGATTTACAACGGGTATTCGGTAGTAAACACCTATTTATGAATTAATCAAAAAAGCACGGCAATATTTACATCCGTTTGCGTCAACATACTTATGTGAAACTGCTTTTTCTGCTTTCATCATTATCAAAACCGAACATTTTTAGATAAACTAGAAGTTGAAGATGATCTCAGAGTAACGATCTCAAATATAAATCGAAAAATCTGATGTGGACTTTCCCTGCAGACTTATATTCGCGTATTCGCGTTCTCTTTATTTTAATTACATTTAATTCACTTTTAATTCAATTTTCGTTCTCATTTGATAACTGAACTTCTTTTCAAAGGTGGCTTAGAGAAAATACGAAAAAACTAAAATATCTCAAAAACGGCTAGTCCTAGTGTAATGGGATTGGTCTTATTCTTTTTTTCGTTAAAATTTACGTATTAAACAAGCATTTTATGGATATATTTGAGCATACGTAGTTTTTTATTTTAGATTTTGGCGATTTTTGTGGGCCATTTTGCAAAAAAGGCAGGTTATTTTTTTTTCGAATCATACCAAAATCTAATCAGCACCACGGTGTCCAACAAGTGATTTATCTACCAAATTTTGTGGAATTCGGTCAGTTAGTTTTTCAGCTAGAGTGGATACAAGCTTTTGCAGGCCATTTCGTAAAAAAAGGCAGGTTCTTTTATCCCGAATCGCATTTAAAACTAATCAGCACCAGATTCGCCCACAAGAGACTTACCTACCAAATTTTGTGAAATTCGGTCAATTACTTTTTTAGTTAAAGTGGATACAAAATCTGCACACACAGACGTCACGCTAAAAATAGTTTTTTCGTATTCTAGAGGTGTCGAAACGTGTAGATCCGTCGAAAACTTTAGTTGCGATTTTCGACATTATTCCAATACTTTCCCTATACATTACCATGTATTGCAGGGAAAAATAAAAATCTAATGTGGGCAGCACATGACTTTCCCTGCAGACTTATATCCACGTTCTCTTTATTTTAATTAAATTTAATTAACTTTTAATTCAATTTTCGTTCTCATTTGGTAACTGCACTTATTTTCAAAGGTGGCGTAGAGAAATAAGAAAAAACTAAAATATCTCGAGAACGGCTAGTGCTAGTGTAATGAGGTTGGTCTTATGCTTTTCTTCGTTAAAAATTACGTATAAAACAAGCTTTTAATGGATATATTTGAGCGTACGTAGTTTCTTATTTTAAATTTTGATGATTTTAGCGGACCATTTTGCAAAAAAAGGCAGGTTATTTTTTTCCAAATCGTACCAAAATCTAATCAGCACCAGGGTGAACTACAAGCGACTTATTTACCAAATTTTATGAAATTCGGTCCATTAGATTTTTAGCTAGAGTAGATACAAGCTTTTGCGGGCCATTTCGCAAAAAAAGGCGGGTTCTTTTATCCCCAATCGTACCCAAAACTAATCAGCACCAGATTCGCCCACGAGTGACTTACCTACCAAATTTTATGAAAATCGGTCAATTAGTTTTTTAGTTAGAGTGGATACAAAATCTGCACAGACAGACAGACAGACACACAGACAGACAGACACACAGACAGTCAAACACACAGACACACACACAGACGACACGATAAAAATAGTTTTTTCGTATTCTAGAGGTCTCGAAACGTGTAGATCCGTCGAAAACTCGAGTTGTGATTTTCGGCATGATTCCAATACTTTCCCTATACATTACCATGTATTGCAGGGAAAGTAAAAATCTGATGTGGGCAGCACATGACTTTCCCTGCAGACTTATAGTCACGTTCTCTTTATTTTAATTAAATTTATTTCACTTTTAATTCTATTTTCGTTCTCATTCCGTAACCGGACTTATTTTCAAAGGTGACGTAGAGAAAGTACGAAAAATAAAATATCTCGAGAACGGCTAGTCCTAGTGTAATGGGGTTGGTCTTATTCTTTTCGTCGTTAAAAATTACGTATTAAATCAGCATTTAATGGATATATTTGAGTATACTCAGTTCTTTAGTTTAGATTTGGACGATTTTTGCGGGCCATTTTGCAAAAAAAGGCAGGACATTTTTTTCCGAATCGTACCAAAATCTAATCAGCACCAAGGTAACCCACAAGTGACTCATCTACCGAATTTTGTGGAATTCGGTCCATCAGTTTTTCAGTTAGAGTGGATACAAACTTTTGCGGGCCATTTCGCAAAAAAAGGCGGGTTCTTTTATTCCGAATCGTACCCAAAACTAAGCAGCACCAGACTCTCTCACAAGTAACTTACTTACTGAATTTTGTGAAATTCGGTCCATTAGTTTTTTAGTTAGAGTGGATACAAAATCTGCACAGACAGACAGACACACACACAGACGTCACGCTAAAAATAGTTTTTTCGTATTCTAGAGGTCTCGAAACGTGTAGATCCATCGAAAACTCGAGTTATGAATTTCGGCATGATTCCAATACTTTCCCTATACATTACCATGTATTGCAGGGAAAGTAAAAATCTGATGTGAGCAGCACATGACTTTCCCTGCAGACTTATATTAACGTTCTCTTTACTTTAATTAAATTTATTTCACTTTTAATTCAATTTTCGTTCTCATTCGGTAACCTGGCTTATTTTCAAAGGTGGCGTAGGGAAAGTGAGAAAAACTAAAATATCTCGAGAACGGCTAGTCCTAATGTAATGGGGTTGGTCTTATTCTTTTCGTCTTTAAAAATTACGTATTAAATCAGCATTTAGTGGATATATTTGAGTATACCCAGTTCTTTAGTTTAGATTTGGACGATTTTTGCGGGCCATTTTGCAAAAAAAGGCAGGTCATTTTTTTCCGAATCGTACCAAAATCTAATCAGCACCAGAGTAACCGATAAGTGACTCATCTACCGAATTTTGTGATATTCGGTCCATTAGTTTTTTAGCTACAGTGGATATAAGCTTTTGCGGGCCATTTCACAAAAAATGCGGGTTCTTTTATTCCGAATCGTACCCAAAACTAATCAGCACCAGCACCGGCCACAAGTGACTTACCTACAAAATTTTGTGAAATTTGGTCCATTAGTTTTTTAGTTAGAGTGGATACAAAATCTGCACAGAGAGACACACAGACAGACAAACAGACAGACGTCACGCTAAAAATGGTTTTTTCGTATTCTAGAGGTCTCGAAACGTGTAGATCCGTCGAAAACTCGAGTTGCGAATTTCGGCATGATTCCAATACTTTCCCTATACATTACCATGTATTGCAGGGAAAGTAAAAATTATATCTGAAATTATCGTTTAACGTATTAAAAACATATTATTTTTATTTTGATATAAATTTGAAGCTTTATTAGTGCTACATAACTTAAAAATCTGACGTGGGCAGCACATGACTTTCCCTGCAGACTTATATTCACGTTCTCTTTATTTTAATTAAATTTATTTCACTTTTAATTCAATTTTCGTTCTCATTTGGTAACCAGACGTATTTTCAAAGGTGGGGTAGAGAAAATACGAAAAACTAAAATATCTCAAGAACGGCTATCCCTAGTGTAATGGGCTTGGTCTTATTCTTGTCGTCGTTAAAAATTACGTATTAAACGAGCATTTAATGGATATATTTGAGTATACCTAGTTCTTTTGTTTAGATTTTGACGATTTTTGTGGGCCATTTTGCAAAAAAAGGCAGGTTAGTATTTTCCGAATCGCACCAAAATATAATCAGCACCAGGGTAACCCACAAGTGACTCATCTACTGAATTTTGTGAAATTCGGTAAATTAGTTTTTTAGTTAGAGTGGATACAAGCTTTTGCGGGCCATTTCGCAAAAAAAAAAGCGGGTTCTTTTATCCCGAATCGTACCCAAAACTAATCAGCACCAGATTCGCCCGCAAGTGACTTACCTACCAAATTTTATGAAATTCGAACAATTACTTTTTCATTTAGAATGGATACGAAATCGGCACAGACAGACACACAGACAGGCAGACACTCACACACAGACGTCACGCTAAAAATAGTTTTTTCGTATTCTAGAGGTCTCGAAACATGTAGCTCCGCCGAAAACTCGAGTTGTGATTTTCGGCATGATTCCAATACGTTTCCTATACATTACCATGTATTGCAGGGAAAGTAAAAATCTGATGTGGGCAGTACATGACTTTCCCTGCAGACTTATATTCCCGTTTTATTTATTTAAATTAAATTTAATTCATTTTTAATTCAATTTTCGTTCTCATTTGAAAACTGGACTTATTTTCAAAAATGGTATAGGAAAAATACGAAAAACTAAAATATCTCGAGAACGGCTAGTCCTAGTGTAATGGGGTTGGTCTTATTCTTTTCTTCGCTAAAAGTTACGTATTAAACAAGCATTTAATGGCTATATTTGGGCATACGTAGTTCTTAAGTTTAGATTTTGATGATTTTTGCGGGCCATTTTGCAAAAAAAAACAGGACATTTTTTTCCGAATCGTACCAAAATCTAATCAGCACCAAGATAACCCACAAGTGACTCATCTACCGAATTTTGTGAAATTCGGTCCATCAGTTTTTCTGTTAGAGTGGATACAAACTTTTGCGGGCCATTTCGCAAAAAAAGGCGGGTTCTTTTATTCCGAATCGTACCCAAAACTAATCAGCACCAGACTCGCTCACAAGTGACTTACCTACCAAATTTTATGAAATTCGGTCAATTACTTTTTCAGTTAGAATGGATACGAAATCTGCACAGACAGACACACAGACACACAGACAGACAGACACACAGACACACACACACACAAAGTAAAAATCTGATGTGGGCAGCACATGACTTTCCCTGCAGACTTATATTCCTGTTCTATTTATTTAAATTAAATTTAATTCATTTTTAATTCAATTTTCGTTCTCATTTGAAAACTGGACTTATTTTCAAAAATGGTATAGGAGAAATACGAAAAACTAAAATATCTCGAGAACGGCTAGTCCTAGTGTAATGGGGTTGGTCTTATTCTTTTCTTCGCTAAAAATTACGTATTAAACTAGCATTTAATGGCTATATTAGAGCATACGTAGTTCTTAAATTCAGATTTTGATGATTTTTGCGGACCATTTTGCAAAAAAAGGCAGGTTATTTTTTTCGAATTATACCAAAATCCAATCAGCACCAGGGTGGCCTACAAGCGACTTATCTAACAAATTTTGTGAAATTAAGTCCATTAGTTTTTCAGTTAGAGTGGATACAAGCTTTTGCGGGCCATTTCGCAAAAAAACGCGGGTTCTTTTAACCCGAGTCATACCCAAAACTAATCAGCACCAGATTCGTGCACAAGTGACTTACCTACCAAATTTTATGAAATTCGGTCAATTAGTTTTTTAGTGAGAGTGGATACAAAATCTGCACAGACAGACAGACAGACACACAGACGTCACGCTGAAAATAGTTTTTTCGTATTTTAGAGGTCTCGAAACGTGTAGATCCGTCGAAAACTGGAGTTGCGATTTTCGGCATGATTCCAATACTTTCCTTATAGATTACCATGTATTGCAGGGAAAGTAAAAATCTGATGTGGGCAGCACATGACTTTCCCTGCAGACTTATATCCAAGTTCTCTTTATTTTAATTAAATTTAATTCACTTTTAATTCAATTTTCGTTCTCGTTTGGTAACTGGACTTATTTTCAAAGGTGGCGTAGAGAAAGTACGAAAAACTAAAATATCTCGAGAACGGCTAGATCTAGTGTAATGGGGTTGGTCTTATTTTTTTCGTCGTTAAAAATTACGTATTAAATCAGCATTTAATGGATATATTTGAGTATACCCAGTTCTTTAGTGTAGATTTGGATGATTTTTGCGGGCCATTTTGCAAAAAAAAACAGGACATTTTTTTCCGAATCGTACCAAAATCTAATCAGCACCAAGGTAACCCACAAGTGACTCATCTACCGAATTTTGTGAAATTCGGTCCATCAGTTTTTCAGTTAGAGTGGATAAAAGCTTTTGCGGGCTATTTCGAGAAAAAGGCGGGTTTTTTTTTATTCCGAATCGTACCCAAAACTAATCAGCACCAGACTCGCTCACAAGTAACTTACCTACCAAATTTTGTGAAATTCGGTCCATTAGTTTTTTAGTTAGAGTGGATACAAAATCTGCACAGCCAGACAGACAGACACAGAGATACACAGACAGACACACACACAGACGTCACGCTAAAAATAGTTTTTTCGTATTCTAGAGGTCTCGAAACGCGTAGATCCGTCGAAAACTCGAGCTGTGATTTTCGGCATGATTCCAATACTTTCCCAATACATTAACATGTATTGCAGGGAAAGTAAAAATCTGATGTGGGCAGCACATGACTTTCCCTGCAGACTTATATTAACGTTCTCTTTATTTTAATTAAATTTATTTCACTTTTAAATCAATTTTCGTTCTCATTCGGTAACCGGGCTTATTTTCAAAGGTGGCGTAGGGAAAGTACGAAAAACTAAAATATCTCGAGAACGGCTAGATCTAGTGTAATGGGGTTGGTCTTATTTTTTTCGTCGTTAAAAATTACGTATTAAATCAGCATTTAATGGATATATTTGAGTATACCCAGTTCTTTAGTGTAGATTTGGATGATTTTTGCGGGCCATTTTGCAAAAAAAAACAGGACATTTTTTTCCGAATCGTACCAAAATCTAATCAGCACCAAGATAACCCATAAGTGACTCATCTACCGAATTTTGTGAAATTCGGTCCATCAGTTTTTCTGTTAGAGTGGATACAAGCTTTTGCGGGCCATTTCGCAAAAAAAGGCGGGTTCTTTTATTCCGAATCGTACCCAAAACTAATCAGCACCAGACTCGCTCACAAGTGACTTACCTACCAAATTTTATGAAATTCGGTCAATTACTTTTTCAGTTAGAATGGATACGAAATCTGCACAGACAGACACACAGACACACAGACAGACAGACACACAGACACACACACACACAAAGTAAAAATCTGATGTGGGCAGCACATGACTTTCCCTGCAGACTTATATTCCTGTTCTATTTATTTAAATTAAATTTAATTCATTTTTAATTCAATTTTCGTTCTCATTTGAAAACTGGACTTATTTTCAAAAATGGTATAGGAGAAATACGAAAAAACTAAAATATCTCAAAAACGGCTAGTCCTAGTGTAATGGGATTGGTCTTATTCTTTTTTTCGTTAAAATTTACGTATTAAACAAGCATTTTATGGATATATTTGAGCATACGTAGTTTTTTATTTTAGATTTTGGCGATTTTTGTGGGCCATTTTGCAAAAAAGGCAGGTTATTTTTTTTTCGAATCATACCAAAATCTAATCAGCACCACGGTGTCCAACAAGTGATTTATCTACCAAATTTTGTGGAATTCGGTCAGTTAGTTTTTCAGCTAGAGTGGATACAAGCTTTTGCAGGCCATTTCGTAAAAAAAGGCAGGTTCTTTTATCCCGAATCGCATTTAAAACTAATCAGCACCAGATTCGCCCACAAGAGACTTACCTACCAAATTTTGTGAAATTCGGTCAATTACTTTTTTAGTTAAAGTGGATACAAAATCTGCACACACAGACGTCACGCTAAAAATAGTTTTTTCGTATTCTAGAGGTGTCGAAACGTGTAGATCCGTCGAAAACTTTAGTTGCGATTTTCGACATTATTCCAATACTTTCCCTATACATTACCATGTATTGCAGGGAAAAATAAAAATCTAATGTGGGCAGCACATGACTTTCCCTGCAGACTTATATCCACGTTCTCTTTATTTTAATTAAATTTAATTAACTTTTAATTCAATTTTCGTTCTCATTTGGTAACTGCACTTATTTTCAAAGGTGGCGTAGAGAAATAAGAAAAAACTAAAATATCTCGAGAACGGCTAGTGCTAGTGTAATGAGGTTGGTCTTATGCTTTTCTTCGTTAAAAATTACGTATAAAACAAGCTTTTAATGGATATATTTGAGCGTACGTAGTTTCTTATTTTAAATTTTGATGATTTTAGCGGACCATTTTGCAAAAAAAGGCAGGTTATTTTTTTCCAAATCGTACCAAAATCTAATCAGCACCAGGGTGAACTACAAGCGACTTATTTACCAAATTTTATGAAATTCGGTCCATTAGATTTTTAGCTAGAGTAGATACAAGCTTTTGCGGGCCATTTCGCAAAAAAAGGCGGGTTCTTTTATCCCCAATCGTACCCAAAACTAATCAGCACCAGATTCGCCCACGAGTGACTTACCTACCAAATTTTATGAAAATCGGTCAATTAGTTTTTTAGTTAGAGTGGATACAAAATCTGCACAGACAGACAGACAGACACACAGACAGACAGACACACAGACAGTCAAACACACAGACACACACACAGACGACACGATAAAAATAGTTTTTTCGTATTCTAGAGGTCTCGAAACGTGTAGATCCGTCGAAAACTCGAGTTGTGATTTTCGGCATGATTCCAATACTTTCCCTATACATTACCATGTATTGCAGGGAAAGTAAAAATCTGATGTGGGCAGCACATGACTTTCCCTGCAGACTTATAGTCACGTTCTCTTTATTTTAATTAAATTTATTTCACTTTTAATTCTATTTTCGTTCTCATTCCGTAACCGGACTTATTTTCAAAGGTGACGTAGAGAAAGTACGAAAAATAAAATATCTCGAGAACGGCTAGTCCTAGTGTAATGGGGTTGGTCTTATTCTTTTCGTCGTTAAAAATGACGTATTAAATCAGCATTTAATGGATATATTTGAGTATACTCAGTTCTTTAGTTTAGATTTGGACGATTTTTGCGGGCCATTTTGCAAAAAAAGGCAGGACATTTTTTTCCGAATCGTACCAAAATCTAATCAGCACCAAGGTAACCCACAAGTGACTCATCTACCGAATTTTGTGGAATTCGGTCCATCAGTTTTTCAGTTAGAGTGGATACAAACTTTTGCGGGCCATTTCGCAAAAAAAGGCGGGTTCTTTTATTCCGAATCGTACCCAAAACTAAGCAGCACCAGACTCTCTCACAAGTAACTTACTTACTGAATTTTGTGAAATTCGGTCCATTAGTTTTTTAGTTAGAGTGGATACAAAATCTGCACAGACAGACAGACACACACACAGACGTCACGCTAAAAATAGTTTTTTCGTATTCTAGAGGTCTCGAAACGTGTAGATCCATCGAAAACTCGAGTTATGAATTTCGGCATGATTCCAATACTTTCCCTATACATTACCATGTATTGCAGGGAAAGTAAAAATCTGATGTGAGCAGCACATGACTTTCCCTGCAGACTTATATTAACGTTCTCTTTACTTTAATTAAATTTATTTCACTTTTAATTCAATTTTCGTTCTCATTCGGTAACCTGGCTTATTTTCAAAGGTGGCGTAGGGAAAGTGAGAAAAACTAAAATATCTCGAGAACGGCTAGTCCTAATGTAATGGGGTTGGTCTTATTCTTTTCGTCTTTAAAAATTACGTATTAAATCAGCATTTAGTGGATATATTTGAGTATACCCAGTTCTTTAGTTTAGATTTGGACGATTTTTGCGGGCCATTTTGCAAAAAAAGGCAGGTCATTTTTTTCCGAATCGTACCAAAATCTAATCAGCACCAGAGTAACCGATAAGTGACTCATCTACCGAATTTTGTGATATTCGGTCCATTAGTTTTTTAGCTACAGTGGATATAAGCTTTTGCGGGCCATTTCACAAAAAATGCGGGTTCTTTTATTCCGAATCGTACCCAAAACTAATCAGCACCAGCACCGGCCACAAGTGACTTACCTACAAAATTTTGTGAAATTTGGTCCATTAGTTTTTTAGTTAGAGTGGATACAAAATCTGCACAGAGAGACACACAGACAGACAAACAGACAGACGTCACGCTAAAAATGGTTTTTTCGTATTCTAGAGGTCTCGAAACGTGTAGATCCGTCGAAAACTCGAGTTGCGAATTTCGGCATGATTCCAATACTTTCCCTATACATTACCATGTATTGCAGGGAAAGTAAAAATTATATCTGAAATTATCGTTTAACGTATTAAAAACATATTATTTTTATTTTGATATAAATTTGAAGCTTTATTAGTGCTACATAACTTAAAAATCTGACGTGGGCAGCACATGACTTTCCCTGCAGACTTATATTCACGTTCTCTTTATTTTAATTAAATTTATTTCACTTTTAATTCAATTTTCGTTCTCATTTGGTAACCAGACGTATTTTCAAAGGTGGGGTAGAGAAAATACGAAAAACTAAAATATCTCAAGAACGGCTATCCCTAGTGTAATGGGCTTGGTCTTATTCTTGTCGTCGTTAAAAATTACGTATTAAACGAGCATTTAATGGATATATTTGAGTATACCTAGTTCTTTTGTTTAGATTTTGACGATTTTTGTGGGCCATTTTGCAAAAAAAGGCAGGTTAGTATTTTCCGAATCGCACCAAAATATAATCAGCACCAGGGTAACCCACAAGTGACTCATCTACTGAATTTTGTGAAATTCGGTAAATTAGTTTTTTAGTTAGAGTGGATACAAGCTTTTGCGGGCCATTTCGCAAAAAAAAAAGCGGGTTCTTTTATCCCGAATCGTACCCAAAACTAATCAGCACCAGATTCGCCCGCAAGTGACTTACCTACCAAATTTTATGAAATTCGAACAATTACTTTTTCATTTAGAATGGATACGAAATCGGCACAGACAGACACACAGACAGGCAGACACTCACACACAGACGTCACGCTAAAAATAGTTTTTTCGTATTCTAGAGGTCTCGAAACATGTAGCTCCGCCGAAAACTCGAGTTGTGATTTTCGGCATGATTCCAATACGTTTCCTATACATTACCATGTATTGCAGGGAAAGTAAAAATCTGATGTGGGCAGTACATGACTTTCCCTGCAGACTTATATTCCCGTTTTATTTATTTAAATTAAATTTAATTCATTTTTAATTCAATTTTCGTTCTCATTTGAAAACTGGACTTATTTTCAAAAATGGTATAGGAAAAATACGAAAAACTAAAATATCTCGAGAACGGCTAGTCCTAGTGTAATGGGGTTGGTCTTATTCTTTTCTTCGCTAAAAGTTACGTATTAAACAAGCATTTAATGGCTATATTTGGGCATACGTAGTTCTTAAGTTTAGATTTTGATGATTTTTGCGGGCCATTTTGCAAAAAAAAACAGGACATTTTTTTCCGAATCGTACCAAAATCTAATCAGCACCAAGATAACCCACAAGTGACTCATCTACCGAATTTTGTGAAATTCGGTCCATCAGTTTTTCTGTTAGAGTGGATACAAACTTTTGCGGGCCATTTCGCAAAAAAAGGCGGGTTCTTTTATTCCGAATCGTACCCAAAACTAATCAGCACCAGACTCGCTCACAAGTGACTTACCTACCAAATTTTATGAAATTCGGTCAATTACTTTTTCAGTTAGAATGGATACGAAATCTGCACAGACAGACACACAGACACACAGACAGACAGACACACAGACACACACACACACAAAGTAAAAATCTGATGTGGGCAGCACATGACTTTCCCTGCAGACTTATATTCCTGTTCTATTTATTTAAATTAAATTTAATTCATTTTTAATTCAATTTTCGTTCTCATTTGAAAACTGGACTTATTTTCAAAAATGGTATAGGAGAAATACGAAAAACTAAAATATCTCGAGAACGGCTAGTCCTAGTGTAATGGGGTTGGTCTTATTCTTTTCTTCGCTAAAAATTACGTATTAAACTAGCATTTAATGGCTATATTAGAGCATACGTAGTTCTTAAATTCAGATTTTGATGATTTTTGCGGACCATTTTGCAAAAAAAGGCAGGTTATTTTTTTCGAATTATACCAAAATCCAATCAGCACCAGGGTGGCCTACAAGCGACTTATCTAACAAATTTTGTGAAATTAAGTCCATTAGTTTTTCAGTTAGAGTGGATACAAGCTTTTGCGGGCCATTTCGCAAAAAAACGCGGGTTCTTTTAACCCGAGTCATACCCAAAACTAATCAGCACCAGATTCGTGCACAAGTGACTTACCTACCAAATTTTATGAAATTCGGTCAATTAGTTTTTTAGTGAGAGTGGATACAAAATCTGCACAGACAGACAGACAGACACACAGACGTCACGCTGAAAATAGTTTTTTCGTATTTTAGAGGTCTCGAAACGTGTAGATCCGTCGAAAACTGGAGTTGCGATTTTCGGCATGATTCCAATACTTTCCTTATAGATTACCATGTATTGCAGGGAAAGTAAAAATCTGATGTGGGCAGCACATGACTTTCCCTGCAGACTTATATCCAAGTTCTCTTTATTTTAATTAAATTTAATTCACTTTTAATTCAATTTTCGTTCTCGTTTGGTAACTGGACTTATTTTCAAAGGTGGCGTAGAGAAAGTACGAAAAACTAAAATATCTCGAGAACGGCTAGATCTAGTGTAATGGGGTTGGTCTTATTTTTTTCGTCGTTAAAAATTACGTATTAAATCAGCATTTAATGGATATATTTGAGTATACCCAGTTCTTTAGTGTAGATTTGGATGATTTTTGCGGGCCATTTTGCAAAAAAAAACAGGACATTTTTTTCCGAATCGTACCAAAATCTAATCAGCACCAAGGTAACCCACAAGTGACTCATCTACCGAATTTTGTGAAATTCGGTCCATCAGTTTTTCAGTTAGAGTGGATAAAAGCTTTTGCGGGCTATTTCGAGAAAAAGGCGGGTTTTTTTTTATTCCGAATCGTACCCAAAACTAATCAGCACCAGACTCGCTCACAAGTAACTTACCTACCAAATTTTGTGAAATTCGGTCCATTAGTTTTTTAGTTAGAGTGGATACAAAATCTGCACAGCCAGACAGACAGACACAGAGATACACAGACAGACACACACACAGACGTCACGCTAAAAATAGTTTTTTCGTATTCTAGAGGTCTCGAAACGCGTAGATCCGTCGAAAACTCGAGCTGTGATTTTCGGCATGATTCCAATACTTTCCCAATACATTAACATGTATTGCAGGGAAAGTAAAAATCTGATGTGGGCAGCACATGACTTTCCCTGCAGACTTATATTAACGTTCTCTTTATTTTAATTAAATTTATTTCACTTTTAAATCAATTTTCGTTCTCATTCGGTAACCGGGCTTATTTTCAAAGGTGGCGTAGGGAAAGTACGAAAAACTAAAATATCTCGAGAACGGCTAGATCTAGTGTAATGGGGTTGGTCTTATTTTTTTCGTCGTTAAAAATTACGTATTAAATCAGCATTTAATGGATATATTTGAGTATACCCAGTTCTTTAGTGTAGATTTGGATGATTTTTGCGGGCCATTTTGCAAAAAAAAACAGGACATTTTTTTCCGAATCGTACCAAAATCTAATCAGCACCAAGATAACCCATAAGTGACTCATCTACCGAATTTTGTGAAATTCGGTCCATCAGTTTTTCTGTTAGAGTGGATACAAGCTTTTGCGGGCCATTTCGCAAAAAAAGGCGGGTTCTTTTATTCCGAATCGTACCCAAAACTAATCAGCACCAGATTCGCTCACAAGTGACTTACCTACCAAATTTTATGAAATTCGGTCAATTACTTTTTCAGTTAGAATGGATACGAAATCTGCACAGACAGACACACAGACACACAGACAGACAGACACACAGACACACACACACACAAAGTAAAAATCTGATGTGGGCAGCACATGACTTTCCCTGCAGACTTATATTCCTGTTCTATTTATTTAAATTAAATGTAATTCATTTTTAATTCAATTTTCGTTCTCATTTGAAAACTGGACTTATTTTCAAAAATGGTATAGGAGAAATACGAAAAACTAAAATATCTCGAGAACGGCTAGTCCTAGTGTAATGGGGTTGGTCTTATTCTTTTCTTCGCTAAAAATTACGTATTAAACAAGCATTTAATGGCTATATTTGAGCATACGTAGTTCTTAAGTTTAGATTTTGATGATTTTTGCGGACCATTTTGCAAAAAAAGGCAGGTTATTTTTCGAATTATACCAAAATCTTATCAGCACCAGGGTGGCCTACAAGCGACTTATCTAACAAATTTTGTGAAATTCGGTCCATTAGTTTTTCAGTTAGAGTGGATACAAGCTTTTGCGGGCCATTTCGCAAAAAAACGCGGGTTCTTTTAACCCGAGTCATACCCAAAACTAATCAGCACCAGATTCGTGCACAAGTGACTTACCTACCAAATTTTATGAAATTCGGTCAATTAGTTTTTTAGGGAGAGTGGATACAAAATCTGCACACTCAGACAGACAGACACACAGACAGACACACACACACACAGACACACAGACAGACAGACACACAGACAGACACACACAGACGTCTCGCTAAAAATAGTTTTTTCGTATTTTAGAGGTCTCGAAACGTGTAGATCCGTCGAAAACTCGAGTTGCGATTTTCGGCATGATTCCAATACTTTCCCTATACATTACCATGTATTGCAGGGAAAGTAAAAATCTGATGTGGGCAGCACATGACTTTCCCTGCAGACTTATATACACGTTCTATTTAGTTTAATTAAATTTAATTCACTTTTAATTCAATTTTCTTTCTCATTCGGTAACCGGACTTATTTTCAAAGGTGGCGTAGGGAAAGTACGAAAAACTAAAATATCTCGAGAACGGCTAGTCCTAGTGCAATGGGGTTGGTCTTATTCTTTTCGTCGTTAAAAATTACGTATTAAACCAGCATTTAATGGATATATTTGAGTATTCCCAGTTTTTTTATTTTAGATTTTGACAATTTTTGCGGTCCTTTTTTGCAAAAAAAGGCAGGTTATTTTTTTCCGAATCGTACCAAAATCTAATCAACACCAGGGTGACCTATACGTGACTCATCTACCGAATTTTGTGAAATTCGGTCCATTACTTTTTCAGCTACAGTGGATACAAGCTTTTGCGGGCCATTTCACAAAAAAGGCGGGTTCTTTTATTCCGAATCGTACCCAAAACTAATCAGCACCAGCCCCGGCCACAAGTGACTTACCTACAAAATTTTGTGAAATTCGGTCCATTAGTTTTTTAGTTAGAGTGGATACAATATCTGCACAGACAAACACACAGACAGACACACAGACAGACACACAGACACACACACAGACACACAGACAGACACACAGACACACAGACAGACACACACACAGACGTCACGCTAAAAATGGTTTTTTCGTATTCTAGAGGTCTCGAAACGTGTAGATCCGTCGAAAACTCGAGTTGCGATTTTCGACATGATTCCAATACTTTCCCTATACATTACCATGTATTGCAGGGAAAGTAAAATGGAGAGCCTTCAAACTCAAATTTCTCATTTGGACTGTCAAATATTGTATGTAATTTTACTTTCCCTGCAATACATGGTAATGTATAGGGAAAGTATTGGAATCATGCCGAAAATCGCAACTCGAGTTTTCGACGGATCTATACGTTTCGAGACCTCTAGAATACGAAAAAACTATTTTTAGCGTGACGTCTGTGTGTGTGTCTGTGTGTCTGTCTGCGCAGATTTTGTATCCACTCTAACTAAAAAACTAATGTACCGAATTTCACTGAATTTAGTAGGTAAGACACTTGTGAGCGAGTCTGGTGCTGATTAGTTTTGAGTACGATTCGGGATAAAAGAACCGGTCTTTTTTTGCGATATGGCCCGCAAATGCTTGTATCCACTCTAGCTAAAAATCTAATGGACGGAATTTCACAAAATTTAGTAGATAAGTCGCTTGTGGGTCACCCTGGTGCTGATTGGATTTTGGTATGATTCGGAAAAAAATAGCCTGCATTTTTTTCCAAAATGGCCCGCAAAAATTGTCCAAATCTAAACTAAAGAACTACGTATGCTTAAATATATCCATTAAATGCTTGTTTAAAACGTAATTTTTAGCGAGGAAAAGAATAAGACCAACCCCATTACATTAGGACCAGGCGTTCTCGAGATATTTTAGTTTTTCGTATTTTCTCTACGCCACCTTTGAAAATAAGTCCGGTTACCGAATGAGAACGAAAATTGAATTAAAAGTGAAATAAATTTAATTACAATAAAGAGAACATGGATATAAGTCTGCAGGGAAAGTCATGTGCTGCCCACATCAGATTTTTTCTTTCCCTGCAATACATGGTAATGTATAGGGAAAGTATTGGAATCATGCCGAAAATCGCAACTCGAGTTTTCGACGGATCTACACGTTTCGAGACCTCTAGAATACGAAAAAACCATTTTTAACGTGACGTCTGTGTGTGTGTCTGTCTGTCTGTGTGTCTGTCTGTCTGTCTGTGTGTCTGTCTATGAAAATGTATGTATCCACTCTAACTCAAGAACTAAAGGACCGAATTTCATAAAATTTGGTAGGTAAGTCACTTGGGTATGACCGTGGTGCTGATTAGTTCTTGATACGATTCGTAAAAACAGAACCCGCCTTTTTTTGCGAAATGACCCGTAAAATTGTCCTGTATCTACTCTAGCTAAAATACTAATTGACCAAATTACACAAAATTTGGTAGATAAGTTACTTGTACGATACTCTGGTGCTGATTGGATTTTGGTATTAATCGGAAAAGAACAACCTGCCTTTTTTTACGAAATGGCCCGCAAAATTGTCATGTATCCACTCAAACTAAAATATTGATCGACCAAATTTCACAAAATTTGATAGATAAGTTACTAGGGGGATACTCTGGTGCTGATTAGATTTTGGTATTATTCGGAGATGATCAACTTGCCTTTTTTTACGAAATGGCCCTCAAAAATAGCTAAATCTAAAAAAAGCTACGCATGTTCAAATATATCAATTAAATGCTTGTTTTATACGTAATTTTTGATGAGGAAAATAATAGGAACAACTCTATTACTCTAGGACTAACCATTCTCGAGATATTTGAGATTTTTCGCATTTAGTTATGCCACCTTTAGAAAAATGTCTAATTACCAAATAAAAACAAAAATTGAATTAAAAAGCACAAATTTAGTTTCATTTTGTGCAATTAATCTCAATTTAATGAATTATTAAAGAAAAAAAATATGAATTTGAGTCTGCAGGGAAAGTCATGTGCTGCCCACATCAGATTTTTACTTTCCCTGCAATACATGGTAATGTATAGGGAAAGTATTGGAATCGTGTCGAAAATCGCAACTCGAGTTTTCGACGGATCTACACGTTTCAAGACCTCTAGAATACGAAAAACCATTTTTAGCGTGACGTCTGGTGTGTGTGTCTGTGTGTGCAGGTTTTTTATCCACTCTAACTAAAAAGCTAATTGACCGAATTTCATAAAATTTGGTAGATAAGTCACTTGTGGGCGAATCTGGTGCTGATTAGTTTTGGGTACGATTCGGAGTAAAAGTACCCGCTTTTTTTTTTGTGAAATGGCCCGCAAAATCTTGTATCCACTCTAACTGAAAAACTAATGGACCGAATTTCACAAAATTCGGTAGATGAGTCACTTGTGGGTTACCCTGGTGCTGATTAGATTTTGGTACGTTTCGGAAAAAAAATAACCTGCCATTTTTTGCGAAATGGCCCCACAAAAATCGTTAAAATCTAAACTAAAGAACTAGGTATACTCAAATATATCCATTAAATGCTCGTTTAATACGTAGATTTTAACGACGAAAAGAATAAGACCAACCCCATTACACTAGGACTAGCCGTTCTCGAGATATTTTAGTTTTTCGTATTTTCTCTACGCCATCTTTGAAAATAAGCCCGATTACCGAATGAGAACGAAAATTGAATTATGGTCTAGAAATTTGCATTTTTTCCCAATTTAATCGATGATTCTCTATTTAATACTTCTTTTTATTATGTAGGCATATTTTAAAGTAAGAGTTTATTGTGTTGCAACTTCTCTCTATTCTATCATTGAATTTTCAAACTATTATATATATATATGTATATATATATATATATATATATATATATATATATATATATATATATATATATATATATATATATATATATATATAAGAAAAAAAGGTTTGAAGATCCAATGAAAGAAAAGTGAGAAGCTGTAACACGAAAATTCAACAATCTAATAGGCTTACGAAATAAAAGTATAAATCAACAAATCTTCAAGCAAATGGAAAAAAATAAAAAACAAATAAATAAAATAAATATCGAATCAACAAGACAATAATGAAAAGTACAAAGGTATGGAATCGAAAAAAGAATAACAAACGAAATGAAGCACAAACGCTATACACGTAGACAAGGCTCTAAGCCTAAATCATGAATTGTTCACTTCTACAAAAATCGTAATCATGTCCAAGTTTTTTGTAGAAGCAAACACAAAAATGTGTGTTTCTGAAGAAATAGATAGATTATATATCTCTCTCTCTCTCTCTATATATATATATATTCATATTCTGATGCAATATCCTGATGCATATTTTTGTCCTTTATTATTTATATCTATCTGTTATAGTTTCAAGACATTTCAAGTGAAAGTAAGAAAAATATAAAAAGACCTCGCTTGGACAGATAACTTTTAAAAGTTTTTTTAAAAAACAAGTTCAAAATATTAAATTAATGAAATTATTATTATATATTTTTAATCTGGAACAAGAAAAATTATTTACATTTCTATCGATTGGGTTCGGCAGTGTACGCGTCCAAAGCGTTTACATTTTTCGTAACGCTCCGATTTTCGCTACAGATCTAAGCACAGATGTTATTCACAGCTAATATGCGCTAAGTATAGATGTTATTCACATTAAAATTTAAGCAAGTTAATTTTAAAAATAAATTATTTTAGTGTCAGATCCACAAGAATGATGTTAACAGATTTCTCGCATAATATTGCATATGGACAGTGGCATATTGAATGATATTTATTACTTTTTTTTCAATTTTATGTAATTGTTTTTCCCTACTGAAGAATCGCCCTTTCCTTCGGGCCTGAAAGGAACACTATTGGTAAAGAAAGGAAAAAGTAGAGCAGTAACCCTCTTTTTTTCTGAAAGTCATAAATCACTTGTCTAATTAAAGACACCTTAAGTGGACACATAGGGTTTTTCCAACCATGGAACCTAAACGTGTTTAACGCCTTTTCCTAGCTGTTTCACTACCAGTGTTTCTTTTAGGCATACTTCAGGTGTGGGGGGGGGGGAGGCAAAGACCGCCCCCGAGACGAGTATTCGCACCACCGGAGACATTTTACGTTAACCTAGTTTCTATGTATGTGACACAGCATTTAGATATATTTATATAGGACAAATAGAAAACTTGCCCCCCATCCCTTCTAAAATTTCATTCGCCTTCCCAGACCAAAAGTCCTGAAAGAAGAAACACAGTTCACTACTGACAGCATAGGGCAGAGCCCGGGATGGTTCTGAAGAAGAAAAAAATTGTTAAGAATGTGTACATCAAATGCACAACCAATGGAATAGTGAATTTCCTCAATAAGAAAAACCCGCAATATTTGTGGCAGCTGACATATACCCCAAAAAATCGACCATAGATACAGACAAACGGGCACACTCAAAATTTAGTCAAAACGTGTTCAGAAGGTCCTAAAACATATACTGGAATCAATAAAAGAATTTCGTGAAAACACTACGTATGAGAAAGTAAAAATCTGATGTGGGCAGCACATAACTTTCCCTGCAGACTTATATACACATTCTCTTTATTTTAATTAAATTTAATTCACTATTTTTTCAATTTTCGTTCTCGTTTGGTAACTGGACTCATTTTCAAAGGTGGCGTAGAGAAAAAACGAAAATATCTCGAGAACGGCTAGTCCTAGTGTAAAGGGGTTGGTCTTATTCTTTTCTTCGTTAAAAATTTCGTATAAATCCTGGGTTCTGTACGCACCACCGATTCTGAATACGCGACCGTTCGACCTGTCAGAAAGGTGTTGAAGACCCAGACCGTCCGACTCGTCCAGAGGACTAAGAGCAGCTATTTGGACGGCCGTTGTCAGAAAGGTGTAAAGTAACTATTTGGACAGTCGGAAAGAGCTACCCAATTTCGACCGGAATGCAGTGGGAGATGCATCCACAGGGACTGTACCCTATTTCCCCTACCACCAATCTCTCGGAAGAACTTACGGACATATCGTACTTCGCGTGAACTCGACAGCAGTTTTGGCAGTGGAGGGAATCGAGCCCGGGCCTACCGCGTGAAATTCCCGCGCGCTAACCAGTGGGCTACCGCGCACCTACAACAAAGAATGTTGAAGACCCAGGCCGCCGACTCACCCTAGGGTATAAGCAACAGGATAAGTGGCAGGAAAACAAAGAAGACCCAGGCCACCTAATTCACCCTAGGGTACGACGAGCAAGCAACAGGATGAGTGGCAGGAGACAACAAAGAATGTGGAAAACCCATACCGCCCGACTCACCCGAGGGCATGAGCAGCAAAGTGAGCGTCCGGACAACAAGGAATGCCGTTGTTGAGACCCAGACTGTCCGACCGGACAACAAAGAATGCGTAGAAACTTAGCATGAAGAAGAAGTTTAGAAACTTAGCGTGAAGTTAGCATATTTACCTTATCGTTTTATATGATATTTTTTCCTGCTAATTTTGATACTTTTCGTGTAATTTTCTTAATCATAAAAATCTCGCCAAACGGTTTGGAAGCGATGTGTTTCCTAAAATATTTTGCCGTAGCCAGCTAAAGCTATGTGGAGACGATAGCCATCAAACCTCAGAAATAAAGCTAACGTCTTCCACATCATAACGATTTCTGATTAGAGAGTGCAACTTCTGTCTCTAGTCCTTTCTTTACTGCATCATAGCTTGTATTTACCTTTGTAAGCGGAATTTGAAAATAAATTCTAAGTTTGCTTACTTAATTGCTTATTAAAATGGTGAATCACTGTGCTGCATTTGGGTGCTCGAATTCTGGACATAAACTATCAACTAAAGAAAAGAATATCAGTTTTCACTGTTTTCCACTGAACGACAAAATAAGACTGAAGAAATGGCTAATAAATATGCGACGAAAAGATTTTTACCCCAACTCGTATACTTCGATTTGTTCTGAACATTTCAATGAAGAAGATTTTATATATAATGCATTTACAAATATGAGGTTTTTGAAAAAAGATGCAGTCCCAACAAAGTTTAATTTCAGATCATATGAATCAGGGTAAGTCACTGCATTTGTTCTCTGCGATTTGTTTGTTGTTCTTTACGGATAGAGGGAGTGGCATGTGACCGAAATGAGTTGCCTGAATTTTTTCCTCATAAGTAAAGAATGTTGCATATTTTGTGATTTCTTAAAAACTTGAATCAATCTATACGTATAGATTGATTGTTTTTTTCTAATTTTACCAAAGAGAACCAAAACAAAACAATTTTTTTTTAATTTTTTTAGAAAACAAATCAAAACAAAAAAGTTAGTACTTTTTAAAAATTTGAAGAAAATATATTAATATCTCCTACAAAGAAAAATTAATTTGTGTTGTTCATAAAAAATATCAGTGTTGGAAGATTGTCTTAGGTCATCACTTATTTTGTACAACAAATTGAATTGATAGATTGAAGTAGTTAAAGAATTTTATAGATAATAGAGTGCCAAACCAGTTATGGACACCCTTAAGGATTTTAATTTTTATAAATCATAAAAAAAATAACTTATAACACATTAAGAAAATATTACACATTCATTAAATTATTAGCTATCAACTTTCCAACTTAGTTTTTTCTATTTTATTACACTAACATGAAAAATATCAAAATAAAAAATAGGCTATAAATAAACTAGTGGACACCACCATTTTGCTTAATACATGGTTCCCACTGGCCTTTAAAAGCCTGAATTTTTATTTTTAGACGCTTTTAAAAGGGTTCATTTTTCATTTTTGTCATTCAAATCCCAACTGTAAATGCTCAGCCATCCTGAAAATTTTGTTTATTTTATTGCCTAAGACAAATTACAGACATTTTTTGATAATTTTTAAATATTCAAATGCTATATGGCCAAATCATTTAAATAATACGGTACAGATGTCGTATTATATTTTTGGCAATTTTTACCTTTGACAAAAAAAATGTCGTCAAGGCTGTTAAACGTCTTGCTGGCCATAATAGAAATGCATAAAAATATAATATTAATTGTGATTAAATACAATAATAGTAATTTTGATCAAATAAAAAAAAAGCTGCTATATTAGCGAATTTATATAGAAATGGTAGTTCTGTGTCAATGGTCACAATGTGGCAAAAGCCATTTGTGCAACAGTTGATCCATACCAATTCGACCATGGAGCTACGCAGGCTTATGGTTGCTCCTAAAAGTCCTTGTAGAATCCAACCCTGTTGGCTGTTGCAAGTCACATATAGTAACAGGTGTTCTGTGGCACATAGAGCAAAAATTTATGTCTGCTGTGTGGACATATATGAAAATCAGAAAATTTTAAAAATATTAAAATGACAAAAATACGAAAGAAAGCAGATGTCAACAACTTCAGTGTATATGGTAAACCCAATAAACTGAAATTTTGAATGCTTCCCATTTTACATCCCTCACACTGCATAAAAAATATATAATTAGCTGCACAATTGGAAAATAAAATCTTATTAGCCACCCCACTCTGTCCGAAGTCAGCCTACCACACAAAAAACTAAATTCCAAGTAATTTACCTGAAAGAAATCTCTGGTGCGTTTCAACAACAATGAAAACAGAAGGTATTTTTCCAGTAATTGCAAAAAATCAAAACAACAGAAAAAGTACAATCTGATTAACTTCAGTAACAATGACTAACACTATGAAGAACACACTTGAAATTAACCATTTCAAATCAAAACCAAATACGCACATTACAATGTGGATTGATACGGAAAGAGATGCCAAAATGAAATGTTCTCCAAATCAAAGTAGGGATTGCCAGAATCCCTAAAAATCTCCAAAGATAAAAAAAAGAATAATACGATATCTCTACCAGTAATACAAAATACATTTTTGTATTGATTGAAGAAAGCAGTAAGCAAAGTAAATTAATCCTGTTCCAAATGTAAATAAACACCAATTTTGGAGTTTAGTTCTTTTCAACTTCTGTGTTTAAGTTCATACAGATTTTGAAGCAAAAACAAATAGAATGGAAATAATCTCATCAGAAATTTAAATGGATTGTCTTTACTCATTTGTAATTAAATTCTTGTGCATGTCTAAAAATTCTTGAGTTTTTAAAATATTTTTTTACTTTTGACATGGAAACTGACATATACAGTATTTTCTATAATTTCTACAAATATGTGTTTATTTTTCTCATGCAAAAGAGAGTGACAGTGTTGTATATTATTTAGGTATATCTTAATTTTTTTTATAAAGACCAGTGATTTTTGCATAACATAATAGACATAGTTATTGAGAAATTCATCACTGATTATATTGTAATTGTACTTTATAAGTAATCCATCCATTCTTATAATGCATGTTAAAAATTTTCATAAATTAAAATTTTTATATTTGATGTATTATTTTCAATGATAATTTTTAACACAATTTTTATTGTGTTAAAAGACAATCATCATTTACTTGTTCATCAAAATTTTAAAATACCATGAATTTGTTTTTAATTAAAAACTATTGGGTTAAAGATTGATATTTATCTTAATTTCTGGAAGAAATGCTACAGAATATTCCTTTTAAAAAAAATTAACATGTATATTGTATATTAATTATTGAACAGTTTGTTACAAGTTTTTGATGTGGAGGTCATACTATGTCTAATCACCCAATTAAATTTTGAAATGATACCCACCAACTCAGAATTTTATGAGACTTTTTTTATTTCTTACTACCATAGTTATTAATCTATATAATTTTTTTCTTCTCTAGGCCACAGTTTCTGAGATAGAAAATATCAAAGTTTTGGTAAATTGCACATAAAGGACTTTTAGAGGCAGTAAGCGAGGGAAGAGTTCATATACATGTGTCATTTTTCTACGAAATGGCCTACAAAAAAATCTCCCTTCACTTCTATAAAATTATATAATCCCATTGTTGTATAGTTAACTTTTATATATAATATATATATATATATATATATATATATATATATATATATATATATAATACAGTGAACTCTTGTTAAGATGGACAGTCAAAGGCCAACCTTTATTGTCCGTAATAGCAAGAGTCTATTATAACAGGAGTTCATACATCTGAAGTACTAATTTTGCAAAATATCACTGGAAGTATGTTTCCCTAAATATTATTTAACTTATGCTACAATAAAAAATATAAATTAGAAAAAAAAACAAAGACAATTTTAATTAATAAATATTATTTATACATACTATTTGAAGAATGAAGTAATCTTCATTTGTTTCTTTTGAGAAACCGATTTTCTTTCTATGTCATTCTCAATCTTAGCTAATTGTTCAAAAGTATTATCTGGTACATTTTCTATTGATTGTTAAAATTCCCTAACTTTCACTAACGGGTCATACCGTGTGAAATCAACAACAAAAAAAGAAAGAATATTTGGTTGCATGACCATTTTTAAAATTTTTTATATTTTGCACATATGTTCCTACATATTTCAATAGATAAAAAACAATTTTTAAATTTTTTTTCTTATTGTTTATTTTTTAGGTACAGCCATTTTTCCAATATGGCGGACTATAAATTTGGCCAATTTTGATGCTCACATAAACTTAAATATCTTAGAACTAAAAAACGATAGAGACTTGGGATAAAAACCGTTTTACTAGTCTTAAAGTGGACTACATTTCATGTCATTGTAATGTTTGGCTAACTGCAATCTGAGGGGCTGAAATTCAGCGTTGAAATTAAGCATCAATTTTGTTAAAAATGCAGTTTTTAGGCCTCTTAAAATAAATAAAAGAAATTAATCTGAATCTCCAAATTTTCTCCATATCTTACCCTACTCCCATAGTCTTAGCCTTGAAAAAATTTAGTCTCCTTTTTACTTGGATTTTAGGGCCGCCAAACTTCTAAAATTTCAAAAATGATCACTTTTAACACTATCAAAACCTCATGTGGGGCATAATTTAAAAATTTAAAAATTGGTTCAAGAAAACAACAACTCTATACGGATAGTTAGGTGAAAGGTCCTTTTTTTGTATATTTTATCCTTTCTATTTTTAAAATTGAAAAGAAAAGTGACATTTTCAACAGATGGAAAATTTTCAAAGCAGAACGTTACTTATTAATACTTAAATGTCTATTCAAAAATATGTTGTTTTGCTTGTGAATTTCATTCTTTATTAAACATTAATTTAAAGACGATTTCATATATTCTTGCTCATGATTGGGGGGGAGGGGGAGAGAAGTTGTTTGTGTTAAAAAAAAATCATACCAAAATATTATTTGTACCATGTTACCTCAAGCAAAAAGTTATTTGAATGTTCTAACTGTGCATTATCTTCAACTGATATAAAAATTACCAATTTTAAGCCCTCCCCCCTCCCCAAGAAGAAAAGAAGTTCAGAAGTTAAAAATATAAAAACTGTTTCAAAAATCAAAGAAGCCAGAAATACATACAGATGATCATATGTATTATCAAATTTTGTATATTTCTTCTTTTCTATTTATAAAATTAAAAAGAAAAGTGACATTTTCTGCATTATAAATTTTAAATGATAGGGAATTAGTTATTCATATTTAATGTTTGTACAAAAAATGCTATTTTGCTTGTACATTCGAATATATGTTCAATCATTTAAATTAATTATTCATTAGATTTCATCATATTTTTTATCTTTGGAAAAAAAATCCAATACAATAATAAATAAATGTTCATGTTTCTTACCTAATTATATATTATGAAAATAAATTTAAAATATCTATTATGCTGAAAAAATATAAAATTTAATAAAACATTTATTTTTCTCTTTAATTGCTTTGGAAAACATCTTTCTCAGATATGCTCAGATTCTTCCCCAGCAGTTTTCGTTCTGGACAAGGTACCCTACTGGGTTGCAAATGATGGAGAAATAGGTCAGAGGTCATATCTGATTTTGGAATCACTGGGCATTATTGGCTTAGTTTTGTAGGTGTGAGAGTTAGATCAGTTTGATGTGAAACATTGAGCTGAACAGCAGTCTAGTTGCATTTCTATTGGAAATGATATCTACCATTGGAAATACTGCTTCATATTTTATCAGATAAAGTTTTACATTTTGATTCTTAGATTGTTCTCGCTGTGATCCATTTTCATCTCATAAAGCTCGAGTAAGTAAACCCTTGAGAACAATTACTTTATAGAACAACAAAAAGCAACAAACTTGCATGATCTTATACCTGGTAAATCTTTATGCTCAAGTAAAGGTCAACCACTGAGAATTTCAAAAAGAGTAGTTCCGATGAATATCAGACTAGTGAAATAGCCATTGAAACAGTCAACATAGCATGTAATGTATTAGGTGTCTCACCAATTAAAAAAATCTAAGTCAACACCAAAAAAATCACATGGAAAGACAAAACTCAAAAAGATATGTTAACTTGACTCAAAAAGCCGTTAAACTTAGTTGGAAAAAAGTTTAGATGTTGAACTACCTTCTGAACAGTCATCAGAACTCTTCACATCTAGCTAGCTCACAGTGTGAAGATTGCACTAATTTAATCCCAAAACTAAACGGAAAATATAACAAAAGCAGTTCAACACTGGAAGAAATTAAAAACTTAAGTCCTATGCCTCAAAGTTGGGCTACTAAAACAATTATAAAAGAGTTTGGAGCTAGCCAGTATCTAGTTCACAGAACTAAGGACCTCAGAAACATGGTTCTTTCCTCAATTAAAAAAAGGTAGGACTCTTGATTTGAAAGTGAAGGAAACAGTTAGCACATTCTTTACATGTAATGAAATCAGCTGTTGTTTTCCAGGGAAGAAAATCTGTACAATCTACTACAGGAATACTAGAATTAAAGCAAAAATGTTTGCTTTTAGGAAATCTTAAAATAATTGTATACTGAATTTAAACCATCTAAATTACAAGATAGGCTTTTCGCAATTTGCAGAGCTATGACCCAAATGGTGTATCCTAACTGGTGCTAGTGGTACTCACAGTGTATATGTATACAGCTATCATCCAATATAAAACTAATGGTTTTAGCAATAAATATAAGATGCTACTTTATTGCTGAGATATTACTTTATTGCTAAAAATGATACTTTGCTGAACAGAAGATGAAGCCGATCCGGTGGTCGAGTGATCAGGGGCAAGTGTTTCCGTCTGATCGCTGGATTGCCGGGTTGTGGGTTCAAATCCCACCAGCGGGCATGGATGTTGTATTGTCGAGGCAAAGTCAGACTTCCGCCCTTGGGGTGCCTCAATATAAAGTGAAGCTGCAAATTTCTCCCCTTCGCCATGGGACCAAGGGTCTAGTGGACGTGGTGCATAGGCGCTCCTTCACCACGGGGGAATAAGTAACAACAACAACAACAGAAGATGAAAGTTGCATACTTGATGAATGTTCTTAATGCTCAGGAACTTTCATTTTTTAATTAAATGCTATCAGATGCAAAACACTCAGAAATGATATTTACAATAAAAATTGATGAAATCACATTTAAATTAATGTTAATAATAAGAAAGGAACAAATAGACAGGTAAAACAACATATTTTTGGTTAGACATTTAAATACGAATAAATAACCTCTTGTTTTAAAAAAAATTCATATTCTGAAAATGACACTTCTTTTTTTCAATTTTAAAATTAAGAAAGGATAAAATATACAAAAAAGCCCCTTTCACTGGATTATCTATATAGATTTGTTGTTTCATTAAATCAGTTTTTAGATTTTTAAATTATGCCCCACATGGGGTTTTAGGAGTGTTAAAAGTGATCATTTTTGAAATTTTGGAAGTTTGGCAACCCTAAAATCCAAGTAAAAAGGGGATTAGAAGCTTAAATTTTTTTATGCTTATAAAACACTTCCAACTCTTTAAATCAACCATATTTTATCCATGTTTTAATTTTATCAGCTAAATTGAAAAAATCTTAAACATGAGAAAAAAAACTTCAAAAATTTCAAATTTAAGTACTTAATAAAGGGTTTCATTAAAAAAAGATATTACAATTAGTTTATATCATATGAAAGCTTGAAATCTTAGCTTTAAAATGGCACCTGAAATATTGGTTTGTGACAAATACAAGTGGTTTTATTTTAGAAAGAATGAACATCACTTTTCACAGAAATATGACCTTGAACGATGTTTCAAGGGGCAAAATCTCCTACATTTTTAAAAATATTAAAATTCTGGCTTTCGCCTTCTTCCCACGTATATAAGCTAATTTTAATTTTTGTTCAAAATCCATTACTATGATGCAACCCCCATTTGTTGATTTGACACGGAATGACCCTAACATGTCATGGACTTCTAGCACATTTGGTGGAGGGATTGCTTCCTCTTCTTCACTATTACTTAATGTTCCAGGCATTTCCAATGTTATGTCATTGATTATTTCCTGATCTGTCAATTTGTGAACAATTATGACATTATCGGCAAAATTGTTGGCATCTATATCTGCCGAAACCTCACATCCCACATATATTACTTCTTGTAGAAGTGAATCTAGATCGTAATCAATCTCGTCCGACTATGCTTCACTTCCTTTGTCGAATTCTGTATGCCTAAAGCAATTGGAAATTGTGGTTGCTGAAACTAGAGCCCAGGATTACTATACCCACTCCATGGATTGAAGCACATGGATGACGTCTTTCAATTGAATTGATCAAATGTCCCAGAAGCATTCGACGATAATGGACTTTTAATGATTTTATGAGCCCTTGGTCCATTGCTTGCAGGACACTAGTACAGTTGGCAGGAAAGAATAACAGTTTCACCAATTTCAGTACAGTTAATTCTGGGGGATGGACCCGACAGTTATCCACAAATATCAGCACTTGTCGTTTTTCTCTGAAGAAACATCTATCTAACTCCCTTATATACTTTTCAAAGAATTGTATCATCATCCATGCTGTAGAGTTGGCTTCTTTTTTTGGGGGAAGACCTTTAACTCCTTTAAAGCATGGTGACTTTGTTGATTTTTCAGTGACGAGAAGTGACAGTTTTTCTGAACCATCCAAGTTAGCCCCTACAAGAACAGTAATGCTTAATTTAGAATATTTGCTGCTGGTGCCCTTGTGGTGTCACCGTTGCTGCAGGACTACACAGATTCTGCTATCCTATAAATGCTGTAATGCACATGTATGCAGTTCGCTATTTAGGACTCTGCAACCGCCATGACTTCAGTCTCGAGTCTCGTCGTAACTTTGGTTACGTCTCGGCCAACTCTTAACTCAATTGTAATATGCATGCATTAGCTTAGATGAATTATGCTGTGGCAGTTTGAGTCCAGCATGTAATGTAATCTATAACTTGTTGTGTTAAAGTTTATTGTTATTAAAATGTTAAGTTTTTAAAAGTGTAGTTTTTTTGTACAAGCGAGCGCATCAAGCAACACACACAACCTTTCTCAAGTATTATGTGGTCATACGTGGTTTACGTTACCTTTTGCCACGCACCTGAGACAGCAAGTCAACTACAGAAAATGGACACTTCGTACTGACCCACCAAAGTTGTGTAATTAAACACCAAAGTGGCGACGCAGATGTTATAGGATGTGACTCGTTCTTAAAACAACTTGTGCGGACAATTGGAATTTTCATCCTGGCACCTGCATTGCCAGCTGAGATGCAGTGGAGCGAGTTCTACGCGGAGCTTGATATTTTTTTCTCGACTGGAATCTACTAGAAAGAATTCAGGTAGGTGAAAGTATGAGATGCTTTTTATGACCTGTCTTGTATGCGAGTTGTTTTGATCGTCTTGTATGCGAGTTGTTTTGATTGTCTTGTATGCGAGTTGTTTTGACATGAGATATTGTATAGGTTACATGCTTTTGGGATATGTGGACTAGCTTTTAGGTATGGGATACATAGGTTCAATGCACATTTCATAAAGTAAATTGAATGTGCGTATTAAGTGTTTGCCAGGTTTGATGCTGTAAATATTTAAACGTAGGTTGTTATTTTTTTTTACAGTTGGCATAGTTAATGTATCTTACCATATTTACTATCTTTTAAAGAGGTCTTGTCCCAGATTGTGTTTTATACAGAAACGATTTTTTTTACATGTTATATATATATGTAGTGTTTTGAGATTGTTTTTGCAATTAACTTGTCATTTTACATGTTCGCGTCATAGGTTATGCTCTGAGGTTATTGTAATGTGTGCGCTAATAAACAGGTCGTAAAAGTCTGGCTTAGTGGTTTCGCAATAATCTTGGAATCGTGATTTTTTTTTTTTTTTAATCTGAATTGTGGGTTTATACCAGTTCGGTAAATATGTTGGGAAATAGCATAACCGATGAGAAAGTTCAGGTTCAGCTTGAAACGCAACTGGAACGGTCAGATCTTTATAGGGTTGCTTTTAAGGCACCTGGCTTTTGGGAAACTGATCCTGCTTTATGGTTTGCTCAAATAGAATTGCAATTTATTATGGTGGGTATT
The DNA here is from genome assembly GCA_951213105.1 of Amaurobius ferox. Lineage (NCBI taxonomy): Eukaryota > Metazoa > Arthropoda > Arachnida > Araneae > Amaurobiidae > Amaurobius > Amaurobius ferox. The sequence continues at coordinate 125,723,320 of OX578150.1, read as the reverse complement.
TCCGTGGATATGACAAAATTTCATTCGATTATTTCGGCTCTTGCTACGCGAATTTTGAAATGTGTTCGAGACATCATTTTAAACCCTCTGCTGAGGAAGCTTATCAGACGTTAAAAGCACGGATTTTAGCTTTTTATGAGCAGATCAAGGACTCGGAGTTAAGATTTTTCCTAAAGGATTTACCTTACGGAGGGCCCCGTGTGATTTAATTTTGTATGCGGTTAATGGATCTGTGATTAAAACATTCGGTAGTATTAGGTTGGATTTGCATTTCGGACTTCGGAAGAAATTTAATTGGAATTTAACAATTGCTGATATTTCTAAACTTATTTTGGGGCGTGGATTTCCTAGGAAGGTTTGGGTTTTGGGTCGATTTAAAGAACCAACGTATTTGTGATACTCAAATAAAGTTATTTATGTGTGGTTCGTTCATTTTTGGATCGTCTGAAGGCTTATCGTCGACTATGGGAAAGTATCGGTACGATTCCATAATTTCTGATTTTCCACAGGTGTTTGGTTCCAATCCTCAAAAGCGTATAAACAGTGAGAGTGGTTTAGTTACGCATTGTATTGATACTACTGATCCGCTGTTTTTTTTCTAGATTTAGGAGGTTCAATCTGGAGAAATTAATAGCATTAACAAAGGAATTTAAGGGTCTAATTGTGGGCTGGGAACTTTTTGGCGATGTTGAATTTTTATCATCGGTTTTTAAAAGGCGCGACTGAGAAACAATCGCAGTTGAATGAACTTGGCAGGAATAAATGATGATAAAACACTTGTCATGTGGACTGATGAGGCTAGGAAGGCATTTTAGCGTTGTAAAAAGGCTATTTTCGATGTAACTCTTCTTGTATTTTTTGCTCTTGATGTACCGACGGTGTTATGAAAACGTGGTCATTGATACTTTGTCTAGGATCAATTTGATAAGTTTAATTGCTTTGATTGATTTTGAGAGTATTGCCGTAGATCAGTTACAGGATTTGGTGTTAGAAACACATACAGGTCTTGATTTGCGTCTCATGTCTTTCCCTGCTTGTGATAGTTCCATGTGTGGTGATATGTCTAAAAATGTGCCTAGACTTTTCATTTCAGCTATATGGGGGATGATAGTGTTTGATAAAATGCATAATCTTCATTTGGATATAGGAGAGCCGCTGTTGACATCTAAAGACAGACATCTCTCTAACAGATAAGACAGCGTATGTGGTTGATCCCGGCGCAGGTGAACGCACAAGTTTTTTGGAAACTCCCGGTTCTGGTGGCCATAGTGTATCTAGGTCTGGCAGGAGGTCTAAGCCTGTGGTTCATTTTCAGGCCCGAGTGTTTTTTTTTTTCCTAGGGGGGAGTACTGTGGTGTCACCGTTGCTGTGGGACTACACAGATTCTGCTATCTTGTAAATGCTGTAATGCACATGTCTGCAGTTCGCTATTTAGGACTCTGCAACCGGCATGACTTCAGTCTCGAGTCTCACCATAACTTTGGTTACGTCTCGGCCAACTCTTAACTGTAATATGCATGCATTAGCTTAGATGAATTACACTGTGGTAGTTTGAGTCCAGCATGTAATGTAATCTATAACTTGTTGTGTTAAAGTTTATTATTATTAAAATGTTATGTTTTTAAACGTGTAGAGTTTCTTTGTATGAGTGAGTGCATCAAGCAACACACGCAACCGTTCTCAAGTATTCTAAGTCATATGTGGTTGATGTTACCTTTTCCCACGTACCTGAGATGGCAGGTCAACTACACAAAATGGACACTTCGTACTGACCCACCAAAGTTGTGTAATTAAAAACCAAACCTTTTTCTCCTTGAAAGTGTAAACTTCAAGATGGCTGAATCTTATTAAAAAGTCCAGTTTCATCAATGTTGAAAATGTTTCTGGAATTGTAGTCCTTGATAAAGCATGGCAACTTTTTTTCATTTTTTTATGTCTTTAGTTTGAATATCACCGGCTTCAGCACTCACTGTTCTAATAACTAGACCATGCCGATTCTTGAGCCGTGTCAACCATCCTTCGCTTGCAGAGAAGGATTCAATGTTCATTTCCTTGGCCATTTCTGATGCCTTTACTTTTAAAAGAGGGTCTTTAATTGCGACATTTTCAGAGTGCAATTGTTTCAACCACTGAAGCAATGCAGTTTCCAGTTCAGGATAGCCCGATCTTCTCATTCTCTTTCGTGAACCCAGGGAAAACTCCAGATTAAAAGATTTCCACATTTTTTTCCATTTTAACCATATTGAGCTCACAGTAAAATGTTTAAGTCCAAGTTCTTTGACCAGATAAGTTAGTTTGGATCCATTTTCAATTCTTTTGATAATTTTCACTTTCTCCTTCAAAGTTAATGGAATTTTCTTGTTTGAAACTGTAGCCATGGTAAAAAAATGTGTTTTCCTGTGTGTGTGTGTGTGTGTGTGTGTATAAGGTTATCAATGGCCGTCTATAACAGATAAGATCCCATGGTTTCTTTCACAAATAGAGATCACATGGTTGATTTCTTGTCTGTTCTCATCATCATCAACTCTAATGTTCTGCCCAATTTTGCTGAAAGTTTATTTAATTAGTCACAATTCTTGTTCTACCCCATTTCAGCCATGCATTGATTGATCTCGCTAATAAACAGACCATTAATCAATATCATCCCAAAGTGTCATGGCGATGACTGGAACTTCCACTTCCAAAAAATTTACAATCAGAAGGTAAACGCAAACAGAAGAAAAAAAGACGAGCCCTACACCGAATTAACAACCTTCTTTTCGTGACAGAAAACTTCAGTTGGGTTGAAAATATTTTTGGAAATTAACTTTTCCAAAACATATGCTTTCAGATAATAAGTGTTGTCTATCTTAACAAATGAACGATATGTATTAGGCGATGTTTTATAACATATAATGTCCATAGACCTTAACCGGAGAATCCATATTTGTACTTAATAATGGCAAATCCATCTTAACAAGAGTTCATTGTATATATATATAATATTATATATAATCTCACATTGTTGTAAGATAAGTTTAAAATAAGTCCAAAATGCAACTTTATTTCAATATATATATATAAAAGAGAAATTTTTTAATGTGTGATACTGCTCATGGCAAGTTATAAATAAAAGATTTTACCCAAGAAATGAAGTTTTATATTTACTTATTTAACTATCTTACAACAAAAGGATTATATACTTCTATTGAGGCGAAGGGAGATTTTTTGCTGGTCATTTCGTATGTCTGTTCTATTTTGCGTAGATCAACCAAATTTTAATAGATTAACATGTTCTACTGGATTAAGCTGTGTACCAAATTTCAAATCCTTAGGGCATCGGTAAGTATGTTAAAAGTGCCATCAAAGAAGTTGAAACAGACAGCCAACTGCCAGTCATGACGAATTCATTTAAATATTTTAAAGTGAAAACACTTTGGATGCTTATATCTCCAAACCTAATAGATAAAAATGTAAATAACTTATCTTATTTTGTTGAAAATATGGTCCAGATTAAGAATATGTTTTTTATAAAGTAAATTTCCAAGCTTTTATTTTTTTTTTTTTTCTTTTACTCAAAATATCCATGAAATTATAAAAGATAGCCTTACACGTGTATGTAATTGAAATTTGAATCAATCTGCTTTTTTTTCTAATTTTATTTTTTTTACTTTTATTTGAAACATCTTCAAAATTATAAAAGTTAGATATAAATAATAAGTGATAAAAATATGTATTAGGAAATCTAGTTTCTAAATCTCTCTCTATATATATTTTAAAAAACTCATAGCTTTTAGTAATTGACTTGTAAAGTTGAAGGAGATTGAAAATTTTCCGTTTTACAAATTTGTAATGCTTATATCTCAAAAACTAAAAGTGCACGCAATAAGTAGCTCTTTGAAATCATGTTTTTAATTTTTGAAGTATATTGATTAGAGTTCGAAAACATTGATTAGAATTTTGATATTTTAGTTTTCTGGGTTTTCCAATGGGTTTCTTGAAAGTTGTAATATTTAAAATGTCACAAGTGCAGTTTAGTATGTTTACTTACTGGGTCATTCCACATCAAATCAACCAAAAAAATGGGATTTTCAACCTGACCACCTCCGATTTTTCTGAAATTTTATACAGGGGCAGTATTTGGGCATATTAGTAAAAAATCCAAGTTTTTAGATTTTTAAGACACATACTTTTTGATTGGCGACCATTACAAAAAATCAAAAATCATCAAATTTTGATGATCGGAGTACTTTTCAAATGCATGTAACTACTATTCTAATTGTAGTACATGCATAAAATTGACTTCATTTTAAAGATCTTGAAACAAGCTTTAAGATGATATATTACATGATACAAAAGTACAATTTTAAATTTTGAAGGTCATTTAAATTCACCTTTGACCTTGAATATTTCCAAAACATATTTTAAAAATCTGAAAAAAATATATTTTGTACACACTGTTATGTTTCTTATTTGTGCCAAGTTTCATATTGGGGGAACTAGGGGATCAGATATTATTTAAACTTCAATGTTTCAAATTATACAGATTTTAATATCTGACCTTGACTTTTGAGCTTGAATATTTCCAAAGTCATATTTTAAAAATCCGAAAAAAATATATATTTTGCACACAGTACTAGTTGATCAGGAATTATAAAGAGTTGAATTCTGCACCAAAAAAGACTGGTGGAGAAAAAATTTAGTAATTTTGTAACTAATTTTTTGCAACATCCTTTGTTTGCTTGTAAACAGTAATGGTGACTTCCACAACCATGTATTTTCTTATTGATGACCATGCTTATGACTAAAAATGCAAATATAATTTAATGATTTTTACTTAAAAAAGGTTTTTTAATGTTTTAATTCCTTAAGTAATCTAAAGCTTTCAGAATTTTCTTTACCTGAACATGTGATTGTATTGCATTGTTTTATTGTTCTAACTCGTATACTCCATTGTATCCTACTTAATTTTGTAAAGTTTTTTTACAACTTTGAATACATAATGGCAAAACTGGTTCTGTTAGTCTGTTGCAATCCTTTCCAGCTGCCAAGACATTGTGTGTGTAAGAGCTTAAGGCCAGTTCAGGCGTGGATGGTTGAACTAAAGCCTCATACAATTCATCCTAAAGCAAATATATGTGTTGACTGTCGCAAACAACTGGGAAAGCTGAAAGATGCTCCTAAGGAAAAACCTGGATCCATTCCTATAGAGGCTGAGGCTACAACTTCTGCAACATATGGAACTGAAAGTGAAGAAGGGAAAGCTGAGGAAAGTGAAGACGAATCAACTTCAGTGTAAGACAATTTACACTGAAAGGCTTGAATGAAAGTCTTCAAAGCATTGGGGAATCACCAGTCAAATCTTGGAGATTTTCAGAATCTAATTATTGCAAAAATAAATTTCAAAAAGTTGATGATGCTGTTCGTACCAAAGTGTTTAATATTCATGAGCAACAAAATGATCCCGATTACTGTACTCATGAGAAATGTGAAATTTTGCAACAGCTCCAAAAGACGTTTTGAGCACAACAAAGAAAAGTGAAAAGATAACAATCTTGATACTACTTCCTAAAAGCTGGAGCATTAGAAAAGTTCTTTCAGAATTTCCTTCCGTTACTCGGCATATAGCAAGACCTGCCAAAAATCTGGTCAAACAAAAAGGAATTTTATCTTCACTGCATAGAAAAGCTGGTAAGCCTCTGTGTGCAAAAACTGTGAAAGAAGTTCATGATTTTACTTCAGTGATTGATGAAGTGAGCCACGTTATGCCAGGAAAAAAGATTTTATTTCAATTTATGTCAATGGAATTAAAACTCATGCACAAAAGCATCTTATATTGGGTAATTTGAATGAAGTTTATATTCGCTTTAAAGAATTGTATCCTGAAACCAAAGTTGGCTTTTCAAAATTTGCCGAGCTTCGGCCAAAGGACTGTGTGCCAAAGGCTGGTGCCAGTGGCACACATGCGGTATGTGTATGTACAATTCATCAGAATGTAAAACTGATGTTGGCTGCTATTCTGTCAAATTTCACAAAAGAAGAAAATGATTATATAAAAACATACCAACATTGTTTACCTGTGATGATATGTAATCCAGCACAGTCAGCATGTTACTTTGGTAAGTGCAGTGAATGTCCAGGTTCAGAAAATTTAGCACTAAAGATTTCTGACTTTTTTAATGACAATGGAGTTGTAAATATTACATTTAAGCAGTGGCTACCAACTGATAGATCAACTTTGGAAACACTAGTAAAATCTAGTGAGGACTTTACTGCTTTTCTTATAGAAAAGTTGCAACTCTTACTACAACATTCATTTATTGCAACTGAACAAGCAACATTCTTAAAAGAGTTAAAAGTAAATTTAAAAATTAATGAAATAATTGCGCTGGGGGGTTTTGCTGAAAATTATTTTCTTCAAGGTTTTCACTGGAATAATGCCCAAGCAACAAACAATTCATCCTTTTGTTGCCTATTTTTTAGATGGCAAAAATAATTTAGCTCGTGAAAACTTGGCCATTATTTCAGATTGTATGACACACAATACCGTTGCAGTTCATCTGTTTTAGAAATACCTTATAAGTCATCTAACAGAGATATGCAAAGTTACTACAGTGGCCGCCGCTTAATTGGATCAGCCGCTTTATCGAATCAAATCACGGAAAACGGAACGGAATCACTCTTTTACATTGAAATTCCGCCGGCTATTTGGATCAAAACCGCCGGATAAATGGAACAAAAATTTTCCCGATTCGATTCTCGTTTTTCATTGTTTAATCTTTCCATTGTGTTCTTCCCAACGTCAGCTTTTTCTGGAGTTCTTTCTCCAAGCCGGACAAACAGGTGCTATGCGGCGCACAACAAAGTCAGACCCAGATTTCTTAGAAACGTGAATCCCCTGGGTGCCTGTGATAAGACGCCACTCCCACACACGTGTGGCAGAAGGATTGAGAAAGGAAAGAGGGGTGAAAGGGAAGGGGTAAGAATGTTGGGGTTGAGGTTAAAAGGCACAGATGGTCACTTTGCTTGTTCATTATTAGTGTGTTGTGTTACAGTAAGCCCTTCTTTGTGAATTCGATGGCAAAGCGTAAGGATTTTAGCTTGTCTGAAAAATATGAACTTCTTAAAAAATTTGATGTTCTGCCGAAATGCAATCAGAGAGAAGCATCTTTGAAATTGGGCATACCTCAGTCAACTTTATGTCGCCTTTTGAAACAAAGGAGTAAAATCTTAGATGATCATGCATTGAATAGAAACACGAATCGTAAACGGCAACGAGTTGGAAAAGCAGAAGATGTCGAAGCAACTCTCTTAGAATGTGGTTCAAGGCCGCACAACTTAAAAAAGCCCCACTGTCACGTGCAATATTAAGCTTGAAAGCCGAGGAATTTGCTGAAAAATTTGGAATCGAGGACTTTGATACAACTGATGGGTGGCTGACCAGATGGAAAAATTGAAACAACATTGTTTATGCAAAACAATATGGTGAAAAGGGAGATGCCGATATCAGCGCTGCTGAAAAATGGGTGCAAGATATTCTGCCAGAACTATTGTCAGGATATTTTCTGCAAATCAGATCTATAATATGGATGAGACTGGGCTTTATTATCGTGCATTACCAGACCATACTCTGATGTTCAAAGATGACAATCAGTCGGGAGGTAAAAAAATAAACGCTCGGATAACAGTTCTCCTGACATGTAATATGACTGGAACAGTAAAGAAAAGACCATTCGTCATAGGAACGAGCAAGAACCCACGTTGCTTAAAAGGTGTAAAACAGATTCCCGTAGAATACACAAGCAATACAGAGGCATGGATGACGAGTGAGATTTTCACAAAATACATGAGAAAATGGGACACAGAGCTTGGAACAGAAAAAATTGCAGTTTTGCTCGACAACTGCACTGCCCATCCGGAGTTGAAGTTAAACAACATAGAACTGTTTTATTTTCTACCAAATACCACATCAGTTATTCAACCATTGGATCAAGGAATCATAAAAACTTTTAAAACCTATTATCGCAAGGATATAAGAATGAAAATTGTTCAGGCAATAGACGATCCAATGAAGCCTACTGCTAGTGATAGTATAGCGAAATCAGTCAGTCTTCTTGACGCCTTTCACATGATAATAAATGCATGGGAAAATGTTACTCCAATAACAATTTTCAATTGTTTAAAAAAATCGGGAGTCGTAGTTGAAGTAGCGAACAACATTCCACAGGAGCAAGAAGACCCACGCAATGACGAGGAGCTTACAGAAGAATTTTGGAACTGGGTCAATATCGATGGAAACGTGCCGACATCAGCTGAAAAAACAGAAGAAGACATTGTTTTAACAATTCCAACAATCCAAAGAAACAACTGGAGAAGCAGATGAGGTAGAAGTAGAAAACAATGAACTGCCACCACCAACGGCTAGGGAATTGCGTCAGGCTCTTCAAAATCTTAGAAGGACATTAGAACAACGAGGTGCATCTTGCGATGACTATAATTCTTTTTACGATATTGAAAAGAGAGTATCAAAGCTAATTAGTGCCACTACGAAGCAATCTACAATACAAATGTTTTTCCAATAAAGTACAGTAAGTACATAAAGTGTTTCTTCTTATATAGTGTATTTATTGCTACATATGTACTGTATATAACATATACTCAGGGGCGGATTACCTTATCTTAGACTTTTACCTTATCTTTTCAATGTTAAATTTTATTGCAAAAAATATTTAATCCTTTCTTTAAATTCTTAATTTTATGTATGAAAAGTAAGAACATTAAAAACTTTTTCATATATGTACGACTATGTATGTTTCATGTATGTACAAGGCCGTCGAGAGCTGGTTTCAGGCCCTAGGACAGACATTGAACCGGGGACCCCGGGCCCCTCCCCTATATGTTTTTATGTAATTTTCTACCTGGTGTGGCTGACAGTCGGGCCCGGGGAAAATTGCCCCCTCTGCCCCCCCCCCTCCTCAACGCTCCTGTGTATGTATTACTATGCTGAGTAAAAAGAAACGAAACTGCATCGCCGCCGCTTTTTCGAATCAGCCGCTTTATTGGATCAAACATCGATGGCATGAAAGTGATCCAATTAAGCGGCGGCCACTGTATTAAAAAAATCTGATGTGGGCAGCACGTGACTTTCCTTATATAATGCAATGAATTTACTACTTTTATAGTTAAAATAATGTTATTCTTATTTTTATAGTTGATACTTATATTCTTTTCAAGATATTCATTTTTCTTCAGTTAGTCACCATTTTCATTGATTTAGCATCATTTTTATCCATTTGGCGAGATTTTCGTTAATTTGGCAACATTTAAAAAAGTCGCCAAGTTGGCGACATTACACCAAATTCATTGCCAAAATACCGTCAAGCATTATGGACGGAGAAATATGTTATTCTTACAACAGATAAATGACTACTGGCGTTCAAATACAAAAGTATTACTCAAACTATCTTTTCTTGTGAATGGAACGAGCTAGATCCACGAGAATAATGTCACCACATTTATCGCATGATATTACATATGAAAAGTGAACATGTTTCATAACAGCTAATGTATTTTTTTAATTCATGGGATTTTTTGATAAATTTATTTGAAAAATATGCAATATCTCGAGAACGGTTCATCCTATCATTCTAAAGTTTATATCAATCGTTTTCTAAGGAAAATTTACATAAGAAATAACTATTTGCGTAACTTTATTAAAGGTTTTGATTTTTTCAAAATTTCACTTGAAAATTTAGGGAGGGTTTGAACATCCGATTGTATTTAAAAGCAATAAGCTTCCAGCATTCACGGATTGCAATTTTTGTACCAAATTTCATTCAAATCGCTCCATTCGTTCGTGAGTTATCGTCTCCACAGACTCACTGACATACACACACAGAGACATCATCTCAAAAATGTTCGATTCTTGATCAGGGATGCTTGAAACATGCTCTCCAATCGAAAACTCGAATTCGAATTTTCGACCCCCGTCACAATACTTTCCTTATACATTATGTACATAAGGAAAGTAAAAATTTATTATTTCTCTGATGGATGTTCGTTCAGGTCAATACAAGAATTGTAAAAATTTTCTGAATTTGACATTACATGAAGATGATTTTGCCATTCCAGCTGAATGGCATTTTTTTGTAACTTCCCATGGGAAGAGTACATGTGATGGCATTGATGGAACGGTCAAAGGCCAGTTTACAAAGACCGTACAGTGAACAAATTATGACTCCTCATCAACTGTTTGATTGGACAAAATGAAACATTCAGAACATCAGCTTTGCCTATGTAGCACAAGAAGAGTATGCCGCTGAAAAGAAGGTACTTGAAGGCCATTTTTCAGAAGTAGTGACTGTTCCTGGCACTCATCAGTTCCATTCATTTGTGCCAGTTAAAAAAGGTGTTGTCCGTGAAGTATTTTTCTAACTCAAGTCAATATTCATTGGGGACTTGTGTTGAAGACCCAGACCGTCCGACTCGTCCTGAGGACTTAGAGTAACTAGTTGGACGGCCGGGATTGGGGACTTGTGTGTAATTCCTGCAGGTATGTTTTTGGCATTAAAAGAAATACAAGGATTTGTGACCAGCATGCATGATTCTACCTGGTGGTTGGGCTGTGTTCTTAATGCGAATACATTTTCTGATGAAATACAGATCAGTTTTCTACACCCACATGGTCCATCACCATCATTTGTTTATCCTTCATACTCTGACATTTTGTGGGTGTTCAGGCACTCAGTTTTAACAAAAGTTAACCCAAGTACAGCGATTGGCAGGACATATAAAATTACAGAAGCAGAAAGCAACTTAGCAAATCAAACATTTCAAAAAGAAAAAGTAATTGTTAAGTCAGGTTTGACTTAAAGGATAATCTGTATATTTTTTTTTTACGTAATCTACTCGTATATTAAATTAAATGGTTCTTTCATTATTTTAATGTTGCATTATCAGTATGATTATGACACATTTGGACACAAACACCTGACTTTTAAATGCTGTATTGATTTTTGGCCACACATGAGTAACATTAAAGTTTAAATAATATCTGATTCCCTACTTTCCCCCATATGAAACTTGGCAGAAATAAGGAACATAACAGTGTGTACAAAATATATTTTTTCCAGATTTTTAAAATGATATGTTTCAGAAATATTCAAGGTCAAAATCCAAGGTCACGTATAAAAAAGGTGAAATACAAATAAAAAAAACTTATGTATGCTGTATAACATTTTAAAACTTATGTTACAAGTTTTCAAATGATACCAAATTCAACTTTCTAACTTTATTGGTTCCAGAGTTATTTATGGTCAGTCAAATATGAGAAGGGGGTGCAAAACATTAAAATTTTCACCCCTCATATCTCAAAAATTAGCAGCAGCTGAGGGTTAAAATTTCGTATTAATATGCCACCTGGTAAATGGGAATGTACCTGCAAAATATTGTAATAATCCATGAGAACTTGCTTGTGAGTTGACATGGAATGACCCTATCCTTGGTGAAATATTGGTGTACAAGCATGAGATAATTTGTTTCGTTTTGAAAAAAATTAGGAAATTAAATAAACTTGGGGATTCTAAAGATGTTTATAATGTTTGATGAGGTTTGGGCAGAATAGATGGAAATATACATTTTCAAGTACATATTTATGTGCCACCCTCTATGGCCAACATATCCAGATGAAATCGGGGCAAAAACTGAGCTACTTAGCTATAAACAGTATGTAATTTGTTGCACTTTGAAAGCCTATAAACAAAACATACGAGTTCAAAAAAATCGAACAAATTCATTTAACTTTACTGGTGTTTTATTTTCCAAAATGTTATTTACACAAAACTATTTGGCTCCATCAGAATGGAGCCACCCCAATTTATTATTTTTCCATTAAAGTTTCAATTTTACAAAAAAAAAATTAAAAAATTGTGAAAACTCAAGTATGGGAGAACTTCTAGCATATTCAATAATATTATTAACTGACCGCTTATTTTGATAGTTGAAGAACGGAAAGTATTCATTTATGCTATTTTATTTTTACACAATGCTCTTTTTTGAAATTTTGTAAAGGATATTTTTTTCATATTTGGAATTTTAGGAAGGATCCCAAATAATTTGGATTTCTTTTAAACAGACACTTATGAATATCACTACTCACTTTCAAGGCATCTTGCATCTTCTTGTAAGATGTTAAAATAACCATGCAAGCCTCATTAAGCTAGACATTTCTTCCAAAAATTATGGTGCCCTATGTGGATAAGTATGTGCTAAACTAATGTATTTTTCAACTAATTGTTTTATGAAAACTAAGATTTTTATGGTAAATTGTTGAATTTTTTTTATTATAGGGTAAAAATGGAAGACAAAATATCTCTAGCATACTCTGGGAAACATATTAAAGCTTTTATTGGCAAAACAGAGAAGAAGTGTAATAAATGTGGTTTTGTTACCTTTTGTCTTCATGTGCTGTACAATCATAAAATTAAGTGCTGTGGTCAGCTTCTTGGACATCCCATCTTTTGTTCCTATTGTAGACGTAAGTTTAATTTCGTAACAGTGTATAATAGTCACAAAGCAACTTGTGTAAAAAAATTTACAAAGCAAAAACTTCTTAGGTCTAAGCTTAGACGAAAGCATTTAAGGTACAAAGAAAAAAAAGTAGAACAAAGAGCTTCATTTAAGTACTCTTTTTCTTGCCCAATTTGCCGTACTACTTTTAAATCCAAATTGGAATTTGTTAATCATTTAAAAAAACAGAATTGTACCTCACAACAGAAAAGCAAGAAAGCTTCTTTTTCTGCCAGAAAATCTCTTGGTAATCACAAAAGTTCAAACATTCATGAAGATAACTTTTCTTCTTCATCAAAGCATGAAAATCATTCTATCTCGGTTCGTGATGCTGAGCAACTTTGTTGTGTATGGTGCAAAAGTTCATATCCCTCTAGAAAATTACTTTTTCTACATCTTGAAAGGAACGATGAATGTGCTAGAGCATATTATCAAGCAAATGCTTTGAACAGACATAAAAAAAGCTCTTTGACTGCCAGAAAAACAATATCTGTAGTTGCAAAAAAGTCATTTTCTCATAGAAAATATAAAGCAAACAAATTTTATGAAAAAAATAATTTTGTTAAGGGTTCAGCAAGAAAATCTCTTCCCTCATCCAGGAAAAAGTTAAAAGCACATGAAAAATATTCTGATTCTAATTCAACAAATTGCTTAAATGATTGTCCAGTGTGTTATAAAGAATTCCCTGACATGTTTACATTTTATCAGCATCAAAAAAAAATGAATCACTGGGGTAAAGCTACAAAATCTGTTAATATTACTTGTAAGTGTCCATTTTGTGGCAAAGAGTTTTTACATGTTAAATCCAGAAATGCCCATGTGCGTAATCATACTAATAAATCTGAAGGTGAGATCAAGGCTTTTTTAAAAAGCACCACTTGCAGTGTATGCTCTCAAATCTTTTTGTCAGCAGTAGCAAAACACCAGCACATGAAAATTGAACATCCCACTTATTTAAATGTACATGCAGCAAAATTCTCTCGTAGTGGGTCGGAGGTCTTTTCTCCAAATGATAGCGATTATGCTTCTAAACATAAGATGTCTTCAGTACCATCATCAGTTAAGAAGAAATTGAGGCAACAGCCAAATACTTGCCCAGTTTGCTCTAAAGCTTTCACACACACAGTTCTTCGCAATAAGCACTTTAATGAAGTTCACTTAAAAATATTTGAATGCCAGTTTTGTAACACTAAGTTCAAAAGCACATCCAGCCTGTCTAACCATATTCAACTAAGTCATGGAAAAGACTTCGAGTGTCGGGAATGTAAAGTTGAATTTAAAAATGAGTTGCAACTTTTACAGCATGTTTTAAAAGCTCATCCTAACCAAGATCCAAAACTGTTTTTGCCTGCAAAACCCCTTAAAAATATTTCATTAAAAGAGAAATCGCAAGACTCAACTTATGAGACCACAGTTAAAATTAGTGAAAAGATGGATTTCAATAATGAGGTACTAAGAAAAAATTCAAAATATTATTGTGACGTATGTAACATTGGTTATCTTAAATTATGTGGGTTGCAAAGTCATCGTCAATCTAAACTTCACAAAGATACACTCGAAAAGAATCTTGATGCCTTTCAAAAATCATTGTCTGATTTGCCTCCTTCACCGCCTCCCGCTCGTAATCCTCGTATAGTTAAACAACCTGAAATTTTAACATGTTCAGAGTGTTCTGAGGAGTTTACTAACATAAAAGATTTTGTTCCTCATCGTTTAAGCCACTTTAGCGTTCAGAGTAAATATTTAAAAATTTCTGAGTTGAACCCATACATGTGTGAGGTATGTTCTGAAGTACTGGATAGTCATTCTAAAGTTCAACTTCATTTATTCTGGCATTTGCAAATAGAATCAACATCGAATAATAGTACTAATATGGGACCCAGTAAAAGTGATACCATTGTACCTGATCGATTGAGTGGTCAGCATGTTGCTAAAAAATCATTCAGTAAACAAAGTAGTGAATCTCTACAAGAGGTTGTAATTGGAGGGGTTACGAAACCTTTATTTACTTGTGAAACATGTAATATTGGATTTACTACTGAACCACATTATAAAATGCATGTACGTAAATTATGCAAGAAAATAAGGCCAACTAATGTCTTTTCTAAAACTACAAGAAATGCCATTGATAGCAAAAAGTTGAAAAGTTCTTCAAAAACTGATATTGTTCATTGTAAAAATTGTAATTTTTTGTTCTGTTCACAAACAAAGGTTGAGCAACACAAAATATTTTGTATAAAATATGATTTTGACAGTGATTCTGAAGAAAATATAATGAACTCTGATGTCATTAAATGCATGCTAAATCTAGAAATTGCTGTAGCAGGATGTGTAACTTGTGGTGCATTGTTTGACAATTTTCAAAGTATTGCAGCACATATAAATATTCATCAAGCAGAAAGTGATAATTCCATCACCGATGATATAGAAGACGTGTTACATTGTGCCCTTTGCAATTCCTTATTTCCCTTACTTGCATTTAAAGCTCACAAAGATTTTTGCAAAATTCCTGTAAATATTGGTGACAAAGTAACAAATTCTAAGCACATTAATGTTTTGAAATCTGCATTGGAATTAAAGTGTGCAGTAGCAGGCTGTATTTCTTGTGGTATACCATTTGATGACCTTGAAACATTTTCTAAGCATTTAACACTTCATCAGACAAATCAAATTCAGAATGAATCGTTCAGTGAAGATGTATATAATGGAGAAGATACCAGTGCAAACAATATGGAGAGTGGGGACTTTGTAGTTAATAGTTCAGCAGAATTTTTAATTAGTGACTTGGAGAACTGTTTAGAATCGGACAGTCAAGAAAAATTGAGTTCTAAGTCTTTAGATTTTGGTGATAGTACAAGTGATTCTTTCCTAAAAAATGCAAACCATGATTCCTCAGATGATATTGAGGATCTGCGTAAAAACTTCTCGCAGCTTCTGTGTCTTCTCATTTCTGATCCAGAACTAATGCAAACCTTAGGGTATGGTGAGCATGTGGTTGATGTAGTCCTCATAAATGTATTGACACAAATGGGACAAGAGGCCTGTACCGATAGTGAAACTTCTGATATAGAAAGACTCCGTACAAATATCCAAATACTTCTGAATTTGTGTTTGAAAGAGCAGATAATGCAAGCCATAGGAAATGATAAGACGACAGATGAAATAGTTATAGAAGCATTGAACATTTTTGCTTCTGATGATAATATGCCTAGTGCGGATGATTTGAGTACTGTTGAGTCATAATTACATATTTTTTTTCTCTAGAAAACAGGCACAAATATAATATTAAATATATTTGTTGTGTATTGCGGTGAAAAACAATTTAATATATTCTATGCATGTTTGTTAATCTAAAAAGAACATTTTGTTAACTTTGAAATTTTTCTACCAATAATTATGTCATATGAAAGAACATTTAAATTGTAAAAATATGAGAATTTTATTTTTCAAATTTTAAACGCATTAAAGAAATTTTCATATTTGTGAATATCAGCAACTGAAAATCTAATAAATTGAATCTTTAAAAGGCATCTATTTCTTCATCTGTTCTTGCATGTTATCCTGTGAGGAAAAAAGTGTTACAGCTCTAGATCATTTAGTTTTCGGATTTTTTTTTTTTTTTCTGTTTGCCAAAATAAGAAGTCTTAAAAGATTTGTGCTTAAAATTAATAAACTTAAAGGTGTTTTAAGTATATTAACAGAAACATGTAAGAAATATCTCTAGTTTAATGAAATTTTAAAAAGAGCTCAAACCTTTCTCTTTTCAATGTGTATGCTTGGCAAATAACAGCAAAAAGGAAATTCCTAAAATTAAACAATCTGGAGCCTTAACATAATATCCTATATGAAAACATGCTAAAACTAAAACAATGCAAGTCAGAAATATCTTGTTTAAGTTCTTTAACTGATGCTAATTGAAAGATTTTTTTTTTTTATTTATCATGTTAATTTTCAAGAATTTTTGTTAATTTAAAATAATAAATTGATCTTCGAAAGAAAATGCTATAAGTAGCCAGATTCAGTACAAATTGTCAAATTACTAATTAATATGGCTTCAAGAGACATTTCCCTTCCTATGGGCCTTAAGGTATTTCTCTCCCATAATTTTTCATTTCAGAACTATACATTGCAAGTATAGGTTTTAATTTTGTTTTTTTATATATGTATGGTATGTAAAGCAGAATCTGGTTAATTCAAACATAAACTCCTGGATCCTAAAAGATTTGTATTTTTACAATTTTTTTTTACAGAAATAGAAAAATATTTGAATTTAAAGAATAGGTTTTCTCTCTCCCCCACCCCCCACTTCAATTGATAATTTTGTATTAAATGCATTATTTTCTAAATCTAAGCTGTTTTGCTTCATATTTCTTCATGCTGTAAAGTGAAGTATTGAGAATTAAGTACAGTATAAGAGGTGATTTTAAAAATTAGATGATTTAAAAGAGCATTCAGGCAGCAGGGACAAGTGCTCCTTCTTGCCCTACCCTATGAAAGCCCATGCTAGTAATCCATTAAAAATAATTTCTTACTGTGGTGCCGATCATCTGACGAGTTATGTAATCTTTTTCCAATTCTCTGTTAGAATAAATTAATTTATAAATGGCAAAGTATGTCGAAAGCCCAGACCATCCGTCTCGTCCGAGGACTTAGAGAAACCATTTGGATGGCCGGATGGCAAAGTATGTGTCAAATCTCAGATTTAAGTATTTATAACTTTTAAACTAATTTAAATCCTGTAGAGGTTCATCTACACAGGCACGAAGTAAATATGTATCAAATTTAGTAGCTTGAATTTTTCATTACGCTTACATGTACAACAGAACAGATATTTTGAGCTTGCAAATTTTTAAAAGATAAGTGTTAAGAAATCCTTAATGATTGATCATTAAAAGAATCTAGAACTGTATTGGTACGATTTATCAAAATTTAAGAAACTACTTTTGGAAAAATACATAATTTAATTCAGAAATGAATCGTGAAGTGAAAGATTTTATTTCACATAAACATTTATCTTTTTGTTCTATTTGTGTCTGCATTCTACACCTTGACGAACACTGTTTTAAATGTATGCACTTTTTTGCTTCATTAAATTTTGTATTAAATACTATAAAATATTTGTGTAAACAATTGTATTTGTAAAACATTGGACTTTTGGAAATATGATACATTTTTATTGACCCAACTTTTGTAAAAATTATTACAAAGTGATTGTAATAATTAATGACAATAATTGAAGACATTTATTAAAATAATTTGTTGAGTATTTTATTATTTCTTTTAAAAATATAGAAATAAATATAACTGTGCAAGCTGCTGAATGCAATTGGTAATACTTTAGGATATCTATTTGAAATCTCATGGCTGTATAATCAAAAATAATTTCTTTCTAAAAATATTTTATTAATAATTAGTTTTAAAAATATTTTGAGTTAACATTATATATAGTTTATTTTGGTGATAATAAGAAAATCTTTCAAGAAATTCAAAGTTCACTATATTTAGGGATCACACAGTTTCTTCTTTTTCCTACTTTTCCCACAGTTGAAAGTTTTTTTTATTGCTTGTGTAACCAATCACAAGCATATCGAGAAAAATGTTCGAGGTGTTAATGATACAATGTGCAGAAAATCGGTCTGATGAAGTCTTTTTATAAAATAGTGCTAAAATTTGCAATTTTTTACAACAGCAAAAAAATGTGATTTTTTAGTTTTAGCATGCTATCTTAAACGCAAATTACTGTGCTCTCATAAAATTCTATAATTTTAGCACTTAAAAAATACCATATTTTTCTATTATTTAGATAACTTTGATTTTTAATAAGATGTAAAACACACAAAATATTAAGTGATGCAATTATGCATGAATTATTATACAACACAGCATATATTTAGCACATTCAGGCTTTTTGACTTATGTTTGTTAATGGAGAGGATCCATTGTTGTGTTATAATTTGTGTGTAATTATGTTGCTTAATCTTTTTATTGCAATGCTTTACTTAATAAAATGCAACATTGCTGCTTCCAACTTCTGTGCCTTTAACAATATGACTAATGTTTCCATTTCATATTTATTCCCTTTAGGATCGATTCATGTGAGCTGTTTCAAAATTTTATATATTGTTTTAATCAGATAAAAAGTGTTAATATTTTCTTTTCTGAAATCTTCAAAATGCTGATTTCCTTGCTATAAAAAGGTTTTATGTCTATAAAGTTACATACAATATGCAAATTTTCTTACTACAAATTAAAAATTTTTAAGCTGCAAATTCCAATTTTTTATTGCTAACTTCAACAAAATGGGATTTTGTTGCTTCAAATGCACTGTATGATTGTGTTATGCATATTTATAGGGAGGGGGGGGGGCATTAATTAGGGGGTGGGAATTAAAACTCCTACTTTATATCAAAATTCCTCTTTTTGAGGAAAAGTTGAGTGCAATGCTATATTTTACAAAATGTAGAACTTTTTATATGCCTTTTATAATTGCACAAAAAAGACAATTTTTCTTACCTCAAGAGTTATATATACTGAGTATTACAAGTCCAGATTCAGTCACAAAATATGCTGATACGGGATGTTTCAAAGCTTGAACTTATGCCTTTAATAAAATACAGCAAACAAGTTAAACATTAACGTACAATGACCTAAATAACCATTGCTACCAGTACAGTTAACAACCTTGGTGTTAAAGAACAAATCAATTCAAGGTGAAAGCTTTGAAACACCCTAGTTTTGTGACTGGATTTACCTTTTCTTACTCTGAACTCAAACTTTCATCAATTTGATCCTCACTATATAGTAAGTGTGATTTATTTCATTTATCACCCAGTTTATTTGCAAATGTGGCATGTGTCAAGTTTTCTTGCTGTCAATGCAGTTAAAAACTATTCAGTACAGGAGAGTTTAAACAAGAACAAAACTGTTTCATTAATACCAATTTCTGCAGTAGGAGCATGATTCCAAAATTATTTTTAACCGAATTTGATATTCTTCCATACCATATAATATATAGAGTTTCAATAAGAGGATTTGGTTTTCCAAAACTATTCAAACAACTCTTACTATGAAGAACCGTCAATTAAAAAATTCAAATGCATAGTATTGGGAGATTTGGTTCAAAACAGAAAGGAGGGGGTAGGGCAAGTGGTTTGCCATACATTGTTGTTCCTGTGACATCTCTCTGACTTTCACGTCTATATGGAAATAGTTTTAAATGCTAAATTTAAGCATGGTGTATTTGCTTTGCACTAGTTTATCTCCATTAAATATGTCAAAAAAAGTACATCATATTGAATATATAAATTGTTTTTCTTTACAAAATTTTTTGAATTTTCATGTTGTACATACGACACAGTCATCAAAATTTTCCCGTTAAATTCACATTCTTGTACTCTTAGACAAAACAAAGCATTTCCTTTTCAATTCCTGGAAATATACTGTAGAGTTATGTTGAATTATGCTTCTCGGGAAAGCATCCCATCACATTTTGTTTCAATTTGAAATTCTAATAAATCTCACGATTTACTTGCTTAAAAGTTCTGAAATTTTGGACTCCAACTATTTTTGCCCTAATATCAATATTTATAAATCTAGCTTTTAGGACTAGGGTTCTTCTGCATTTGCAGGAACAGTGTTTATTTTGACTGTCAAAATACAGAATGGGTATGAATGTGGAAGTTGTTTAAATTAGCAATTTGATTTCTGCTGATTTGATGAGATATTGAAGAAAATATTTCCCTTTATATTATTTGTTTTTACCAGCTACACTTTTGCTCTTGAGGCTCTACTATGTTTAAATCTCAGTTCTTTAAGCTGCTGCAAAATGCCAAATCCTGTGCATGGTCCCTGACTTTATTTTGTTTTCAAAGAAAAATATTTGAGCGAAAACAGTTCTTGTTCAATATTAAATATATGGAAGAAACATTTTTAGTTTAGTATCTGTACAAAAGTCTAAACATATATATCTTTTTTAAATGGAATTTTTCTTGTAAAATAAATTTTTTATATTGACCGTAAAAAAGTATAGTTTATGTATTTAATATGTAATAACCTGCGTGTCCGGGGAAAGTCTAACGACCTTTATTTATGCAAGGCTAGGACTGACCTTCCATTTGACTTTCTTGTTTAGGAGCAAAATGTAAAGTAATTCAATGGAATTCTATACCTAACTAAAGTGATGTAGCTGGTAGCATTTCGGGATTAATTCCTGGTTTTGCCTGCATTTTCTGGAAATATAGATGTAAGTACAAAATGCTACAATTAGCACCTGGACTAACATATAACGTGATATTGAACAAATGAGGTAGGGTGGGAGAAGTATCCCTTCCGGTCTTGTTTTGCATAAGTAGAATGTAAGGTATTTGGAGGGAATCCCTTCAGGCCTGGACACACTGATAGATAACACTGTTTCCTGTTTCATGTGTTTTGGGAAATAGGTGTACAACTCTGCAATTGACACCCGAGCATATAGTGTGATATTGAACAGATGGGTTTGGAAGAGGAATTTGACTTTCTAAAATTTGTTTTGTATAAGAAAAATGTAAGATAATTCGAGGGCATTCCTTACCTGGCTAATGCTGATGGCATTTCAGGTCACATATATCAGTAGGTCTGTGTTCAAGTCCCTTTTATGGCCTTGCGTGTTTTTGAAAATAAAAGTAAGTGTAAAACTCTGCAATTGACACCTGGGCTAATATATAGTGATATATTGAATGGAAGGATGGATATATATGTGTGAGGGAGTCATTTCATTAGAGGAGTTTACATTCTATATTATTTAGGTCTACTAAGTCTAAAAATATTTTTTAATCCTTATGCAAGTTATTCTTTTAAAGTATTTTATAAAAATTATTTAAAAGTTTCTCTTTTCAAATTGGCAATACATTGGAAACTCCGATGGATGTATTTGGCTCCTCTATGTTGATATAAACTATTTTGATGCCATTAAAATCCATGGAATAGTTCAATTTTCTCTATGCATGCGTGCAGAGCATCAGTCAAGTTCTGTTAAAAAATTCTATGTACAATTTGAAGGCTCTGACTGGCACCTTTTACACAAGCCATTAAGTGGTTGTTTTTAGTTCCCTGTATCCTAGAAACTAAAAGGAGCAGGATGTTGTTTTTCAAATTTTCTGACAGGCAGGCGTGATGATACAACACTTGATTAGTTTGGTATATTTTGCCCTATCCAATTTTTTGTATCTATGCATCAAAGATTTTGTTTTTCTATGAAATTTCTACTTTTGCACCTACATTCTAAAGTCGACTAATAAAGTTAAAAGTTTGATATACACTATGTTGAGTATTTCCACTGCTATCCCTACTCTTAATGAAAGAGACAAAATTTTCACCAAATTTTAAATTGAAAACAAATGTTTGTTCATATTAAGAGAAGATGCTGATTTTCTTTGGGCACACGTTATCAATTTGTGTAAAACGAAATATTGTATTAAGGTTTAAAAAAAGATTATATTAAATTCATATAAAATATAATATGATGGGGAATGTAAAACCAGGCGGTTTGACTGCATGCCCCCCCCCCCAAATAATTTTATACTAGGGACTGAAAATGAAGATGTGCCAGACTATACCAGCTGCATACTGTCAACTCTTAAAAATATGTAGGGGGGGGGGGGGGGGAATTAAAGACAGTACATACTAGAATTAAGTTTAGAAAGTTGGAGGAATTTTTGCACACCCAGTTGGACTGAATGACGTCTATATATAGATAAAAATAACATTTATTAATAGTGATATTTTAATACTTTAAATAAATATTTGTGTAAGTTTTGTAGTAAAACACATCTAAGAAAGTGTATTCTATATAAAGATGTGCCACATTGGAATATAATTTTTTTAATCATTAAAATTTAACAAATAGGAATACTTCAATGTGTGGGCTTAAATTTGTATGTAACAGTAAGGTCAAACTTAAAAAACGAGCTTGCTCTAGTACCTAAATCTATGGAGTGAATTAATTTGAGCTAGTAATTTTAAATCATAGGTAAGCATCATGAGATGCCTCAGGATGAATTGTTAAAGAATAGCCAGAATTTTTTTTTTTTTTTTTTATAAACTACAGCACCAACATTTTTTTGATCATTAGTTTTAGAAATGGACCCTTTTTGAACACAATTATAGAAATATTAAGACAAATCAATTGGGATAAACCTGATAAAAAGTAGGAACTCCTTGTGCAAATGTTAAGGAAAATTAAAGCAATTTTGATTCAATATATTCTCGAAACAGCTGTATACTGCATTATAATTTAATTTGTAATTAATTGCATTGCCCAATTTTTCATTAACTAATAAAAATAAGTTTATCTTGATAAGTTTTATTAAACAAGTTTTCATTTTGATATGAAATATTTAAAATTCTTAATGGACAATTTTTATTTATTTAACATAGAAAAGTAATTTTTAATTTCACACATTTCAATGTTACACAGATTTTGATTTTAGAAATCTGTCTTTTAAATCTGCTAATTCCTTCTATACAGTTGTGTATAACTTTCTAATTTTTGTTTTACAGTTATAGAAAATGAGAACCCAAGTATAAATAATGGTTTATGGGAGAATGTAAAAATATACAAATGGAAAGTTACAAAAAAAAATATATATATAAAAGAGATCTACATTTATTTACAGTTTCTTCTGAAAACTAAACAGAAAAACTTGGAAGTTGTATGCAGAATATTCATGCCTATATATAAAAAACAAAACAAAAAATCTATTAGACATACCTGTGGAATATTTTAAATATTTACACAACAATATTAACACATGACATTGTTCCAAAAGGAAATATTTTTATTAAAAGGATACAGTAATTACATTATGGTTATGGCTTCTTTGAATATATTTGCCATTCACCAGCAAAGACCTGATAACTTAATTGATACTATCATAATTAGTGTTAAGTCAGAGATTCCTTAGCTGTGGGATACGACAAACTCACAGGAGCCCACTACAGATATTTTAAAATTTTAAGGAAAACACAGCAAAACTTTACTATTGTTGGATACTTGCAAACAATTAGCTCCAGGTAGTTCAGAAGGCAGATCCAAACAGAAAATATTGTGCCATCTTGCTACAAGACTTAAAAAAACACAATACGATAGTATAATACCACCAGAATTTCAGATATCAATAAAACACAAATATCTGCTATCTAAGTGCTAAAAGCTCAGCTTCTAGCACTTAGCAGCACTCATTCTTACTAAATGGAAGATTTTATATAATAAAGTGAAAATATTTTTAGGAAAGAAAAATATTTCAAAAAAGGAGTAAATTCTTAATTAAAGGAGTAAATTAAAGGAGTAATAGTAAGTGAACAGTGTGGGGGCCCTAGCAGTACTATATTTTAACTTTGTTATGTAAAATACAAGAATTTATAACAATAGAAAAGTGATTTTTAATAAATGGAGTATAAATAATTTTTATTACCTTCACCCTTCTGTCTTAGCAATGTTTTCTGGAGGTGTGACCTAAAATAAAAATGTACATACCATCACTTTCCTGTATACTATTTTTCTCCCATAAAGAATAATATTATCATTGTCAAAAATAGCTAATTCACTTATGCAAATTGAAAAGTATTCTACCTAATTTGTTGCATATTTTCCTAAATATAAAATATGATGTATGATCATCCATTCTTGAATTATTAATGTTCCAACATCACAAGTACACCACAAAAACACTATCATTGGCTAGATAGCCCACTGGGTATTGACCTTCCTCAGAAAATTCTTCTAAGTTGTCCCCATTGGAGCAATACTTTTCCAATTTTTAATCTTTAACATCTCAAAGTCATCTGCTTCAAATATTTCCTGAACTCCAATAAAAAATTTTCGCTCAGAGATGCAAAGAGCTTTTTTATTCATGTCTTGTGACAGTCCAGGTTTTTGAAGTATAAATAATTAAGGTAGGTCTTATAAGTAGTTTATATAGCTGTAATTTTGCTCTCCCAATCAGGTGTGATCCGAAAAGAATTCTTAATCCATGAGATTTGCAGCTATAATTTGTTTTCAGATTTATAAACCAATATTTTTACAGTTTACAGACACCAACCACTCCAAAACAGTTTAACTAAAATTTCAGATCTTAATGTGTATTTCTGCCAAAATTTCAAATTTAAAAATGCTCAGATAAACAATTTTTTTTGGTTGGTTGGTGTAGTTCCCAAAACAATATTTTTTCTAAACTGTAATACGATAAAGTAAAAATGTAACAAATCAGCAAATATATATATACCGGGTGATTCAAATGTCAGGAAAAACTTTATAAAAATTAATAATTCATGAACTAAAGATAAATAGATGCTGTTTTCACAGAAAGAATGGAAATGAAGCCGGATTTTTTGTCAAGAAAAAAAATGTATTATTAGTATAATTTACATTTCTACCAACAGATGGCGCTGTATTAGGTACCTAGTTTACATTACATAGGATAAGATGTCAGATTTAGCTACAAATGTTCAATGTGCTGTCCATAATTCAACAGCACAACTGTTGGACGAGGCACCACACTGTTCACAGCATCAAATAACATTTCTTTCAGTATGGCCGACATGTGTTTTTTGAATCACCCGGTATATATACACTGCTGGACAATTGCTAAGGATGGATCACAAATTGCAATGTAGCACAACATTAAGCGGGGGTGGAGACCCAGCAGGATAAAATATTGTTGCCACACATTAGAATAAAGATCATTTATTGTTCTGGAAAATAGAGAAGGTTTTGAAACATCTGAAAGGGATAAAGTGTTCATTTGATGCTGTGTACGGAGAAATGGAAAAATGCATATGAACGATAGCAGGCACCTTTGAGAAAGGTGTCAGTACGGGATATGTCCACCGTGGAGTGCGATGCAACATTTCATACGTCGTGTCATGCTTTGCACAACATTATCCAGCAGCTGTTGAGGCAAGTTATCCCACCCCTCTGTCAGTGCACGGATGAGGGTGTTCTTGTTTGTTGGAGGATATTTTCGACCAGCAAGTCGCCTTCCCAAACATTTTCAGTGGGATTTAGATCTGGAGAACGTGCTGGCCATACGAGGCATTGAATATCCTCGCTGACTAGACAATCCTGAACAGCGAGTGTTCGATGACATGGTGCGTTGCACACAGTTCATGAAAATAAATTTATCACAGACAGCACCACGGAAAAGGCGAACATGAGGCAGTAGAACTTCATCAATGTATCGTTGGCTGGTCATAGTCCCAGCTGCAACCCCAGGTAGGTGCGTGCAGCCATTGATCACGATGCCGGTCCATACCATGATACTGCATGTCGGATATCGGTCCATTTCCTGGATATTTTTTGGACGACAAGCAGTACCACTCTCCCGCCAGATCAGTTGGCGTCTACAATCCGATGACAGACTGAACCTACTCTCATCTGACAATAGTACACAAGCCCAGTCCTGTTCGGTCCAATTGCGATGCACACAACACAATTGCAAACAGGCGGTACGGTGCAGTCTGGACAATGGGACACACACAACAGGTCTGCGGGTGTATAGTTTTTCTCCCAAATGTATGGCTACATGGTCCAACTGCGATGCACACAACACAATTGCAAACAGGCGGTACGGTGCAGTCTGGACAATGGGACACACACAACAGGTCTGCGGGTGTTGTTGTTGAAACCCAGACTGTCCGACCTACCAGAAAGGTGTAAGGTAACAGGTCTGCGGGTGTATAGTTCTTCTCCCAAATGTATGGCTACAGTTTTTTGGGAGATCTGCTGTCCTGTGGTAGCAAACAACTGATTTAAAGCTGCTGAGCTGTGGTGTACCGGTCCCTTTTTGCCGATAGAACAATGTACCTGTCTCCTGTAGGCGTCGGACTTCTAACACAACCTGCCCCATGATGCTTGCTACACATTTCAGTTATTTTAAATGCTTGCCACAAACGTGAAACAACACTATGGGCGATGTCGAACTCTTTGGCAACATCTGTTATTTTTCGGCCTTCTTCGATCTTTCCAATAATACGCCCACGCGTAAAATCATCAACGTGATATCGGGAAGACATAGCGAAAATGTCACGTTCGTCAATTAAATCTTTCACGTAAAACCTTCACTTGGAACAACTGTCAACACTCATCAAATCCTTTAAATCTCTTATCAGTGCTATCACGTGACAAACAGGTGTGGTAATGAAAAATTTGCATATGCACACCTCTTCTTACTGTATCCCGCACTTATTCTAATTACCACATTTTGCTTCCTTTCATTTTGTTGTTGCTATAGGTGATAGTGTCATACGTCCTTAGCAATTGTCCATCAGTGTATATATATGTGTGTGTATATATCATTTGCTGCTTTTCTTTTCTTTAAAAAATTGGATGTAGTCAATCCATATAAAACTTTATATTGGACATATCTTGATACAAGCAAATTGCAAACCAAAGGATTTCACGACCTTTTATCATAATAGAGATCCTGTGCAAACACAAAACTTAAACGCAAAAGAAATTTGTTGTGCAATTCTTTCAAACACAGACACCATTAAATTTTTTTTTCAAAAAGGAATTTTTTTTTTTTTTTTTAATACAAAAACTGCAGTAACAAAGTTTTGAAGTAATAGGAAATATCTGTTTAGCATTCTATCAAGTGGTTTAGATGGTGTGACATGCTCAGTTTGGGATCTAGAGTAAAACACTGTTTTAACTTGGTGTGTTGTTATTCATGCTCTAATCAATCTTTGTTCATTCTTTTAACTGGGAAATTTAATTAAACACCATAAAAATCACATATTTTATTAATATCAAATGAATCTGATGTGTTTATGTATGACCTGAACTTAACATTAAGGCCTAGAACGGTACAGTTTGTATATACCAGGTTCTAATTATTTGATGAATATGGCTCAACATGCATTCATTTTAGAATAACCACATTTTCTCGGTTATCTTAACCACTATTTGTTTGAAATTGACTTATTACACAAAGAAAACTAATATATAAATTACTAATAAATAGCTACATAAAAAGAACTTATATAAATAGTTCCTGTATATTGACACTTAGTCATGCCCCCTTTAGATCATACACCTCACCACAATGGATTTTGCTCACTTTAAAAGAATTGGCATTATGAATTGAAAAAAGTGAAGAAATGTGTTGTCTCAGTTTTGCTCAAAACAAGAATGATAATTGCAAATAGAATAATTACAAAACAGAATATATCAGCAGTTTTGAAAAACTACTAATATGGGCAGCTTACTTTTGTTTCACCATTTGGAACACTAGAAGTCAATTTTATTCTTTTAGAGTCACCTTCAGTAGTTTTTTCATCAGGTTTCTAAATTAAAAAAATAATAATAATAAAATCAGAACTTTGCATTGATACATTAACAAAACTTCTTTTACATGCAGAATAAGAGTGATTAATTATTTCAATAGATTCAAATAAGGCAATTATCAATCACGATACACGATGATATAATTAAAGAAAAGTGTTCAGCGTGTAACTTATTTAACACAGACTCAAATACAAGTGCAAAAGTTTTATTGACATAGTAAAACTCAACCAATTAGAATATAATTTTGTACATAGCTTGACTTAATCATGTTTTAGGTTATAACAAAGCCTGAATTTTAATATTTGATCATCAGAGATCAAATGTCAGGTAATGTTAAGTCTATGGAGAAATATTAATATTAAGAAATTGGAGTGTCAAATGAATTTTCTATTTCTTTGATAAAATTTGTGCAATTGCACAAGTTACTAAGCTATCTTGTAGTTACTTACCATTTAATATTTGGAATATTTTACTACTTTCATGAAAAAAACATCTCAGTTATTAACCATGTGGATAGATACCCTTCAATTTTGGATTGCAAGAGACAGCCTAGTTTAAACATGTTACATATTCGTTCATAAATGCATCATAGCTGCCAACAATAGATTATCTCAAAAAAATATATATTTTTTCAATAATTCATGTCTTTTAATGCAAAATGATTAACAGTTGAAGATGAGTGAAAAACAAAATATAACCTTTTTTCAGCTCTCAGCAATGTACAAAAATGCAAACTGAATGAATTTATTTTTATTTTATTATTAATAAGTTCTTCAACAAAATACTTTTAATTTTTTTTTATTCACTAAAAATTAGTTAAGTTTTATTTAGGTTCTTGAATTGCAAGGATACAAATGGATATTTTTGGACTCTCAGCATTGTGCAGATATCTTGCACAGTGCTGAGTAAATGAATGACCGGTAAGTGTTAAGAGTAAATGAATGACCGGATTTAAAAATTTATATTTTCAAAACTATTGCACATAATATAATCAGTGATACATGAAAATAAAGAAAAACATTCCAAGTTTTTTTTTCAGTTACAAATGTTCAAAGTGTGAACCTTTCGTACCCGACAAACATCTAATTTGTAACCAAGTCATTCCACACATTTTGCAGTTTTACACTGTCAACGGTTCTTAATGCAACACTGATGCATTCTTTAAGTTCATTGAGTATTTTCGGCAATGGTGGTTTATATACAAGATCTTTGATGTGTTTAACTTGTAATGTTTTTCTTTATTTTCATGTATCACTGATTATATTATGAGTAATAGTTTTGAAAATATAAATTTTTAAAATCCGGTCATTCATTTATGCTAACCTTGTATAAAAGAAAATGTTTGTCTATGGGTATCATCTGTAGCAGAAAATCTAAGCTTTATACAGCTGTAAAATTAGGTTCTGGTTTAGCTGAGCTTCCGGTACAGCATACCTCGACATTATTTTATGTTAGGGAATGATTTTGAGCAATATTCACACAAATAAGTTCCTTAGCAATCAAAAATATTATCAGCACGTCCATTTCGATATCATTGGAAAGATCGAAAAATGATCTTTAAATATATCTTTAAATGATGATCTTAATCATTTCTTTTTCTGTTTATAATTCTAACGATTTATAAACAGAATACATAGGACAATTCCTTCATGTTTATTTATATTTAAATACAATGAAATATGAATTTTTTAGGTTATCTGATACTTATTTCACCACTTTTCAAAAAGGAAGATTAGCACAATTTTGTAATTTCGTAAAAATATAGGCATATATCTTTGCATTCTAACAAAAACATTTTTCTCAATTACTCTAATTTTTGATATTCTGTTAATTTCCAGCCAAAACTAAAAAATTTTGATTTCCAATACAACAGAAAAGTTTTCATTTCACCTTTTCGACGGCTGCTATGCAGTTAGTCAGATTCAGGAACGATTTTATTTACACCATCAAGTACAAAAGGTTCGAGCATTGCATGTCGTAGAACTTTGTGGTGTCAATGGAGATCAGTGAGTCTGACAGTCCCCTCACATGGTCTTCACGCTGGGCATATTTTTTGAAATAGGCTAAAATATTGATATCTACTTACCCTATCGAGTACATGAGTGAAATTGGTGTCAAATGATATGTTTTTATGTCCCAATAATGGATTTATGAGTCTGGCAGTCATTCCAGGTGGCAAGCTGCATGCCAGATCTCTCAAAAGACGAAATTTTGAAACATATACGTCAAAAACTTATGCTTAAAATGGTGATGGGATGGGGGGGGGGGGGGGGGGGGGAGGAGGTACATTTATGGTGTCAATAGAAAGATTTTTTCAAGCCCTTTAAAGTGAAGGGTAACACAATATAGTTGTAATCATTTGGTTGTAATCAATTCTTTTATCTAGAGTGGATACATGATATTTTTGCTGGTCATTTCGCAAAAGGCAGGTTCTTTTATCCCGAATCGTACCAAAATCTAATTAGTACCAAGGTCACACACAAGTGACTTACCTATAAAATTTTATGAAGTTTGGTCCTTCAGCCTTTGAGTTAGAGTGAATACATAAATTGCACCAGGTTTCCCATTTCAGAGCGAACTCGCGAGATTCTCGCGAAATCCATAAAAAATCTCGCGTAAAAATTTAGACTGCACGAGAATTTCTCTCTCTCCAGTTCCGGCCTAAAATTATTTTTTTCTTCAAATTGGATACCGAGAAATCTGATGCCCAATCCCGATGACTAGAGATGCAGATTCGCGGTGGCCAGGTCACCATTGGCGACTAAAATTATTACATTAAGTCGCCATTTCTGGCGACCGAAATTTCTCCAGAATCCTTTCAGTCCCACAGTGCCCGCAGACGGTAGATCGGGGCGATTGCTTCGCGACTGCAAATCTCGATCAGTTTTGCCTCGTTGTTGCGAATCGTGGGCGGATTGCTGCGCGGTCACGGACCGTGATTTTGTAGCTATGTGTGAATCGAAGTCAATCGCGATTTGGGCACACTAAAAGTACTATGTGTTTCTAATTAGCGAGATATTTTATAGAAAACTATAAGTGTCTCCCCCGCTTGCACGGGTCGCAAATTCGATCAAATAAAATTTTGCTTTTTTTTTTATAGGATTCGTTTCACGGATTTGAATTATGCTCTTTTTGAGTACTTCCCGCATTTTTTGCGTTTTGCTCGAGAAATTTTCTTCTTTCCGTGGACGAAAAATCCTTTCCCCCGTACACAGTATGTCTACAGGTTACAAAAATCCCGAAAATGTCGTGAAATTGGCCATATATGCCCCAAAAATGTCACAAAATTTGAACAAAGCAACGAATTTTTTTATCAAAGACATTCCTTTCTAACATGTTCTGAAAATCTGTTTCTCCGAGATTACGAAAACGGCGTTTGCATACGGCGATTCCCACATTTTCTGAGGATAGATGACCAGTGAATATCTTTTTGCCATTTTTACAATATATTTGCATCGACTGAATTTTTTTATAATTATTTCGTTTAATATACAAATAATAAAAACTAAACCATTTTTCTACCGTATTATCAGTAAAATGAAAGGTTATTTTGCAGCAGCATCACGAAAATCTGCATTTGTACGCTATCCTCGGCATACCTCGTTTAATTTGAAAAATATTTCCCACTTTTCCAATCTGTTTGCATCGACTACAGTGTTTGTAATTGTTTTGCGTTTTATACAGAAAAATTATTTTACAAACGTATTATTTATGAAATAAAGGACTATTTTGAAAACAAAATGAAAAAAGTCTAGACTTTTCAAACAAAATGGCTAAAGTCACACGACTGGCTTGAGATTCAACAAAAGGAGGATGCAACCCTTATGTTCTGCAAGTTTTGTAAAAAATACAAAAAGAATCCATTTTCAAATATCAAGTCAAAATTATTACCTAATTCTATTTGCCTATTGAAATAGTTTTCGTCGATATTCGCCTTCGGCGATCAAAAATCGTTAAAGTTTTTAATTGCTATTGCTGCATGAAAATTGATAATAAAATGATTTTTAAAATCAAAATATAAAGTAAATTCAGTCGGCCATCGACTTTTGCAGTTTACAGACAAAAAAATCGTAAATTCGCATGCGAGTTATTTTACATAAAATAACCCATGTAGACGTTTTTATGTCAGCAAATAAAATCATAACGTAAGCATGGGGGAAGTCAGGAATTTGAGTATTTTTGCTAACAAGTGGGGCGGGAGGTATAAAATTACCAAAAATGTACTTACTTAATACTAAACGACTCCTAATTAATTTTTAAAAAGAATGTTAAAATAATGTTAGTTTTAAGAATTAAAAAATTTAAATGTCGAAGAATATGAGTTATAGTTAATGCTTTCTTTTTTATTACTTTCTAAATTAGCATGGTAAAAAAAAAAAATGAAATTTTAAGTGTCTTTCCTTATGACAGAAAATCTCTCCCAAAATTTTTTGGAAAGAGAAATTCTCCCCCTCTTTTCCTGACGTAGTGGGAACCCTGCATTGCACTGACAGACACACACAGACGTCATGCTATAAATAGATTTTTCATGTTCTAGAGGTCCCAAAGCATGTAGATTTGTCGAAAACTCCAGTTGCGATTTTCGACACAATTCCAATACTTTCCCTATATATTACCATGTAAGGTGCGTCTCAAAAGTTTATGCACTTTAGTATAAGCAATAGATATCAGAAGAAGAAGAAGAAGAAGAGAATAAGAAATGCAATTTCATCACTATATATTTAATAACGATTAAAAAACAATATAAGACCATGAACATACCTGTTTGATTGGCAAGTTTCAATAAACGAAGTAAAAAAAAAAAAAAAAAAAAAAAAAACTTGTTTCAAAAGTTTATGCACAAGTAATAAAAAATGAAGTTATTTAACGAATGTGATGTCCATTTCATTTTACAACTTGAAAAACATGATCTGGCATTGACAGAATAAGAGAATGAAGAATTTCTGGGTCTAAATTATACCAGTAGTTTTCAATTTCACACTTTAATTCGGCCAAAGATGAAAACTGTCACCTATTCGCATAAACTCTTCTAGATAGGATCCTCCAATGGTTTTCTATGGGATTTCTCTGGTGAGAGGTGAAATGCAGCAGTCATATATAGTGGGCAAACGTCTGCAGAACTGTTTTATGCAAATTACTACCTTATTCGCATACTTTATTTTATTTTTTCACGTTTTTTGTTACTTGTTCATAAACTTTTGAAACAAGTTTTTGGATGCTTTTTTTCTTTACTTTGTTTATTGAAACCTGCAAATCAAACAGGTATGTTGATGATCTTATATTGTTTATTAGTCATTATTAAATATATAAAAATGAAATTGCATTTCTTCTTTTCTGATATCTATTGCTTATACTAAAGTGCATAAACTTTTCAGGGTACAGATTTGATATAATGAATTTGGTTTTCTCAGCTTTTTCAGTGAGCGATAAGTCACCAAATGTGGCGCGAAAATAAATTGCATTTGGCATGAAATGTCTTTTTCTGGCAACACTTTTTAGCCTTCTGATATCGTCGGCTGCGGCCATTTTATTTTTGTTTTGTTGTTGCTGTGTGTGTAAAAACATGTTTGTGTGTGTTAAAAACGTGAATATCATACAGGAATTAAAGACCGCAATGTGGAAACAATTATTTGTGCAATTTGGATATTTACACGTGTTTTTCTTTGAAAAGTTTTGGATTTCATTAAACCAGGTACTGTGTTTTGATTTTGTTGTCCACGTAGTTGTCGCACAAATAGCTATTGCTACGTAAGACGTATAAGTATCGTTTTTTAAAATTTCTTTAAAGTACAAACTGTTTTCTAAGTATCGCTTCTTTTAAATTTCTTTAAAGTATCATTTCTTTTAAATTTCTTTAAAGTATCGTTTCTTTTAAATTCCTTTAAAGTACAAACTTTTTTCTGAGTATCGTTTTCTCTTAAATTTAGTTAAAGTACAAACTTTTTTCTAAGTTCTTTTTTTTCTTAAATTTTGTTAAAGTACAAATTTTTTTATAAAATTTCGTGATTGGCATTTTTAATTATATATGTTTTGTTAAAGTACAAACGTTTTTATAAAATTTCGTATTTTTTCTAAGTATTGTTAATTATCGGCATTTTTAATTATATATGTTTATATTTGTTAAGCGCAATGTTCAAGATAGCGTCCGTTAGGACTTTTCAAACAAACGTTTTTATAAAATTTCGTATTTTTTCTAAGTTTTGTTAAATCGGCATTTTTAATTGTATATGTTTATATTTTTTACGCGCAATGTTCAAGATGGCGTCCGTTAGGACTTTTCAAACACAGTACGCGTTGGCGCCAGTCTTGGCGACAAAAAAAAATGGCAGATTTAGCCAAATTCTTTATATCAAATCTGTTCCCTTTTCAGACGCACCTTATTGCAAGGAAAATAAAAAGGAAGCATGATGGTAAAATCGATGTTTTGATAAATCTCAATATAAAATTAAAAGTTCTCTAGCCAATGCATTAAAAAGAGGTGTAATAAAATTAATAGCTCAGAAAGTAAAGTAGATAAAAATATTCGGTTTTCAGTTCTCATTTCACAAAAGTCCACATAATAATGATATATCTGAAAGTGGCTCAATTCACAACCATAGACCTATTTTTACATTCCCTATAATACATGGTAATATATAGGGAAAGTATTGCAACAATGTCGAAAATCACAATTCAAGTTTTCGATGGATCTACACATTTTGGAACCTCCAGAACACGAAAAAACTATTTTTAGCATGACATCTGTTTGTGCAATGTATGTATTCACTCTAGCTCAAAAACTAATAGACCAACTTTTATAGGTAGTGTGTGGCCCTGGTGCTGAATAGATTTTGGTACAATTCGGGAGAAAATAACCTGCCTTTTTTGTGAAATGGTCCTCAAAAATTTCATGTATCCACTCTAGCTAAAAAGCTAATTAATTGACCAAATTTCACAAAATTTGGTAAATAAGTCACTTGTGGGATACCCTGGTGCTGATTAGATTTTGGCATGATTTGGAAAAAAACAACCAGCCTTTCTTTTACGAAATGGCCAGCAAAACCACCAAAATCGAAAATAAGACTATGCATGCTCAAATGCATCAATTAAATGCTTGTTTTATATGTAATTTTTGATGAGGAAAAGAATAAGACTAACCCCATTACTCTTTGAATAGCCGTTCAAGTTATTTTAGTTTTTTTGTATTTTTGTTACGCTGGTTTTGAGAATAAGTCCAGCTACCAAATGAAAAGGAAAACTTAAGTAAAAGTGTCAATTCAGTGTAATTTAAAATAAGTATGTCTGTTATTTTGTGCAATAAAACTTAATTTAATGAATTATTAACAAAATAAAGAGAAAATTAAGTTGAGTCTTCAGGAAAAGTCATGTGCTGATCACATCAGAGTTTTATTTTTAGGTCACAGATGTTAATTATGAACTTATAGTCAAATATAAACAGTACTAAAAGTCCTATTACATGATGCAATACCTTCCAGCAATCTTTCAACAACATCATACATTTTAATGGGAAAAAACTTGTCCTCCTCATTGCTTTAATTTTTTGGGGCACAACAATAAAAGTTAATCAAATTCCGAGCACGATTCAATCAAAGGATAATAAAATTTTATGTCGAACCACTCTGTCTTCATTTGTATCATAGATGACAGCTACAAATGTAAATCTATGATGGACAGTGAATATAGAGTAATAACCCATCGAACTTGTACCTAATTGCAAATATATGGCATATTAAAAATCAATTATGCTAAAATCAACAATTAAAATCTTGCCCTCATTGCTTTAAGTTTTTGGGGCACAATAATAAAAGTTAATCAACTTCTGAGCACAATCCAATCAAAGGACAATAAAATTTGATGTAATACCACTGTCTTCATTTGTATCATAGATGACAGCTACAATGTATATCTATGATGGACAGTGAATATAGAGCAATAACCCATCGAACTTGCACCTAATTGCAAATATATGGCATATTAAAAATCAATTATACTAAAATTAACAACTTAATGGTCGTGGATAAAAATTTAGAGACTCTAGCATTTACATGTACGGATGCTAAACATATTAAATACAAATAGATAGTAAAGTACTGACAACCCTACAATCATCTGTTCCAGATGAGAGTCTTAAAAATAGATGAGAATCTTATTGACAACCAGAGTTGCCAAAGTTGTG
Source organism: Amaurobius ferox (assembly GCA_951213105.1). Classification (NCBI taxonomy): domain Eukaryota; kingdom Metazoa; phylum Arthropoda; class Arachnida; order Araneae; family Amaurobiidae; genus Amaurobius; species Amaurobius ferox. The sequence continues at coordinate 125,687,276 of OX578150.1, read as the reverse complement.
TCAATAAAAATTGTTCTGTGTAATAGGACCTTAAGACAATACAATACTGCCACACTATCTGTGAAAGCCATTTTCTGAATTTTCCGGATGGGCTAAATATAATTTTTGTAGAACAATCCAGGGGGGGGGGGGGGGGGGGGGAGGTGAAACTTTGCAGCACCAGCATTAAGATTGAAAATGTGCTACATCAAGAATGGTGCATGTTTGCATCTTATAAATAATGTATTCATTTTACGTGGAAAAAAATATATAAACACTTTTTCCTTTAATAAAACTTTTCATGAACTAGGAGAAAAAAAAATTGAAGTCTTTCCCCTGGTTTAATGTTGAAAATGAATATGTTTACAAATTGAAATAATTGCACTACTCAATTTTGTTTTTAGAGATATTGTACTTACAGACATCACTTAAAAAGCACTTAAATCTGTATTCAGGAGTGCCCCAAATGTATGTATCCATAAAAAATTTTAACATTAAATTTTAGATTTCATGTAATACTTTTCTTTAACATATATTACATTTGTAACAATAAAAATTGGAGTAATTTTCCTTAATTTTTTCCATCTTTTATATGTTTTATCAATTTCTGCTGAGTTTGCTAAATCAAATTTCTAAAATATTAAAGGTAGCATAACATTTAAGTAAGATGAATTATACCTTTCTTTTCACTAAATGTGTGATATTAGATACAGGCTTGCTGCTACTACTGCTGCTGCTGCTTTCTCCCTTGTCTTTGACAATAGCAGGTATCTAATAAAATAAAAAAGGCAAATTACAAGCTAAGATTAGAAATCTAATAAATGTAAATAAAATTGCATGGAAACATGTCAAAATAATTAATACTTTAAAAATAAAGACAACCAAAAAATTGGCCATAATTAAAAGTCTTAGTCTTATTAAAATCTCCTTTTATGACATACTAAAATTACACAGCCATAGTGCTTTCGAGCTACTATGCCCTTCATCAGTGACGAAGTGAAAATAAGTGGTGAATATGTACTTAAATACAGGCCATAACTGCCAGATAAATTTTTTTCTGGTGGTTATGGGCTGTATTTAATCACATGTTCGCTACTTATTTTCACTTCACCACTGATGAAGGGCATAGTAATGTCCGAAAGCTCTGTGGCTGTGTAATTTTAGTATGTCGTAAAAGGAGATTTTAATAAAATACTTTTAATTATGGCTAATTTTTTGGTTGTCTTTATCTATAAACCTAATAAAGAGTTTCACAGATTATCAGATAAACCATATGCAGAGCTTGCAATGCATTAGCGATATTAATTTATAGCAACTCCAGTTAGCCCAAGCTAGTGCTTGGTTTAACTACTTTAAAATTGAATTTTTATTCAGATAAAAATATCCCATAAGTACTTCACACAATCTTGTTTAATTCAACACAGACAATGATTGAATTTGCACATAATTGTTTATAAACTGATAGTACGACACAAAGCAAGTCTTGGAACAGAATTGAAAAACTTACCCTTAAGCTCCCAATCCAAACAAAATCTTTTACCTTCAATTATTTTTTCAAAGATAACAAGTAAATATAAAAACTTCGTTTTTTGGGTAAAAGCTTTTATTTATAACTTGCCATGTATCACATGTTAAAACATTTGTCTCATACAGGGTGTAACATAATTCCCTTCGGGGTTTGGAAAGGTCATATTTAAAAAACTATTACGAATACAGCAAAACGTTTCATACCACCATATACAGAATCACTTCAAGTTTTTAATTATGGAATCCGATAGTAGATGGAAAGAATTACACGTGCATTCGCTAGCATTGACAGTTAGATGTTGGGACAAGTATGGCAAGAACTTAGAATTGAAGTATGCCACATCACCAAGGGTGCACATATTGAACACTTGTAAAGCTTATACATAACTTGAAGTGATTCTTTATATGGTAGTATGAAACTTTTTGCTGTATTCGTAAAAGTTTTTTAAATATGACCTTTCCAAACTCCGGAGGGAATTATGTTACACCCTGTATATATTATATATACTCGTATATATATATATATATATATATATATATATATATATATATATATATATATATATATATATATATTATTTCATAAATACCGTAGTTTGTTAAAAATATGAAGGATACTTTGCAAATATGAATATGTAAAGAAATTAAAGATATTAAGTAAAAAGAATGATAATGCAAAATACATTTAATTTATTGTGCAAATGTAGCTTATAAATAAAATGATTTCAATAATAATAATAGTATGAAAGTCCAATGAAAGAAAAGTGAGAAGCTGTAACTCGAAAAACCTAACTTTCTAAAAAACCCACAAAGTCAAAGAAATGCCGAAAAACAAATTAGGAGAATACGAGCAACAAAATTCCTCTAATAACATTGGACGAAAGTAAAATAAAAATTAATAAATAACTAATTCTATTACTATGGTATTTATGAAATATTTTTTTTTACAATCTATTCAAATTTATGCTGCATTTGCACTAAATTTAGTAATAGAATTAGTTATTTATTAATTTTTATTTTACTTTCGTCCAATGTTATTAGAGGAATTTTGTTGCTCGTATTCTCCTAATTTGTTTTTCGGTATTTCTTTGATTTTGTGGGTTTTTTTTTAGAAAGTTAGGTTTTTCGAGTTGCAGCTTCTCACTTTTCTTTCATTGGACTTTCAAACTATTATTAGTATTGAAATCATTTTATTTATAAGCTGCATTTGCGCAATAAATTAAATGTATTTTGCATTGTCATTCTTTTTACTTAATATCTTTAATTTCTTTATATATTCATATTTGCAAAGTATCCTTCATATTTTTAGCAAGCTACAGTATTTATGAAATAATTTTTTTTACAATCTATTCAAATTTATGCTGCATTTGCACTAAATTTAATAATAGAATTAGTCATTTATTAATTTTTATTATACTGCCATCTAATGTTATTGGAGGAATTTTGTTGCTCGTATTCTCCTAATTTGTTTTTCGGTATTTCTTTGATTTTGTGGGTTTTTTAGAAAGTTAGGTTTTTCGAGTTGCAGCTTCTAACTTTTCTTGCATTGGACTTTCAAAACTATTATTATTACTCAAATCATTTTATTTATAAGCTGCATTTGCGCAATAAATTAAATGTATTTTGAATTGTCATTCTTTTTACTTAATATCTTTAATTTCTTTATTCATATTTGCAAAGTATCCTTGACATTTTTAGCAAGCTACGGTATTTATGAAATAATTTTTTTTGCAATCTTTTCAAATTTATGCTGTATTTGCACTAAATTTAGTAATAGAATTAGTTATTTATTAATTTTTCTTTTACTTTCATCCAATGTTATTAGAGGAATTTTTTTGCTCTTATTTTTCTAATTTGTTCTTCGGTTTTCTTTGATTTTGTGGTTTTTTTTTAAAAGAAAGTTAGGCTTTTCGAGTTGCAGTTTCTCACTTTTCTTTCATTGGACTTTCAAACTATTATTATATATATATGTGTGCGTGTGAAACTGAATATTGAACTCTTTTTTAATTATTTTACAACAATGGCATTTTTGTGGGCCATTTTGCAAAAAAAAATTCTAGTTCTATTTTTTGATTTGAGGATCCACCAAATTTTAATAGATTAAAATGTTCTACTAGACTAAGCTGTGTTGTTGTTGAAACCCAGACCGTCCGACCTACCAGAAAGGTGTAAGGTAACTGTTTGGACGGTCGGGAAGTGCCACCCAATTTAGACCGGAACCCAGTGGGGGAGGCATCCACAGGGACCGTACCCTCCTTCCCCTACCACCAACCTCTCGGAAGGACGTTCGGACCCACATGTTTAACGTGATCGTACTCCGCATGAACACGGAGACTAAGCTGTGTAACAAATTTCAGCTCTTTACGACATAGAAATGCCATAAAAGAAGTTGAAAGACGACCACACATCAGTCATGATGAGTTAAAAAACTTTTAAAATAGATAAAGGAAATCTGCAAATGTCAAGGGAACAAAATATTGTTTAAAGATATTACTTTATTTTACAATATAATTTAATAAAAATTAGTGATGTGCTGTGGGCAATCTTATACATCAAATATATTCAACGTATTAATTTATCATTATGTATTCTTAATTATTCGTAAAAAGTTTTGTACCCTTTATTGCTTTGATGATAAACCATATAAACATTGCTCTTAATTGACCCTAACTATATTTTATTAAGCTTAAATTAAAAATTATATTCACGTGAAATATTATTTTATGGTGCAAATGGATATAATAGTTTTATCCTGAAATAACTATTAAGACATATATGCCAAGAAATACAATAATTATTTAATCACTGCTGCAACTGTTAATATACGTTTGAGATTTAATGAAGTGTTTGGCTATGTTCCATTTAATAATTCTAAACAAAACATAAGTACAAATTTAAATAAATTCAAATGCAGCCAAGTTTATCAGAAATTTTAAATAGTCATTGCACTTTTTATAAGTCCCAGAATCTTCAGTAAAATAACCAAAAGTTTTTTTGTGTCATTTACTAGATGCAATGGGATGATTTTTATGCACTCATGAAAACCAGTATTTGCATTTTTATAAAAGTATGCAACACATTACTTCACTTCCCACCCTCTATTTCATAACATGTGAAAATAAGATGCAATATATTTGGCTTGATGATAATGATAACTAGAAGAAAAAATCTGCCATAAGACTGGGTAAAGCGGCTTAAGATTTCTATAAGACAATTCATAATTTGTATATGAACCCTCCAAATAATTCGTATACAACACCCCCATGCAAACTCCACATCTCTTCTATTCAATATTATTAATTCTTATATGACAGAGTTTACACCTCATATATTGAATTCATTCTTCTGGTTCATTTAAAAATGAAAACTAAGCCAGAAATGATAGAAAACACCTAAAACCACTTTTGATAGTACCATTTTAGAAGCATTTGGAGTAGTAATAGTTTCTAAATTATTACATAAGTTTGTTTATTTTAAATTATTGAATAGTAGTTTTAAATTTTGAATAGTAAACAAAAGATTTTTATAATTTATTCTAATGTATTAAGATATTTATAATTTAATTGTGCTTCTTTTTTTTAATCATTTTGTGTTATCTACATAAATCCAATTTCTCCAAAATGGTTTTGGGCAGAGCATGGCATATTCAAAGTTTGAAAATTTTAAATAAAAAATTTATAGGGTAAATGATAATTATTTATTTCATACAGTCTGTTACAAAAGTATAAGACCACGAGACTTTTTGTTATTTAGGTAATTAATGAAATATTTTTTATTCAAAATCAAAACTACTCCATGTCAGAACAAGTTTTAAATAAAATTTAGCAACTTACCTATACGAAATTCATTTAGAAAAAATATAACAGCAATATAACAAAAAGTGGCACAAATGCCTGTTACAAAATTATAAGACCACATGTGGAAAAAGAAAGTTTTAGCAAATTTAGTAAGTTGTTGTTCTACCATTTTTCTGAATAACTTGAAAACACACAATTTGGCATCGATTTAATTAAATTTTTAAAGCCAGATTCCGGAATATTGTCCCATTTCTCCATAGTGGCGACTTCCAATTCATAGGCCGAATGATATTGGTTGTTGTTTTCGTATACTTGGCGAGACAAATAACCCCACAGGTTTTCTATGAGGTTTAGGTCAGAACTAAGGCTCGGCCAAGATATAACATCAATCTTTTCTCTTTTGAGCCATGCTTTCGTTGATTTAGATGCATGACTGGGAGCATTATCTTGTTAGAACTTCCATTTCGGCCCCCCTAAAAGTGGCCCGAAGGGTATAAGACTTCCGTATAACATTTGTTGATAACTGTCCGAGTTCATTTTGCCATAAACTCTTTGCAGATCGCATTTTCCTGCATATGAGAAAGCGTCCCACATCATAATGGAACCGCCTCCCATCTGCCTACTGAAGAACTCATGAGATTCTTGCCTTAAGTCATGCCAGTAATAGTTATTGCCGTCCGGACTGTCTAAGTTAAATTTTTTCTCGTCCAAAAATATTATATTATTCCATGTAGAGTTCCAGGACATGGTATTCTTTGTCCACTTCAGACGTGCTTCTTTATTATGTTTAAGAAGTCGTGGTTTGCTTCTTAGTTTCCGAAGTTTAACATCAACATTCGACTTCAAACTTCACCACACAGTTACATGAGACACTTGTTTACTTTCTGCTGTGCTATTTTATAAGTGGACTGGTAGTTTTTCATTGCAAGCTGGGAAATTTGTCTATTATCACAAGCTGTTAACTGCTTTTTTGCAGCCAGATCTTTTCTGCTTTCCATACAATTCTTTTTTACTCAAAAAATTGTGAATAGCCGTTTTAGAACGATTAAGAATCTTACTTATTTCATGTTCCGACTTTCTTTTTCCATTGTAGAACCAAACTTTTCGCACTTCTACTTCAGACAAATTACTTCCATGAGGCATTTTAATAATCCAACGAATCAAACAGTTCAACTCTGAATTTCTGCCTTTTTTCCTTCTTTCCAACCTTTCCAGCTGGTTTAGGCTACAGTTAAACTCCGAAGTTAAACAAAAACCATCTGCATTATTAAAACATTTAAAGTGGTCTTATATTTATGTAACACCGTAGTTTCGAAAAATCGCTTGGCACGAAAATAATATTCAATATATATTTTTTTCTAAGCTAAATCAACACTGCAAAATTGTTTCGTTTCATATACCTTCTTTGAAATTCACATTCAATGTTGTCTTTGTTGAGAAAGGGTGGAATTTTAAGTGGTCTTATAATTTTGAAACAGACTGTATCAGATATGCAAGATTATAAATATTTTAAAAAAAAATCCCTTTCTTTGTACAAGAAGTATACTAATTCATATTTTTGACACATTTGTATAAACATTTCAAGTTGGTCCAGGCCAAGATTCAAGAGTCCTCAAACCAAGCAGAGTAGAAGTCTGAAATTTTAGTCTAAGCGAATGTACATAGCACTTAAACATTTAGTTAATCAAGAATCTGAATAACTGGGTTCTCTAATACAATCTGATCACAACACAAAATACCAAACCATAAAAAGAAATTAAAGTTCTGCAGGAATTACAAATAAAATATTCAGACCTATATTTTTAACGAAACAAATATCCACTTTTCCTGCTCCCAATCAACTTCCTATCGAGCCACCTATAGCGACCCCCTCCCTTGCTACAGATATAGCACTTTCTAGATAGTGTTTCACTAACATTTATTCCCCTCTTGCTATATGTCATTGACATAATGAAGTATTTGAGAAATCCTCAAAATACAGTAGAAATATACATAGATATACAAAGTTTTAGTAGCAAGTATAGCATGATTTCATCATTAGCAATTAGCAAAATGCTAGTTTAAAAATTTAAACGTTTGTAAAAGAAAAATGCTATAGCAAAGATTGCTAGTAACCATTTCTAGTTCATTTGTCCCAAAGGAGAAACTTTAACTCATTTTATAAAATTAATCAATTTGAAAACAAACACATCCTAAATGCAATAGATGAAGAGTTCACCTGTAATATAAAATTTTCACAATGGAGGAAAAAAAAAATTACCAGCCTAGGAACGGATGGTGCCTCCAACATGACCGGCAGAAATTCTGGAGTTTGGGCAAGCTTACAAGATATTTGTCCATGGTTGATAACAATTTTTTTTGCATGGCCCAATCACCTTCCTCATACTTGAACATTAATCATAATTTGAGATGCCACGAAACCAAAAACAGAACAGATACCAAATACAATACCAATTAGATTGATATTATGTATAAAAATTTATAAATGTTGTGTAAAACTATGCATGAAAGTTATTTCAGGCATTATTTATAATTAATCACTTTCTTAAATATTCCAAAATTAATACAATACACATGGATTTATGATATAAATGGACACTATAATAATTAGTACATTCTTCTATAAATCATCTTAAAAAAATGTTCCTGAAATAATAAATACAGCAAGTTGCAGTTACTTCGTTTAACAATCGCCTCTTTTTAAAAAATTGGGGGAAAAATTCAAGCTCTTTGCATGGGTACTTTGGCCACTATGCAATGATGTCTTAAATAAATGCTTAATCAATTACCAGTATAGTAAATTTCCTATCAATCTCCTAAAAAGTATAGCCATGACATGCCATGCCTACTGTGAGGGTCAGTTTGTATCCCATCTTCGGTGACTAATCCGGCCTTTTTTTTTAAAACTCTTAAATGCAATAGCTTTTCTGCAGTAGTTGTAGACTGCATTACAATCTGCTATGCTCATGCAATACACATATGCAATCTATGTACGACAGCAGAGGGAATAACATGCCCTAAATACAGTCCTTTGTCCCACTGATCTGGCGTAGGTCACGCCAACTTTTTTAAATACTTCACCCTTCCCTATTCAATATTTTTTATTTTAATATTAAATTTATGAAAAAAGCACCATCATAATTTTCTACCTTACCACATGGAAAATGAAAGTACAAAGTTAAATAGAAGCAGAAAAATCTAAAGCTGATCTCCTGACTTTCACAAGACCAAATTTAAATGGGATTTCATTTATGTATCAAGAGATAAGGATCTCCATACCAGTCTAAAGATAAATAACAAAACAGTGGGACCATTGACTATAAACATCTTTTGCACCGAATGACTTTCGACTTTGCAGTTTTCTTTTCTGAAGACATATATGATTCGACAAATTTTTCTAGCTCTGGTCCAACGGTCTATCCATTAAGCTAGTAATGTTTTATTGTATTTTATCATCTTTCTGCATTTTGTTCTGTTGCAGAATGAAAGTGCCTGAAAATAAATTTCTTTGACTCTGTGGTATAAAAAGGAAATTAAAAGTATCAGACTTATTGGTTTTCAAATACTGAATTACTGTTGGTACCAGGAAAATACTGATATATTGGTAAAACCGATAATCGGAATACCTCTAATCATAATTCATGTGCTAATAATTCCCATTGGCTGTGGTAGTGTCGCATCAAAGTATTTACTTACTCTTGTTAGTCAAAAATTATTTTTGCTACTAGTATTTTTTGGCACTAGCAAACTTTGCTACTGATTTTAAAAATTTAAATCATGCCCTGGTAAAAATATTATACTATAATATTGAAATAAAGCAAAATAGGTGGTTTTCGGTTGAATGTAGTCCAAACTGGAAGTGAAGAATTCCTAGAAATTTCACAATTCCCTACTTGCCAAGGTAGTGCTATAGTTTACATTTTTAGCTTTAGTTAATCTCATTTTTAAGGCTCATGTCAAACTATATATTTGCTAATATACAATGAAATCCAGCATGGGTTACATTCCCCATAATTTTTTAATTAACACAGGCCAAGGACTCAGTTTTATAAGATTCTGATAAGCAAGTTTCTACTGTAATTGAAAGACTGTATTAAACATTCAGACCATATTTGAAAACTATTAAATACATAGTCAAATCCATGTTTAACAAACATTGAGATCCCCCCCCCCCCCCTTTTAAGAATGTTAAACCGCTTTGAAATTTCTTCATAAATAACTTTTTTATAAATAGTTTTTTTCTCTCTTCATTTTGGCATTTTTATGAGACTTTCCACACAAAAATTCTGAACATTTTCAAATTTGGAAAGAAAATTTCTTTTCAATTTATCGTTGGAACTGGTTAGTGACTGGCAGTGTATTGCTGAATAATGGATCACAAAGCTTCAGATTGTGAAAATACCTGGATGGGAGGTTTTCATCCACAACAAAGATATCACATATTACCTGTGATGATAAATAAATATTGGCAAATTAAAGTTCTGTGGCATTCTCAAGCAATTAATGAGTCAATTATTTCCTCATGACTAGCAGTAGATAATGACGTGTTTATTCCCTGTTGATGTTGAAAAATAAACTTGCCCAAGTAAAAACATTTAAACATATTATCTTGACTTAATTATCTAAAAAAGTTCAATAAGACAGTAGTTAAAAATGATAAAAATAGGTTGGCAGCACATGACTTTTACTACAGATTCATTCAGTTTCCTTCATATATTCAGTAATGAAGCTTAATCTAAGCTTTATTGAACAAAATAAATGAAATGCATACTTATATCTGGTTTACAGTTTTAAAAAATTACCGTTTTTCATTTGACAACTTAGTGCATTTTAAAACGACACCAGCCTAACAAAATTAAGTAAATCGAACATATTAACAGAATATCCTAGAGTTATGAGTCTTATTTATTTTTGTCAAAACAAAATTCTCTCTCTCTCTCTCTCTTTCACTCACACACACACACACACACACACACACACTAAGAATAGTATATTTGTGTTTTAAAGGGCTGAAAACAGATCAATTGAAAACTCTAATTTCTATCGCATTCCAATACTTTTCCTATACATTACCATTAGTATAAAGAAAAGTAAATTTTCAAATCATTTTTCACTTAACAAATTTTTCAATTAATAATGGTTTTGTGATTTTGTTAGAGGTTCAACTGTATAATATTTTTGATACTTTCAATCAGGTGTGTACAACCTATGGCCCGCGGATCAATAGTGGCCCGCGAGGGTCGTCGAATTGGCCCGCCATTACGCTGGCAGAATCACAATTTTTTTCCAGTAAAAACAAAAATATATATATAATTTTTTTAAAATTCATTTTTTGATTTTTTTTTTTCATTTTTCAAATTTGCGTGATGTTTATTCACCGATAATATTGCCAACATCGATGTTTTTAATTTCCATTTGTTGAAAAAAAAAACCCCTTCTTTCTAACTCAAGTGAAGTTGGAAGTACGCCACATGGCTTTGTTTCAATCCCCAATTTGGCATCAAAGTTCCTCTTGTTTATTTTCTCCCTTCCTATTGGCAGCAGGCGGTGCTTTATTGTGGATCTCATTTCTTCAATATTGTCGCACACACTAAACTTGAGTATCACGTGTTTCTTATTTCTATTCGCATTTCCCCACGGAGCAAAATATTAGCATTTCGAAGGCGTATAATGCAGCTACGGTGCTAAGTAGTAAAATAAAGCAATGAGTAGCGAAAAAAGGAAAGGTGATTTCCAAAATCGAAAGTTTCAGGATTCTTGGAAGGACAAATGCTGTTTTGTTAATAACAATGGTACAATAACGTGTTTCCTATGTAATGTTACAGTAGCGGTAGCAAAGGAATATAACGTAAAACGGCATTACGAAACGAAGCACATTCCATTCTCATCAGTTCAAGGAATTGAACGTTCTCGGAAAATTGAACGCCTCAAGAAGTCTCTGGCCAGCCAAACCAGCTATTTTCAGAAGCAGACATCTGATTTGGATATTTGTGTTGAAGTAAGCTTGAGTATTGCCCAGCTAATTGCAAAATCTGGGCGACCATTTACTGACGGCGATTTTGTGAAAGACTGTTTAATGATTGCATCAGAAAAACTTTGTTCCGAAGCAAAACACAAATTTCAGAAAATAAGTTTGAATAGAATGACTATTCAAAGAAGAGTGCAGCAATTGAATGAAGATATTGATGATCAACTGAAGCATGCAGCTACACAATTTGAACATTTCTCCCTTGCTGTTGACGAGTCAATTGATAACACCTCAGTGGCTCAGCTCCTTGTGTTCATTCGCGGTATAGACAAAAATTTCTCTGTTACTGAGGAACTTCTTGGAATTTTCCCAATGAAGGGTCAAACAACTGGAAAGGAACTTCTTCGTAGTTTGTTAAACTCGTGTAATGGAGCTGGTTTAAATATGGATAAATTTGTCAACATTACGACAGATGGAGCACTGTCAATGGTTGGAATAAGAAATGGGGGGGGGGGGGGGGGGGGGAAATGATATCGTTACTAAAACAACATCTGGGAGAACGTGAAACAGAACTACTACAATACCATTGATCAGCAAAATTTATGTGCCAAGGAATTGGGTTTTGAGAAGTTAATGATGCTTGTGTGTGATGCAATTAACTTTATTCGTACTAGTGCATTACGGCACAGAGAGTTCAAGGAATTTTTAGCAGAATTCGAAGATCTTGTGTACCACACAGTTCTTCGATCCACGTGATGTTGTGTACCACACAGAAGTGAGATGGCTCAGTCGTGGAGCTGCACTCAAACGTTTTACGGATTTATTAGATAAAATCGTTATGTTTTTACATGAAAATGGAAAGGAAACAAGGCGTTTGGAAGAAGCAAGTTTTCAATGCGATTTGGCATTCCTTACCGATATAACAGGTCATTTAAATGACTTGAACGCAAAATTACAAGGGAAGAATCAATTCAACTCTCAGCTAGTGAGCAATATTAATGCATCTAAAATCAAATTGGCGTTATTCCAACAGCAGCTGAAAAACAAAAACTTTGCACACTTCCCGTATTGTAAGAAAATGAAGGAAAAATTTCCTCATATGAAGATGGAATCCGAAACTCAAATTGAAATTTTACTTGAGTCATTCAATGAGAGATTTTCTGAATTTGAAAAATGTCGTACGAAATTTGAATTATTTAGCAATCCATTTTCTGTTCCTGCAAATTCAATAACAGAAAGTATGCAACTAAGTTCAATTGACTTGCAAAGCTCAAACATTTACAAAGAGCAGTTCAAAGAGAACTCAATACTTTACATCTATGCATCATTACCTGACGAATTTTCGTTCTTGAAACGTAATGCATCTGGGTGCGCTACAATGTTTGCAAGTGCATATATTTGTTAGCAAACTTTTTCACTGATGAATTTGAACAAATCGAAGAACAATTTAAACAACAGACTGATCGACGAAAATCTTTCTGCAATTTTGCACATTGCTACTATAACTATCGAACCAAATATCAAAAACATAACATCAAAAATTTAATCTCAGCCATCACATTAATTGGATTGGTTCCTGGCAAAGACAGATGTAGAATTTTTTTTATTAAATTAACCAAATTTTTCAACTAATTTTATTTTGCTGTAAAACTTTTGTTTTGTGTAAATTTATTATTCTCCAGGGGATGGGGGGGGGGGGTGGGGGGGGGGGGTGGTGCACACCTCTCTGGTTCCACCATTAGCCCTTGGTAAGATACTTTTAATTTTTGTGGCCAATTGTCTAGAAAAGGTTGTGCAGTTGTGCATGCCTGCTTTCAATGATCTGTTGTTCATACATTTTCCAATCACCTTGTGCACCTCAGGCCTAAACTAACTGAAATCTACTAATCAATTCGGAAATACAGTATAGGATCTATTATCCGGACTGCTTGGGACTTCAGGCATTCTGGATAAGAGGTTTTTACGTAATTCGGAACATTTTTCTAAAACTTACTGGAATGGTCTAAAATGTTATAGAAAATTATAATTCATTTTAAAAACATGTATTAAATACAGATTTTTAAGAATCCATATGAAAAGATATACTTGGTTAACTAAAATGCAAATTACATATAATTATAGTATCAAATTTAGGGATTAAGAAAATTTTTGAAAGAAAAATATGTCTGAAAAAAATTTATTATTGAGGGTAGTTATTAGAAGTCTTTTTTTGGAACATTTCAACTGAAGTGGGCCCTCACCGTATTCATCTAATATTTTAGCAGAAGCACCTTTGTTCATATGTTTCAAAATATTTTAAAGTACTTTTAATGAAATTAAGATGAGAAGGATGTTCATTTTTAATTGAAATGAGAGATTCAACTATGGGTGCAAATATATCAAATTCTAATTTATGCTCTTCAAATGTATTTCTAATATGCCTTATAATTCTAAATGCCTGAATAAATAAAAAAATTTAATTTCTTTATCCTAAACATATATCTCAATTTCATCAACAATATGTTTAAAAATAATATCCCAGCATAAAAAGCCCCCAAAATATAAAAATATTAGTGGATGGAAACAGATTGAAAAAATGGAAAATATTTAAAAATAAAACGAAATATATCAGCGATCGTGTTTACATAAAAAAATTCCGCGATATTGCTAAACTGTCTTAAATACTAATTAATAAATGTAGCACGTTAAAACTCCATAAATATACTGCAATGGAACTTTTTGATAGGGTCAATTTTCAGTTCAAAATAGCCATTTTCATCCAAATAATAGGATTTCATTGAAAATGATTTTGATGTTGGAATTCCATCAACTTTTTTTAAAATATTAAATATGTGTATATTTTCATGGAGATGAAAAAAAATCGGGGTTTTCCGAGAAAATGACAAGTTTATTGCTTAGGTTAAGCATTTAAAGAGATCTGTCAGAAGGCCCTGAATGACATTTTATAGCTGCTATATTTTTCTTCGAATTTTGGCAAAAGTTAACTCTCATTAATTTCGGGAATTCCTTATTTAAACGTACTTTCTATCATCTCGGAAATGCGCTGATGACCTTTTTTTTTCTAATCTTTTCCAATAAATGTTTGTGCAAAATAGTGTGAATTCTGTGCGGCACATCGCGTTTGAAGGGCGTAGACAAAGCAAATAGGATTTCTTTAGCGATATTATCGGAATATTTCAAGCGAAAAAGTTTCAATACTTTTATTGAAAATCAAAGTCCTGGAACAAAGAGCAGAAAAGAAAATGTAACGAATTCTGACGAAACCTTTGTGCCTAGTATGCTCTGCCCTATATACCCAGAAAAGAATGAAACGCCATTAAAAAAAGCACCTTGCCGTGACTTGTCCGTAACTAAGGCTCCTATATCTTAATATTATGGGTGTCTCCAAAGATTCGCTTTGCAGAGGCTGCAATTACAGCGAAGAAACTGCAGCTCACATTCTGTGTGAATGTGAGGCCTACTCTGCTCACAGATTCGAACACATTGGTCGTCATGTGATTGAACCCTGGGAGCTGAACGACATTCCTGTCAAGTGCCTGCTTATGTTTGCATCGGCTACTGGTCTCTTCTCTTAGGGACCTTCACTTTTTGGGGTAGTACAATAGACCTCTGGTCGATGTGCTAGGCTCTTCTGGAGCCACCCACCTTTATATCATTCATTCATTCAAGGCTCCTATATATACAGGAGCCATATCCGTAACTAGTGAAGAATGGAATGACACGTCTCGCCATGAACACTAACTAGATAGATCCTTTTAGCCTTCATGCGTCTTGCCCATGCCGGATGCAGCCGCTTCGGAAATTTTCAGGAAAAACGGTGCTACTTCAGATATTTTCCGGAAAAGAGGAGTTGAACTATGGAGATACGAAACCTCCCAGAAAAAACACGATCCACGGAAAATTTTCATTCCTGCTTTTCATTTGTTCTCGCGAGAATTCCTCGCGTTCGTTTTCTAAATTTAAGAAGGATCAGCGGTGGAGAGTGCACGCGAATTCCCGCGTGGCATTTTTTTCTGCGCGGGATTTTTGAATTTCATGCACGGATCGCGCGTACCCTGGAAAAATGTAGACTTCAATGCATTTTTTTAAAATTGATATTACTAATTAAAGCAAAAAAGCATTTGGCGGGATTTTAAACAAAAAATCGCTATTTGGCGCAATATTTGGCAAATAATCGCGTGTTGGCACAGAATTTGGCATTATTTTGCCAAATTCCGGTTTTGAGAGAGTCCGGATATTGGGGTGCCGGATAAGAGGTTGCGTACTGTACTTGGATTTATTTCTTCAGTTCTGGGCCTGCTCACACTGATGGATACCCAAGTATTTCTAAAATGATTTTCTGCATTTTATGTTGTAACCTAGTTACTTATTGCTTGTGCATATTGATTTACTTCTTTTCCCAACTGATACTCTGATTCCTTCATAAGTAGCAATTGTATTAATTAATAGTTTTTGCAGCATCTTTGGTTTATTCGCTAAAACCTTTACATGCGGGAAATGTTGCACCTATAATGATCCTTATTGTAATATATCAAAATTTTGATTAAATTTTTAACACGGGAAATGTAAAAATTGCTGACATTGGCAAATTTCATGCAATTTTGAAAAAGTTTTGCATCATTACGTACCATATGATAGACATGCAGAGCAAAATTGAGAAAATAGTTTAAAGAAATTTAATTCTTAAAATTGCAATATCTTTTAGTCGGCTTATGCCATTTAGTTAACAATCATTCCTGCACAAAAGTAAAAAATACTTCAGTTGCCATACCTTTTATAACAGTATGTTTACAACTGGTTCTAATAAACTACAAAGCACGAATGGCAACTTATAATTTAACACAGACGAGTATTTTTATTAAAATTATAATTTAGCAAAAAATACCAATATATTAGTCACTCTCCATTAGGATCTAAAAAAATATAAATGTAAACTAGTGAAATAGCACAACTAAGTTGCAAATAGTTTTCATATAAAAATAATTTATGAATAAGCTCAATAGACTATTACCCTGAGGGTAATTGAAATGTGTATGCATACATAAAAACAGAAGCTCAACAAAAAGTAAAGTTTTAAAAACGCTACCCCAGTTCCAATAGCAGCAAAGGCATCTTCCAGCTCTTTTTTAGCATCACGTATCAATTCTTCGGTATCTTCAATTTTTTCTTGAATGTCCAGAAGAATGTTTTCTAAGTCTGTAATTTCAACTTCTCTATCAGCAGATGCAAAACTTCCAGCAGATTCATCAATAGGCTTATTTTTCACATTTTCTAGACATTGCTCAAGTATGCATTTTGTTGTTCGGAAATTATCCAAAGCTTCATAATACATCTTATCCAGTAACAGTACTAGTCCCATTTGATAGTATCTTCGATGTAGTTAAAAAAAATCAATTTAAAATACAATTAAATTAGAAGATAACCAAATTAGGACTATTTAATGTTTAGTGTGTTATACCACCCTTTTGCAAAAAAACAAAACAAAGCACCATGAAGAAAGTGACTGTTTTTATTGAAATTAAATATGAGTACAACTCATACACAGCTAATTAAATGATTACAAAATCAAGGTCGCAGGACCCATCAATGGTTAGCAATTGCACATTGAATTTTCAAACGAATAATTGGTGAAACCCCCCCTGGCGGCAATGCATGCTTGAATACGTCTAGGTAAGGAGGGATAGTTTCCTAATGTCATTCTGCGATACATTCTGCCAGGCATTCCTCAATTGTTGCTTTAGATCTGCAACATTTTGGGGTGTCCAAATCTGGGGGCCTAGTATGTCCCATACATGCTCGATTGGCGAAAAGTATGGTGACCTTGCTGGCCTATCAACAGCATAGAGACAGTCCACAGATATGCAAGCCATATGAGGAGTGGCATTATCTTGTTGGAAAATGGCCCCAGAATGTGTGTCATGAAGGGTAAAGCAAACAGTCGTAGGATTTCATCAACATATCGTTGAGCTGTTCAAGTTGTATGCAGGATAACTAGAGGTGACCTGCTGTCGCAAGAAATAGCACCCCACATCATCCACTAGGGGTAATGGCTGTGTGCCTGTGTAAAACAAAGGCTGATTGGGACCGCTGGCCCTGGTACCTCCACACGCGCACCCGATGGTTATCTGCTAAAAGACAAGCATGATTCATCGCTGAACACTATGCGATGACAGTCTGCTGGCAGCCATGATGCTCGGTTACAACACCACTCCAAACGACTCTGTCGATGTTGCTATGCTGTGGGGTTATGAGCAGATGTCTAAAGGATGCCATGAGCATAACCCCACCTCAGCCAAGTACTGTGAGATGATGAAAGGTACCATGGGTGGTACAGAAGAGGCTGCAGCACATTGGATGGCAGACAATAATTCCATTGGGCCAGTTCGGGCCTGTCACACAATCATCCAATTTTGCCCCGCATTCGTGCACCTTGGCCTTCCAGAGCCTTCATTCCGCCGATGAGTTCCTTTCAGAAACAATTGCTGCCAGCACCTTTGCACAGCAGTGTCAGTTCGGTGCAGGTGGTAGCTTATTGCTCGGTATGACCAGCCAGCTTCACACATCCTGATATACGATCATGTTTAAGCTTGTCTAATTGCTTATAAGGTCTTCGGCATTATTAGTTGTGTCTCTACGGAACTGCAATGACGATAACGAACAAGGTTAAACTGTCCACTTTTTTAACCTGTTTTATAGGATACTAGTTGAGCAGTAGAAACACTAGCTATGATTGAAGTTGGATACTAGTTGAGCAGTAGAAACACTAGCTATGATTGAAGTTAACACTCATTGGCCTTGCAAATTTAATCATTTGCATACTTAGTATAATGGAATTTGTATGCGAAACTTCGAAATGATCGGATTATTTTTTAGAGGTGCTTCATTTTTTTTGCAAAAGAGTGTACATGCATTTATTCATATTACTGGATTGTAACACCTAAAATCAAAATATAAGAGGGAGGCCATTCTTGCACAAAAGGGTGCAAGAATGGCTTGCACACTTTTGTGCAAGCCATTCTTGTAACAGCTAAAAGCAAAATATTTTTAAGAAGGGGGGGGGGGGGGGAGAGGGAGGGGGTTGAAAATGAAACTACTTTGATTTACAAGTTGTAGGTTACAATTTGTAGGATGACGGTTAGAAGCTACTGGAAATTGCTATTGGGTGATTCTTCAAATGTAAGTTAAAATAACCAAAAGTTTAATATTGGTTACAGACAAATTGAAAATATGCTATGCGCAATGACCAGATTAGTATGCACCATGATACCCAGAATGTAACTTTACCTTCAACTAGATTTGCCAAAAAATGATGACAAAATATAACAAAAAAGATTTAACAATGAAATAGGCATAAGGTGAGTGGACCATTTTAATGTAGTAAGGAAAACAGTGATTGATGTGAAGAAATAGGCATGTATTTGAAATGTTTTGAAAACTTTGTTTGATAATAAAATTTTCAAAAATCTTTTGTTATTTTTTAATAATTCAAAATTTTAAAAGCTTCTGCTTATTTTTCAAATCTAAATTTTGAGCATGATAGTAACTTAAAACTTTTGTTTTGAAGAAAAGTTTTGAAACCGTAAAAATTTGCTTTTATATATATGTATATTTATCCCTTTTACCAAACGAAAGCAACTCTCGTCTAGCGTTAATTTCTTAGATTTAACTCTATCTATTGATAATGAATATTCATTTTTGCCAAACATTTTTGATAAAAGAAAAAGTTTTCCATTTAAAATTCACAAGATAATCAATTTTAACTCATGTATGAGTAAACAGGTATATAAAAATATTTTAATAAATCAATTTCATAGGATTTTTAGGTTATGTGAAAATACACAATACAGTAACCATCTAGCAGATTTATTTCAATACTGTAAGGCTGAATCATATCCAGTTAATTTTGTTAAATATCACTTTAGAAATTTTGAATACTATTTATAATATTTTATTTATTGTTTTAGTCTAATTTGAAATTGCTATTGTATACTTTAAACATTAAAATATTCTTTGAGATTTTGTCTTAGTAATAAGTTTTGGATACATATTATATAATTGTTAATTATTACTTAGTATATTGCATATACTTATTTTTCTTTATTTTATCTTTATATCTCTAATTTTTGGGAGGAACTCTCTAGTACTCTTTCCTATTACTTTGTTTAGTGCAACGAAATATGTGTCTTGTATAATGGTGATGAAAAGTATGACTTTAATTCTATCTGAATCATTGTGGATTATTGGTTAGATTGCTTATATGTTTGCTTTATGCACTTTCATCATATTCCTTCCAATTTCCTTTTGTTATTTTCATATATGTTATTGTCTGGAAATGTGTCGGATCTTTTGACGTTATTTCGGCCATGTGGCTGTATCGTTGAGCAAAACACATTTGGAACCTCTGTGGATGCAAAGATCCTTGATAAGCTGGATCCACAGAGCTTCTATCCAATTTCATATTTTTGGATTGTATCTTTTCTCTTATTTTGTCATTTTAATATTTTGAGCCTCCAGATTTTGATAATCCTTTGTTGTTTGAACTTAATTTGTATGCATCGCTCCTGAATGTTGGTAAATTCATGTGGATTATTGATATTTAAAATTAAGATCATTTTGTCTTTTATGGTAGCATTGTTTTCCTTTTGTCTGATATTTCCTTTCATATCATCTTTACTTAATTTTCCTCAGTATTGTTTTTGAACCAGGGTATGACACTGATCATGTTTTAAATTAGTATAACTATTTTTATTTTATTTTTAATTTTATCTTTTTTACTATATATATATATATATGAGAAAATTGTCTCTAGATTCAAACTATAAGAATGATCTTATTTTGAAAGTCGTTAACTATCATTATATCAGATTAATTATGAAATATTTCTTTAAATTTAATCAAAGTATGAAAATAAAATTATTATCATTGATCATTGCAAATTTCACTTTCTTGTTGTGTACCTGCAAAGTAAAGAGTAAATCACTATTCTTGACACGTTTTTATTAAAGAGTAACCAAATTTTTAAATTATTTTACCATATAAACTATCTGAGAAAAAGATGTGTGCAAAGGAGTTTTTAAAATGCAGTTTTAAAAGATTGAAAAATGTGATAAATAGCAAAATTTTAAAGTGATACTTCACTTTTAGTAGAAAGAAATTTAACTTGCACTTAAGCAAAACTGGTTATTCTGTTTACACATTCCTGTTTTTTTGTGTGTTTGTTTCTGATTTTTTTGCTAAAATAGTGACAATAGCTTAAACAAACCATGGCTAAAAGCCAAACAAGAAAAACTTAGAGAAACGAATTTGACACTGAATATTCTCATATTTACAAAACATAATAAAAATGAACAATTTACATGCTCAGAATTTATTATGGTTTCTAAAAATTTTCTAGAAACATTTATTAAAATCAAGCCAAATAAATATGTTCATCTTGCACAAAGATGTCCATTGCACATTTTTGCTAACATATTTTCAATCTTGTAAATACAATATACTTCCCATACATTCAGGATTTTAGTAGTGTCGAATTAATGCATGTTAAACTAAAACGGGGTAAAAAATCAGAAAAAACAACAACAAGTTTTAAATAAAAGAATGGTGGATAATAAACGACATATGTATTTGACTAGAATGCCACACAGACTGGTTTTACAGTATGTGAAAAAAAATTAAATTAATTTAAAATTTATACGGTAAACTTCAATGAACAGAAGTTTGAGTAATGGCACAAACTCATAGACATTTTCAAATACCTGTATTTGGAAATGTGAGCGAATGGACCCAAATGTCATATGTGAGGCATACTGGATTATTTGAGCATGCCAAATTAATGGAATTTTACTGTACTTACACCCTAAATATGTTTTACAGTACATTTAGCAATGTGGATAAATACTGAAACAGAGAGAAAACAACTGCAATAATATGATAAAAGGATACGTTTCTGCCAAAATCCGATCATCTGGTTTCAAATGTTTCTTCTGGATTTCTAGACATGCTTTTAAGTCTTCTACAGCAGAAGCATTTCTGTCGATTTCCATACTTAATTCCGCAAGCAAATGCAATATTTCAGCACATTTCAATTCAGATTCAACAGTTCCTTGCCTAAGGAGATAAATATAGTGAAAAAATATTAAATATGATATGTAGCATGTCATATACACATTAAAAAAGGGATCGAAAGTTTCATTGACTTTCACAAGCAGACCTGCTGATCACTTAGAACCGAAAAACAACACAATGCATGGTGATAATTTTTAAAGCCTATTTCAGATATATAAATTCTTGAATATAGGGATTTTTTTCCCCCTATATCAATATTTTATTAAATACACTGATTAAATCTAATAAACAAAAACTTTTATGTTGATAATTATTAAATTCAACATGCAACATTAATCTAAACAAAAATATTAATTTTTAAGGAAAATGTATTAATACGAAACCATTAAATGTCCAATGTAGCTCATGAATTTTTGCTTTTCATTAAAAGTACGAAAACATTAACATTGGATTTATTTTTCATTTAAGAAAAAATATGGAAACATTGCATTTCACATGTGATAATCACTAACTTTTTTTAAAACTAACATATATGGCTGACTTAACTTCTTTCAAATATTCAATGGGATAGGGGAATTCATTGTTGGGAGAAATCTGAAATCTCTCAGACAGAAAAAAATTTCTCTTTCAGCATGAAAAAAAAATCCATTAGAATTCTCAAATGGGAACATTTAGTAAATGAATACTATTATTTTATTTGTGCTTAAATACATTATTCAAGTTTTCCTTATCCTTTGCACAAAGCATTTTTAATGGAAGAGTTACATTATTCCAAATCTAAATTTTGCAACAACACTCATTAAACACACTTGATATCCTTTATCAAGAACAAAAACTTGAAATCTAATATACAAATAGTATAAATAGGAGATTTGTGATTATTTTGAAGATCAATGAGAAAAAACTAAAATGGTTGGATTTGAATTTTCAATAGACTAGAAACTTAATCCGCTTAATATTTAACAAATGTTATATAAAATTGCAATTAGAGCATTCAAATGAAATCTTAATAACAAGTATGTTTTAGGAATGAAAAATAACATGGATAAATTTGACCACAAATGGACTAAAGAATTAAATACCTGTGAAAAATAGCCTTTGCTGTTTCAAGATTATTCCACGCCAATTCAAGATCATCCTAAAAAATTCAAAGTCAAATCATGAAAATAAAATTTAATGAGCATAATTTTTCAAAATACCAATTAAAATATCCAATAACACTCTTAATCTGGAGATTTGAAAAAAAAAAATAGTTGATATTTCCATTAACATTAGAACAATGAAAGAAGTCATTTTGACTGCATAACTACATT
The DNA here is from genome assembly GCA_951213105.1 of Amaurobius ferox. Taxonomy (NCBI): domain Eukaryota; kingdom Metazoa; phylum Arthropoda; class Arachnida; order Araneae; family Amaurobiidae; genus Amaurobius; species Amaurobius ferox. The sequence goes on along the minus strand of OX578150.1, from coordinate 125,664,627 downwards.
AAGTTATGCGGTCAAAATGACTGCTTCCGTTATTCTAGTGTTAACTAACTGAGCTATAATTTAATGTTCTCTTCAGACCCTTTTAATGGGGGCACCACCCTGCTACAATTTGCATCTTATGATATGTAAAAAAGCATTTGTGTCTTATGAGAAAATGAATCTAATTTAGATAAGAAACATATTCTAGACTTCTGTGCTCTGGATAATAAAACTTAATCCTGCAATTTTTATCTGGCTCTTAGTATCATGATGAAATAAATACTATACACCAAGTTATTCAGTGCATTAATTACACCTTGCCAACAATAGACCCTATCCAGCACACCTTTTACCAGAATCTAAGGGAGGGAAATCCTTAGCTATATATTTGGCTGCTTTCCAGACTGTACCAAAGAATGATTGCCAATTATTGCGAAATCTTATTCAAACGATTGGAGCCTGAAGTAAAGCTGTGCAACAAAACTAAAAGTTTTGAAATGAGATAATAAAAATCAATGCTTTTCAAGGACCTATTATGAAAATTCAAGCACTTTCAAGGGACCTTGAAAACCAAAATAAAAATCATGCACTTTTCATGGACTATGATCCATAGTAAAACTAATATTTTATTAAATAAATAACTATGACATTAAATGTATATTTATGTAAGGCATATTGTCTTAAAATATTAAATATTTCATAATAAAATTAAAAGTAGCAGATCTAACCCTTTTTAAAAAAATACAGTTGATAAGCTTGTTAAATAGTCTATATTATGAACTTAAATAGTAGTAAATAATATTTTCTTATACTTTGTATTGCTCCTATATGGAATTATGACTATAGCAAGTATAGAATTCATTAATAGATTAACTTTATATTCAACTGAGTTTTGTATTCAAGTATATTAATTTTTTTTTAAACTGGCTAAGATCAGGAATATCTAAATCAGGATAGATGCCAAAACTGCTAGGGATAGATATTTTTATATATTTTATATCCACACAGACCTTGAAAGGTATAATAGAAAGCGAAGCCCAAAGTAAAGCTTAAAATTCCCACTCACCAGTCACCACACGGCGATTAAATTTCTGGCGATTAACAAAATCCTGACTACAGACCAGGGTTCCCACTAAGTCAGGAAAAGAGGGGGAGAATTTCTCTCCTTCCAGAAAATTTTGGGAGAGATTTTCTGTCATAAGGAGAGAAACTTGAAATTTAATTTTTTATTTTACCATGCTAATTTAGAAAGTAATAAAAAAGAAAGCATTAACTATAACTCATATTCTTCGACATTTAAATTTTTTAATTCTTAAAACTAACATTCTTTTTAAAAAATAATTAGGAGTCGTTTAAGTATTAAAGCACATTTTTGGTAATTTTATACCTCCCCCCCCTCCCCACTTGTTAGCAATAATACTCAAATTCCTGACTTCCCCCATGCTTACGTTATGATTTTATTTGCTTATAATAACGTCTACATGGGTTATTTTAAGTAAAATGACTCACATGCGAATTTACGATATTTTTGTCTGTAAACTGCAAAAGTCGAGGGCCGACTGTATTTACTTTATATTTTGATTTTTAAAATCATTTTATGATCAATTTTCATGCAGCAATAGCAATTAAAAATTTTAACGATTTTTGATCGCCGAGAGCGAATATCGATGAAAACTATTTCACTAGGCAAATAGAATTGGGTAATAATTTTGACCTGATGTTTGAAATTGGATTCTTTTTTTGTATTTTTTACAAAACTTGCAGAACATAGGGTTGCATTGTCCTTTTGTTGAATCTCAAGCCAATCATGTGATTTTAGCCATTTTGTTTGAAAAGTGTCGACTTTTTTTTTTTTTTTTTTTTTTTCAAAATAGCTCTTTATTTCATAAATAATACGTTTGCAAAATAATTTTTCTGTATAAAACGCGAAACAATTACAAACACTGTAGTCGATGCAAACAGATTGGAAAAGTGGGAAATATTTTTCAAATTAAACGAGGTATGCCGAGGATCGCGTACAAATGCAGATTTTCGTGATGCTGCTGCAAAATAACCCTTCATTTTATTAATAATACGGTAGAAAAATGGTTTGGTTTTCATTCTTTGTATATTAAATGAAATAATTATAAAAAAAATCAGTCGATGCAAATATATTGTAAAAATGGCAAAAAGATATTCATTGGTCATCACCCCTCAGAAACTGTGGGGATTGCCGTATTCGAGCGTCGTTTACGCAATCACGGACAAACAGATTTTCAGATGTAAGAAGGGACTGATAAAAAAATTCGTGGCTTTGTTCAAATTTTGCGATATTTTGGGGCATATATGGCCAATTTCATGACATTTTCGGGATTTTTGTAACCTGTAGACATACTGTGTAGGGGGAAAAGGATTTTCGTCCGAGGAAAGAAGAAAATTTCTCGAACAACACACGAAAAATGCGGGAAGTACTCGGAAAGAACAGAAGCAAAAAAAAAAGCAAAATTTTATTTGATCATAAAAAAAGCAAAATTTTATTTGATCGAATTTGCGACCCACGTAAGCGGGGTTATACAGACACTTATAGTTTTCTATATAATATCTCGCTAATTAGAAACACGTAGTACTTTTAGTGTGCCCAAATTGCGATTGACTGCGATTAACACGACGAGGATACCAAAGCGCGGTCCGCGACCGCGCGGCAATCGGCCCGCGATTCGCAACAACGAGGCGACTGATCGCGATTTGCGGTCGCGAAGCAATCAGCCCGATCTACCAGCCGCGGGGCGCCGGGGACTGAAAGGATTTCTGGAGAAATTTCAGTCGCCAAAAATGGCGACATGTCCACCGCGAATCTGCATCTCTAGTCATCGGATTTCTTGATATCCAATTTGAAGGAAAAAATAATTTTAAATCGGAACTGGAGAGAGAGAAATTCTCGTACAGCCTAAATTTTTACGCGAGAATTTTTATGGATTTCGAGAGAATCTCGCGGGTTCGCGCTGAAATGGGACCCCTGCTACAGGCCAAACTCTGTGATGCTTAGAATGACCCTTCTCCCTAAACACTTCCACTTGTGAAGTAACAAAAATCTGTCAACAATTGCTACAATACTGCTACAACTCTTCCGTAGTTGTTCTCCCCTACAAGGTGATCGTAATTTATTGCATTTGCAACCGAGAATGAGTGCAATTCGCATTCCTATCTTACCCCTCCCCTTACCCATCAATGTGTTTTGCGACATGCCGTGGCGTAGCGTCTTTGCCGCGCTCTATGCATTGACCTAAACACCCCCCATTTTTATAAGCTATATGAAGGAGTAACTACGCTGCTTCGAGGAGTATCTAGCTCTTTGGTACTAATAGGTCTTTCATCATTTTTACACCTACCATAAATTTAAAAGGGTTCCCTAAAGCAGATGTACGAAAGTAATTACTATCACTCGCTAAAAAAAAATGTTGTGCGAAATTCACCCTCACTATTTTCAGCACGTGAATTTATTTATTGGTTAAATATTCATTATAGCATGTTTTTCATAATAAAAAAATTAAAAGAATTAATACATATGAAAGAGTTTCGGGAATTCGCTGCATCTCGGGACCGGAACAAGCGAACTTAAATTTTGGCGTCCGGCGCAAATAAAAGACATCAATCTTGGGGAAGGGGGAATTCTTTTCCTAGCTGAATTGCCGATATTGCCATGTTATGTATTATTGTTTTACTTTAATCTACATATGCACAGTCCATAAACAACCATATGGAAATTATGAATGTGTGTAGCATTGACTAAAATAGCATGTTTAAGGATACTAACCCGGACATACTTCGTATTAATTTTAAAGCTAGATCACGAGAATTTCACAATTTTTAAAGTCTCGATGCACTACAGTTTTTTGCTCAGAAATTTCAGATTTCCTTTTATAGATTATACCCTGTTTTAAGTTATTAATGTCTCATCAATGATGTAAAAACTAAAAATGTATGAGTTTCTAAAATGTTGCGATCGCGATGATTGAAAATTTACAAAGTAAATTATCAAATAATAAAAACAAGATTATAAATTTATTAAAAATCATCGAAAATCATAGGTAGGCTTCTTAAAAGTAATAGCGAGGAATAAATAATAGTAAATGCTTCACCAGCTTGGAAAAGTAGAAAATAAAATGATCTAGATGAGAAAACTTGAAATTGCTTAAATTGATTGAATTTAAAATTGCCTCCAACAATATTTGAATGCTTCATGATAAATGAACTTTTTTTTATGATCTATTGGTAAACAAATGTTATAAAACGCCTGAAAAGACCTATAATAAAAATCATTGGTAAGATAACAAGGTTAAAAAAATTAGTGAATATAAATATTCAAAAATGGGATACATGAAAAATTTAAATTTGAAAAACCTTTAAGAAATGGAGAAGATCTGGATAGGGACACTAAAAGAATAGAATTAGTTTTAGAAAAACACTTAAAATAAGTTTTGAAAAGTTATTAAATTTTAATAATGAGAAGTTAGCAATAATAAATGCATTTTAACAATATTACTCATTAAAAAATTTAAATATTTCTGTGAATTTGCCCTTGTGTTATTATCAAATATTAATAAAAAAGTGTGTATCTTGCCAATCTCTTAAATTTCTCCCAATTTTTAAAATCCTCCTCCTTTGCCTCAACATCCAAATAATAGATTGTATAAAAGTAGATTAGCTACGGTGAGCTTTCTTGCTAAAGACATATAGTGACTAATGTTTACTGTATAATAAATCTATAAATAAGTAATAACAGCAAATTCCTAAATTATTATATAAAATGCTTAAACACAATTTTGCATAACATTAAGCAAGTTGAAAAAAAACATTGCACATTTTGCAGCTATCAACAACTGGCCATTAAACTACATGGATCTATCGGTCAGTGGCTACTAACTAAAAATGGAAATTTTAAGCCTTAGCCCCAAGGAGTATAGAATTTATTTGATAATTTTATCAGTATATTATATTCATTTATGGATGCAACTGTTAAACTAACCAGGCAAGGTTAAAGCAGATTACTAACATCGTTACAATAGGAAAAATGTAACAAAATATAACACTCCATAGCAGAAGAAACCAACAAGGATAAGTATGGTTCAGTGCTATAAATCAATTTATAATTTGTTGTTTAGAAATAAACAATAAAATGACATTAGATTTACACAAAAAAATTTATATAATATTGTCACAGATATATATGCCACATTTTAATAAAAGGCCAGGAATTTTATATTTATGCTTCCTAGCCTACTTCTATTAAGGAAATTTAGCATTTGAAAGCTGATTTAAGGGAGTATGGTACACAAATTGATGAAATCTCCAATTTTGAAGTTATAGTTGTAATTTTTTGTATTCAGGTACATCTTAAGTATAGTAAACAAAATGTGATATTCAAAATTTTAAAAATTAAAAAAAATTATTTTTTAAAAATAAAAATTTCAAATATTTAGCAAGTTTGCTTTTTGATATAAGTAGAAAAATAATTTTTCTAAAATTTTAATTTAAACATTTTTTAACATACAAATATGTAAGTAATAAATTGTTTTCACAGTTTTTGTAAATATGAATCAGAAAAAATTTAATAAAAAATAATGTAAAAAAATGTGATTTTGCAGCTATCCAAACAATATTTTACACCAAATATTGTTTTCGAAAATCATAAAAAAACAAACACATATTTCAGCAATTGTTGAAGACAAATTAAAGAAAAGTATATATATAACAATTGTTCCAAATTTTATTCATATCCATGCAGTAGAATTTGACTTACATCAATTTAAATTTATAAAAATGTCGAAAATCACGTCTTTGAGAAAAAAGGCATTAAAGTTTAACATGGCTGGTGACAACTTCAGTAGTTCAATTTTTAATATTGCAATATAATCAGTTCTATTTAACGTTGCAAGATGAATTTGATATCATTGGAACCAGAAAATTATGATTAAAAAAAAAAAGAGAGAGAGAGAGAGATTTTTCAGGTACCATACCTCCTTAATGTAAATTGCATTGCATACTTTAAAGATAAAAAAATTAGAAAATTTATGCCAAAATTTTTGAAGACGTCAAACTTAAAATATTGGATTTTAAGGTTTTTACTGTGTATGCCATGAAATTTTGAAACATGCTTATACAGTATATATATATTTTTTAATTCAATACTGTTCCATTGAAATTACCCCTTTTACATAGCATGCATGATACAAAAATTGGATATTTCAAATAATTTTTGCATTTCCCATGGGGTTTGAAATTAAAAAATTCTACTGTATTAATGCAATAAAATTTAATATAAAAAAAAAATCAAATTAAATTGAAATCATACATCAGTCTCTTGGTTTTCATCAGTATTTTCTTCAGTTTTATTTTCACCCGAGGAAGTGACATTATCACCAACTGCTTTACTCTCGTCAGATTCCTCCTTGGCTGCATCAGCACTTTCTGCAGGTTTTGAGATTTCCTCTTTCGCTCTGGCCTCACTGCTGGTTTCATCTATAACTGCAGGTGGTGAATCGGTAGATTCTGAAGGTTCTTTTTCTTCTTTGTCTGCCTCTTCAGTTTCATTATTTTCTTCCCCACCCTCCTCTTCTGTTCAACAAAATATTAAAAATCAAATTTAATATATCTACAATTGAACTTCTCTAAACTGATACTTCAATAATGGATATGCCTTTTCATTTTTCAATTGCTTAAAGCATACAAAATGAATCTTAATCTTACAAGTAAATTACTTTTTAATATGAAACACTAAATTTGCTCGAAAGCAATTCACTTTCACTAGTTGACACTACGCAAATTCATACCGGTGACCAGCCCATAGGGCCATTTTAAAGAAACTTATATTAGCTTTTTAATAATAAGTAGTGGTTAACCCAGCATACTCCCACTGTACAGGTGTGGTAAATAAGTGCCTTTGACCAACTACATGGACTTTAGCTCCAGTTGAGAAATACAGTCTTTAAAGCTAAGCTCTAGCATAATTAGAAGCTGAGGTATAATCAAATTAGTCAAATGCTTAAAATTGTGGGAGATAAGTTTATAAGTGTACAGGTCCAAAGGGTCTCTAATCTATTTTATTTTATTGATTGGTAAAATAGGAGATGGAAAAGTGCCATTGATTTTTGATAGTGTTAATAGTTCTCAAAATAGTATAGCTTTCATGTATAGCTGCATAATTAATACACTAAATTGAAATATGCATATTTTTACACAATTATAATGCATTTATTTTCACTCCATGCACATTTGAAAGAAGAGATGTGGAGAGGGAATAATACAAACTATATAAAATGCTCAAAGAGGGCTAATTAACACTTAGTGTTAACAAAGGTTACCTAGAAAATAAAAGGATTAGAAAAAGAAAAGTGGTAAGATGTAAAGATGACATAAGATTGGTACCCCATTACTAAAAATTACATTTCTGTCAAATATATATTGGTGGAATTTTTAGCAAACTTTAACAAATGTCCCCAAAATGTGGGATTCACTTTTCGGGGACATTTGTTAAAGTTTGCTAAATTACACTTTTTTTAAATTTAAAGAAATTTCTGCTCAAACAGTTAAAATACTGGAAGCAAAGATGACAAATTTGGGTCAGGTTAAAAAAAAAAAAAAAAAAAAAAAAAAAAAAAAAAAAAAAAAAAAAAAAAAAAAAGTGTTTTAGGTTTAAACCATTTAAAAACGTAAACAAAAGAGTTTTTTTCAAATCAAAAAGCTGGATAAAAAAATAATTAATATAAAACTTACACAAAATAATTTTAAGTACATTCTTAAAAGTTTTTATTAAAAAACTTCAAAAAATTGTTAAATTTTACATTTAATAAACATTAAATGTTAACAAATTGGAAAGTAAACCATTTTTGTGTACTAGTAGCAGTAAGAACATACTGTGACATCTGTCAATTAAAATTGGCTAAATAAATCTATATTGAGGAGAAAATATATATACATAAACTTAACGATAAAAAACATGTGCATACTTGATAATCTACATATAACCATGCAAGTACTCAAACTTTAAAAACTGTATTAAAAAATAGGAAATGACAAACACCATTACAATTACAAAAACAACTAATTCTATTTTACTAATTACATTTATAGCAAAACCATTAAGATAAAGTTAATAATAAAATTTGTATTTGATGTGCCCAATGAATATGAGCTGTATTATATAAAACACAAGTACAACTACTTCATTTCAAAAATCAGTCAGTGGACTCCGATTCATAATTTCAAAATCATTTTCATTTTAAGTGATTTTAAAAATGTTCAACTAAGCTAAAAACATGATAGGTCTTAAATCAATTTAAGTATTTATTTTGTTGAGAGTTCTAGAATTTGAAGTCAGATATTACTTAAATAACAAAAAATAAAACATATCAAATCATTGATCTCCATCATTTAAAAAATGAAGCAGCTAATCCGGAGACCAATTCACCGTACTTTCAGCTCACTCGCCAAGTCGCCGTTAAGCGTTCAGATTGTGAGCACTTTATGTTGTAATCTGGTAACCTCTTGTATCAGTGCTTTTTGATGGTAATTGTGTAACATCCAATAAGAATATTCACAAAGGTGATGTAAGAATACGTTTTTGTGGTTGCTGCAGTTTTCTGATGTAGAAGCACATTTCTTTTGCCATAGTTGCATATGCTTTTATTATTTGATTTTTTGTATAAAATTCTACTATAATTTGGAAAATAAAGGTCTGAAAGAAGTGATTAATTGGTAGGTTATGAAAGGGATTATGAGTGATAAGTATGTTTGTCCTAAATGTGGAGATGCAATGAAGTTGAGTGTGAGAGACTCTGAACGACTGATTTGTTTGAATGGAGCATTTTTAGCATTTCAACCAGAAGAGGAGTTCTGAAGATTAGTGTTTTTCGTTTAATTTATCCAGTGTTTTAAAACCTGGTTTATATTTTTCTGTGTTTAGAAAATTGCCTCCTTTAAAAGTTCTTAATTTTTTCAGTTAGAGTACAAACTTTTTTTTTATAAGTATCAATTTTTTGAAATTTTGTTAGAGTACAAATTTTTTTTCTAACATCGACCACTGGTACATTCGTTCCACAGATTTCGACCTTCAGGTCGACCCTCTGTCCCTGTACGGATCATCGGTAGCATGGAGAAAGTGATCTTGCTACGTGCAACATGCACAGATAAAATTGTAGTATATTCTGTGTCTGGACGCCGCAGGCAACCATTCCTAATAAACTGGAGATCACTGGGGGTCCTGCCCCTACACGGACCACTGGTACATTCATTCCATAGATTTTGACCTTTAGTTCGAACACCTGCCCCTACACGGATCACTGGTACATACAGACCACTGGTACATTCGTTCCATAGATAGTATAAAAATTGTAGTATAGAACTTTTAAAATTAACAAAAATCATATTTTGTAATGTTTTTATGAGAATTATTCACTGTTGTTCAAATTAAATTACACTATCATTTACATTAAACTCTTGTTCAGAATACAGTAGCAAACGTCATTTTGGTGGGAGGAGCCTATTTCTAAACATGGAAGAGAATACGTCACTTAGGATGGGTGGGGCCAATTTCAAAACACGGGAGAGTGCGCCAACGTGGTGCGATTTGTACTTAGAGAAAATATGTGGGGTGGGCTGGTCTCCGGATTTACCAATAGAGCTTAGTCCTTTGTTAAATGACTAGAATGAGTTTTCTGGTCCTGCCCAGGTCCTAAATAAGTGCCTGCTACTTAAATAATACAACTCAGCTTCACATCAAATCATTACAATATATGAAATTCTTAGCTTTAAGTGCAAAGAGCACAACCCCAAAAACAATGAAACAATGAAGTCCGTCCTACCGTACAAGTGGCTTAAATCCTGGCATTGAGTGCATGCACAGTCGGCAGGTGAAAAAAAGTATGGAACTTCATTTTGGAACATCGAAAACTTTATAGGTTTGCTTACTTAAAAAAAATGGCAAAAATAAATAAATAAATAAAAAATTTTTGTTAGAATGCGAAGATATACACCTAACTTTTTGCCAAGCTATAGAATTGTGCTAATCTTAGTTTTTCGGATGTGGAGAAAGATAACATAAAAAATGTAAATTTTGATGTATTTAAAAAAAAAAAAATGAAGGAATTGTTATATGGATGCAATTCAATCAACGTTGGAAAGAATATTCTTTGAACTTTCCAATGAACGTGCCAAGATGGAAAGTCTGTGATAATATCTCCATTGCTAACAAACAGATGTGTGAATATTGCTCAAAATCAAGCTGACTGCACACACACATCTGTTATGTAAGATTCAGTAAAACATATTCATGTATGTGTTTTAACAATACTAATTTTAATAGGGTTTTTTATATTAAATACCAATGTACACCGACTATTTACTGGAAAAATAAGATTTGGATATTTCAATTAAAATGTCTTTAAATTCCACCAATTAAAAAAGAATTTGATCATTGAACAGTTATTGTTTAAAATTAAAATGTTTAATTAGATATATTAAAAAAAAAAAAAAAAAAATCCAAGGAAAATGCAGAAAATAACATCAAGAATTTTGCCATTAAAAAAGTTAATTAGAAGTGGTCTTATATCCCTTTAGTTAATTTTCCCACTCCCCTCAACATTTTGACAAGGATAACTCGAACTCATCATGGAGATCAATTAAAATAAATGCAATTTTCAATATTTAGAAACAAAATTGCATTGTATTGCATCCAGCGGATACTTGGATGACCTTTAGGCATCCTTTGGAAAAAATTGGCATAAATTGTATCCATTTCTTCCAGAGCATGCGAAAAAGGTACACAAATGTGAACTCACAAACTGGACATGGCATTATGGGCAGACAAATAAAAATTTATTATTTTTGTTTGCACAGAAACAAAAGTAATGCCAGCATTACAATTGTCTGCTTCTTAATATGGTATCTAATTCATGTTAGGTCAAGTGTTTTATTTTTCTCATATATGAATAATAATTTCAGTATAGTACATTCAACGATAAGTGAAAAAAAAAAAGCAATATTTTGATTTGTGGATATTTTTGAGTTACAATACTGTCTGGAACCTAAAATGATGTAACTCCAGGGTATACTTGCATACAGATATTATCAATAAGACATGAAACTTTGTAACTAAACATATACCTTACCTGAGTTTTTCTCGCTTTCATTTTCTTTACTTTCACTTTCTATTAGAGAAAGAGAGAAAATAAAATTAAATTTAGTTTTATTTAAAACATGAGATTAAACTTAGAAAAAAAAAAATACATACCAGATGAATTTTCTTCTTCATTAGAATCTATTAGAAAAATTACATAATTAGCTCATCCGTAATTGGAATCTTTTAACAATATGAAATGAAATTTCTCAGATTGTTTTTTAAACTAAATGTTGGGAAAAAATATTTTCCTTGATGTATGTTTAACTATTTAAAACTGCACTAAATTTTTATAATACATTCACTATTTTGAAAAGTTTGGGAGTGGGGGGGAAGGGGGGGGGGAGAAAGACATAGGTGAGGGATATTGCATTATGAAATTTCATATGAAAACATAACACAAGGAATTTGAATTTTTTAGAACAGTCAAGTATTATATTCAAGTTTTACTGTCAAAAAGTGAGAAAAGTAATAATTGGACACAAAATTTAATATATTACTACTTCAAATTTCTTTAAACTACAAAAGGATACAGTATTACCTTGTAATTTAAAGGAAGATATATCGTATTAATACATATAGTAGTAATGTGACTGACATGTTATATATATATATATATTTACTTTTGACTACCTTTTTTTCCTGTCAAACCTAGGAAAAAATATTTAACTACATGACTGATCCTGTAATTAAACTTGAGCCCTTTTATGAGTCAAGCCATCACTTATCGGTCAGCATATTGTGTTGAATTTTCTCATACTTAACGTAAGTGGAAGAATTCTTTTTAACTAGTTATGAATCAATCAAAACCAGAATTGAGGAGAGAAAATGAGTTGACATTGATGAGATAAAGGAACACATTTCCTGATCTGATATTTACTTCTCTGCTGTTTCAGTTCATTTTGACATGCTTCCTGTTTAACATGATTATATATCTCCCTTATTACAATGTTCCATCAAAATGCTATTTTATGGTGGTAATTTATGTTTAATATTTTCTGAATTTTATTCGGTTGTTTAAAATTAGAAGAGGTACTTCCCATTTTTGTTTGACAGTTTGCTTAAAATTTTCTCTTATTTTCAGAATTTAGATTACAAGGGTCTATGAGACCATACTTCACAAAGTTTTAACAGATTTAGGAGGTTGTACATTTGTAAATTATGTTATTTACAATGTTCTGAATATGAAATTAATAATGCAAGTTTGAATGCATATTGATGAACTACATATAAATTCTATAACTTAAAATCTTATAGAAGAAACTAATAAACTGAATAATAAATTTTAAATTTGGTTAGTAAATTTGTCAACTAATTACTATGATTAACAATTTAATGAACTAGGTTGCCCAATAACAGTGGTCTCAAACTCACGGCCCGCAGGCCGCATGCGGCCCAATGCATACTATTTTGCAGCCCCCAATGTCTTTCCCGTAATTACAATGATTTATAAAATTTTATGCTATTCACTTACAAGAAAAAAAAAATAATAATAATAACTACCAAACCACTCATTTGATGGCGCCTCTAAGTTAGGAATATCCACTACGCCCGGCTACTTTCAGAGAAGTTCAGTGTTGTTGTTTTTTTCGGTGTGGGGGAGGGAGTTAGAGACAGAGAGAGAGTTTTTACGAACTTTTAGAAAGCCAGTAAATTATATTTTGTAATTTCAGTAAATTACTGAATTTTAGTAGTTTTTGCCGACATTGCGCAAAATGTGGGCGAAATTTTTGGGAAAGACCTGGCAACACCAGTGGAAAGAGAAAATTTTGACGTTGATTTTCTGGCAACAGGCCATTTGTTATTTGTAATTTTCGATGGTGTGAGCCGAATTTTTTAGGTCTTCTCTAAAACATTTGTATTAAAATTTGAATTTAAAAATTGTGTTTTTGCTTATTAATTCGTTTGTTTCCAACAAAAATGTCTTTTTCTAAGTCGAGTTGTGGTAAAAACGAAAAATGGAAGATGAAAACGGGGTTTTCAATAAGAAGTGGGAGTTGCAGCATTTTTGTTGTGAGAGTAATAATCGTGTGTTGTGCCTCATATGAAAACAAGTATTAATGGTCGTAAAGGAGTACAACTTACAACGCCATTTTCAAACTATGCATGGAGAGAAGTATGGATCACTGAACAGGCAATTTCGAGAGGACCAACTTAAGAAATTGAAATCTGATTTAAGTGCGCAAAGTGTTTGAGTGTTTTAAAGAGTTAATATGCTAAAGACAGATAACTTTTAGTATCGTACGGATAACTTTTAGTAAGCTATATCTTATCAAAAATGATTGCAAAACATTCTAAACCTCTCACTGATGGTTTGTTTATAAAAGAGTGCTTGGTTAAAGCAGTAGAGTGCATTTGTCCTGAAAAAGTGAACACATTTAAGGAAATCACTCTTTCGCCAAACACAATTGCCAGTAGAATCGATGAACTAGCTTCAGATATAAAACAGCAATTAATTCAAAAATCGGCAGAGTTCCTTTATTTTTCACTTGCAATTGATGAGAGTAGGGATATAACAGATATTGCCCAGTTAGTCATTTTTATTCGCGGGGTAGATGAGAACCTTAAAATAACTGAGGAGTTACTCCAGCTAATACTGATACATGATACTACGAAAGCCGATGACATTTTTAACAAAATTAAAGTGATGTTTAAGGAGAAACATTTGTCTTGATTGAAGTAAGGATGCTTGGTTACAGACGGTGCACCTGCAATGGCCAGGGCTAAAAACAGTGTTGCAGGAAAAGTAAAAGAAAAGTTGATTGATGAAGGCTCTGTTCTTCCATTTGTGCACTTCCACTGCATTATACATCAAGGTGCACTGTGTGGCCTTGTTTTAAAAGTTGAAAACATTTTGAAGTCTGTGGTAAAAATTATTAACTATATTCGCTCCAAAAGCTTAAATCACAGACAGTTCACTGCTTTTCTGAAAGATATAGATTGCGAGCATAATGACATTTTATATTACTCTCAAATAAGGTGGTTTAGCTGTGGACGGGTATTAAAACGTTTTTGGGATCTGAGACATGAAATTAGGATCTTCCTTGAAAGTAAAAATCAAGATGTCTCACTCTTCGATAACATTAAATTGCTATGTGATCTAGCATTCAGCATAGATATAACTGGCTATTTAAATGTCAAACTACAAGACCAAAATAAGTTAGTCATTGACATTGCTGATAATGTGAAAGCATTTGTGTGAAAACTACAACTTTGGGAAGACCATCTTAAAGCCATCTTAGACCATCTTAAGAAGACCACCTTGTTCATTTCCCAACTTTACAATCCATAATTGAGGTAGAGGAGGAAATTAACTTTACTGCGTTTTCTACAAAAATTGCTATGTTAAAAGAGGATTTTAACAGGAGATTTGAATGTTTCAGGGATATGGAACAAATTTTTAATATATTCGTTTCACCATTTCCTGCAGTATCGATAGCACACCTGAAGAAATTCAATTGGAACTAATTGACTTCCAATGTGATTCTTTATTAAAAGAAAAATTCAACAGAAGTACCCTTATAGAGTTTTACCAGTTTGTTTCTAAAAAAAATTATATAAATATTTACAATCTAGCTGCACGGGTCTTATCCATGTTTGGAACAACTTATTCATGTGGAACAATTGTTTTCCAGAATGAATCAAGTCAAATCTCTTCAAAGAAATAAATTAAGTGACACCCATTTGTCTTCAATTTTAAAAGTAGCATGTGCCAAGGACATTTCCCCGAACATTGATAAACTGGTATTAAAAAAGCGTGTCCAAACTTCTGATAAAAAAAATAGTCCTTCACAATTGAAGCCTTCATTGTTAAAAAAGGATATGTTCCTAATAACATTGCACATATTCCTTTTAAAATGTCAATATTTTTACCACCAAAATTAAAATTCGTATGTTATAAAATTAAAATAACTTGTGTGTACTTCAGCTTTTTCTACCATATTTCACTGAGTACTTAGCCATAAAGATGTCTGTAATGGTTTCATCATATAAAAATTAATCATATATAAAATAATCCCTTTTTCGTAATTGTATGCAGTTTCGTATTTTGTAAAATTAGGTATTCATAGGCTTTAATTATTCTTGCTGCCCTCCAAAACCCTAGAAATCTACAAAGTAGCTCTCCAAAGGATCTGAGTTTGAGACCACTGGCCTATAACACACCAGAGATTATACAGAGCAGGCAATAAAATATTCTAACAAATTTAAATATCTCTATTAGTTGAGACTGTCTGAAGTGTCTGAAATGTCCAATTCAGGGTCCTCTTAATTCCTGTTAACAAAACACAATTTATATTTTGTATGAAAAGTATCTGCAAAATTAGTTACAAATTGAAATGTTAACATAAAGTTGTATTCCATAAGCTCTGGTTATAAATTATGTCTTACTCATAAAGCTTTTCATTACTAATTAAATGAAAACATAATTTCTTACCATCATTTAAAGCACCACCCAAAACTCCTGCATGTTTCTGTGACAAACGAAAAAGTGCTTTTCCATACAAGAAGTAAACTTCGGCACATTCAATGGCCATTTCTCCAAAATGTTCCACATATAATTCGCAAGCTGTAGCTAAGCTCTGCACAGCAAATGTATAATCTTGTACTAGCATATGCCTTTTACCTTGTAAAAAATGGTTAAAAGCCTCTTCTGGTAAGGACCTAAAAAAAAAAAAAAAAAAAAATAAATAATAAAAAAAATAATAATAATAATATTTTCACTTTACACACTTATAATTGTCAATTTAAATGAACACTAAGAAGGTACTTTCAAAATTAATTTTTCACTTGTTTTCTTCTAATATGTGGGTATTTTGTTATCTACAGCAAAACTGTGTCAACAGAATATTGAAACAAAAACTTCAATAACAAAATTCTGGATCACATTATTAGAAGCATAAATTTATTTAATTACTTGAACTAATTTGAGAATAGAACAGGAGTCAGTAATTTTATCTGAATTAACAATGTAAAATGATATCCTAAAAGGTTTTAGATTACATTTATCTACTTTGTAAATATGTTGAAATTAAGAATGAATGAACTTTAAGCTTACATAAGAATAAAAGTCATTTCAAACATAGTCAGTAATTCATTTATTATGAAACATCTTCGATTTCAATGTGATTGAAATTCTAGTGAGTAATTAATATTAAGTGGGAAAAAATTGATTAGGCAAATATATATATATATATATATATATATATATATATATGTTCAGCAGTATCATACAAAGGAAGTATCTTTTGTTAGGCGCATCTATACACCAGACTCCTCTGCATTGGAGGTCTGTGAGCTTGGGTATTGTGCCATTATGATTTTTTGTAACAGCATTTTTTGCTGAACTTATGTTATTACTTTGCTTTTATTATCAATCATTCAGTTTTTCAACTAACACACTTAGCCAAGAGTTAATCAAATAAAATTTAGAATACTATTATTTTTCTCTCAGTTTTGTGTTACAATCATATTTATTCTATTACTTTACAGATTTAACAGATAGTAATATTTGAATAAAGCAAACATTAATAATTAGCATAAAGAGTGCTAATTTATATATATCATCATGGTACTACAGCCCTTGTAGGGCCAAGACCTCCTTTAAGGTTTCGTAGCAAGAATTTTTTTCAGGGGTGGAGTTGTTAGCCCCACGCCCAACCCGGAGGACCAGTCCCCTGATATAATCTCCAGGAGCAGAGTACCTGGCTATCCCCCCAGGCACTGGGGCCCCATTTTTCGCCTTCTACGAAACACAGGGGGGTGGTAGGGTTATTCTACAACCCACCCCTACACGGGAAAATTTATATATATATATATATATCAGGGATGTATCTACAGTGGTCGGGGTTTCCACCACTCAGAATTTCCGACCACCACTCATCGAAAAAAATATACATATTATAATTACATTTAAAAAAAGTTATATTCAATTTTATCAAATGTTTTTCTTTAATATAAAGTATACAATACTAATACTGTTTGTGTGTGTGAATTAACGCAAAGCTTGTTTCGAAATTTTATATTCGCAATTATAATTGCTCTGGAAAATCAACCACCACTCACATTTCTCTAGATACATCCCTGTATATATAACAGGAAATATACAAGGTGGTCATAAAAAAACTTCCCCGATATATGAACCCCTAGTGGCATATCCGCTCAACAAATCGAAAGGAAATTTCAGATATTGTTATTTGAAGGTATGTGTTCGAGATTGTGATGATTTCAAACAGAGCTCTCATAGTTACAATTACAGTGAAAAAATTTCGAAATTTTCGAATGGCAACACCCACTTTTTTCCTGCGCAAATTGATCAGCACATTGAAAAACTACAAATGGCATTGGAACGATACACGTATGACGAAAATTGGAGGCGTAAAACATTTGCAAAGAAAAGCACTGTAAAGGACAAATGACAACACAGAGAAGGTGCATTGACGCACTTTGCATAATTCACAAGGATAGACAGTAGAAGCACCAATCACAGAACACCATGTGCAAAGCATTACTTGTGGGAAAACCTTTAATAAACAGTGTGGGAAGTTTGTTTCTTCAATCAGGTGTTCGAATGTGCTAACAAGATGACACTTACAGGGAAACAATGAGGTGAATTGATAAAGCTGTTTTATGTGAACGGGGAAAATGCTGCCGAAGCAGTGTGAGTTTATCGGCGAAGTTATAAGCTAAGATGAGGCCCATGTTCCGTACGAACTGTATGTGATTTGGTAAAAAATTTTGAAGAAACTGGATGCACATGTGATAGACTGCGATCCAAACGACCATCTGTTCCTGTTGAAGTTGTTGCGGAAGTGCATAATACGATTACTGCAGGTCCATTGCGTACTGCAAGAAGTATTGCCCGCAATTTGGATGTACCAAAAACCAGTCCTCAAGCTTCTGCGCTCTGTTTTGCGGATGTTTCCTTATCGATTCCTGTTAGAAAAGGGTCATTCCATGTCAAATCAACCAATAAAAAAAAAATTTTGAACCTTCACGATTCAGATTTTTATGATTTTTTGTTTATTTATTGTAACTATCAAGACGACAAAAAATACAAAATATCAGATTTTTTGGGCTCTTAGTTTTTCAGTTATTCACTTTCAAAAAAGCAAAATCTGCCAAATTTGGTAAAGTTTTGAAATCTTTAAACTGCTGTAGATCAAAAATTATTTAACCTAGAGAGCTCAAATTGGTGTCATTTTCTTTTGCTTTTAATGAGCCTTAATTTGATATATAACATGACAATGCTATTTCAAATTTGAATTTTTTGAAAAGCTTCAAAATTTTTTTTTTTTAAATCTCAAAAATACCCCTTTTAATTTTTTTGAAAAAAATATATGCTTTAAAGATGTTAATGAACTACTTGTATGCCAATGGGTTCCTATGAAAATTATTTTTTTTTTTTGTATTAAACTATAATGTGAAATTCGCTAAATTTAATTACAAAAAATTTAATTTCCATAGGAGCCCTGACCGACTATGAAATTTTGCACACAAATAATCCCTAAATGTCTTTAAAACTTAATATTTTTTTTTAGAAGAAATCAGTTTCTTTTTTTTTTAATTTTCTAAAAAAAAAATTTTTTTTTAGTTTGTAATTTAAAAAAAAAAAGAGTTAGAATACCATAATCATGTTGTATATCAAATTAAGGCTCATCGAAAACAAAGGAACTGCACCAATTTGAGCTCTCTGGGTCAAATAGTTTTTGATTTGCAACTATTTGAAGATTTCAAAACTTTGCCACATTTGGCTTTTTTAAAAAAAGTAAATAACTGAAAATTTAAGAGCCCAAAAAATCTGAAATTTTACAGTTTTTGTAAACTTTATTGGTACTCTATCACTGTACCAAAAATGATCAATTTCTGAGGTATCAAGGTTTAGACCATTAATTGATTTGACATGGAATGACATACATTTAGTACATAACTCATTAACCAGTTGTTTCAAACATTCAGCCTACATATGTTCTTTCCAATTTTAACAATTTGCTACATACTTAATATTTCACATATGTCACTCAAAATTTAATTTTGTATTTACAATCAATTACAAAACCTCACTTTTTTCAAGAACTTTTAAAATAAGTATTTCTCCAAACTGAGTGAAGACAATTTCATTTCTTCCTTGCTCAGAGTACAAACTCTCCCAGTTGCAGTAACAGGCTCTACTTTTTGCAAAATGGTCTCACCTGGCACATTCAATACGTCACTCGGTTGAGGATAAAAGAAAGAAGGAGAAGGTCCCTTACGATGTAGGAAGCTTACTTTATAGTCGCTCATAACACTATTCTTCTCAAGATTACATGCAAGCCACCAAGATCCTTTATAAACTATAGTGACAAATCCAGATTCAATTTTTGCTAAATTAGTTGGTATAATATAGTCTAATGCTGTCACATGTTCAGTAAACTGGTGTTCACTACAGTAATAATGCTTAACAAGAAGCCGATTTTCAGAAATTGGGTAAAAAGAATGAAGTTTTTGAGTATCCATATGATTGCCTTAGAATCATTGAACCGTGGCCACAGTGTTTCTTTAACTTCTTCGTACTCATCAACTGTGCAGTACTTAAAGTCTATGTACTCAAAAACTTCATTCTTTTTACCCAATTTCTGAAAATCGGCTTCTTGTTAAGCATTATTATTGTAGTGAATACCAGTTTACTGAACGTGTGACAGCATTAGACTATATATTACACCAACAAATTTAGCAAAAATTGAATCTGGATTTGTCACTATAGTCTATAAAGGATCTTGGTGGCTTGCATGTATTCTTGAGAATAATAATATTACGAGTGACTATAAAGTAAGCTTCCTACATCCTAAGGGACCTTCTCCTTTTTTCTTTTATCCTCAACTGAGTGACATATTGAATGTGCCAGATGAGACCATTTTGCAAAAAGTAGAGCCTGTTACTGCAACTGGGAGAGTTTGTATTCTGAGCAAGGAAGAAATGAAATTGTCTTCACTCAGTTTGGAGAAGTACTTATTTTAAAAGTTCTTGAAAAAAGTGAGGTTTTGTAATTATAATTGTAAATACAAAATTAAATTTTGAGTGACATATGTGAAATACTAAGTGTGTAGCAAATTGTTAAAATTGAAAAGAACATATGTGGGCTGAATGTTTGAAACAACTGGTTAATGAGTTATGTACTAAATGTATATCATTCTGTGTCAAATCACTTAATGGTTTAAACCTTGATACCTAAGAAATTGATCATTTTTGGTACAGAGTGATAGTACCAGTAAAGTTTATAAAAACTGTAAAATTTCAGATTTGGGGGGCTCTTAGATTTTCAGTTATTCACTTTTTTAAAAAAGCCAAATCTGGTAAAGTTTTGAAATCTGCAAACAGTTGTAGATCAAAAACTATTTGACCCAGAGAGCTCAAATTGGTGCAGTTTCTTTGTTTTCAATGAGCCTTAATTTGATATACAACATGATTATGGTATTCTAACTCTTTTTTTTAAAATTGGAATTTAAAAAAAAATTACAAACTAAAAAAGAAATTTCTTTTAGAAAATCTGAAAAAGAAAAACTGATTTTTTTTTCAAATAAATATATGTTTTAGGCATTAAGGGACTATTTGTGTGCCAAATTTCATAGTCGGTCATTAAGGAGTTCCTATGGAAATTAAATTTTTGTAATTAAATTTAGCGAATTTCACGTATAGTTTAATACAAAAAATAATAAATTTTCTTAGGAACCCATTGCTATCCCATTATGAAACTTAGCATACAAGTAGTCCATTGACATCTTTAAAGCATATATTTTTTTCAAAAAAATTAAAAGGGGTGTTTTTGAGATTTTTTCAAAAAATTCAAATTTGAAATAACTTAGTCATGCTATATATCAAATTAAGACTCATTAAAAGCAAAAGAAAATGACACCAATTTGAGCTCTCTAGGTTAAATAGTTTTTGATCTACAGCTCTTTAAAGATTTCAAAACTTAGACAAATTTGGTAGATTTCACTTTTTTGAAAGTCAATAACTGAAAAACAAACAGTCCCCAAAATCTAATATTTTACAGTTTTTGTCAGCTTCACTTGCACTACCACTGTACCAAAAATTATCAATTTCCATGATGTCAAGTTTCAGACCATTGGTTGATTTGACACGGAATGACCCAAAACTAAACATCAGTTGACATACGGTCAAAATCCCAAAAGTTACTTTGTTCTGATTGGCTAAATCACTTTAGGATCGCTTGTCAATAAGTTTTAACCCCATGTCCCGTATTCCTGCAAATTGAGACGTCAGCATCTGGAATATGCTAATTTCTACTTCATCCAATTAGAAATTGGCATACTCCAGAGACATTACTTCAATGACGCGGCACTATTTAAACTTGTGGATGTGTCAGTAGCAGGCTTCGGGATATCAGCAAAATCTAGCCCGTCCGCGAAGACGGCTATTGAAATGTTTTACCCATCCTCGAAAATTTTTACCCGTCCTCCTAAGAATTTTTTTTCACTTTATATTCCTTAATATATGTGCTTAAATACATCGCATAACAATAATAAATTAGAACCAACTGCCTCACGATGAAGTGCGATAACTGCACATTCATACACCACCCCACACCGCCGGAATGAAACTCGCCGACGCGGAGTCTCCGATAATGGATAGGACCGGCGGAATTCCTATCTATGGGCGGGGGCAAAGGGGTAAGATATGTAAGGAATCACTTTTTTTTTCAATGTTTGGTAACTTGAAGGCGTGGTAAATAAATAATCATATAAATCCTTTTGTCTCTAAACAGTTTAAACCTCTCATCGGCACTCTTAATTTCTAGGGAATGTAGTCAATCAAGATTAAAATCTTCTTGGACTGAATAGATGTTTCATACTTTAACTTCAGTTGTCAAACAAGTGGAACAAATGCCATGAATGAATTTTAAACATTTTAGTTTTAAAGTTGAAACCAAAGTGGGGAAGAAAATAAAATACTTCTGGCTGAAACTAGAAGAATCCATTCCAAAAATTCAAACTTGTTACTTACTACCATCTATTACAGCAAATGAAAATTTCATAGTTTGGGTTTTAAAGAGTTAAATGGGTGGTCTTAGGCCCGGGCTGGATTTGAGTTTTCCACTGTTTCGGGCAGGGTTGAAACGTCCGTTACTACCGGGCCGAACATATTTCTTTTGAAAATTTTTAAAATGGATTTAAATTGAACGCATGAACTTATTGCTTTTATTTCAGCTATGTAAAGATAAATGTTTAAGAAAACAAACTAAATTCTCCGTACAAAATTTTGACAAATTTATTTTTAACATATTTGAATACAAATCATTTCAGGCTTGCTGAGACGCAGTTATCTTCAGACCGAGTTCATTCTACATTTATAAATTTCTTCAGGCTTGGTCTGGATTTAAGCATTGGTATTGTCGGTCTTGTGAAAATCCGAAAATTCCGCACATGTAGACCTTGAAAAGGAGAAGAGAACATGTCACTTCGATCGTGAGTGCGATATCACATTTTCGTGTGATCATCAGATTCACTGGGTGGAGAATGAGGGGAAAAAAATAACTAGCACCTGTGGTTACAATTCAGATCTGACGGCTCGCCTAGAAAGAAGGCATTGATAATGCACACTAGGGATTTGTAGGTGACGACATTTTAATTTTCATTCATGGCACAGGAAAGGGCGGCTTTCGCCACAATTTTACGATGACAACAATTTTTTTTATGGAATCTCTAATGTCAAGGCCGTCCGATAGGACGGCAACTTTCGAAAATTGGTTGTCCTCACCGAAGGGAGAACGGGCGATTTCCGGAAGTCTGGTCAGTAGAATGTATTCTATTCTATTCTGGTATTATGATGTGTTCTGCTTCTGGGAAGTTGTCCCGATTGTACTTGCGTATGCTCATGCTATGTATGTTGTTATGTAAGCATCTAAAGCATGATTGCCGGTAATTGGCAATGTACGTGGCCGGTTTGTTTAGGCCTATTTATTGTTTAATGCTTTAAATTTTCGAGACAATGTTACTTTAAATTTGAACAGGTACTGTTGTTGTTGTTGAAACCCAGACTGTCCGACCTACCAGAAAGGTGTAAGGTAACTGTTTGGACGGTCGGGAAGTGCCACCCAATTTAGACCGGAACCCAGTGGGGGAGGCATCCACAAGGACCGTACCCTCCCTCCCCAACCTCTCGGAAGGACTTACGGACCCACAAGTTTAACGTGATCGTACTCCGCGTGAACACGTCAGCAGTTTTGGCAGTGGCTGGAATCGAACCCGGGCCTACCGAGTGCAACTCCAGCGCGCTAACCACAGGGCTACCGCGCCCGGAACAGGTACTGTATCAAAGTTCTGGATACGTGTATCATTTATGTTGTATTTTAATATGACTTTCATGAAAAATAAATGAGTTATTTCACGTAAAGTCTTTTCACTTTAACTATATACGACTTGATAAAAATCTACTGCTATCTCTGCAACAAATGGCTATGTGCAATAAATTAATTAAATTTTAATCCAACATCCAATGCTAATCTCACGACTTTGAGATTCGTATGTTTTAATCCAATGCTGTTGCATGCCCAGATGTTACAATCTGGAGACGAGCAACAGCATGTCGACTTTGCGAATTTTTCCCTCATCAGATATGATGAAGATAGTAGGTGGCCGCTGCGGATATTATGGACGGATAAGGCACATTTCTCCTTAAGTGGGAACATAAACTCCCCAAGAACTGCGTTCACTCACTGGGCTGACGAAAACACCATGCTGACGAAAATCCTCACAATGTGGCACCAGTGCTATGTACACGAAGCTAAAGTGACTGTGTGGTGGGGCATCGCAAGCACATTCGTTCTCGATCCGTACTCCTTCAAAGAGGTCACTTTCAATGGTATGCAAACGTGCTCCATCACAGGTTCTCGGTATAAAACAATGTTGCAGAATTACGTAATTTCCGAATTGCAGCAGCGAAATGTCGTTAATGACACTGCATGAATGCAAGATGGTGCTCCTCCACACGTGGCTACATGTGTTCGACAAATGCTGCAACAGAATTTTGGTGATAGTGTCATCTCCCATAACTTTGTAGTTTTGTGGCCACTGCAATCCCCCGACCTCACTCCGATAGATTTCTGGTTCTAGGGTTATCTGAAATCTAAGGTGTACACATCAAATCCACGAGATTTGTCAGAACTGAAATATGCCATTGCACGTAAAGTTATACAGATGATGCTACACTCGTCATTGTTGTCAACAATCTCCAGCATGCAATGCGTTATCATCTGCGAAGGTGGAAAGTTGAAAATTTGTAATTCCAATAAAAGTTTTTTCCCTCTCCTCTCATGTGTGATCATTGGTCCTTTACAATGCTCTTCTTTGCAAATGTTTTCGACCACCAATTTTCGTCATACGTGTATCGTTCCAACACCATTTATGGTTTTTCAATGCGCTGATCAATTTACGTAGGAAAAAAGTGGGTGTTGCCATTCGAAAATGTTGAAATTTTTTCACTGTAACTGTAACCGTGAGAGTTCTAGTATTTGAAATCATCACAATCTCAATTGCATACCTTCAAATAACAATATCTGAAATTTCCTTTTGATTGGTTGAGCGGATAGGCCACTAGGGGTTCATATATCGGGGAAGTTTTTTTTTTTTATGACCACCCTGTATCTTTTTATCTATTAAATTATTCAAACAATTTTAGTTTTTAAAGTCGTTCTATTTTACATTTAGTACAATTTTATTCTTTATTTTATTATGAATAACATTATCTATTTTACATTTCCCCCCCCCTATAAGCCCACTATTTTGATGTCAAAAACAAATTCTAGACCCCTGAATTAGTTTACATATAAATTGTTGAAGACCCAGACCGTCCGACTCATCCGAAAACTTGAGCAATTATTTGGACGACCGGACATATAAATTGTGTGTTTAGTTCCTATCTTTATGTAGTACATAGTTCCCATCTTATTCAATATTCTGAAATGTGCAATTTTCAGGGATTAGCTCCATATTGAAAACTGCAATTTTCAGGGTGCAATTTCAATTATTGACCAGAACTGCTCTAATAAATGGGTCATTTGCTATTTTACTAAAAGATGTTAGTGGTTTATTTTATGACCACCCTGTATCTTTTTATCTATTAAATTATTCAAACAATTTTAGTTTTTAAAGTGGTCCTGTTTACATTTAGTACGATTTTATTCTTTATTTTTTTATTATGAATATTTAGTACAATTATTATTTATTTTAATATGAATAACATTATCTATTTTACATTTTTTTTCCCTATAAGCCCACTATTTTGACGTCAAAAACAAATTATAGATCCCTGAATTAGTTTACATATAAATCGCTGAAGACCCAGACCGTCTGACTCATCCGAAGACTTGAGCAACTATTTGGACGGCCGGACATATAAATTGTGTGTTTAGTTCCTATCTTTATGTAGTACATAGTTCCCATCTTATTCAATATTCTGAAATGTGCAATTTTCAGGGATCAGCTTCATATTGAAAACTGCAATTTGAAGAGTGCAATTTCGATTATTGACCAGAACTACTCTAATAAATGGGCCATTTGCTATTTTACTGAAAGATGTTACTGGTTTATTTCAACGTCTCATCTTGTGTTTGACAACATAAAACCCTCTTCTATAATCCTTATAGGATTTTAAAATGCTTGAATTAATGGACAAATTGTGCGAAGGATGGAATCAGCACATTGTAATAACATACAAATCTCAAAGTCGTAAGATTAGTTCACCAAATAAATATTTTAACGATGTCTAACAGTTCTTGGATTGTTGCAATAACTATCATGCTAAACAGCAAATGTGCAAACTAGTCTTTTGGTGTAAAGCTATGTCTTATAGTAATTAGTATCACATAATTTTTATTATAAATTTTTATATATTTATTATTTTTTTATAAATATTTTATTATAAATTATCTAATTTTGTGATCAATTCACCTTGCAATAACTGTGGGACTATTAATCGTAGAGTAATAAATACTACATCATTTAAAGGCTTACAGAGTCCCATTTATAACAATTTCAATGATCCATTCCTTCCTTAACTGTTTGGTTGCAGAATTATGTCTATTAGGTTACATCTATACTACACTTTATACAATGTTTTATCAAAAAGTTAAAGAAATATCTGTTATATTAAATAAAAATTAACTTTTTCAAATTAATCATTTTTTTCAACTAACATAAGACCCCTGAAATAGTACCGATGATGAATATTTAAACATAGTTTAAGATCTATAGGGAGGAAACACATGAAAATTTGTATAATCATATAAGTCTTTGTGAATCAATTTATATCAAAATATGGTTCCTACTGACTTTTTTAATATTATTCTCATATTTCATACAAAATATTTAAAAGCATAAAAATCACAATTGTGTTTGAATTACTTAGTTAACTTAAGAAAAATCAATGTGAGAAGAAAATTATTACAGAAAATATAAATAAAAGTCTGGGAAACTAATGCAACATTAGGAACTCAAAACTTTACATATTCATAACTCAAACATTTCATCCAAATGACTTCACATGTGGTTTCGTAGGTTGAATTTCGCTCTAGATTCAAAATAAGCTGTTGAACTTGGGTGCTGGCATTGGAAATTTTGAAGTTTGTGTGCATTTTAATATGAAGACTGAGTCTTATACAAATTTTATGCACAAGAAGTTGTAGAGGTTACTATTCCAAAGCGAATGGCATCTCTAAATTTGCTCTATGATAAATGATACTCAAATAACAAGAGGTGAATTATTTTTCTGCAGCTGTACATTTTACTATTAAACTCACTGCAGCATACGAAAATGCACTAAAAATACTACTACTTTGATTGCAATAAGAACTACAGCATTTTAAGCCTAGAGGAAAACAAAATTGCGCAAATTGATGCAATTTCATAGTTTTCTGGCCTACACTGCACTTGCACACCTTGTTGCCATGACAACCATAACATAATACATACTGGCAGCTAATGCATTTGAAGAGGTTTTTTGGTGTGTGATCAAGGTACTAATTAAGGAACTTTAATTTCTAAAGATTCATGGCATTGCAATAACACCACATTATTTGAGGGCTTTTGTAACTTCTTTAGGAATTAAGTATTGAATTTTTCTATATGTAATTCATTTTGATGTGTTGTTCTGCGAGATAAAACATCTTTTAATAATAATTTACAACAGTATTTTTGCAAAATTTTATCCAAAATTCAACGTTTAAAAAACGAACTGGGCGTTTATATGCAGATGAGACTTACACATATCTAGACAAAGAATGTTTATGAGGATAAAAATGTTTTAAGAAGCTTATAAACTGTCCTCCTTAGTTTTAATTATTCCTTCAAAAATTGTATAATTGGAAAGAAGCTTTTCTTGTCTGAAGGCAATAAAAACAAACTTACGCGGGAAATACAATATCAAAAGGAAAACTTAAGCAAATATTTGAATTAAAAAAATAGCATAATTTTAAATATCTAATTTACATAGATAACAAAACAAGACCCATAACTCCTAATCAAAACAGACCCAACCACAACAGCAAAGTAAAACTATTTCAGTAATCTAGTTAGAATAAATAAACATTCATGGAATGTTTTGCAGGTGCTATTAAAATTATTTCTACTGAAATTAAAATACTCATAAGCCCTTTGCAATTTAGAAGAGAAAGCACTACTATAAAAAGAAATATAAAAAATATAAATTATATGGATAATTTGAGCATTATTAATGAAAAATTAAGAGAGAGGTATACTTGCTAAGGTCTTTGGAACTAGAACTAGATGGCACATCTGTCTTAATATCATCACACTGCTTTTTGATGTCTCCCATTATTATAAATTAATACAATGTGAAGCAAGCGCAGTGAAAATTTAAAAAAAAAGTGACAAAAGTAACGCTAAGTGAATAAAAATATCCCGCTCCTGAGACCTAGCCGAAATTTTCAATTTTAAAGCAACAGTTAAAGTTGTAGTACGTATAAGGTTATATGGATCTGATCGAAAACGCGATTCGAGATCGCCAACCGGTTATATCTTTTATCTTGATACTTTGTGGTTTAAAAATTACGATAACCAAATGGAACGGTTAATAAAGTGAACGCACCGAATTATTACAGAAAATATTTGTTAACTGTCTCTGAGTGCAATTGGGAAATTTCGTCAACAAATCGACGCATGCGATTTCTGTCTATCTTTTTCATCGTATAATTTTGGTGTATTAATAAACTTAATTGTGTGTGATATTTAAACAAATACATGGAGGATTCAGTACCAAAATATTCCTCGGATTCTTTTATACCATTTCCTTCCTCTTCTAACAGTCAAACTAATGCCCGATTTAATAATGGTACTAGGCATAAAAATGTTTCTAGAAAACATATTAAAAGTTCAACTTCTCTTTCTTCTAATATTCCATGGAAAACATCAAATTTTTACTCTTGCGGAGTCATAGGGTGAGCTAATGTTCTTTTTTATAGTTATTTCATGAAATATTAAAAAATATAGCCTATAACTTAATTCCTTTTATTGTATCTCTCAAACGCCTGAACTAAAATGCGAATTAAAATTAGACATTGCATATGGTTAAGACTCTGTTATTTAAAATAGGATAACCATCCAAAGTAGAAAACCTTGAATTGTTAGATATAAAAAAGTGGCCCAAAAGTAGGGGAAATCTTCAAAATAATAAATAGTTCAATGCCATGAAAGTGCCTTTCCTATCCATCTTCAATTAGAGTGCACACAATATCTGTAGCCTCGAATACTCGCCCAATTGAAGGTTTTGTAGACTTGTGCAGTAAATAAAACATTTCTCTGCTAAATGTGTATTATCCACAAAGAAGTGTCACGTGTCCTTTCTGGTAGGTCGGACGGTCTGGGTCTCAACAACAACAACAACAACACTTTGTGGTGTGATGTGGGCCATGGTTGATAACTATTCATTGTATGGCTCAATCATCTTACTCATACTTGAACCCTAATTAAGAATCTTAAGGAACAAATGTAGTATAATCCCTTTTTTAATTCTTGGCGATTTTAGATGAGATTCTGGCAATTCTTGCTATGATTTGGAGAACAATTCATACTGGTAACCTTTTCCATGTTTTTTGTTGCCAAGGAAAAAATTGCAACATTCCATTCTGCTAACGTTTTCTGTATTTTTTGTCAATCTTTTGTTGTCTTTTCATCACCCTTTTGTCGTTATTTGTGCAACAGTTGAGTAGCAATTCAAACATGGGCTTACGCCCTTGCTTCCCAAGCTTAACTCGCTATACTCTCCCACTAAAATAACATCACAGAATCTGGCCCCGCTAGCTGTCAGAGGTCACACGTAGCAATGACTGTGCAACAGGTATTCTGTGGCACATATAGCTCAACAATTTTCTGTTTTATACCTTGGCGACAAAAGGGTGATTTTGCCAGAATGGAATGTTGCAATTTTTACCTCGGTGATAAAAGACACAAAGGGTTGTCGGAAAGGAATGTTCTTCAAATCATAGCAGAATTTGTCAGAATCTCACCTAAAATTACCAAGAATGAAAAAGGGATTATACTACATTTGTACTGAACCTTAATTAATGATTCACTTTGACTGAATGTCATGTTGTTTATATTGTCATATTATTTACTTGCTCTTGACTTGTCAAATAGTTTTGCTACTATCATTTTTGAACACTAGAAAACTTTGCTATGGATTTTAAAAAATGAAATCATGCCCTACTTCCAATGCTCAAACCATTGTTTTCTCAAATATATTTGAGCATGTATGGGATTTGTTGGTTCTCTTGCACTGATGAAAGGGATCCAGGGTATCCTCGAAACAACTGTATACTGCATTATTTGCATTATTATTGCATTATTTGCATTATTGCATTATTTGCATTATTGCATTATTATTGCATTATTGCATTATTATTGCATTACTGCTATATACTGCATTATTGCATATACATTGCTTATATTCCTTAATAATGATTACTTTAGTGATGGATTTTCTATTCTTGCTTTAATGTTATTTTGTTTTTCCTCAGTGTATTTACATTTTTGTTTATTAGTAGAAATTCCGAAAGCAAGCTTACTAAATATCAAATAGTTCTTTTTAACCTTTACATTTCGGCTGAAAAAGTCTACTATTTCAACTTGAAAATGGCAAAATAACTGAAAATTCCCCCCCCCCCCCCCTGTAAATAACTTTTTGTAACCCATTCCTCCTTCTAAAACCCATTCCAAGCAGGAGTTAAAACCCTTATAATTGCATTTCAATGGGGGACAATAGGTGCATGTCTCCCTGTCCAGAAGAAGGAGAATAAAAATTAAAAAACACTGGTACAACTGTCATACTATAGCTGCTCACTGAGAATAGCTTTCCAATAGTGTAAGTGTTGTACTACTGTAGTTAGAATGTTAAATGCAGAAATACCCGAACTAATCTATTATTTTAAAATAGGCTTGAGAGCATTTCAAACATTTGTAGTAAAATCACTATATATATATATATATATTAGAAAGAAGTAATAATAAAAATAATTAATTCAAGTAATCATGAAATATTAACATCACCATAGAAGCAAAACCATGGCTATAATGCTGATAATAGAAAAGGTTCACATTGGCCCAAATTCGAAGATTAAAAAGAATTAAATTCATCTTCAGGTCTGAGTATTTAATTCTAATTAACCCAAACAAATACCTGTCTCAGATTGGACAATAGTACATTACTATAAATGTCCAAACTCAGACTACAGGCACCAAAAGATGAAAAAATGAAGATAAGAAACATTAGGAAAATTTGTATTACCATGTGGTGTATTACCATGTATTTCATAGTGCAGGAGATTGTGCATTTCTCCACATTCTGTTTGTTTTCTGAACAGAGGTGTACCTTCACTTGATGTTTTTTGTGCTTGTCAGATTCTTCTTGCTCGGCTTTTCCTTTCTTTTCTTCGTGACAAATACTTTTCACATGTTGGTCCATTATACAGATTTTCTTGTATAATCGACAGGAACATTGCAAATAGTACAAAACGTTATACCGTCGGAAACGTGAAACATATGTGAATATTCATTTCACTTATCCTGGGCAGAAATATGTATAGCATTTTTCTTTGGTTTTAATAGAGACCAGGGTTAGAAAAATCAAAAAATTTCTACATGCCCTTCGGGCATGTTGTCCAAATATATAGATGCCCAAGATAAAATTTTACATGCCCAACATTTTCCTAATGACATTTTTCATTGTTGATAGCTTTGGTGCCCATGAAAGTAAATATATTAAATATCATATATGTAGCCTATAATTAAATGTCAAAATTAGAAAATTAATTACTTTTAATGAAGTAAATATATCAAAAATGGGAATTGAATACTATTTATGTTAAAATAATTTTTAAAATAACCATTTAGCGATTTATGCCGAATTAGACTAGACAACTTTTGAAGAAGCATATTTATTACTTCCATAAAAATGCGATCGCGATCTTAATTTGCATTACATGCAGCTGTAAATCCCTATCATCATGATTGACATTACCGTGCATGTGGCCGTAAATTTACATTGGCTTAGACAGAAGGGAATTTTTAGTAGGAAACTATGCAAATTTTGTACGTAGTATGAGGATGTTTCAGATAGAAACTACAGCAATTCTATAGTAATCTGCATCTCTGCTTATCAACACTTGTGCACATCGACGTCCACAAATCTCCCAAAGCTACCCGAGGAATCAACCGCAAATGAATGAGAGAAAGAGAAGAGAACGAGGAGCTGCTTTGGCACTGTGCCAGTTTCTTTTGGTGACGTCACTGTCGCCCATAAACTGTGAAACTTTGTTTTCTCCCCACAGTTATCAACTATCTCGCTGCGAAAACCATTCATAGTCCATCGCTTAGCTGAACAATTACGACTTTTCTTTTTCATCCTCTTCTCTTACTCAGCTTTAAAAGTTAAACATAAAATATTTGCAGTGGAGTGCTGGTTACTCGATTTCGTCTACTGATTGACCTAATCAGATATGTATATATATATATATATATATATATATATATATATATGTATATATATGTATATATATGTATATATATATATATATATGTATATATATATATGTATATATATATATATACATATATATATATATGTATATATATATATATACATATATATATGTATATATATATGTATATATATATATATATATATATATATATATATATATATATATATATACATATATATATATATATATATATGTATATATATATGAGTTACTACATACATTCTAACTTTGGATTTAATAATTTATATTTATATATATATATATATATATATATATATGTATATATATATGAGTTACTACATACATTCTAACTTTGGATTTAATAATTTATATTTATATATATATATATATATATATATATATATATATATATAATGTCAAATAAAGTTTAGTACATGCCCGACTGGGCATGTAACAAAAATTAATACATGCCCGGTTGAAACTTTTATATGCCCAGGGCATGTCGGGCAATAGATTTTTCGAACCCTGATAGAGACATTATGTCAGCATCTACTTACAAGCGTTGAAACCGATTATATATCAGAAAATATGTTGTTTAATGATAAAAAAACAAGGTTTCAAAATCTGTGGTTCAGGAGAGAAAAATTTTGTAGTTTATTCCCCCTTCGTTGAAGTCACACGAATAGTCAATTTTACATTTTAGAAGAAAGGCTGGTTAGCTGTGATTTATGTGAAAAAGCAGACTGGGTGTGTCTGTGGTAACTATTGAGCTGACACAAATCACCATTCGGTTGTTGAATCAAAAACACCTCAGATTATAGTTAAAAAGAATATGTGGGGGAAGGGGGGGGGGTGAATGAAGAAAACAAATAAAATTGCATGACAATTATAAAATTAAGGCAAAAAAAAAAAAAAAAAAAGATGCAAATTGCGCATAAAATTGCAAATTATTAAAAAAATTGCGAATTATGTGGAAAACTTCAAATTATGCACATTTTTTATGGGACCCTATATATATATATATATATCAAGGTGCAAAATAAGGGAATATTATTTAGTAGCAAACTCAAACTGCCAATCAGAATTTTAATTATCTAATAGTTTCATTTTGATTAGCAGTTCATCGGGCGATACCCAGTTTTTTGCTACTGCAAAAAAAAATATAAGGATAACTCTTCATTCTTGAGAAATTTCCTCCAATACTGACTTTCCTAGACACCCTGTAGGATGGAGAAAATTTAGGAAATGTGGAAGAACTGAGAGGGTAATTTTATTGAGTTATATATATATATATATTGAGTGATACCCAGTTTTCTGCTACTGCAAAAAAAAAAAAAAAATAAGGATAACTCTTCATTCTTGAGAAATTTCCTCCAATACTGACTTTCCTAGACACCCTGTAGGATGGAGAAAATTTAGGAAATGTGGAAGAACTGAGAGGATAATTTTATTGAGTTATATATATACGAGGTAGGATTCAAAAGTTCCCGGACTGAGTCTATAACTTAAAAAATATTTATTGTAAAGTGACTACGATAACGTTTCTGTGTTACTATGTTGTCTCCCTCTTCTAAAAGTGGTTTGACCCAAATCACGTGGTCTGTGGCTCACCACGGTGTCGTATTTTGTAGACGGGTGTACTTATTAACCGGCAATTGAAAGAAATGGCATTTGTTGAGCAGAGAATTAATATCAAATTTTGTGTTCGCTTGGGTAAGAGTGCTACGGAAGTTTACAAAATGTTGAAGCAGTGATACATTATCGCGAACACAAACTTTTGAGTGGCATCGACATTTCAGAGAAGGCAGGAAAAGTGCCAATGACGACGAACACGTTGGCCATCCGCAGACTTCTTGCACCGCTGAAAACAGGTTTCTGCGATAGTACGTGGGAGCAGTTAGCAAACAATAGTGGAAATAGCAGAATCAGTTGGGATATCCGAGGCCACATGTCAATGGATACTGACTAAGGATCGTAACATGCATAAGGTGTGTCAACACATCGTTCCCCACATGTTAACCGAAGATCAAAAGAGATCAGATCATGAGTGCTTTTGCAGGACAACTCTCCTGCACACCGATCCCTCCTCGTCACTGACTTTCTTGCGAAAATGCAAACAACTGTTTTGTCACATCCTCTTCACTCCCTTGATCTCGCCCCCTGTGACTTCAGCCTATTTCCTGAACTGGCAAGTCGCTTGCAGGGTCGTTGATTTCAATCAAGTTAAAAGTGCATCGCCGGCTGAGTTAAAGGACATGGCTAAAAATGGATTCCAGAAGTGTTTCGATGACCTTTACAAGCGATGGCCAAAGTGTGTTGTTGCTCAAGGGTCTTATTTCGAAAGAGGATATGTTTCAGCATTTTAAGTGATAATATTTTTTAAGTTATAGACTCAGTCCGGGAACTTTTGAATCCTACTATATATATATCGGGTGATACCCAGTTTTCTGCTACTGCAAAAAAATATAAGGATAACTCTTCATTCTTGAGAAATTTCCTCCAATACTGACTTTCCTAGACATCTTGTAGGATGGAGAAAATTTAAGAAATGTGGAAGAACTGAGAGGGTAATTTTATTGAGTTATATATATATATCGGATGATACCCAGTTTTCTGCTACTGCAAAAAAATATAAGGATAACTCTTCATTCTTCAGAATTTTCCTCCAATACTGACTTTCCTAGACACCTTGTGGGATGGAGAAAATTAAGAAATGTGGAAGAACTGAGAGGGTAATTTTATTGAGTTATATATATATTGGGTGATACCCAGTTTTCTGCTACTGCAAAAAAATATAAGGATAACTCTTTATTCTTCAGAAATTTCCTCCAATACTGACTTTCCTAGACACCCTGTAGGATGGAGAAAATTTAAGAAATGTGGAAGAACTGAGAGGGTAATTTTATTGAGTTATATATATATATCGGGTGCTACCTAGTTTTCTGCTACTGCATAGTAAAACA
The DNA here is from genome assembly GCA_951213105.1 of Amaurobius ferox. NCBI lineage: Eukaryota > Metazoa > Arthropoda > Arachnida > Araneae > Amaurobiidae > Amaurobius > Amaurobius ferox. Next base: position 125,629,523 of record OX578150.1, on the reverse strand, counting down.
ATGCATGATATTAAAATGTTTGAGTTATCATGCTTTGTTGTTTTTCCCATCTGGTCATAAATGCAAAATTTTATTAGTCGAGGAATTTCATTACATAGATTTTCAAAATTATTAAGTGGTTTTCCAGATACTTTTCAAATAATAGTTGGTAAAACAAGATTTACTCTACATAAGACACGATGAGGGAGATCTCTCTCCTATCTGAAAAATATTTTTAGAACAATTTTGATATGCTGAGGCTGAGAGAGAAATGCTTTAAATTTTATATTTGGTTATTTAAAGTAAGATTATAAGTGCTCTGCTGAACTCCCACTTTTATTAGTGCTATTAAAATAAATAAAAAAATACGTTTTTTTTTGTGTGTGCAATAACAATTTAAAAATCAATTTTTTAAATATCAGAGCTCACGTGTACTTGCAATTGCTGCATTGATAAGTATTTTTTAAACAAAATTAACTTGTTATTTAAAAACTAAGTCAAATGTGCTTGAAAGTCATCCATGTTATTTGTGTTCTCTTCTACACAAATTTTTATATCTGGCTATTTTATACCTATGTTTAAAAAAGAGCATTAGTTATAGTATAAACTTTAATAGAAGTTATAATTGTTCATTAATTCAAATATTCAAATTTATTCCACTGTTGTTTTCAGTATAAATGCATGTGGTATATATGAGAGAGACATCAGCTTTTGTTTTACTATTTTTAAATTAAAATTCTAAATGTTAGAAAGTAGTAAAAAATGACTCGTAAATTTAAAAGTTTGACTCATACTTTTGAATAGTAAGAGTCCATTTTATTCAAAATTTTATAAGCTAAAAGCAATTTCTGAATATAATTTAATTCTCAACTGGTGACAACTTTTGAATGGATCAAAACTGTAGCATTATCAGCAAGAAAAGAACCTTTAAAATTTTACATTATGTATCTAGTTTCCATGTCATGTAATTAATGTATAATTTTACCATTTAGACTGCATGAAGAAATTAATGAATTTTATGAAAAAATGTGCCCAACAGAAGAAGAGATGGAAATTCGCTCTAGAGTTATTGAGCATGTTACAAGAATAGTTCACTCCCTGTGGCCTCATGCAAAAGTGAGTATGTGTACAATAAATTGCTCAAACTGTTGTCAAGAATATCTGGGGATAAAGGCTTTGTTTAGTAAAACAATGTCAGGTTTTTTTTTTTATTATAACTGCATTGAAATTTTTGCAAATTTTATACATCTTTTATAAATGTTTTGTTTTCTAGATAATTAGACATTCAAGAAAAAATTATATACACATCAAAATCTAATACATTTTTTCACTTATTTTAATTCAGTAAGCATTTAAAACAATGGAGCATTTCTCGCTCAAAGAAATGTGAACTCTTAATTATTTATTACCATATCTGCTCTATTGCACCACATTTTCAGTGGCCGTGGTTGAATTGACTTGTTGCATGCTGTATAAAGAAAATTCATATAAATATCTTGCATAATAAAAGATGCTTGTCAGTACCTGCTGAAGCAAATAACTGAAGCTTTTGACAGCAATGAAATTCAGCATAGAGGTAATTTAAGTTGCTGGACGATATGGCTCAGTGAGATTTTTATAAATTCAAATTAGTTTAAAATTCTAAACATTTAAAATGAAAAATCCATCAAAAATTTGGCTTTAAAATCACATTTATTGGAGTAAACTGTTTCCGAATACAAAAAATATCAAAGCAGATATTTTGATTACAGATGAAGAACAGCTGCTTCCAAATTAAGTGGATTTAATTCATTGGTTTTTTAACTTAGCGTATTTAAAAGATTTCTTTTCAATTTTTTTCTTCTTTAATTTGGTATATTATATTATCCTTATGAGTATTATGTTAAAAATTTCAAAATTTTGATAGCATTTTTTTTTTATTCTGAATTAATCATACTGTAGTTATTATTTTTTATATTAGGTGTTCTTAAAGCAACATAAAATATATATTATGATAATTTTGAATCTGAGTTTCTAATTATACTAGAGCTTGGTTTTAAAGACTCTACTTTTTAGCGTGAGCTAATGAAGGCCATGACATGTACTCAGATTTCTAGGGCCCCACATCAGGTTATTTATTTTTGTTCTAAGTTAAGTATGCAAATCATAAAAGTGTTATTTTATTTTCTAGAATTCATTGTATGTTGAAGGTTTGTTTGGACATTTTGTGGAATGAGGTGAGGCTAAATAATAGAACACTGGCCCAAGTCTATGTGCCTATAAAAACATTTTCGCACGACTCCACTAAACATTGGTAAAGAAAAGAAAGATAGACTGTAAAATGGTTGAATTGGTGTTTTTGCTTTACATGGTACAAATATAAAGGAATACACCCTCCCTCCTCCTTAAAAATGTCTGAAAACAAAACCTACCATAAGTCTTGGTTTTTTTTAATTTCTGATTTTTCTTATTTTTGTAGGAATTTGTGAAGTATTTGAAACTCAAGATTTTGAGGGAATTGAACACTCGAAACACATTTCAACACTTTTAGAAAGAAGCTCATATGTGTGTGTCTATGAGGTGTAGACACAATAAATAAAGGATGAATGTTACATAAAATCTTATGTGCAGTGTGAGGTTTACGCCAACCAGGATCTATTATTCATATAATTTATCTTGTAATGTAATGTAATTCAGGTAACTAGTAAGTTATTTGAATTATTGGTAGGTTTTGTGGTTATGAAAAAATGAAAGAATGTTGGTGCCACCATGAAATTTCATATTTTCCCAAGTTTATGTAAAAATATATATATATCTTAAATTCCTGACAACATGAGCAGGGTCCGCGCTAGCCATTCGCCTACGCACCAAATGCGAAAAGATCGCAAGATTGGCGATAAAAAAAATACTTTGGCGAAAAAAATGGCGAAGGATTTTTTAGAAACTGTGAAAATTTCGTAAATATTTTTTTGGGAAGTAATATGGAATAAAAGTCCTATTTAATTTGGAATAAAAGTCCTATTTAATTTGGAATAAAAGTCCGAGATAATTTGGAATAAAAGTCCGATTCCAGACAAGTAGGCCTATGACATACGAGCGTTGTCTCCCGTCTGTTTTGGGGACGCTCGTTCTTGTGTGACAAGCTCCAGGTATTCTTTAATTCCCAGCAAGCTGCTCCTCCAAACGGACGGCAGACAGCGCATTCCTGTCTCTCAAGCGTCCTTAGCCCACCGCGGCAATCGAAACATTATCTGGATTCCGTCCGTTATGTGAGCCGATTTTTTTTGTTAACCCTGAATCGCACAACCGTTAACCCCCAACACAGTTATTAGATACTCTCCAATAAACAAAACAAAAAAACACTTTCAACTTAAAATCTTGAATTAGAGTTTTAAACAATCCGTGTTACAGAATTATTTCTGAAAAGAGCCATTTTTTGTCGAAAACGATCAGCCGTAAACAGAGAAATAAGTGATAAACATCGAACGAAATTGTATGTATATTTTTTGATGACGCGTATACAATGGTAGTCCGGAGCATCTGGAGGGCAGAGAAATTAGAAGTGTGAGATTGTGTAATTACTACCGCATTGTTTTAGGATCGATTGTCTTACGGGAAAAAATAACTTTTAGACTTACGATGTTTTTTTTTTTTTTAAACTCCGCATATAAATCGACCCCCCCCCCCCCCCCCCTTTGAAGTTTTTTTTTGGTTTTTTTTCACAAATTTCTCGACTTACGCGAGTATATACGGTAAATAAAAAAAGCATTTAATTTTAGTTAAAACCAACGGAAAAAGGTCACTGCTGAATATTATCACAGATGCCAACTTGCTGTTTTCTGTTTTTGTCATAAGTTGAATCGTAGTTTATCTTTTTGTTACGAATTTTTAAGCCTGCCTGGCTTGTTTTCGTTTCATCTTCATCATCATCTTTGTGGTTTTTATACGATCCTTACGCCTGCCTGAATTTTAAAACCAACATAAAAATTTATCCCTTAGATAGTTTTGGTGCCTAAGAAATATAATGATGATACTGCATATAAAAATATTATGGATGTAGCAAGAATTGGTTTCACATGTCCTATGACAACATCCATCGTTGAAAGAGGCTTTAGTAAGCAGAATGTAAATTTCATTAAGTAGTAACATCAGAGTAAAAAATCTCAGTGACTTGATTCTTATAAGTAGTGAAGGGCCAGATTTTAACTTTAAGGCAGCTTTTGAAAATTGGTGTTATAGTACAAAAATTCAACGCTTGCCTGGTTTATATGATAATGAAACTATGTGAATTATAAAATAAATTTGTCATTTTTGTAACTCATTGAGATCTTTCATTGGTAAATACAAGTTTAATTTACTAATAGTCTATTTAATGATTAAAAAAATGAAATCTACCCATCTTTATATCTTGTTTAGAATGAAATTAATATTATTAGCTGCATTATGGCTTAAAAGTAGAAATTTTTTCACCGATGGCGACGATAACTTTGACTAATAAACATGTAATTTGGCTAATGATTTTTCAATTTGGCTAATTTGTTGACTAACAGTTTTAAATTCCTAGCGCGGGCCCTGCATGAGGTATATTTTCTAGTTATAAAGAACTGAAATCAAGAATTTTGTTATGGTGTATGGAGTACCATGCCATGTGTTAAAGTGCTTTTAATCTCCAGTATGAAATTTAATACATCCTCATCCTTTGACATTAATTCAGTGACTACCATGGAATTACAGGGAAAAAAAAATTGTTTTTACATTTTAATTTCATTCCAAATATGGCATTTTGGTGCACATTTGGGTTAAACAGTTTAGGAGATTGACACAGATGCAACTTCCAGGAGAAATATTCTAGTTTGTAAGAAATTTTCAATTCAAATATTATTATAAATTTATAATTTGGGGTGGGTGCAGAATATTAGAAACATTTCAAGTCAAGAAGGGTATTTGATTAGGTATTAATTTAAAGTTATAAGAAAAGATCTTATAGGGGTTTTTCAATTCTTCTTTCAGATCTTATAGGGGTTAACAACAGCACAAGGTCTCTTACAAGATTTTTCTTCACAATGATCATAGTCATGTAAATTAAGTATAAGCTCATTAGAAACAAGTTGGAAGTTTACCAAAGAAGTTTAGAGCATCTTTTTAAATTAAGATCTGACAGTTTCAATTTTAAAGTCATTTTTTATGTGAGTTTCTTAGATATCTAGAGAGTCTCATAATAGTCTATGAATTTTATTTCGTTGCATTTTTAGGGTGTCTAGTTTGGTTTCACAGATATATCCCCATACTGATGAAATATAAAGCATTATGGGGTGAATAACTAATTTATAACGTAGTATTTTGTTTTGATAGTTTCAAGTTTTTATTTCCTATTTTTATTTATAGGTTGAAGTATTTGGCAGTTTTCGAACAGGTTTATATTTGCCTTCTAGGTGGGTATTTTATATTCATATGCAAGGATGTTAGGTATATTTTTCATAGAGCACTGTGCAATAAACTAATAAACTGAACAAAACATTAGTATGTTGCAGTTCATAGAAAATTTAATATTGTTGATATAATAAATTTAATGACAGTAAATAAAATATGTCAATATTTAATAATGGTTGATGTTGAATTAGTGTATAATAGCAGTCAGTATTAAAATATAATAATTACTTGAAATATTATTTCATTGCAGATAACAGCATAGCATCCATAGACTGGTTTTGTGCTTAATATGCACTCATTAGCAGGGAATAGCTAATATCAGTAATGGCAAAACTTGCTTAAGGCTGCAATTTTGCAAACTTCTAGGGGAACTGGCAAATTCATCCTACCTTGTAGCTAGCTTTAAATTTTAATAAAATTTAATGCAGGCTACATAACTACATAAAGCTACAACAGTCAAGTTCATAGTCACAAAACCTACCTGTAGTTAGCTCTGTGACTATGAACTTGATCATTGCAGCTTTTTCGTGGTCTGAGCTCAGTTTTATTGAAATTTGAATTTGACTACATGGTAGGATGGAATTTGTCAATTTGCAATTGGCCCATGTATGTTATCTGCAGGGGGACTGTATTTTTGGGTAATACCCCCTACGGGTGGGTTCAGTGACTATAAATATGGCCATCATTGTAGCTCCATGTAGCCCAAATTAAATTTTATTAAAATTTGAAACTGGCTACACATGATAGGACTGAAATTGTCAATTCCCATAAAAGTAAGCTAAATCATGGTTTTTAGTGTGTTTTTTGTTACCATTGCAGATATCAGCAATTCTAACGCTACTGAGTAATAATAGGGCAATACCGGTCCATGGATGTTTTTATCTGAAATAAGAACATATTCCAAATTTTTGAGAATGCCAACTACAATTGGGATTCTGTGACGGTAATAATTATTATTGGCAATGTATAATAGTTCATAATAATATATAATAGTTTGCTATGCAAATAGATTTTATCGCTGATGCCAACTTTCTCAATTACCATTAGTGAGTTTTCTGCTATCTGATATTCATTCATTTCCTCTGTAATTTATGACTTGCATAAAAACTTATAAAAAAAAATTCAAGGCTAAGATAACAATGCTTTATAATTTAATTATTGTACAGTTTCAATAGAACAAATGTTTTTAAAAAGATAACTCTCAATTTTCTTGGTTCTCATAATTTGAGTTTATTGCCATCTGTTAATCATTAATTTTCTTTGTTAATTTATGCTTATATAGGGAATTCACGACTAAGATAACAAACCTTTTCAACTTAATTCAACTTCATATAAGAATTATGTCTTCAATACGAGGGTCACACTGAAACTTTTGACATATGTCTAAATGGTACAAGTTAAACTTACAAGTTAACGTAGGAGTGTTCAAAGTACTCCCCTCCAACATTAATGCACTTTTGTAGGTGAATTTTTCAAAGATTAAATGCTTCAAGCCATCTATTTCTTGGAATTGATGAAAAATATGCTTTTATAGCCTCATCAATCTCATCTTCGGAATGAAAATAATGCCCATGTAAATTTTTTTTTAGATTAAAAAGTAGCCAAAAGTCACACATAGCAAGATCAGGAGAATAGGGTGGATGTTCTATCACTTTGATGTTTTTCTGTTCAAGAAATTCAACTGTCATTCTTGCTGAATGAGAAGATGCATTGTCATGGTGAAGCATGAGTCCCCTAACATTCACTTCCTGGAGAATTTCTGGAAGACACTTAGTGGTGTACTAGGGTGCGGTAGCCCAGTAGTTAGCGCGCGGGAATTGCACTCGGTAGGCATGGGTTCGATTCCCGCCACTGCCAAAACTGCCGTCGTGTTTACGCGGAGTACGATCACGTTAAACATGTAGGTCCGTAAGTCCTTCCGAAAGGTTGGTGGTAGGGGTAGGAGGGTACGGTCCCTGTGGATGCCTTCCCCACTGGGTTCCAGATGTTCCAGTCTAAATTGGGTGGTACTTCCTGGCTGTCCAAACAGCTACCTTACACCTTTCTGGTATCTCGGACGGTCTGGATCTCAACAACAACAATAACCACTTAGTGGTTTACCAGTTAGATGTAACTGTCTTCTGTCCCTCTAGCTTTATGGCTTTGACCAGACCTGCACTGAAGAACATGGCACACATTACTTTTTTCATTGCTCGTTGTCTTTTCACCATTGTTGATTTGGGGTCATCTTCAAAGCTCCATACTTTACTTTCTTGACATGTTGGAGTGTCAAAAAATGGTATGTACATTTCATCACCAGTTATGATTTTAGAAATAATGCATTGTCCACCAGTAATTTTAGTGTAATTTTAGGCCAGTTTTGATTCTGACACGCTCTGCGTCTTGGTGTTCTGTTAAATTATGGGGGACCCAACGACAAACTAATTTTTTCATATGCAGTCTTTCATGAATAATTTTATGTATAGCTGTGAATCCAATGTTAAGTTCCTTCTGTATCATTTGGTAGGTACAGCGATTATCATCGATTAACATTTTTCGATTGGCCAACTCATTTTCTGGGACTACAGCTGACAAAGGTCCTCCTGTGTGTTTTTCATCCAGGAGAGAATTTTAACCTCTTTTGAACTCTAAACCATCTGAATACAGTGACATGAGATGGAGCATCATTTCCATATGCTAATTGAAGACGTTGAAGACATTCTTCTTGATTTAGCCCCACTTTAAAATCATAGCTTGATAATTCTCTCGCGTTTACTCCATTTTCTTTTCTTTCAAAATTTATTCTATGATGGCTAAATTGTAATTGTTGCCACAAGTTATCGTCTGCAGACATAAAAGAGTTCAAATTTAAATATCCGACCAATAATTTTTTTCTAGCGCATATCGTCTGCCCCTGTCTCAAAAATTTCAGTGCGATCCTCGTATATTTTCAATAAGAACATATTCAATAAAGTAATATATCTTCAATAAGATCAATAAAATTCAACTTCAATATAAGAATTATTTTTAAAAAGCTTGTTTTTCTTCTACAAACTTAAAATCTTTTAGAATTTTTTATTAAGCATATTTCCATCTATGCAGCAAACTGGATTTATTCATTTTTATAATATATTTAATTTGCTGTGTATTTTAAAGTGATATTGACATGGTCGTTATTGGCGAGTGGAGGAGTTTACCTCTCAGCACCCTAAGTACAGCACTGCAGCAGAAGGGAATTGCAGAAAGTGATATCACCATTATAGCAACTGCAAATGTAAGTATAAAATATCGTTTTAATAAATTTGCAAGATCATGAAATTTAAAAATAGAAAATAATGAATATATGTTACTCATTATATGAATGTTTCTCATTATAGATTGATGTGAAACATCACTCCCTTCACATATTTTAAATGGGAGAAGGTTAATCTGTCATGTGTGACGATCGTATAAGGTACATGAGGAAAAGTTTCAATATTTCGGAGGGGGGGGGGGTTAAAGCATTTTTAATTATATAATTTTGATAGAATAGAATGCAGTTTATTTTGTCCAAATTATACCACAAACGACAAAGTTATTGATTATGAAATGTTTGGATGATATTGTTGGGTTGCTTTAGTATTTAGGTAATTTGGAGATTTGAAAATTTACTTTTATTTCTTTTTCCCTGGCTCAATATTCTTAATTTGGTAATATTTAAATAATATTTATTGGCTTTTTCATTTATTCTTTAATTAGAATATTTTTAATCATCTAAATTAATTTTCTTTATAATATTCTTAGTTAAAAATGTTCCATTCCTTAAATTAATATTACTTTTGATTTGCAAATTTTAGAAATTATTTATTTATTTGATTCCCCTTAAAATTCCCTTTAATTTGACGTCCCATTTTCCCATTTTGGTTAGAAATTCCGTTTGTTCTACAGTTTCAAGTTATTTCCATGTCTCACTGTAATTCAAAAATTTCAGTTGCGGCCATTTTCGGAATTTTGTTTCGCGGGCCCTTTACTGCGATTAAGCCGCCACCTAAGCGTTTTTCGCGCCTCTTTAGAATTCGGGATTTTTTTTAATTGGTTCGCGTTTTTACGGATCGTCTGCTCTCGGAATTATGAGTATTATTTTGGCAATTCTAATTTCGGTAAGCGAATTTTAATTGCTGCCGTTTATCTAAACTCGCCCTTTTGCCGCAAGTATAAATACGCGCGTAGAACTTTTCAGTTTCAGTTTTTGTTGAAATCCTTCGTTGTGCGTTAGCGCGAGAAGCGCGTTGTTTTTTTTTCGAATGGAACTTATGTTCCACGCGAGTTTTTTTTAATGGAACGTTAAGTTCCTCGCGTTATTCTTTTTTTTCATTAGTTGTTTTAATTTAAATTATGCATTTTTCAAGCTTTTATCGCGGAATTCGCGACGTAACTCTCCAGAAAAGTACGTGGTGAAAATTCCTTATGCGAGCTGCATGAACGTAGTTTCTGACGAGGACGGCCGTTCTAAAAAGATCCGAGTGTTCCAGAAGTAGCTGTTAGGTCTGATCTCCTGAGTACTGATGTTTTTCAAGAAAGTGCTGAATCCTCTCCTGACTAAAGTTTGTTGATCTCCTGATCCCAAGAAAACCAGTTTTTCCAAAATCTGTGCAGCTCCAATGATTGGAACTTCCCCCCCCCCTGTCTGATGGCCCATCCGGGTGAATACACATGTTTTATTTAAACTCTTAATTTCTTTAATTCTGAATATGATTTCTTAATATTTTTGAAATGCATTTAACTAAAATTTATTCTGTAAAATCAAAATTCTAAACTTCATTCTGAGAGCAAATTTCTAAACCTTCATAATTTTTTTAGAGCCTGGGTAAAATTCTAAAATTCTTTAAATTTAATATTTTTGTTAATGATTTTTGATGAAATTTAAATAGATTGTTTTGAGTTAAGTTTTTTATGCTAATTCCTTAATTTTAATTAAGTTGATAAAATTCTAAAATTCTAATGTTAATTCTTCCTGAGTTGCCTGCCTGTGAGCAGTGTTTTTGTATTTGTTAATTGGAAGTAATTGAAGTTACAATTTAATAAACTAATTTTCTTTAAACTAAATATTATGTCTTCATTTATCTTTTTTAAACACAGCAGGTTTTATTCTATCTGTCAAACACAACAGTAGTTTTGGTGCCGTGTACCAGTCTAGAAATTGCTCTCATGTTTTATAATATTTATTAGTAGTATTAAACTTTCAATTGTATTGCAATTATGGATGATATTAGAGAAAGTAACTGTATGTATGTTTCTGTATTTGGGTCAGATGAAACTGGAGATGGCTCTAAAGATAAGCCTTTTGAAACTTTATTATATGCTATGTTCTTTGTTGGTAAAGAGCCATTTCCTTCATTTCTTACAAATTCAAATGATGGTAAAGATTGGGATTTAATTCCCAGAAGTCAGGTTGCTAGTACCAAGAAAACTTGGTTATCCTTATTGGAAAGAAATTTACCTTCTAAAATAAACATTGAGGCAACCTCTGATAATGTAAATTCTGTTGGTAACAAAAATATTGATTCAAATGTTAATAGTAAACAATATGACTCAAATGAACAGGGATTAAAAATAGATTCTTCTAAATGTAATGTAATGAGTAATTTTAAAACAGTCTCTTCAATAGGAGACTTTTTAGATTCAATCCCAGTATTTTCAGGAGAGGAATCTGGCCTCCCATTGGAGGATTACATAGATAGAATTAAAATGTTAGCTGACCATGCAAATTGGTCAGAGTCAGACAAGGTCTTAGTTTTAAAGTTAAAACTGTCAGGCATAGCTGCAAGATTTATTAGAGATAATCCTAAGTTAAAAGAAGAGAAATCTTTCTCTCAAATTCTTAAAGCTTTACGCGACAGATTTTCCTCAATAGAATGTTTACACAGTAACTTGAGAGCATTTCTGCAGAGTTATCAGAGACCAAATGAATCTGTGCGCCAGTTTGCTGCTAGAGTTGAGGCTTCCTCATACAAAACTGTTTCACCTGGCTTACTAAATGACAGAGTGGCAAACCAGCAAAGACTTGATGTCTTGTGCTCGGTTTTCATTGAAGGCTTGAAGCCTCATTTCAAACGGCTAATCCTACCTCAAAACCACAAGAGTTTTGACTCTGCAAAAAGGCATGCTGTGGCGGAGGAAGAGGTGTGGAGCAAGCAACATGGGGATGATCCCCAATATGTCATGAGTATTGGAGAGTCTGAAAATAAGCAGCTCCATGATGAGCTTAAGAGAAATAAAATGGAGGTAGAGAACCTCACTAAAAGGCTTGCTGAGTTGCAAACTCAGATTAACACCAAACCGCAGCTGCCTCAAACTAGAGTGACAAAGGATAGCCGAAGGTGTTTTTCATGTGGTCTATTAGGTCACATAAGTGTGGATTGTAGGAAATTTCCTCAATCACACAGGTTCAACAGAAATTCTAGGTCTCTGCCTACTCGAATGTATCAACAACCTTTTTCTTTTCCACAACCTACACAAAACTATCCATATGGTTTTCCACAACAAATGCAAGGATTTCAACAACCTACACAATTTTTTTACCATCAGCCAAATCAAAACTTTCAGCCTGACATTAATGAAACTAAACCTAAAATGAGTTACAACACTTTTTATACACCTAGGGGTGATAAAAATGACAACGACAAACAAAATTTAAACTAAGTAAGGGTGAAGGGAGTTTTCACTCCAACTTACCTTCTGAAGCCCTTGGGGTGTTACCTGTGGTGCAAAATTCAAATTTGATTTCATTACAGAATTTGTCTCTACCAGTGATTTCTGGTATGATAAATAATGTTGATATTCCTATACTTATTGATTCTGGTGCTTCTATTAATGTGTTGTTTACAAATGTATTATCTCATTTAAATATACCTGACAGTCAATTAACAAAGTGTAATATAAATTTAAAAGGCATCTCTAGTGATATTATAAAAATTTCCAGGAAATTAAATATTAATTTACATTTAAATAACAAAATATTTAATGTTGATTTTTATATTATGAACTGTGATTCTTGTAATTATTCAGCAATACTTGGTGTGAAATTTTTAAAGGGTTATAAGATGTCAATAGATTTTACTAATAATGTTTTATACAATAATATTATAACTGTGCCTTTTGCAATTAAGGATGAATCTGTACCATTTTCATTATCTGATACAACTCAATTCTTTAATAATTATGAAATTAACAGAGAAAATACTTTGAATTCTGAAAAATATAGGGATAATTTGTGCTATGCACTTAGGAAATACACAATTCCTCCTCTATCGGAGGCTTTCATACAACTAAAATTAAAAGAGATTGTTAAATTTAATTCACCTACTGTGATGATTGAGCCTTTAAACAACAGTAAAATTCTGGTCGCTAGATCAGTAAATAATGTATCTAGATCTAATATATATAATGTAAAAGTATTGAATTTGTCAACTGATGAGTTGCACATAAATAAGCATTCAAATTTAGCAAAAATTGTTCCTATCACAGTAGTATCTTCCTTTTCAGTTAACAATATTACTGAGTCAAGTGCAGAGAGTGGTGATAATTTTGATGTTTGGGGAGGAAATTTTGATCTTTCACACTTAGACTATAATGAAAAAAGACAAATAGAGAGTTTAATTAATGATTATAAACATATTTTTGCTAATTCTATTCCAGATTTAAAGGGGTGTGATACAGTTTTTCATAACATTAACTTAAAAGATGATATTCCTGTTAAACAAAAACCTTATAGAGTTCCTTATCATGTAAGAGATGAATTAGATAGACAAATTAATGAACTTCTTGAGAATGATATTATACAAGAAAGTGATTCACCATTCTCCGCACCTGTACTGTTTGTTAAAAAGGCAGATGGAACATTAAGATTGGTAACAGATTTTAGAAAATTAAATGATAAAACTATTGATGATATTTTTCCACTGCCAAATATCACTGAATTGATTGATAGTTTAAATGGTGCGAAATATTTTTCTACATTAGACTTAACATCAGGATTTTATCAAATGAAATTGCACCCAGACGACACACACAAATGTGGCTTTTCTACACCTTTTGGCCACTATGAATGGAAAAGAGTCCCTTTCGGTTTGAAAAATGCCCCCAGCTCCTTTCAACGACTTATGTCCATCGTCCTAGCTAAGCTTTCCCCTTTACAAATTTCTATTTACATAGATGATATTGTTATTGCATCTAGAACCTTTGAGGAACACTTAATGAAATTAAAGGTAGTATTTGATAGATTAGCTCAACATAAATTATGTTTAAAGCCAAGTAAATGCAATTTTTTTAAATCTTCAATAAATTATTTGGGTTTTCAAGTTTCTGAAGGTATTGTCCAGCCTGACCCCTCAAATTTAAAAACTGTTAAAAATTTTCAAATACCCACCTCTAAAAAACAAATTCGCCAATTTTTAGGATTAACTGGCTTCTACAGAAAATTTATTGAAAATTACTCCTTAAAAGCTCTTCCCTTAACTAATTTAACTAAGCAAAATATTAAATTCTCTTGGACCCCTGAAGCAGAAAATTCTTATCAAACCTTAAAATCCGAATTACTTAAAGAACCCATTTTACATCTCCCTGATTTTTCAAAACCGTTTTCGGTATGTACCGATGCATCAAATTTTGCTCTAGGAGCAGTTCTCTGTCAAGAAGGAAAGGATGGATTTTTGCACCCTATTGCTTATGCTAGTAAAAAACTAAAAGATGCAGAAATAAACTATAGCACAGTCGAGAAAGAGACTTTAGGAGTTGTCTGGGCAACATCCTATTTTAAGCAATACCTTTTGGGAAAACATTTTACAGTTTATTGTGATCAGGCCTCCCTTTCAAATGTTTTGAAATTAAAAGACCCCACTTCTAGGATAGCACGATGGATAATGTCCATGACCCAGTTTAATTACAAAATTATTCATAAACCTGGTCGCCTAAATTTAACAGCTGATTATCTATCTAGATGTGTAAATAATGTAAACGTAAACACTATAGACTTGGATGTTGATACAAACCTTCTTTTAAGAGTACGTAATTCTCAAAATTCTGACCCTAATTGTATAAGAATTGGCTCATGCTTAGATAAAAATATTGACCCATTCCCTAAAAATTTAATGTTTTTCTTAAAAGATGATGTATTATATTGTACTAATAGGAAACCTAAATTAAAATATCAAAGAAAAGAGCGTATTGTTGTTCCACAAAATTTGATCTCTGATATTCTAAATTATTGTCATGATTCGATCACTGCAGGACATGGTGGTTTTAGAAGGACTTTGAGGAAAATTCAGCAACACTTTTATTGGCCTAGGATGTATGTTCAAATTTTAAATTATGTTAAGAGTTGTCCTGATTGTTTACAGAAAAGAGGATTTAAACAAAAACAAAAAGCTCCTTTACAGAGGTTTCCAAATTCTACTTACCCTATGGAAAGAATAGCTATGGATTGTATTGGCCCCATGCCTCTAACTTACTCTGGCAATAAGTACATACTGGTAATTACAGACTATTTTACTCGTTGGCCAGAAGCTTATGCTATCCCCAATATTAAATCTGAAACTATTTTAAATTGTTTAGAAAACTTCTTTTCTCTTCATGGTGTGCCAAAACACATTATCACTGACAAAGGATCTAATTTCATTTCGAATGCTGCCATGAAGTTGTATGAAAAATTAGGTATTGAAAAACATACCACTACTAGCTATCACCCACAATCGGATGGAGTCTGCGAGCGTTTAAACAGTAAAATAATTAACACACTTAGTCATTTAGTGTCTGAAACACAAGAGGATTGGGATCGACATTTATCTTTTGCCTTGCTGGCCCACCGAACTTCAATCCATTCCTCGACTGGTGAGTCTCCAGCTAATCTTCTCTATGGTAGAGAATTAATTTTGCCACATCATCTTCTTTTTAATTTAAATGAACAAAATTTTACCACTGTTAGTGATTATAGTCAGGATTTGGCAATTCGTATGAAAAAATCTTTTGAAATAGTAAAGAAGAACTTACTTAAAGCAGCTAAAACACAAGAGACATACAGAAATAAGTCTGCTGTTATAAAAGATATAAAAGTTGGAGATTTAGTATATTTATACATTCCTGTTTTTCCAAGGGGACATTGTAAGAAACTCTCCAAACTTAATAAAGGTCCTTTTAAAGTTATACAAAAAACATCTAATGTAAACTTTAAAATTCAACATGTAAATGACACACGAAATATTCAGTTGGTGCACATTGACAGATTAACAAAAATTCCAGAAAGAGATTCTGTGTTCTTTTCTTGTGCACAATCTGATAATTCAGCAAGTAATACATCTCATGAGAATGATATAATTCCAACACAAAGATATAATTTACGACAAAGGAAAAACTAGAATGACATTTTTTTTTTATTTTATTGTTGCGCAACATAATTTTTTTTAAGTGTATAATTTTTATATGTGTGTATTTGTTATTGATACATTGCAGAATGCTGCAAACTGGATTTAATTGATGTTGATTTAAGATAAAATTTGTTGCTATTGATATTGCAGATTACTGCAGGATTTAGAGAATGATTGAGAAAAGATTAATTTGGATTATATGAATTGATTATATTTATATTGATAGAGATATATAGTTACTTATTTATTGTTATTGAGAGTGCAGATTTATGCAAATATTTGATTAGGTGGTCCATGACGTAAGTTCTGATCACATATGTTGATATTTTTTGGTATATATTTGTTGTCGTTAAAAGTATTAGAGTTCTGCAAAGATAAAAGTGGCAGTGTATATTAGATAACTGCAGATGCAGATGATGTTATGTGTAGTTCTGAATGGACATGAATAGATACTTGTGTCTTTGAAATTTTAGTATATTATTGTTACTTATTGATAATAATTGTTATTGTGTCAATTGTCATTTGACACTTCTATTGAAATTTTATTTATTTTATACAACTTATGTACATTGTTTTATTTTTTTAGATCACTCTATTTACACATTTTTTTTTCTCTTTCCAGCTGGTATTTATATTTTGTAGTGGAAGTGAGAGTTGTTTCTCATTGGTTATTCAAGGTACCTTTTCAAAATTCAATGTTTCGATTCTTTGAAAACTATTTGGCTGGTCCAATGTTTTCTTAAAAATTTATTTTTATTTATAGCTAATGAGAATCAATGTCAAATCCTCTACCTTTACTTTTGTCTACACAAATTTAGTGATCTGATGTACAAAAATTTATTCACTGTTATATAATTATTGTTTTAGTTTATAGTTTGTTAACAAATTGCTTATTCCGAAATAGAGGTTGAATTCGGATAAAAATTGCTATACTTAAATTGGTAACTTCTGATAGATATTTTATTTTATTATCAAAAATTTTTCATTTTTCAAATGAAAAATTTTTGGGGGATAGGTGGAAGGAATGTGTTGGGTTGCTTTAGTATTTAGGTAATTTGGAGATTTGAAAATTTACTTTTATTTCTTTTTCCCTGGCTCAATATTCTTAATTTGGTAATATTTAAATAATATTTATTGGCTTTTTCATTTATTCTTTAATTAGAATATTTTTAATCATCTAAATTAATTTTCTTTATAATATTCTTAGTTAAAAATGTTCCATTCCTTAAATTAATATTACTTTTGATTTGCAAATTTTAGAAATTATTTATTTATTTGATTCCCCTTAAAATTCCCTTTAATTTGACGTCCCATTTTCCCATTTTGGTTAGAAATTCCGTTTGTTCTACAGTTTCAAGTTATTTCCATGTCTCACTGTAATTCAAAAATTTCAGTTGCGGCCATTTTCGGAATTTTGTTTCGCGGGCCCTTTACTGCGATTAAGCCGCCACCTAAGCGTTTTTCGCGCCTCTTTAGAATTCGGGATTTTTTTTAATTGGTTCGCGTTTTTACGGATCGTCTGCTCTCGGAATTATGAGTATTATTTTGGCAATTCTAATTTCGGTAAGCGAATTTTAATTGCTGCCGTTTATCTAAACTCGCCCTTTTGCCGCAAGTATAAATACGCGCGTAGAACTTTTCAGTTTCAGTTTTTGTTGAAATCCTTCGTTGTGCGTTAGCGCGAGAAGCGCGTTGTTTTTTTTTCGAATGGAACTTATGTTCCACGCGAGTTTTTTTTAATGGAACGTTAAGTTCCTCGCGTTATTCTTTTTTTTCATTAGTTGTTTTAATTTAAATTATGCATTTTTCAAGCTTTTATCGCGGAATTCGCGACGTAACTCTCCAGAAAAGTACGTGGTGAAAATTCCTTATGCGAGCTGCATGAACGTAGTTTCTGACGAGGACGGCCGTTCTAAAAAGATCCGAGTGTTCCAGAAGTAGCTGTTAGGTCTGATCTCCTGAGTACTGATGTTTTTCAAGAAAGTGCTGAATCCTCTCCTGACTAAAGTTTGTTGATCTCCTGATCCCAAGAAAACCAGTTTTTCCAAAATCTGTGCAGCTCCAATGATTGGAACTTCCCCCCCCCCCTGTCTGATGGCCCATCCGGGTGAATACACATGTTTTATTTAAACTCTTAATTTCTTTAATTCTGAATATGATTTCTTAATATTTTTGAAATGCATTTAACTAAAATTTATTCTGTAAAATCAAAATTCTAAACTTCATTCTGAGAGCAAATTTCTAAACCTTCATAATTTTTTTAGAGCCTGGGTAAAATTCTAAAATTCTTTAAATTTAATATTTTTGTTAATGATTTTTGATGAAATTTAAATAGATTGTTTTGAGTTAAGTTTTTTATGCTAATTCCTTAATTTTAATTAAGTTGATAAAATTCTAAAATTCTAATGTTAATTCTTCCTGAGTTGCCTGCCTGTGAGCAGTGTTTTTGTATTTGTTAATTGGAAATAATTGAAGTTACAATTTAATAAACTAATTTTCTTTAAACTAAATATTATGTCTTCATTTATCTTTTTTAAACACAGCAGGTTTTATTCTATCTGTCAAACACAACAATATTTGACATTAAATTTATTAGGTGGCCAAATACGAATGGACAGTAGTATATATACGTATAAGATATTATGACGGGATCAAAAATTTAAATTTGAGTCTTCAATGGATTGACTAGTTTTAAGCATTCCTGAACTTGAATTAACATATTTTAGGTGATTTATGTTGTTGTTGAGACCCAGACTGTCCGACCTACCAGAAAGGTGTAAGGTAACTGTTTGGACGGCCGAGAAGTGCTACACAATTTAGACCGGAACCCAGTGGGAGAGGCATCTGCAGGGACCGTACCCTCCTCAACCTACCACCAACCTCTCGGAAGGACTTACGGACCCACATGTTTAATGTGATCGTACTCCGCGTGAACACGGCGACAGTTTTGACAGCGGCTGGAATCGAACCCGAGCCTACCGAGTACAACTCCAGCGCGCTAACCAATGGGCTACCGCGCCCCTAGGTGATTTATGTGTATATTTATGGACACAATGCCTGACTAGCAAAGAGAGTGATACAACTGAAATTTGTTGCATTTATCACAATTTGTAAATACTGGAACCTTATTGATTTTAAAAGCAAACATTAAAAAAACTTTCAAAATGTTGGACATTTTTTTGAAAAATCAAGACTACCAATCATGTTAAATAAACAATTATTTTGTATGTGATTTGTCATTAAAAATGATGTATCTTTAACTTAGAGCTGTGACATGATCCATTCTTAAGATAAATTACATGTTTTTAAATAAAATTATTAAAAACGTTTCGCAAAATTTAAAATGCATTAAGTATTATTAAATAAGTTAACTTGCTATGTGTAATATTATGTAACAAATCTAATAATGTTATTCCCGTAGTTCTAATAACATTATTCTGTTAACACATTCCATTAAAATATATATATATATATATATATATATCATTTATGTCATGTGATATTAATTTAATGTTAGTACCACTTTGAGATGTAAATTTTGCATAAAATGGTAGAATTTACATTTGTAATTTCAAGTCATAGCAATAACATGTCATTCTAATAGCATTGTATTATAAATAGTGAGTATGTATATAATACAAATGGATGAAAATATATAGTAATTTCTAAGTTTATCAAAAGTAATTTCATTAAGGTTGGTAGGAAATTTCATTTCAGATTTTTTTTTTTTGGATAGTGTGTAAAATGTCCTTCACTAAAGTTTGATGCTAGGTTTTCTTTTACCTGTGCTATGAAATAGTTGAAACATTTAGTGTCATATATGATTATTTCTTTAATATTATTTTTATGGTGTTATTTAACTAAATACTTGTTTTCTAATCTTTGTTATTTAAGGTTCCTATCATTAGAATCATGCACACACCTTCAAGAGTTAAGGTTGATATCAGTTTCAATATGACGAATGGTGTAGAAAGTGCTAAAATGGTCAAAGTAAGTTTAGCATTATTAATTTTTTAGTGTGGAGGGGAGGGGGACTATACCATTTTCACTGGTTTTATTTCTAAAAAATTTCAGAAATAAAACCAGAGTCATTTTATTTTCTACATTAATTTCTACAAACCTGAAAACATTTCACTAGCCAAAAATGTTTGCTATGTCATGCAAAAGCACCATTTCTCTCTGCTTGAATGCTTCAAATAAAAACTTCCACAATATTTCACCTTCAATTAACATGTTCTTCAAATGCTTTTATTACAATATCAAAACTGGATCATGTTAAACCATACAGAACCAACTCACCTTTTACTGAAAATAAGATTTTAGGCAGTTTCAGTAGCAGGGTGACCACAGACCTGGAAAACTGGGAAAACCTAGAATTATCAGTGAATTTCATGCTTCTGGAAATGTCAGGGAATTCTGTTATTCCGGTTATGTTAAAAATAACAGGGAATTCTGTTATTTTTATGATGCTACATCATATTAATACTAACTACTTTAATTAATAGTTCAAAATTTATTTAATAGTTCAAAATTCGTTATTTTCCCCTTTCCCTTCAAAATTCTAAATTAATTCGTTGTTATGAAATGTTTCGGCAATTTATCCCCTTTTAACATTAATTTGTTATCCTTTTCATGTTTTTCATTATTCAAAATTATGCGCGATGTGTCTACAAACACTAAATATCTTTTGCTAATTCTCCGGTGTTCGCTTTTGGCCTTTTAACTTGACTTCACTTCATTCATGAGTTTGCAAAAAAAAAAAATGTTTTTTAAGTGCGAAGTGGACTCTTTCATAGCTTATCGTCCACACCTGCAAATGGAGTACCAGACATTCCATTGGGTTTGCTGTATGTGGTAGATAGAGCTTGGCGGCAAAATTCACGCCTTGCAGCTCTTGACGAAGCATCCTATTTATTCCTCAGTGTATGCATAGGCTCTCTGCATGAGGCGCAGGTTTTCACTCGCCAAGTTTGGCAGCTCATGGGAAGCGAACGTGTTGCTAAGTGGCATTCGATTTGTTAGAAAACTTCAGTGTAAACAAGCAGCACGTACATCGGTTAAAGTACGGTCAAAATCCCAAACGTTACTGTGTGCTGATTGACTAATCACATTAGGATAGCTTGTCACCAAGTTTTAACCCCATGTTCCGTATTCCTGCAACTTGAGACATCAACATCCGGAATATGCTAATTTGTACTTCAACCGATTAGAAATTAGCATACTCCGGAAAAACATTAACTTTTACTTCAAAAACATTAACTTCTACTTCGATGACACAGTACTATTTAAACTGGTGGATGTATCAGTAAAAGTGTTCTCTCATCTTGAATGATCATATTGTCTGATCTTCTCACAATCTGTTGGTCGGTTCGCTGATATCTGTTGTCTGATATTGTGATGTTACTGTTCATATTTTTCCTGTTTCTGGAATTTTTGTATGTTATGAATGATGTATAAGTTTTAAAATGTGATTGCTGGTAAATTTGCAAAGTACGTGGCCGGTTCTGTTAGGCTTAATTTTCTGCCTGCTGTAAATTTTCAAGACTATGTTGTTATGACTTTTGCAAATACCGTATCAAAATAAATGATATGCGTAGTGTTTATGTTATCCTTTATATTGCTTTCGTGAAAATAAATTAGTTATTTTTCACCTATGGTCTCTTCAATGATATTTCTGGATAAACCACTGCCACTTCTGCTAAATCTTCATGGCGACGTGCAATATAGAATCCTTTAAACTGATTTTAAATATTTAAATTTTTGCATGCCAACACGATTGCTGGCCACCATTTGAAAAGGTGGTCTGAATTCGCATCGGAAAATCACGGTCCAGGGCCAGTGGCGAAGCCACTGATGAAAGGTATCGTGATTCCCCAAATCATTTTGGCTGTGTAATTTGTACATCGAGGAAAGGAGATTTTATTAAAGGACTTTTAAACCTATTTTTGGTTATCTTTGATTTTAAAGTTTAATTAGTTGATTTATATCCGTACTATTTATTTCTGTTTAGTATAGAAAAATATATTTAAAAGGGTGTTTATAGAAGAATATATTTAATATTCTTTAAAAATACTTATTTAATAATACTTGCATTTTTTCTCTCCCTAATATATATTTGTTTTAATTTTTCTTCGATTGTATTACTAAGTTCTAAATAGCCTTATAAACAAAAGAAATTGCCTTGAAAAGGCCTTATTTTTTTTTCTGCTTGAGGTGTGGGAACCCTGTACAGATGACGAGGACAAGTGAACAGACATCTTTTTTTATTATAGATATATTTTATTATTAAAGATATAAAATTTATGTACACTAAACTAAACAAAATTCTTAGCTTTAATATCTAATGAAATATGATTTTTATTAGCTAAGTATATGATTAAATATATTTCAATTATTTCATGGATTTATTCATTTTTATAGAAGTTAATGAAAGAACATCCTGCACTGCCTAAGCTAGTTTTAATCCTCAAGCAGTTTCTACTCCAGAGAGGCCTTAATGAGGTGTATAGTGGAGGAATGAGCTCTTACTGCCTCACACTCCTCATTGTGTCTTTACTTCAGGTAATTTTCATAATGGGTTTCAATTTTTATATGCTTTCTTATGTTTTATTCTCTGTTAAAGGTTTTTCTAAGCAAAAGTACATTTGCCTTTTGTTCTACACTGGATTCATGATTATCCGCAAACAGATTATCTGTTTTGTGGATCATCCAGGCATCGCCAAAAAAAAACGTAATATCCTTAAAATATCCTCATCAGGATATTCACATGGGTATCCAAATATATCAGCCAGATACCACTAAACACTAATTTGGTTTTTAATTATCCCTAGGCCAAAAACTGTATAAAAAGCAAACATTTTCCCTAACTGCAGTCATTCTCTCCGCGTTAACCACCTGTCTTTCTTCCCGCTATTCCTGACTTTCATTGTCCTTAACTGCAGCTCTTCTCTGTGCATCAGCTACTTGTCTTTCTTCCCACTGTTCCTGACTTTCATTGTCCCTAACTGCAGTTCTTCTCTTTGCATCAGCAACCTATCTTTCTTCCTGCTGTTCCTGACTTTCATTGTCCCTAACTGCAGCTCTTTTCTGCACATCACAACCTGTCTTTCTTCCTAGCTGTTCCTGAGTTTCATTTTCCCTAACTGCAGTCATTCTCTCCGTGTTAATCACCTGTCTTTCATCCCGCTGTTCCTGGGTTTCATTTTCCCTAACTGCAGCCCTTCTCTGTGCATCAGCGAGCCGTCTATTTTGACACTGTTCCTCATTTTCGGAGGCTTGAGCAGCGGCTTTCCTTTCGCGGTTTCTTCTTTGACTTGTTCTGCTACTTAAGCAGATTTTTTTTGGAGGCATTTTTGTTTTCAATAAAAACATGAAACAAAATTATAAACATCCATAATATCAATAGCCCACAGTTAAAATAAACTCTAAACTGAATAGAATGTTTACAAATTAAACAAAAATCTAAATACAATTCTAGAATAGAAGTCGAAAATAGCCCCTGTTTAAATAAGAACAATGCACTATAAACATGTAAATACACTTAATATGTAATGTTATAAAATGAGAAAGAGAAGTTTATGTTCTTTAAAGAACAATAATGAAGTAAAGTATCTTGAAACGAATAAGCCGCTTCAATCAAAATCCAACTGTTAAAACAACAAAGTGAAAGGTTTGGGTTGAGTTGTAAGAAAAAATGATGTTTTTAAAAATTAATAAATACATTTCAAGCAAATTGAAATTTAAAATGAAAAGTAATTTATTTCGAAAATAATTTTTTATTCCAATAAAATGGATGAATAATTTATTCCAATAAAATAGATGGTTTGTTTTAGTTTAATGACGTTGACACTAATAATTAAATTTTTAGATGAAAAATAATGTATTCCAAAAACAAAAACATTCACTATTTAAATTTGTATATATTAAAAGCTTTTCTGTTTTTAATAAAAACATGAAACAAAATTATAAACACCCATAATACCAATAGTCCACTGTTAAAATAAACTCTAAACTGAATAGTATGTTTACAAATAAAACGGAAATCTAAATACAATTCTAGAATAGAAGTTGAAAACCTGTTAAATCTGAACAATATATAGCCCCTGTTTAAATCAGAACAATTTTAAAACAATATAAACTCTAAACATGTAAATACACTTAATACATAATGTTATAAAAAGAGATAGAGAAGTTTATGTTCTTAAAAGAACAATAATGAAGTAAAATAAATTCTTATCTTGATACAGATAAACCGCTCCAAAGAAACTGCTAACACAACAAAGTGAAAGGTTTGGGTTGAGTTGTAAGGAAAAATGACGTTTTTAAAAAATTAATAAATGCATTTCAAGCAAATTGAAATTTAAAATGAAAAGTAATTTATTTTGAAAATAATAATTTGTTCCAATAAAATGGATGAATAATTTATTCAGATAAAATGGATGGTTTGTTTTAGTTTAATGACGTACATTCATTATTTGGCAGGCACAAATATCAAATGTTCCATTCCTCGCCCACCTCCCCTCCACCATAGAAACACCGTGCATCTGCGCGCACGCGTGTGGGTGAAAAGTTAATCCCTTCTTTCGCAGTTTGGCTGAGAAATTGAAAATCATTACTTCCTTAAAATCTGGATCATGCGGCTACTTTTTCTTATTTCTTGACCAGATTGGGCTTGTAAGAAAGCCTGATATTTGAGCTTTCTAAAAAATGTAAATTATTAGTCGAAATTGTCGGTACTTTTCCCGACGTGAGGTTTGTCCCTTATATTTGAAATTGATATATTTTTACTTGCAATTGTCTGCTCTTTCCGGTCGTGTGATTTGTTTTTTCTACGACGTCAGGATGGTGGAGAAAAAAGGGAAAAGTGGTAGAAATCACATAAAACATCAAATAACAAAAAAAAATTCAAATTTTAAAAATCGGTTTTCACATGTCACCTCTCTCCCCCCCCCCCCCCCCCCCCCCCCCCCCCCCCGAGTCTCCGATTGCCAAATTTTGTAGCTCTGTGACTCGCGGTCACTGAGCCTATAGTGTATAAGACAGACACACAGACAAACATTGCCTTTTATTGTATAGATTCTACTAAACTATGACTTGGGTATCACTAAAATACATTATTTTATATATAAGGGACCATATATATGTACACAAAATAGCAATGTTAGTGAGTGTACTTAAAAAAAAAACTGCATTATGATTGGTGATGTCTGCATTCTCTTATAAATCTTCAAATTCAGCAAAGTAAAATTGCTAAAATCATATGCACATTGTAAAATGTATATAGCATTCATTTAAGAATAATGATATTTATTCTTAAGAATTACTTAATCAATTATGCTATTGTGTGGGTTTTAAGCATTTTTTGAATAACTGTTCATATAACATGTATTTATTTTGAATTTTTTTTCACTATATGACCATGGTTTTTCCAACTCGGAATTTTAATATAATAGAGATAAATAGTGCATCAGTAAAATATATATTCCTGGAAACAAATGAAAGATACACTATTTTTGCAGTTTGAGTCAAAGTTCAAATCAAATGACCTTGAAATGAAAACATATTATTTACAGAGTCATGTGACACAGCATAAGAAGGGTCATATCTTAAGCTACCAAATAAGCCTTATTTCAGCACAATCAGTAGATTAGGTCAAAATATACAGATATTCGAATATGTCAAGAATGTTACTCACCAAAAAATTAAAAGTACTTTGTAAAAAATGGTAAAGCAGAAAATGAAGGATTCATGGAAAAATATTGTGCCTGATTTAGTTAATTTCATATTTCTAGTAAATGGTATTCTCAGATAGGTGTAATCCTTCATGACTTCTAAAGTCCAGGGTGCATACAGGTGCTTGAAAATCGGGAAAGTTCTTGAACTCTAGCTGACCATTTTCAAGGCCTTGAAAGTGTTCTAAAATTCTCATATGTTTGGTTAAGTCCTTGAAAGTGCTTGAAAAAGGCAGAGATGATAATGTTCTGCAGATCCATGGCATTGTTTTTTTTCCCAAGAAGTTCTGCTTTCCCTGGAAATTTCCTCAGTGGTTCCGCTATTCCCGAAAATTTTCTAAATGGCTTTAACAATAAAGAATAATATTTGTTTGCTATCTATTTTTCCTCCCAGAAATGTATACATCTTCGGGGCTGATTGACGTCTTTGAAAAAATTTTCATGATACTTCAAAGTCCTTGAAAAGTGTTTTAATTTTTTTTAAGGAAAAGTGTACTCTCCCTGAAAGTCATGTGTTTCCAGAACGATTTCTAATGGGTATAACCCGGCCTTTACTGCTAAGAATAACTTTTTTTAATCGGCAGTGAGTCTCATATTTTTAAAATGATCGAATATAAAAATTTATTTTGCACTGATGTCCAATCTGCATTCTGGAAAATCCTATAATATTTTCATGTTTGGGAATGTAAAAGTCGACAGAAGAGTTTTTAGGAATACCTGAAATAATGGGAGAAAGATTTTTAAGGAAGTTGACAAGGTATGAGCTGAATAAAGTCGAACTCAGAGTTTTACCCTGCAAAATTCCTGAAAAGATCTTAAACAAAAAAGAATTAACTGTGGTCTTTGAAATACATGAGGTTACCTTACCATAGGGTGTGTTTTAAAACTCAAGCAACTAGTCATTCCAGTTATAATGATATATATTATGGTTGTTTCCATGATTACCTGGTTATTCACCAGGAAAAAAATTCAGCCTGTTTATTCTACATGACTCGTAACAGCATTTTCAGTAAAAACGGCTTAACAAGTCTTCTGCTCATCACATGATTATATAACTAAGATTACTATGTAAAATTCTGGGTCATCCTGGTTATAACCAGACTGTGACTGAAATAAGTTTTCAAACGGTATGGTCATGACCAAAATAAACCAAACTAGTCATGACTACAGATAATTTTGAAGCATGCTCATAGAGGATTTAAAGCAAAATCAGAAAATAAGTACAAAGACTGGAATGGATAAGTTTATAAAAAGTAAGCTTGTGAAGTATGCTGTAAAAAGCCTTCGATAGATCAACAATTGACAAAACGATTAAAACAAAAAGGGAATAAACTATAGCACTTCTGGAATGTGAAGTCTGTCAAAAAAATTTAGATTTAATTTTTGGACCCTTCATAAAATTCCATTCATAAAACTAATTTATCATTATAATTATTGTCTATCATTTTCAAGGGTTATCACAAACCAAAGATGTTACCTTCAAGCAATCTGGGCACTGTACTACTGGAATTTTTTGAACATTACGGACTGAATTTCAACCATGAAAGAGTGTCAATACATTTTGAAAATGGTGGTAACTATCAGCCCAAATACAGACCAAATGGAATGCTCAGTGTCGAAGATCCGTTAAAAAAAGGTGGGTACTCAAATTCTAAATTTTTTTATTTATAAATTTGTGAAAAAAAATATTTTTCATTTATATTTTTAATGTATAAAATTATATATTTTTCATTTAATTAAATACTTGAATTTTGTAAGTGGTTTGATGTAGCTTATTACTCTCTTGATTTTTCTTTAAGCCTTACTGTGTTTGTTCCTTGCAAATGTCAGAAATTTTATAACTTTTAGTAAAAAATCCTCTAATATACTTTTTAAGAAGTACTGGCTGGCACCTTTGCTGCTGTTTGATGAAGTTGTTG
This sequence comes from Amaurobius ferox, assembly GCA_951213105.1. Classification (NCBI taxonomy): domain Eukaryota; kingdom Metazoa; phylum Arthropoda; class Arachnida; order Araneae; family Amaurobiidae; genus Amaurobius; species Amaurobius ferox. The sequence continues at coordinate 125,602,106 of OX578150.1, read as the reverse complement.
CATATCTCTCATTTCTCTGCCTCACACTGCAAGTCTATAGCATATAAAACTATGAAATTTGAAGATATATTAGAAGAACGTGCTGAAACAAAATGATTTTCGATTTAGACTTTTGTTTATGAGATTAAATCATTTGAAATGGCAACAGTGTTTTCAACAATGAAGGATTAGATTTGGAAGATAAATGAAAAATAATAAAATTTTTGTTTCAAAATTGTATAAAAAATAGATATTTTTATCCTACGAAAATCAGAATAGGAGCCAATACATAGTACAGCATTCTGAATCATCCTGCAAAATTGCAAATCATTTGATACCATAGGTTCGGCACTAGCCATGACAGAAAATCTATTTTAAAAAGATTTTGTTGGCGGCAGCTGTAGCTAGTTTTTTCTTTTTTTTTTAATGTAAAGAGATTTGTCGTCTTTTATTTATTTTTAAATATAACCTCTCATTGTTGAAAATGCTATTATAATTGCCATTTCAAAAGAAGTAATATTTAAAAGATTAAAAACAAATTTATTACTAAGAGCTATTGTTGTCATAAGGTTTTAAATATATGTATGCCAATATGTTGTAACACATATATTTTTAAATATTGATGCAAACACAGATTTATATCAAGGATGAGCATAGCAAAAAGGGTAGCAGAACCACCTAGTATAGAGAACAATTATAAAATTTTGCTCTTTTCTACATTATTTTTTTTTAATAGCAGATAAAATCACTTGTTTATTCTGTACTGGAATTTCCCACTTGATGCATCAAATTTTTCAATATCAGGCTGTCTGACTCTGACAAAACATCTTCCTTACCCAATCCTATTTGAAATATAACACTACATTCTTTACTAATTTATCCAGATATAAAATTCTGATACATAGATCTACCTGCATACTTCCACTTATGAGCATATATTGAAATCCAACTAACACATAATATTATGTGAACAACGTAAAATTTCTTCTACACACCTTGATGAATTCTTCTGATAGATTTTAAAGATATTTATTTTCACTCATTTATACCACATTCAAAACCTGTACCACAAAATAAAATTTTTGTGATTTTCTTAACCCAAAAAATCCTTTATATTCACAAAGCAAAATCCACATTAAAATGTCATCGATTTTGATGCAAAATTTTTCATGAAATTTAATTAATACCGCGTAAATTGAGCATTGAAGCACAAAATGAGAAGAAGCATGCTAACTGTTTGAGAACAATGTAAATAGATATGTGTAGATAGTTTTTCTGTGTGATATTACTAGGTAAAAAATTTTATATATCAGCATTTGCAGCACACTAGCACTGCATTCATAACACATTGGTTGAGAAAGTGTGTCGTCCATTTATTACATATTCCATCCATTTCCCCCCTCCCCCCCTGATTACATTAACAGGAGAACCCTTTTTACTCAACTTCTCATTTATTGTATGTATTGTAATTTTATCAATCAAAGTATTGTAATTTCTGGATGAAGTGGTGCGGTAGCAATAGTCTACTAGAAAAAAAAATTCCAAAAGTGATTAGAAATGCTAACTGCTTGAGAACAATGTAAATAGATATGTGTAGATAGTTTTTCTGTGTGATATTACTAGGTAAAAAATTTTATATATCAGCATTTGCAGCACACTAGCACTCCATTCATAACACATTGATTGAGAAAGTGTGTCGTCCATTTATTACATATTCCATCCATTCCCCCCCCCCCTGATTACATTAACAGGAGAACCCTTTTTACTCAACTTCTCATTTATTGTATGTATTGTAATTTTATCAATCAAAGTATTGTAATTTCTGGATGAAGTGGTGCGGTAGCAATAGTCTACTAGAAAAAAAATTCCAAAAGTGATTAGAAATGCTAACTGCTTGAGAACAATGTAAATAGATATGTGTAGATAGTTTTTCTGTGTGATATTACTAGGTAAAAAATTTTATATATCAGCATTTGCAGCACATGCACTCCATTCATAACACATTGGTTGAGAAAGTGTGTCGTCCATTTATTACATATTCCATCCATTCCCCCCCCCCCCCCCCTGATTACATTAACAGGAGAACCCTTTTTACTCAACTTCTCATTTATTGTATGTATTGTAATTTTATCAATCAAAGTATTGTAATTTCTGGATGAAGTGGTGCGGTAGCAATAGTCTACTAGAAAAAAAATTCCAAAAGTGATTAGATATGCTGCATGCATTATAAGGACCACAGGAGAAAAAACGATTCGAGCAACAATTTTTGTGTCCAATGATTGCATGGCAAATGTAAGTTTAGCTAAATTCCTGATAAATGGATCTTATGAAATGGCTAAATTAAATAATAAATTTTTCCCCAAAATTTTTCTCATCTGTGCAATCAAGTGCTTCTGCAGGGCAGTGATTGTAGCAGTGAGAAGAAACAATATTATCACAGTGAGGATAAAAGTATAGTTCAAATTTAAAGTTGTGAAATCAATTTATATATTTAATTAGAATAGGCAGTTAAAGAGGAAAACACTGTTCATGAAGTTTTGAAACTATAAAACACTACACCTACAATTACGATTTATTTGTTTTAATTTCTGAACCAATTGTATTTAATACTTAAAAAAGAAAGGAAACTATCCACCAAAGTGGCCCCAGAATCATTACCTTAGAGCTTTTTATCGCTTAAGGCCCAGAGGAGAGTACATGCGCTGTTGGATAATAATATTGGGGAAGAATTGAGGATAAAATGTGGTTGAGGATAAATTGAGGATTAAATTGAAACAGAGTAATTTTTTTAAATTCAGCTTATGTTGAGTCTTCTGTACCTTTTTACTTTCCCTGCAGTATATGGTAATATATAGGGAGAGTATTGGAATCATACCAAAAATTGCAATTTCAGTTTTTGTCGGATCTACATGTTTTGGGACTTCTAGAACACAAAAAATCTATTTTTAGCGTGATGTCTGTCTGTCTGTTTGTCTGTGTGTGCAATGTATGTATCCACTCTAACTGAAAAGTTAATGGACCGAATTTCATAAAATTTAGTAGGTAAGTCCCCTGTGGGTGTCCCTGGTGCTGATTAGATTTTGGTACAGTTCGAGATAAAAGAACTTGCCTTTTTTTATTAAATGGCCCACAAAAATTGCCTGTATCCACTCTAACTGAAAAACTAATTGACCAAATTTCACAAAATTTGGTAGATAAGTCACGTGTAAGTTACCCTAGTGCAGATTAGATTTTGGTATGATTAGGAAAAAATAACCTGCCCCTTTTTTACAAAATGGCCCACAAAAATCATCAAAATCTAAAAGACTACGTATGATCAAATATATCAATTAAATACTTGTTTTATATGTAATTTTTGATGTTGAAAAGAATAAGACCGACCCCATTACACTAGGATTATCCATCTCGAGATATTTTAGTTTTTTCGCCAGTTTACCATGTCCAGTTACCCAATGAGAACGAAAATTGAATTAAAAGTGCCAATTCAGTGTAATTTAAAATAATTATGGGTGTTATTTTGTGCACTTAAATTTAATGAATTATTGAAGAAATAAAGAGAATGTGAATATGAGTCTGTAGGGAAAGTCATGTGTTGTTCATATCAGAGTTTTGTAATTTGTAAACTAGGTGGTTTACCCAGCTTTAACCTCTAAGCAGAAAGAATACTACTGTATCATTTCATAACACATTTTAAAAACTAAATTCTCTCTGTGCGCCTATATTTTCTAACTGATAGGCAGAGTTTATATTAAAAACTGGAACATTAGAATAGTGTCATTTAGACTGGTGTCTAAAAATATTGGCTTTCAATTTAGATATTTTCAATTTGGCCAAAGCAATACTATATAAGAATGGAATTTCACTAAAAGAACCATTATCACATACGCTCTGTGCAGAATGAAAATTGACTTCTAAACTTTTTAGATATTGCAACTCTTCTTCCAGAAATTATGGTATATAACAAGTAAAAGTTACTTTAATTTAACATATAAATTTATTTATTACTGAATAGGTAATGATATTGCCAAAGGGACCTATTTAATGCATCACTTAAAGTTGTCTTTCGAAAATGCTTTCCTTACATTACATAAAGCAGTTACCGATAGTGCTGCTACACAAGAGTAAGTAATTCATACTTTTTTATTCTTTCACTTTGTTTTATGCAACTCTGCTCTTCTTACTTGCATTTTTATTTTATTATTCTTATTTTATTTTCATTTGTTTATGTCATGTCATATTTCATTACAGTATCACAATCCTTGAACACTTTTTTGATTTTTATTAACACTTTACAACATAGTTGAGAAGTGTTTATGACTTTGTTCATTCTGTCTGTCCATTCGCACGATAATTGCCGCAAAAATGACTTTATCAAAGTGAAATTTTAGTATGCTATTGAGACGGTCTATGGGACATATGGGAATGTAAATGAATAATATCACCCAATTAGTTTTGGATTGAACCCAGGTTGAAAAAGTGAAATACCTTGAACCCTATTGGACCTAATTTTTTGAACATTTTTTAAGGGAAGTTAAAATTCACAAAGTGCTTCGAAAATTTTAGGAAATATTCAAATGATCCCATAAAATATATAAAAAAAATTTCAGCGAAATATGGTCGGTAGTTTTTTTAATAAAAATTAAAATAATAATGACATCCATATAATATGAAGAGGTCACGTGAGCCACTTCAAAATGAAATATGGCATCCATCTTGTGCCAAAATCTTGATTTTTAAAGTTCTTTTTAATTTATATTTAGTGTTGCATCTGTCCTAAAACAGCTTTATTTTTGCATATTTTCTGTGCATCTACTTCCTGAGCCAATGCAATTACAATATTTTTTAGTTTAAATGATCATCAAACTTTGATTATTTCTACAACAAAGCCTAATTTTAATGGATGCAGAATGTAAACAAGTGATTGTAAAATGAGTTGTATAAAAATTGCTGAATTCTCTCATGCAAAATTATTTGACTCTGGAGTCTTGAATAAAAGTGTATGAATGAAATATTCACGCTTTTACATAGCATGCCAGACGATTTATATTTTGATGACATCATTTGAACAAAGTTCCTTTTTTTTTCAATGAAGTTTTAGGTTTTCAACTAAAATAAATTATTGTAGTTCTTTGGTAATTAAAATATATCACCACTGAATGTATCACATTTTAGAGATGTTTAAATAAAATTGCATTTCAGTTAGAAAATGTTTCATAATCAATGCTTTATTCATGATTGATCTTTCTTGTTATTATTAGTTTCATTCTAATATATAGAACAGTAAAAATCAGCTGTAATAAATTCCCAAAGAACTCGCCAAAAACATTTATTATAGCCATATGTTCATTATAGGCAAAACACTGATTCTTGTAATTATACTACTAAACTTATTTTGCAATGCATTTACAAACATGTACAACACCTAAATCAACGAATTAAATGACAAATCTTAAAAATCTAGATTTAAAGGTCACTTTATTAAAACCATCCTACAGACTTACAATAAATAATTTTAAGCCAGAACGCTTTCGAACACCTTCATGCTCTTCCTCAGTGGCGATAGAATCAGAACAGATGCCAATATGCCTAAATACATTCCAATGCCGTCAAGCAAAATTTGCATATTACGAAAATTCCCATCCATACAAAATTGTGAATCCATAAAACAGATTTAAAATTATAAAATTACAAATCTCAGAGATTAGTATTTAAAAAAACTTTTAAAAAAACATCAAATACTTTGGAACATTATTATAAATTAAGGTAACTGTGTAAAGGTTTAACATGTACGGCATCGAGAACAAGGCACCAGGCATAACTTGACCTGAACAGGGTCAAAATTACAAATAGAAGTACGATGTAAATAAACAAGAAAGATCAATCATGCATAAAACATTGATTATGAAACACTTTCCAACTTCAATGCAATTTTATTTAAACATCTCTAAAATGCGATACATTCCTTGGTAATATTTAAAAAATTATCACAATACTACATTCATTTATTATATTTGAAAACTTAAAACTTCATCGGGATAAATGAACTTCATTTAACTGACAGCATTGAAATATAAATTGCCTGGTTTAAACATCTCTAAAATGTGATACATTCCTCGGTAATATTTTTAAAATTATCATAACACTACAATAATTTATTATATTTGAAAACTTCCATCGAAAGCAAATGAAATTTATTCAAATGACATCATCGAAATATAACACACCTGGCTCTCTCTATAAAAGCAGCATTTCATTCATAAAATTTTTTCCATTCATTTCATTCATCACAATACTTTAATAGTTTATTTTATTTAAAAACTTAAGACCATTGAGGTACAAGTAATTAAACTCTATGCTTAAAACTTCATCGAAAAAATCATCTGCTTCTCTGTGTAAAATCAATGAATATTTCATTCATATCAGTTATATTGCAGACTCCATGAGCTAATTAATTTTGCGTTAAAGAAATGCAGCAATTCTTATTCAACTCATTTTACATCTTTTGGTATTTACATTCTCCATATCTGAAAATTAGGCTTTGTTGTAGAAATAATCAAATTTGGATGATCATTTAAACTCAAATATATTGTAATTGCGTTGTTTCAGTATGTAGATGCACAGAATTTAAGCAAAAATAAAGCAGTTTTGGACGGATACAACACTAAATATGAATTAAAAAGAACTTTAAAAGTCAAGATTTTGACACAAGATGGATGCCATATTTATTTTGAAGTGGGTCATGTGGTTGGTCACTTGATCTCTTCATATAACTGTCACATGATCTCTTCATATAAAAGGTGTAATTATTATTTTAATTTTTATTTAAAAAACTACTGAGTATATTTTGCTGAAATTTTTTTTATATATTTTATGGGATAATTTGAATATTTTCTAAAACGTTCGAAGCAATTCGTGAATTTTAAATTCAATTAAAAAAAGTTTGAAAAATTAGGTCCCATAGGGTTCAATGTATTTCATTTTTTCAACTCGGGTTCAATTCAGAACTAATTGGGTGATATTATTCATTTATATTCCCATAGGTCCCACAGACCTTCTGAACAGCATAGTAAAATTTCATTTTGATAAAGTCATTTTTACAGCAGTTATCGTGCTAACAGACAGACAGACAGAATGAACAGTCATAAACACTTTTCAACTATGTTGTAAAGTGTTAATAAAAAGGGATTCATAAAGTAAAATAGACCATAAACCTATCCTTTGGCAAGATTAAGTTGATGATTTGTTTATTATTTGGGATCATAGTTTAAAGGATCTCCTTCATCTTCCAGATTTGGTCAATAATTTTTACCCCTCCACTAATTTTACTGTTGAGTATGAATCCAACTGTTCCTTATCTTTTTTTAGATGTTATTATTTCCTATAATTCTTTTAATTTTCAAACTTCAGGTTTTCGCAAACCCACTTTTACAAACATGTGCATTCCGGCTAATTCTTTTCACCCCATTTTGTCTAAAAAGGTTTCCTTCAATGCATATTTTAATGCGAGCTTTTAATGTTAGTTCCACTATTACATCTTTAAACAGTGAAATAGATTTAATTTTTAAACTTGGTCAGGATGCCGGTTACTCTTATGAGTTTGTTTATGAAATCTTTGCTAATCTTCACCATAAATTTTTACAACCCAATTCTAGCCTTATCTCCATCAATGAATGTTTACCATTTAAAGCTAGTTGTCCTTACCATCCTAAAATTTTTCATCTTCTTATCAATTTTTGTACTGAATTTAATTTTAAACCCACTCATTCAACTGTTACTACTATGTTCAATCGTATTCGTACTGATAAATTTAGGGATAATGTTAACTTTAAAAGTCATGCTGCGGTGTATGTTGTACCCCTTCTTTCTCCGGATAATGTTTATAAATCTTATATCGGCAGTGTTAGAAATTAAAAATTTGAACTAGGCGTCATTTGACGCCTATAGGTTCTGACTCTAGGTGCCAAATAGACACGGCTAGTTGCCATTTTTACATCGCTAACAATAACAACTATTTTTTAAATGCCCATTTTTGTTAAAGATATAAAAAAAAAGAATAATTCAGATTTTTGTATTAAAAATTGTTTTAAATTTTCTTAAAATTTAAAATAAACTGAAAAAGAAACTCGAGAAAAAATAAATAGAAAAAATTGCTAATTTGTTTTTAGTTGGCAAAAAGGGCATAAAAAAACAACAAATTAAAAAAAAAATTCTATATAACAATTTTCAGTTATAGTTATCTTATCTTGTACAGTCATTGCCCCAATACCCCTTCATTTCATGCTTGAAAATTAATTTTTCTGAGTTAAAACAGCAACTAATATAAAAGTTTTAGTTGATGAAAACAAATTACGAGAATGGAAAATGCATGATAATAAAACTGGATAAACCGATAATCACGTATAAATGCACATTTTAGTGACATTTCCATGTAATCTTTATCATATTACTTACAAATATAAGAATGAAACACATTTAAAATTAAAATATTAAAAGGTAATCTTGAGCGAAATTTAGTCACTTTTTGTGGCCAATTTTGCCAAAGTATGGAAATTCATTTTAAAATCTGTTTACTATATTCATCTTAAAGTTTAAAAAAAAAGGGGGGGGGGGGCGGAATTTGCATATTTCTCCGGAGATCGGCAGTCAATGCAAATATCGGAGCTTCATGAACAAATGCAGAGTTGGCAGTTAGGGTTCAGTATTTGCAAGTCAATAATAAATTTTTGTTTTATAGTTGCTACTCTTTTTCTTGTCGCTTTGACAAAATATAAATCATACCCTTGAAACGCATCTACACCCTTTGGGTGAGCTAGACAGCCTGGGTAATAATAAAAAAAAGTATGAATCACATTAATTTTAGGGATTGATATAAAAAATGCATAGATGCCAACCTACCAGAATAAAAGATAGGAACACATTGCATGAGGAAAAATCACACACTAATACCATTTTTCCCTCCATACTGCTGCAAAATAGCCTTCTATTTCATTAATAATAAGTTTGAAAAATAGTTTTTCTATTATATAGAAAAACTATTTTTATGTTTGTAATTATTTTGTATATTATATATACAAAATAATTACAAACATTTTAAACAATGCAAACAAATTGTAACAGTGGAAAAATACTTTCAAAATAAAACGAAATATAGAGGATTGCACACAAATGCCGTTTATCGCGATACTGCTGCAAAATAGCCTTTCATGTCATTAAAAATATGCTTGAAAAATAGCTTTTCTCTATAATATAGTATATACGAAATAATTACAAACGTTTTAGACAATGCAAACAGAGTGCAGAAGTGGAAAAGTATTTTCACAATAAAACGAAATATAAAGAAGATCGCGGATAAATGCCGTTTATCGCGGTACCCGGTACTCGTGCAATATAGCTCTTCATTTCTTTAATAATACATCCGAAAAATGGTGTTCTTGTATATAACAAGAAATAATCATAAAAATTTTAGTCGATGCAAATGTGTTTCTCCCACATTAATTAGAAACAGACGCAATTACGTGGAAATGGATTTTTAGATGAAACACGGGAAAACCTCCATCTTAAAATTCCAGACTTTGTTTCTCATTTCGTGACCTACTTCTGATTTCATGACTGGTAGATACTCTTATGCAGATCTGCATACAATAAAATATAAATGTTATGGAAAAAAAAATCTGACTACTGTGGATCCAAATCGGATTCCCGGAACAAGACTGAAAAAAACGGAACAAGTACATAAAAATCTGAACACTTGGCAGCTATAAAAACGTCATTTTCAATGTCTGATAACAAAATATTAGCTAACCAAATTTACAAGAAGCTAGAACGATTCAATCTGGAATGCAGTGTGTTCTATAATAGTAAGCAATTAGAATGTAAAGATTGCAGGATCACCCCCTTTTCTTTCAAGTACCATACGTAGATCTACGAAGGAATAAAGTGGAGGGGGAGCAATAGAAACTCGTTAAATACCCGGAGTTTCGGGCATCGGAATGTCTGAGGATAAAGTAAACAAATAAATTCTTCAGAAGTGCAATTTCAGGTCTTGAAGGGTTGGGGTGAGTTCAAGTACAATAAAGATCCCAATGTTTCCTTCCCTGAATAGACAGAGGGGGATTTTACTGTCTGTGTACCACCTGCAAATTTATTACTGTGGGCGTGTATAAAATGCCACTTTTTTCTCGACCGCTGTCCAGTCTTCTATTAGGGATCCTAATTTAGTCAAAGGGAAAAGGAAGACTGATATTTAACAAAAGGAAAGGGAAGACTGATATTTAACAATAGCATTGTTAGGCATCAAATTTTACGACCAGATTGAAGAATCTAGGCATCAAATTGAAATTTCTAGTCGCAAATTACGACTAACGACCGCTAATTTCGAACACTGTATATCGGTAGTACTGAATGCACAATTAGTATTCATTTGGCAACATGCTAGAAACATAAAAAATGGTAAACAAATGACCACCCTTGCCCAATTAGTGACTAAAGATAATTTTCATCCCCTTTTTGAAAATTCTTTTCTTTTGATCAGCTGTAATAACCCCACTCTATTTTACTTGGCGAATCCCCTTTATTTATTTATATCGTACTTCTATTTGTAATTTTGACCCTGTTCAGGTCTTAAGTTATGCCTGGCGACTCGTTCTCCATGCTGTGCATGTTAAACCTTTACACAGTTACCTTAATTTATAATAATGTTCTAAAGTATTTGATGTTTTTTAAAATATTTATCTTTGAGATTTGTAATTTTATTTCTGTTTTATGGTAATTTTAAATCTGTATTATGGTTTCACAATTTTGTATGAATGGCAATTTTCGTAATATGCAAATTTTGCTTGACGGTATTGGGATGTATTTAGGCATGTTGGCATCTGTTCTGATTCTATCGCCACTGAGAAAGAGCATGAAGGTGTTCGAAAGCACTCTGGCTTAAAATTATTTGTTATACATCTGTAGGATGGTTTTAATAAAGTGACCTTTAAATCTGTTTTTTTAAGATTTGTCATTTAATTCGTTGATTTAGTTATTTGAAGTTTGATGTGTCACCACTAATGGTATGTATAACACCAATGCAAGAGTTTTACTGAAGCAGAAGTTTTGTTGCGAATTTGGTATGACAGCTCCATACTAAATTCTGTGACTGCATTCACCACTGATGTATATCTTGGGATAATTGTAATTACTTGTTATAGTACCAAATACTTTCAACTCATCCCCTATCAAATTTAAAACGTGTTTGATGATTGCTGTGGAGCAAGTTATTTGTTTGCCACATCAGATTCTTATTTCCACATGTCTTGAAAGTGCTTGATTTTTATTATCCTCTCATCTTTGAAAAATTTGTTAACACAAAATTAAAAGCCATGTTCCTTTAGGCTGTGATCAATTTAAAAAAAAAATGACATAAATACACTCATTTAAGAAAAGGTTTTAAAACAATACTAAATATGAATGTATAAGAAGAGAGAAGCCTTGCAATCCAGATATTTTATTTATATTAATTTACCATCCTTGCATTTACACTTTTAATATTCACACAGTGAAAGCACAGTTAAATTCTTTCTCATAACCCTAAAGCCCTTTTGATCGCTATAACAGATATAGTTTACACTTATAATAATGCTCATATAAAATTTCTTCTATAATTTTTAGCCCATATGACTTCAATTAGCCTTAACTCTGCATGCTTGACCCTATCCAGTTAGTATTGCATAATAAATACTATTTTACTCTGATTGCAGTGAGCGTTTCCCATTAACATGCTAGTCACATGAATTTGTGATTATATCATCAAATTCCAAAGCCCTTTTTCCAGTTCTGTCGAAGTCTTATCACCAGATCGCTTTAAACCTCTGACAAAGTAAGTCAGAACCTAGTAAGCTCTGTACAAAGTAAGCCCTGAGCTTGTGACCCTCTGTACAAAATCCTGAAAAATGCACTTAAATAAATAAACTTCTGAAATTGCTGCTCCAGTTCTCTCATAGCCATGACTTTAAAAATGTAAATTACCACATATATATATTTTCTGTTAAATGATAAAATGAAGACATGTTTTTTTATTTTCATGAATTTGCTTTTTCAGGCCTTTAAACAGTTATTTAAGCCTTATCATTCAGGTAGATGAGAGTGTGTGGAAGGAGCGAGCATGGATGTCCCAAAATTACCAGTCCATTATCAGACAACTTTCGACCCTAATGAAAGTTCCTGGAGCAAGGTAAGTATTTTGCATAGGAGTTCAACTGCAGTGATTTTTTTCATAATGAATAACATTTTATAAAATAAAACTTCAGTAAAGTTCAATAAGTTAATTTGATTTTTTAAGACTCATTTGCATTAACATGTTTTAGTGCTATAAATTACTTTCTAATTGTTTATAGCTACTTTTAGTTTATGTATGTATTGTTCAGATATATATTGTTAAATAAGTATTGTTCATGTATGTATTTATTGTTCATAACTAACACTTTTAGTTTTGAGATATAAGCATTACAAACTTGAAAAATGGAAATTTTTCATTCTGCAACTTGACCAAGAATAGAAGATTACTCAAAAACTGTAAGAGCTTTAAATATATATACAGTACAGGATCTATATTCCGGACTGCTTGGGACTGACTTCAGGCATTCTGGATAAGGGTTTTTTATGTAATTCGGAACAATTTTTCTAAAACTTACTGGAATAATCTAAAATGTTATACAAATTTATAATTCATTTTGAAAACATGTATTAAATAAATTAATAATTTTTTACAATCTGTATGAAAAAATATACTTGGTTAACTAAAATGCAAATTACATGTAATTATAGAATCAAATTTAGTGATCAAGAAAATTTTTGAAAGAAAAAAAAATGTCTGAAAGAAGTTGATTACACAGGCTAGTTATTAGAAATCTTTTTTTGGAACATTTCAATTAAAGTAGACCCTCACTATATTCATCTAATATTTTAGCAGAAGCACCTTTGTTCATACGTTATTAAATGGTCACTTTATTTTTTATAGATAATGAAACATGTTTTCTTTTAGAACTTATTGCATCAGATGATGATTGTTTGGACATACTTCAGACTAAATATGTTAAATAAGAATTTTCTTGAAATGTGTCACAACCTAGAAGTCGGAGAGTACGGTCCCTGTGAATGCTTCCCCCACTGAGTTCCGGTCTAAATTGGGTGACACTTCCCGACCGTCCAAACAGTTACCTTACACCTTTCTGGTAGGTCGGACGGTCTGGGTTTCAACAACAACAACAACAACCTAGAAGTCAAAACTAGCAGCTCTCAGACTAATCTAAAGTAAAAACAATCTGAGTACTGAGAATTTTCCTGCACCCAGAAAATACTGCAAACAATTTTGCCCTCAAGAAAACTAGCCTTTTCTCAATTAAATATATTCATGTTAAGTGGAAAAAATGAAAATCATGCATTTTCCCCTCTCTCAATAACCCCAGATTGCCTGATAATTGTAAACATCTTGAAAAAAACATGGTAGGAATCTATCTTTTATTTATCTTATAAAAGATTTTAAACCCCTGTATCGTAGGAAAACAATTAAGAAATATGTTGTAAATCGGAAACATTTGTTTAACACCTATGTCACCCCTTCAGCATTATCGTAGCAGACCACCATGAAAAAAATCAAAACAAGCTGTTTTAACATGGTTACAGTTTATTCATAATCAGCTTGTACAGTTAACGAAACGGTTAACTGGAAATGCTAAAAGTCAATTTTTGTATTAAGAATTTCAAAAGGGTGCGAAAATGAAAACTAAACATTGAAAATTGTAACTTACTTTACTAGTACAGAAAGTTACTAGTAAAAGTTTACTAGTAAACGAGAAAAAATTTGAACATCTCTGCAAATCTCTTTAGATTCCGTAGCTTTTTCCATAAATCCCCAATAATCTCTGAATTTTCTTAGTTCAAAGGAAATTTTCAAAGATCTAAGAACATTGACCACTAAAAAGAATGAAAATAAAATTTCCAGCCACATTTGCTTGCACCCCAGTCACTTCGCAGTGAAAAATATCATGACGTTACTTTACCACTACGAAGAGATCGAGGCATCAAACGAACGCACCCATTTAAAAATATATATATATATGTATTAATTTATCTAGATCTATATATAATATGGATAATATAAAGCACTGTTAATGATTTACATAGATCTTTTGTTATTACTTATGTTGATAAAGCCTCTAATAATTATGCTATTATTTGTAAAAAATTGTATATTCAATATCTGCTAAATTATTTAAAAAATAATAGTCTATTTAAAATTGATTCACACTCTCTTAATAGTATCAAATTGAAAATTATCAATATGTATAGTGATTTAGATATTAATAATAAATTTTTGACATTTCCATATATTGTGCTTATACCTAAATTTCATAAAAATCCTATTAAATTTAGAACTGTAATTAGTGGTCATAATTCATACTCTACTACTGCTAGTAAATTATTACTAAATTGTTTAAATGTACTAAATAGTAATTTACGAGATTCTAGTGATAACTACATTATTCTAAATAACAGTAAAGAATTAAAAAATAAATTAAAAACTCTTGGTAAAATAATAGGATTTCAAACTTTTGATTTTAAAGATCTATTTAATAATATTAAGATCACTGATCTATATGATGTCATTTTAGCTTTATATAGTGCTTATATTACTAATCATTCTCATCTTACTAAATTTACCAATTTTCCTAAGCTTCTCCATTTTGTTCTTTTCAATAATTATATCTTTCAAGGTAATAAATTATACTTACAAGTCTCAGGTGTTCCACAAGGTGGCTGTAATAGCAGTATGTTAGCTAATTTATACCTATATCAATATGAAAAATTCTTTACTTCAACAGATTATAAAATTTACAGATATGTAGAGATGATCTGATTTGTCTTGTATTTACTGATAACTATGTCATAGATATAGATTTCTATCCGGATAATTTTAAATTAATACCTAATGAAACTTCTATTAGTAATAATATTTATTATTTGGATTTAAATCTTATTATAGAACCTGCTCATGGGATAGTTACTAATTTATATGATAAAAAGGATTTTTTTTAATTTAATATTAATAAATTATTACCTTTTAATTCCTGCAACTCGATTCAATTGTTTAGAAATATTATACTTAATCAACCTTTTAGAATTTATAGATTATCAGATGAAAAATTTCATGCTTTGCACATTAATAACCTCAAAATTACCAGTAAAATGTATAAATATCCTGCATATTTAGTAAATGGTATAGTTAATAAGTTTCGATTAGCCTAAAATTCTCATATTCTCCCCTTATTATCTTATTTTAGCCGTACTTCTTCATTCTCTTGAAATTATATTTTCATCTTTTTATCTTGAAGCTTTAACTGTTGAATATCTCATTTTATTGCTTTTACGCAGTACAGTTTTTATTACTCTCTTTGGCAACAGCAAATCACATCTTTTCATTTCTGCATATGGCAACATTGGTCTAGTCATATTTTGCTCGTCATGGTTGCACTAATGAAGTGTATTTTAAGGTATTTATGTTTCCTTTATTGTTCCAATCTATATGCTTGTCGTCCATATAACACAAGTTTATAGATAAAATCTATCTTGTGTTTCAGAAACAAGCATTTTTGTGTTCATTTCGAAGGGATATATGGACTTGAAGAGAATTTTTTCTAAATGAACTTATCTTAAGCCTAAAGCTCTTCCATGTGCAAGCTTTTTTGCTTGATTTTTTAGTTTTCCTATTTTCATTCCTCATTTTTGAAATTTGTTGATTGTCTTTGTCTTTATGACCTGCATTACGCTCTATTATTTCCTCTTTATGTCTTAATTTTCTTTATTTCTTTGTATTTTGGAATAGTGTTTTATGAGTTACTACATACATTCTAACATTGGATTTACTAATTTATATTTATATATATTTATATATATATATATATATAAAAATAAATTATTAAATCCAAAGTTAGAATGTATGTAGTAACTCATAATACACTATTCCAAAATTTTCTACAAATACAAAGAAATTAAGACAAAAAGAGGAAATAATAAAGCATAATGCAAGTCATAAGGACAAAGACAATCAACAAATTTCAAAAATGAGGAATGCAAATAAGAAAACAAAAAAATCAAGCAAAAAAGCTTGCACATGGAGGAGATTTAGGCTTACGAGATTAGGCTTACGAAAAGTTCATTTCGAAAAAATTCTCATCGGGTCCATATATCTTTTCGAAATGAACACAAAAATGCTTGTTTCTGAAACACAAGATAGATTTTATCTATAAACTTGTGTTATAATATATATATATATAAATTATTAAATCCAAAGTTAGAATGTATGTAGTAACTCATAATACACTATTCCAAAATTTTCTACAAATACAAAGAAATAAAAGAAATTAAGACAAAAAGAGGAAATAATAAAGCATAATGCAAGTCATAAGGACAAAGACAATCAACAAATTTCAAAAATGAGGAATGCAAATAAGAAAACAAAAAAATCAAGCAAAAAAGCTTGATATATATATATATATATATATATATATATATATATATATATGGTTTTGCTAATAATAGAAGCTTTTTATTTCGTTTCACAAATGAAATGCCTGTCATTCGTCAAACGTATGTTTGTTTGACATGGAACAAATATATTCACCATGGATTAATGAGTTCGCTTTTACCTCCATGATACTTGTTTTTCTCCTAGCCAGAACTATTTTTAGCAACATTTCCGGTTTGGTGAATATGGATTCAGCGAGATCTTTGTTTATGTCAGAATCGCAAACAATTGAAGTGAGAAAAATGTAGATTTCAACGTATCATTTTATAATATTGATAATTTGCCTTAATTTTAATTAAGGCAAAAAAGCATTTGGCGAGATTTTAAACAAGAAACCACTATTTGGCACAATTTTTGGCAAATAATCGCTTGTTAGTGTATAATTTGGCATTATTTTGCCAAATTCTGGTTTGGGAGCAACCGGATATTGGGATGCCAGATAAGAGGTCACATACTGTGTGTGTGTATATATATATATATATATATATATATATATATATATATATATATATATATAAATAAAATATTAAAATTGTAAATCCAATGGTAGAATGGAAGATGTAACTCATAATACACTATCTTAAAAATTTTTTATGCCTACAGAATACAATGAAATAAAATGAAATTCAACAATAAAGAGGAAATTATAATACAGTTCAGAAAGCTAAAGATAATCAACAAATGTCAATGGAGAGGAATCGTAAAAAGGAATACCAAAATAATCAAGCATTAAAGCTTGCACGTGGAAGAGCTCTAGGCTTAAGAATAGTTCATTTCGAAAAAATTCATTATCAAGTCCTAAAATGAAATGAACACAAAAATGCTTGTTTCTGAAACACAAGATAGATTTTATCTATAAACATGTGTTAATAGGACGACAAGAATGAAGATTGAAAAAATAGAAAGGAAACATAAATACCTTAAAATACACCCCAACGTGCAACCGTGACAAGCAAAAAAAGACGAGACCAATGTTGCCATACTCTGAAGAGTAAAGAAGTGATTTACCGTTGTCAAAGTGAGTAATAAAAACCGTACTATGCAATCGCAGTAAAATGTGATATTCTACAGTAAAAGCTGCAAAATAGAAAGATGAATATATATTGTAAAGTAAAAACAAGAGAATGTAGAAGTAAGGCTTAAATTAGATACTAAGGCGAGAATGTTAAGAATTTTAGGCTAATCGAAATTCATTAACTATACCATTTACTAAATACGGTGGATATTCATATAATTTACTGGTAAGTAGGAGGTTATTTATGTGCAAAGCATGAAATTTTTTATCTGATAATCTATAAATTCTAAAAAGTTGATTAAGTATAATATTTCTAAACAATTAAATCGAGTTGCAGGAATTAAAAGGTAATATTTTATTAATATTGAAATTAAAAGAATCTTTTTTATCATATAAATTAGTAACTATTCCATTAGTAGGTTCTATAATTTGATTTAAATCCAAATAATTAATATTTTTACTAATAGTAATTTCATTAGTTATAAATTCCAAATTATCCGGATAGAAATCTATATCTATGACATAATTATCAGTAAATACTAAACAAATCAGATCATCTACATATCTATAAATTTTATAATCTGCGGAAGTAAAGAAGTTTTCATAATGATGTAGGTATAAATTAGCTAACATACAGCCACCTTGTGGAACACCTGAGACTTGTAAGTATAATTTATTACCTTAAAAAATATAATTATTGAAAAGAACAAAATGGAGAAGTTTAGGAAAATTGGTAAATTTAGGTAGGTGAGAATAATTAGTAGTATAGGCATTATATAAAGCTAATATGACATCATAAAGATCTGTAATCCTAATATTATTAAATAGATCTTTAAAATCAAAAGTACCTGTATATATATCAACAACTGTATATATATATATACACAGGGGGGGGGTGAACCTCGATGTGTCGAACCTCGGTATTTCAAAATTTTCGATATATCGAAATATTTTCATCTCCCTTCACACACGGTATAAAACCAATGTAAAACAAACTCTTTAACTCGAAATTTTTCTAATCAAACTCTTGATATCTCGAACTTTTTCATCTTACCATTTGGATCATCTTACCATTTTCATCTTTTCATTTGGAAAAATATGATCCAAAAAATGTGTTTAATGCAGATGAAACAGGACTATTTTCTAAGTGTATGCCTGATAAAACTATGGCCATTAAAGGTGAAGCATGCAATGGCGGGAAAAGGAGCAAAGAAAGATTAACTGTGCTATTTTGCACTAATATCGATGTTTCAGAAAGGTTCAAACCTCTTATGATAGTTAAATCTGCTAAACCCCGATGCTTTTCAGGAATGAAATCTTTTCCAATGACTTATTTTGCGAACAAAAAGGCTTGGATGACTGCCAAAATTTTCACTAATTGGTTGAAGGAACTAGACAGAAAAATGTCCCGTGAAAAGTGCAATATTGTTCTCTTCTTGGACAACTGTACAGCGCATAATAGCTTGCTGAAATTAAAATCCGTAAAAGTTAATTTCATGCCACCAAACACAACTTCTAAGTTACAGCCTTTGGATCAAGGTATTATTCAGAGTTTTAAAGTAAACTATCGCCACAAAATTGTAAAAACATGCATTGCTGACATTGATGAAGGAAAGACAACTACTGCTGACATTTTGCAGGCGATGCATCTCTGTGATAGAGCTTGGAGGGATGTTACTGAAAAAAAAGCATAGTTAATTGTTTCAAAAAGGCAGGATTCACTCTAAATACTGAAAACGAAAGTCAAGAAAATACTAATCAACAATTAACTAATCAACAGGTAAATGAAGACTGGCAACGTCTTGTTAAGGCTGAAGGAAGTGGGACATTTCAAGATTTTGTTGATGTTGATGGAAATGTTGCAGTAACCGGGGAATTAAGTGACGAAGATACCTTTAATGAGGTAACA
This sequence comes from Amaurobius ferox, assembly GCA_951213105.1. Classification (NCBI taxonomy): domain Eukaryota; kingdom Metazoa; phylum Arthropoda; class Arachnida; order Araneae; family Amaurobiidae; genus Amaurobius; species Amaurobius ferox. The sequence continues at coordinate 125,582,636 of OX578150.1, read as the reverse complement.
GTTGTATCAGAAGAAGAAGATGAAATTGAGGAGTATTCACCTCTGGCAAAAGTGACTTGCCGAGAAGCTCAGTCATTAATGGAAAAACTTCGAAATTTCGTCGAGTCAAGGCCAAATATGATGCCAGATACTTTCCATGCCCTAGCTCATTTGGAAAATGTGATAGATATTGAAGGATTTAGTACCTGTAACCAAACTGTCATAAATGACTATTTTGCAAAGTAAAGAAATGCAAGATTAAATTTTAATAATATATGTACGTGCATAGTATTATATTAAATGTGTATCCAATCATTTCAAGCTTCGCTTTATTTGTTGTTAGCATTTTCTTGAGTAATACCCAATTCTCTGTCTGCAAGCTACAGTAAGTGATTTTTTTAAAAATGTGTAAAGTATAGGACTAGTATGTATATATTATTTTATGAATTCCTTAAAATTTTTCAAATTTTCGATATCTCGAATTTTTTTCTACTAATATATATATATATATATATATATATATATATATATATATATATATATATATATATATATATATATATATATATATATATATATATATATATATATATATATATATTAAACTAGATTTTCTAATACATAAAAGGACTTGCTGAGACAGATACTTGTTTTTTTTTTTTTTTAATTTTAAAATATTGAAATTATTTGCATTTTTGTTTATTAGGTTCAGAGATATAAGCATCCAAAGTGTTTACACTTTTTGTAATGCTCCAATTTTTGTTATATACCTCAAGCATAGATGTTATTCACATCGAAAACATGTTATGTAAGGGATATTTCAGCCAACACATAATAAATGAATAAAATCATGTTTAACTGCATGATGTGAATAATGTGTCAACTATTTTAGCTGTTCTGACTGAAGTCACAATTATGCTCGGTATTAAAACCAGTGAGCTCAACCATAGATTTTGATTGACTAGCATTAAAATGACTCTAAAAATCATTAAAAAGCACTAAAATCAGAAAAATTGGCACTAAAAGCTATCGTGTACATAAGAAATCGACCACAAACATCAGGCAGGCAGATGGAGATCACTCTAAAAATAGTCAAAGCGTGTTCAGAAGGTCTTAGAACATATTGGTATTAACATCTCAAAATCAAAAAGTATTACTTTCTTAATATTACTTATAAGAAAGTAAAAATCTGGTTTCTACTTATGCAATATGAATTATCTTATGTTAACTGCTATCTTCTGATCTAGGTTTATTTATTTTATTTTTTAATTACAGGCTAATTTTGGTTCATTCTGCATAATTTTATGAACCTGCATTTGTTTCTATCAAAAATTATCGTTTATGATTATAATGGATACATGCCAATTTTAATAAACTATTAAATTAAAGCCAACCAATTATAGGTTTAAAAAGTCATTTAATAAAATCACCTTTCTTGATGTACAAAAGTTTACAAAGCCAAAGTGCTTTTGGACATCACCATGCTCTTCATGAATGGCAAAATTAAAGCCAACCAATCATAGGTTTAACAAGAAAGATCAATCATGCATAAAGCATTGATTATGAAACACTTTCCAACTTCAATGCAATTTTATTTAAACATCTCTAAAATGTGATACATTCCTTGGTAATATTTAAAAAATTATCACAATACTACATTAATTTATTATATTTGAAAACTTAAAACTTCATAAAAAAAAATGAACTTCATTCAAAGGACGGCATTGAAATATAAATTGCCTGGTTTAAACATCTCTAAAATGCGATACATTTGGCAGTAATATTTAAACTCTGTGCTTAAAACTTCATCGAAAAAATCATCCTTCTCTCTGTAAAATCAATGAATATTTCATTCATATCAGCTATATTGCAGACTCCATGAGCTAAATAATTTTGTGTTAAAGAAATGCAGCAATTCTTATACAGCTCATTCTACATATTTTGCTGTTTACATTTTACAAGTGAAAATTAGGCTTCGTTGTAGAAATAATCAAATTTGGATGATTATTTAAATTCAAATATATTGTAATTGCATTGTTTCAGTATGTAGATGCACTGAATTTAAGCAAAAATAAAGCGGTTTTAGAATGGATACAGCACTAAATATGAATTAAAAAGAACTTCAAAAATCATGATTTTGACACAAGATGGATGCCGTATTTTATTTTGAAGTGGGTCACGTAATCTCTTCATATAATGGTCACATGATCGCTTCATATAAAAAGTGTAATTATTATTTTAATTTTTATTTAAAAAACTACTGAATATATTTTGCTGAAATTTTTTTTTATATATTTTATGGGATAATTTGAATATTTCCTAAAACTTTCGAAGCAATTTGTGAATTTTAAATCCACTTAAAAAATGTTTGAAAAATTAGGTCCCATAGGGTTCAATTTATTTCATTTTTTCAACCAGGTTCAATCCAAAACTAATTGGGTGATATTATTCATTTATATTCTCATAGGTCCCACAGACCTTCTGAACAACATACTAAAATTTCATTTTGATAAAGTCATTTTTACAGCAGTAATCGTGCTAACTGACAGACAGACAAACAGACAGAAAGTCATAAACACTTTTCAACTTTGTTGTAAAGTGTTAAGAAGTCATTTAAGAAAACGACCTTTCTTGACGTACAAAAGTTTACAAAGCCAAAGCGCTTTCGGGTATCGCCATGCCCTTCATCAGTAGCATTTTCTACTGATGAAGGGCATAGTGGTGTCCGAAAGCGCTTTGGCTTTGTAAACTTTTGTACGTCAAAAAAGGTGGTTTTATTAAATGACTTTTCAAACCTATGATTGGTTGGCTTTAATTTAATAGTTTATCTGGTATGTTTAGAAATTACTTTGCATTATGTTTATACTCAGTTGTATTATTCTTTTGTATCTTTTCACTTTTGAATAAATTTATGTTGCTTTCAAATTGCAGTAATGAAGAAGAAATTAGAACCCCCAAGAGCAAAAAATTTGGAAAGAAGAAAAAATTAAAGTAAAAAAAAAATCTATTTTGATTATTACTCAATCAGGGATTGTGCTTTTGGTCCCAATTTACAAAAGATTCCTTTTAGTGATTGCTAATAAAAATTTGGCCAAAATCTGGATGACTATAATTTCTGGTGATTTAAGTTATTTTGAATTGATTATTTTTTACTTAAGCATTCTCCCTTCTGTGATTATAGAGATATGTATAATCTATATATAAAAAACCAAAGCATCAACGCTAAAATCTACCGAACTGCAAGTCACAGCTCACATTTGAACACATCCCTGTGAACAGAATCATAAACCGTATAAGCAAATAATATTAGATTCCAAAAAAATTGCACTAGTGCAATCTGTTTCAGATCTTGATAACTAACCAGAGTTTTTAAAAAAATCTGGTTTCTACTTATGCAATTTAATTTTCCTTATGCTAACTGCTATCTTCTTATCTAAGTTAGGTTTTTCTTTATTTTATTTTATTTTTTAATCAGGCTAATTTTGGTTCATTTTGCATAATTTTTATGAACTTGTATTTATTTCTATGAAAAATTATTGTGCATGTTTAGAACTTACTATGCATCATGCTTATACTCAGTTGTATTATTCTTTTGTCTCTTTTTACTTTTGAATAAATTTATATTGCTTTCAAATTGCAGTAATGAAGAGGAAATTAAAACTCCCAAGCTCAAAAACGTTGGAAAGAAGAAAAAATTAAAGTAAAAAGAAAATCTATTTTGACTATAATTTTTGGTAATTTGAGTTATTATTTTGAATTTAATTTATTTTTATTTAAACATTCTCTTTTCTGTGATTATGGAGATATGTATAATCTATATATAATAACCAAAGCATCCACACTAAAGTCTACCAAACTGCAAGCCACAGCTCACATTCGAGCACATCCCTGTAAAGAAAATCAAAAACTGCATGGATAAATAATATTCTATTCTAAAAATTTGATCAAGGCCATTTTTTTTCCCATTAATGCTAATGAAAAATTATTTTTTGGTACCTTATAACTCATATAAAAAAAACCCAACTTTGATATTTGATTGAAAAATTTTCATAGATTTTGATCTCTTCTTTCCAAAAATATGTCATAATCCTCGGAAAATTCGATTTCGCAAAATTATGGCTAAAAATGATTTTCTAAACGACCTCCGCCAGATGGTGAATCACACTCATGTGTGATTCACCATCACACTCTCATGTGATGTCAATGAGAGATTAATGAAGCATAGAATATATAATAGTGCATTATCCAATCAGTATTTTGCTATAAAATGTATTGTCACAGATTCTAACTTTTTTTTTTTTTTTACATAAATATATGTTATATGAGCAGCTATTCAAAAAATGCTGGAAATTGCATAAAAGGATAATTAATTAAATAATTCTTAAATAAACATTATACTTATTAACAAAAAGTTATAAACAATTACTAGTGTGCATATATATATATATATTTTCCCTGCTTAGTTTTAAGATTTGAAAGACAATGTAAATATTATTAATCATAATATTAATCATAAGTACACTCATAACTATTGCTACTTTGTGGATGTGTGTGTATGTATATATATATTTATATATATAGCATAAATGTATCCTTATATAACAAATAATGTATTTCAGTGATACTTTAGTTTAGTGGAATAAAAAATCAAATCTTGAATTTTATTTTTAGAATTTGTACAGTCCTTCAATAGTGTGTATCAATTCTCCAAACATGTCTTTCAGCTGAGTTTCTGAAAGCAACTGTCAAAAAAAAAAAATCAAATATTAGCAATATTGATGAATAGTTGGAGTATCTGAATTCTATTAGAATGGTCTGCCCTGTCTAGATATCAGTAAATAAATGCTTTTCATTTTTCTGAGGTCCCAGCAAGACCATCATAAAGTGGGGCAGAGTGACTGCTTCAGGGCATGGAATGCGAAAGGGCTGTTGCATATAATTATTTTGAAATTTTTTTCTGCAAGACAAGTTTCAGCTCATCTGATTTTTCTCTTAATATTTTTTAAACAGCTACATTTTAAAATATTTGAAATAGTGATCTCAAATGGGATGTCATTTGTATGGATTGAAAAAATGTTTATAAACTGTAGGTTATGAACAAAAGGTTATAAAATTTGGGATTACCAGATGCTAGTGCAAACTGTTCTGAAACTGGTAGTAGTAGTTTATAATTAATAAATATAGGGAGATTTTCTTATGAACTATTAAAAATATCTTTAAACTCATCATTGAAAAATATAAATTAAATCAAATAGTCAATGAGAATTCAATTTGTTATTTTAGAAATTAATTTTAGTTATTTTATAAAATCGATAAAATAGATTACAAACATATAAATTATATGTAGAACCCTTTTTCCTCAAGGAAGTGTATTGAATATACTTTTGGCTTACTATGACCAAAGAATGTACATTATGTGAAGGGGCACCCCGATATTTTTTCTGGATGTGCCAGAATAAAAAAATTAGTTATGTCATTGGCATAACCATGTAGTTCAAGATTACTGGTACATTTCACCCACCACAAACATATCTTTATTAAGTACCCACCCACTTATCCAATGGAAACATAAGATCTTTGACATAAGATAAGATATTAAGTAACTTTGGCTAAATGTCATCTGAAAATAAATCTGAAAGTGCTTCTAAAATATCTGAAAGTGCTTCTAAAATACACTGAAATTTGTAAAGTTCATCTAACATAAATCTGAAAACATTCTAGAAATATAACTGAATTCTTAAATAAACTGAATTCTTAAATAAACTGAAAGTGTTAAATAAACAGAAAGTGGACCTATTGACCAGTTACCCTAAGTGTACAAATATGTACTCTTGTAAAATATAAGAATTGACACTTTCCTAAAAATATAAAACATTAAAGTAAAAGAAAGAACACAGATTTTAGGTTTTCAAAATCTAACGTTTATTAAAATTTTAAACTTCATTTTTAAAATAATTTTCAAAATATTTTACATCTCATTAACTAAAATCAACATCTTAAATAATAAAAATAAATGGAATGGCCGGTCGTATAGTGGTAAAAAAAAAACGTTAGAATATTAAATTTTAAAGTTATCAATAATAAAATTATACAATTATTTGTCTAAACTAAAATTTGTGATAAAAGAACATAAGTTAGCCAAAAGGGAATTTAGAACAAAAGTTAAACTTAACCTCAGGTTCAGGTGACCTAAAATATATAAGTCTAAAGGGGTCTTATTCTATGCTAGTTCAATTAAATTTTAAATAATGCAAAAGTAAATTAGCCTGAAATTTGAAGAAAAAGAATTATATCACCAAGGCTCCAAGATAAGCTTCTGAGATCTGCAGGAAAGGACCCAACAGCAAAAATGTCACCAAAGTTCCCAGAGGACACCTCTTGAAAGGCAAACACGGCAAAGGAGGGTTATGTCCATCAGAGGTGAGGAAAATCTCCGGCCGGATCCGAATTCCAAAACGATTCCAAAGAGGACGTTTAGTAACGACGTAATGATTTCTCCGCACAGCTACACCGGATCTTTGACATCAGAACTGAATGCATAGCATATGTCCGTTGCTTTTTACCAAAAATGACGCTCCAGTTCTTCATAATAAGAGCAGCATAACTTGGGAGAAACAAAACTTATAGCTGATGTGTTAAATCATCTCCGCTGACATCGCAGAAACATTCTTTAGAGGATGGGAAACCAATAACACTTCCAATCGTTCCGTCCGTCTAGACATAACAAACGTCCGGCTCCCACATCATCCAGACGAAACATTTTCAGAGAGCACGGAAGGAGGAATCAATTAAACGAAAAAACATCAAAAGAATGTTGGTTTAACAGTCAGAAGAATTCATCTCGGAGAAATCTAAACACATGCTTAGATGGGAATAAAAAAAACGTTCCATTTCGAAACCGAACTTCGGCTCGGCTCGCGCAGAAGCGCTAAAAACAACAGCTTTAACAGATCACATCTTAGGTTCTAATCAATAAACAGAAGAGAAAGAGAAAGCAAAGAGGTCGAAAAAGTGCGCGATTTTACTTATATACTCCGAAACATCGCTGCCACAGAATGTAAACAAAATTGTCGATGAACGATAAAATAATTAATGACAGACGATTTTAATATTACGGTCAACCAATTAAAAACTCGAAATTTTAAAGAAGAGAAATGGAATTTCAGAGCAGACGAAAATTAAAAGAAATGAAGTGAAACGATTTGGAAATATACGAATTCGGCAACAATTTAAATATGGACGATTCTGAAATATTTAAAAAGCTGAAAATAGAATAAAACCGAAAAACTGCAATGAATTAACGAATTTTTAACAGAGAGCAATAAATTTGGAATCAAATTAAAGGGAATAAAAAGGGCAATAAATGGAATCACAAATTAGCCAATTTAAATAAATTTAAATTGCTAAAACCTAAAAAGAACGAACTTTCGCCGTTTTTAACACAAAACCTATGGAATAGAACCTATTTGGAACAGAAGAATATCAAAAACCTAAACAATTGGAAAATGGATAACTAAAAGAGAATGACTATGTAAATAAGACCCCTGAACACATTTAAACAAATAGCAAAACTCCTAAAATTGTTAAATATCCAAAAGTATAACCCAACACATTTCACCCACCACAAACATATCTTTATTAAGTACCCATCCACTTATCCAATGGAAACATAAGATCTTTACTTGACTAAATTTCGGGGGGGGGGGGGGTTATTCTTTAATTTATTGAAATAGGGTGTTTGATATCACTGAAATACATTATTTTACATAAAGGACTATCTGCCCACCAACCAACATCGGCGTCAAACTCTGTGTGGTGGGTTGTGTGTGCACCTACCATACTAAGAAATAGTTAAGTTTCTGTTTTGATCAAACAATCCAGTAGATAAGTTATATTTTTAAAGTAAAATCTACAGTCCATTTAAACATTGCTGGGCAGAGACCATATATACAAGACAAAATAGCAATGTTACGAGTGTACTTAAAACAAAAACTACCTGCATTCTTTTTCAAATTTTAAAATTCAACAAAAGGAAATATATGAAATCATCTGCACATTATAAAAAGTTTATAACTTTTAGTCAAGATTAATAATGTTTCTTAAGAATTGTTTAATCAGTTACGCTTTTGTGTGGGTTTCCAACATTTATTGAATACATGAATTATTTACATCTCTTTCAAATCTTAAAATTGAGTAAAATATATATATATATATATATACACCTCAGTTTATAACTTTTAGTTAAGTACACTTATCCCCCGATTTACACGGCACTTGTTTTACACGTTTTCGCTTTTACACAGTTTATAAATTAACAGATTTAAAAAAAATTGATAAAAATGTATATTCCGCTCCATATACGCCTATACAAAGATTTGATGACATTTTTGAATTTTATTCCTTTGGTAACACTGATGAAAACAACAGAGGATTCCCGATGTTGTAAAATATATACATTTAGGGGAATCCCCGTATAGGGAAATCCCTGTATGTATTTCACAACAGTCAAGTTATCTGGTTCATGCAAGTACATAGTGCAGAAACATTTTAGCAGCAACGCTTATATTATTGTGCGTTTACCTTTTGAACTGGTAAGTTTTCAACATTTATAGTTTTTCTTGCATCTTTATAGTTTGCATAAATTTGTTAAGGTTCTATAATGTCAAAGGATTTGAAGAAAAATCAAATGGAAAGAAAAGTTATTTCTTTCGAAACTAAAATTCAAATATTAGACCGTCTATATAATAGAGAAAGAGTAATGGATGTTGCTAAATTTTACTCTATGAATGAAGCCACAATAAGGACAATAAGAAAAAATGAAGACTCCATTAGAAAAAATGTAGCAGCTGGAACCTGCAGCAGTATGAGTACGACTTCATATGTTAGAGATGTTACAATGGAAAATATGGACAAAGCCTTAGTGATATGGATAGAAGACCAAACTCAAAAGCGAATCCCGATCGATACCAATGCTGTTACAAATAAAGCTTTGAAGATTTATCAATCACTTAAGAATCAGTTGCCGTCGACTTCGTCCGATGAAAAGAAAGTATCTTTTTCCGCAAACCATGGGTGGTTCGAGAGATTCAAACAAAGACATTCTTTACATAATCTGAGAATGAAAGGTGAAAGTGCATCTGCTGATTCGGATGCTGCACAACAATATCCGGCAAAACTTGCTGAAATCATTGCCGCTAACTCCTACACTTCTGATCAGGTTTCCAATGCTGACGAGTCCGGATTATTCTGGAAAAAAATGCCGGAAAGAACCTTTATAGTCAAAGCTCACAAATCAGCTAGTGGTCATAAAGTAGCGAAAAGTCGTATACCAGTTCTTTTCTGTTGCAATGCTTCTGGCGATTAACACATCAAAATCACCACGATCATTCAAAGGAATAAATATCAAAAACCTTCCCGTCTTTTGGATGGCTAATAGAAAAGCATGGGTCACTGTCATAGCTTTCAATGAATAGTTCCATAACTTCTTTGTTCCAGATGTCAAAAATTATTTAACTAAAAAGGGATTGCCTTTTAAGGCTCTTCTATTAATTGATAATGCACCAGGTCATCCTCCAGATTTACAACACGAAAATGTAAAAGTTGTTTTTTTACCAAAGAATACAACTTCCTTATTACAGCCGTTAGATCAAGGGATAATTTCGACTTTTAAAGCACTGTACATCAAGCAAACTTTCAGGTATATCTTAGAACAAATGATGATGAATCTCTTACTCTGATGGATGCTTGGAAGAAATTTACAATTTTTGATTATGTTAAGCATGCTGGACTGTCATGCACTCAGATCAAACAATCAACACCTGCTGGAAAGCAATATGGCTGGATGTTGTTGAAAGTGGAAAAGATAAATCACCAATAGAGCATGAATATTCTCAGATCACTGAGTTGGCCCATACTATAGGAGGAGAAGGTTTTGAAGATTTAGCTCAGGCAGATATTGAAGAAATAATGGCTGATGTAGAATTGAATGAAGATGATTTAATTAACATGATTCGTGAAACAAACAAACATGATGAAGACAATGATTCTGATGAAGAGCAATCTGAACCAGTTGCGTTCACAGCAAGAATCATAAGCGTAGGACTTGATTTGGGAAGAAAATTGGGAAACCATTTCTTACAATATGACAGAAATTTTAATCGAGCTCTCCGATTCCAGCGAGACCTTCGTAAATGCTTAAATCAATATGTAGAAGTCTATAAATATTTAGCAAAAAAACCTACACAATGGTTAATTACCGATTTCATGAAAAAGTCTTGTCAACCCGAGATCTTGCCTAATTCGTCAACCATTGAGCCAGAATCGCATCAAGAAAGCTCAAGTGATGAAAGTGACATCATACCTATCAGAAAGAATAGACTTATAGTACATGAAAGTGATGACAGTGATTAAACTTATAATTAATTTTTAAGGGTCTTTTTGTTTTTTTTGTTCTTTGTTTCTAATGTAGAATAAATTAAATATGTTATATTACTACATTCATATGTTTGTTGTTTTATAAACTAAGTATAATTTTAAGTTTTCTAAGATGTCTTACTTTTGTTTTATTTAAATAAATGACTGAATCATGCACATTTTGGGGTTATTTTCGTTTTACACGATTTTACTTAGCAAAATCCAAGATTTCAATTTACACGGTTTTGTGCAGAACCTATCTTCCGTGTAAATCGGGGGACAGGTGTATAATGATTTTTATTTAAAAATTATTTAATCAATTATGCTTTTATGTGATTTCCAGCATTTTCGAATAGCTGCTGATATAACATATATTTATTTAGAATTTTTTTTTTTTTACAATGAGCCCATGGTTTTCCAAACTTGAAACTTTTGTATAATAGAGATAACTAGCATATCAACAAAAGAAGTTTTTTTTTTAAATTAAAGATACACTTTTTATATAGTTCAAGGTCAAAGGTCAATTCAAGTGACCTTGAAATGAAAAATATTATTTGCAGGGTCATGTGATATATCACAAGAAAGATCACAGCTTAAGCTACAAAAATAAACCTTATTTCAGTACAATCTGTAGATTAAATCAGAATATACAGACTTTTAAATGTGTCAAGAATTATGAAAAATTACCAGATTTTTAAAAACTTCAAATTTTTTTACATAAAAAACTAATGAGAATTGGTAGCTAAAATTTTGCATGGTATCTTAATATGAGTAGACAACAAAATTGCCAAGTTCTGTAAACATCAGTGTCGGTCAGGTTGAAAATGTCACTTTTTTGTGTTGATTTGACATGGAATAACCCTAAAGTTTTTTTTTATATAGGAAAAAATTAAAATTTGCCAACTGACAACATTGTGCAAATAAAAATTTTTGTGTAAAACAATGCAAAAATGTATAAAAGAAATCTTAACACACCAGATGAGTTTAGAGAAATTAGCAAGACTGAAAGCCTACTTGTATTTTAATATTTTCACCATTTGTGCTACAATAACAAATGTATACTACAATTAAAAAATGTATTGCCCCCCCCCCCTTTTTTTTTAAATTTTATATTTTGATCCTAAGTGGCAATAAATTTGGGGGCCCAAAATGATTGTAGTCTATCAGAGAATCTGCCGTTTAAGAGTTTGATTCCACTGTTCCCTGTTGTTGTTGAAACCCAGACCGTCCGACCTACCAGAAAGGTGTAAGGTAACTGTTTGGACGGTCGGGAAGTGCCACCCAATTTAGACCGGAACCCAATGGGGGAGGCATCCACAGGGACCGTACCCTCCTTCCCCTACCACCAACCTCTCGGAAGGACTTTCGGACCCACATGTTTAACGTGATCGTACTCCGCATGAACACGGCGGCAGTTTTGGCAGTGGCTGGAATCTAACCCGGGCCTACCGAGTGCAACTCCAGCGCGCTAACCAATGGGCTACCGCGCCCCCACTGTTCCCTGTGAAAAAACAATAATAGTTTAGACAGTATTGAGTATGAAAATAAAGGACGAGATTGCCCAGTGGTTAAATCACGGGGATTACATTGGGAGGACCAGAGTTCAATTCTTGGTTCTATCCAAACTATCCCGTATTTATGTGGAGTGCTGACACATTAAGTCCGAAATCTGTTTGAAAATAGATTTCCACGCATTGATAAAATCTGCTGATGAATTAACACCAAAGACTATAAAAACTAAGAAAACGTAATGATATTACTTTCATTTCAGTCAAATAGTTTGCACAAACCGTCAAAAAAAGTTTGAAGAAAATTTGTTAGAAATAAGTTCAATGATACAAGCAGTTGTGATGGAGTTATGTGTGTATGTGTGTGGTTGTGGTGGCTGAGTTCTAGAACCATGGTAGTATTGTTATTATTGCTACATCATAAGTCTTTAATAGTCCTTGAATTTTTTTTTTCAAGATTATATGTGCCATGATGTTGCCCCTATTGGGTCTAAATTGAGTCGCACTGTCTCAGCCATTCAAACAGATATCTGGCAACTTCAGGTAGATCAGACAGTCTGACTCGAAAGAAAGAAAGAGTATGAAAATAATACTTATTAACACTTATTTCTTTAAATACATCTAATTTTTCATTCTAATAAAGCAGCTGCTGATTAAAAAAAAAATTATTTAATATTTAATAACAATTTACAACTTACACAAAAATGCAGCTTTCATCATTTTGGTAATTTAGTAATTTCCCATCTAATGAGGTATTGTGACTGATTAATTTGAAATGTAAACTTAATAAATGAAATATGTAAAAAAAATCATTTAAGTAACATAACACTCTTCAACAAAATTAATTGAATTTCCCATCTAATGAGGTATTGTGACTGATTAATTTGAAATTAAATAAATGAAATATGTAAAAAAATCATTTAAGTAGCATAACACTCTTCAATAAAATTAACTGAATGTTTTACAATCATGGGAATTATATTTAAATGCAAGATGATTCATTATGATACAAGTAGATCTAAATAGTGTAGCATATTTATTAATGTATGAGAATGTTGAGTGAGATATTTACTACCATATTTTATTTTACTTATAAACTCATTTTCGTTACTCTCTCTAGGTGAAGAAAGGGACCTTGGATCATGATTTTAAAAATTACGAATGATGAATTAAAACTACAAATGAAAATACATACAAATGAAATATTTTTCTATTTAATGTAAATAAAACTTTATTATGTTTATTAAATATTTTTTGTGTGTCATGACAAAAACCTTACCATCTAATTTTATTAGCTTTATTTATAATTTTCATGTGTATATATAGAGATGAAATGTAGTCCGAAACCACCTAAATAGTTCTTCAATGAACAGTGATACATGTATAAAAGTTATGTGTAAGTGTAATAAAATGAACATGTCCTTTTTGATGACAGTACTGTTAGTGGTGAAATAAAGGAATTCATATTTCTAAATCTCAAACTAAATTCAATGCAGAAAACAAAAATGTCAATGACAAAATATTTGAACAATTTTGAATTAGCGTTTGTATGAATTGATGATATTTGGTCTCGAGTCAGGCTCGAACTCAAGACCAGGAGCTTACAAGACCGACATTATAAGATTAAACCAAAAGCTAGCTTCTAACCCGAATTTATAATTCGGGTACATATTCTTAGTATCTTCAATCGATGTTTTTCGCAGGAGCAGAGTCGGCTGCTGCCACACACTCCATCCACCCCCTGATCAGACGCCCGGTCAAATTTCGGTGAGGAGGGGTCCACCCAGAAAACCTTGCCACGTCTCCAGCCCAAAACTCAGTCAAGGGCTGAATAGCTGGGAGATGTGTCGTACCTCATCATGCGACTACGTGCCATCAGTCGTATTCAACCAGAAGAGAGGAGTGATCGGCACCTCATGTTGGTTGCGTGCATTAATTGTCCAGTTCACCATTGTAAGAATTGATGTTGATGGTCCCGAACTGGGCTCTTACTCGGGACCTAGAATTTACCGACATTATAAGGTTAGACCAAAAGCAAGCTTCGGATCTGAACTTATAATTCGGATACAGATTCCTAGCATCTTCGGTCGATGTTTTTGGCAGGAGCAGAGTCAGCTGCTCCCACATGTCAAAATTTTAAAATAGCGCAAAGTGGCAAAAATTTCCAAAAACTAGAATATATCAAGAATGGCCTAGCTTAGTGTAATGGGAATTGTTTTAATTTATTTTGTCATCAAAATGTGTTTTGCATAAACCAGTAGTGATGGATGTATCAATACATTGATATACATTAATGTGTGATACATTGATAATTTCATATCGAAACACTTGTATAGCACACTTACTGTGTATCAATACAAGCTTTTGATACTTATCATATCAACACTTTTCTCGATTTACATTTTAACAACTTTTTTTTTCAATTTTAGAAAAATTATAAGTGTGGATGTTATTTAATCATAAAAACAATTCAACAAATTTTCTTTTCTGATAAAATTTATTCTTGAAGAATTTGTAGCTTGTTCTGGAAATGGTGCAAGTTTTGAAAATAACTGAATCTCAAAAGTATATTCAAAATAGCTTGATTAAGTGCAGAGATGTCTTTACTCTAAATTTAATTGAGTCAATTTATGAATATTTGCAAATAAGAGTACATTAATATACATCATTTAATTTGTCATTGAGGATTTTATCTTTTTTCAAATCATATCCGGGCATATTAATCTATAGAAACAGGATTCTACAATATTTTAATTAGCCTCATTAATAACAAGTAATCAACATGTTCTTGAATTATATTGTAATTATCTCTTGTATATTATTCTCATATCATACATATATATATATATATATATATAGTTTGCTAAAATTAAAATTACAAATTAGTTTTCTAAATCTATTGTATATTTCAACCATAAAATTATAAAATACAAGATAAAAAAAATTTAATTAGTTGGGTCAGAAAATTGATGTTAAAATGATACAGTATCGATACATCACTAAGCGATATCAATTGACACACTGTATTGATATATTGCAAAGTCAACCCATCACTATAAAACAGACATTTAATTAATACATACATATAGTAATCATCTAATGTGTTTTTGTCTTTCCAGACCCTCCAGAAGCCCCCTGGTGAGGTAGAAGGCTGAATCCTTGCAAACTTTATAGTATCAACCACAGGACAGAACCTGGCAAAGTCAGATTTTTGATTCCCCTGTGGAGCAAAGAAAATGGGAGGTTTTTGAAAAATCTTTCCACGTCCTCCAAAAGCCTTGTCCCACACTAACTTAGAAGGCTGAATCCTTGCATACTCATAGTATTGACTACAGGACAGAACTTAACAGAAATGGATTTTTGATTTCTCTATGGAGGAGAATCCTCCAGAAGCACCTTCTTCGATCCAGACCGTCTGACCTACCCGAAGGTGTAAGGTATCTGTTTGGATGTCTGGGACAGTGCCACCCAATTAAGACCGGAACCCAGTGGGGTCAGCATCTACAGGGACCGTACCCTCCTTCTCCTACCACCAACCTCTTGTAAGAATTTACAGACCCACATATTTAATGTGCCCATACTCCGTGTGAACACAGGGACAGATTGGGCAGATGCCGGAATAGAACTCATATCATCTGAGTGCAATCTACACACACTAACCACTGGGCTGTCCCACCCCTTCCAGAAGCACACCTGACTTGGGCTGAATCTTTGCATACTTATAGTATCAACCATGAAACAAATGGAACCCGATTTTTGATTGCTCTCACTGTGGCAGACAAATCAAAGGATAGGGATAAAAAAACATTTCCAGACCCTAGAGAAGCTAATTCCCCAGTGACTTAGAAGGCTGAAACTTTGCATATTTATAGTATCAACCATGGAACTGAACCTAACTGAGCTAATTTTAAAATAAGATGACTATTTCAGACACTAAGTGCCATATATTGTTAAAAAAAATAAAATATAACTGGAACTTAATTTAGGTGTTAGTTTACCTGAAATAAGGAAAAAAATTATACTTTAAGCAGAAATTAAATAATATAATTTGCCAAAAGAAAATATATAAATATCAATTATTAAATTTTATATTTTAAATAACAACTATCTTGCTCTGCTGTATTTTGTGGCTTATGCCAATATTCATACCTTTTATAAACCACATGTTTATCAAATTACTAAAAACTTAAAGTCACTGCAGGAAAATGGTGCTGTAGCATAACAGTTTTTAAAACTGCAGTTTCTATTGTTAATAGCTGATATGTTAAACTCTTCTACCCAAAGCAGGCAAGCAATGGATTTTTTTTACACTAAGTTTACCTATAAATTATAATGTAAAATCAGGTAAATCAAGAGGTTATATTAAACCAAAACTTACTGCTTCCTTTGATTTTTTGTTCATAAACTGAATTGCTAGATGTAAAAAGAGGATATGCTATTTTTTTTTCTTTATATTTATGATCTTAAAGATTCGAAATCTATGCTACAGAAGCAATTTTAAGTAATCTTAGCTTGAGTAAATGGGATGACAAAAAAAACTTTTAAATGTACAAAAGCTATTTTGTCAGTGACAAAGCTCATTTAACATTACATCTCCATGTGAATTTTTTTCAGCATTTTATAAACAAAAATTTGTTCTTGATTGCATGTTGATCAGCCGAATAAACAAGAAAATGTTTCTCCTATAACAAAAGTCAAAGGAGTTTAGTCAAAGACAAACTCCTTTGTCTTTTGACTAAACTCCTGTTAGTTTTAATTAGTCAAAGACAATAACTAATAATAATCAAGACTGTATGAAGAGTTATTGTGTAAAAATAGCACATCACAAAATTGTTATGCCGGGTTTTTATGATGCTACCTTAATTAATAGTTCAAAATTTATTTGAGTTATGTTATGCCAAGTTTTTATGATGCTACCTTAATTAATAGTTCAAAATTTATTTAATAATTCAAAATTCGTTATTTTCCCCTTTCTCTTCAAAATTCTAAATTAATTTGTTATTGAATATTTCGGCGATTTATCCCCTTTTAACGTTAATTTGTTTTCCTTTTATGTTTTTCATTATTCAAAATTATGCGCGATGTGTCTTCAAACGCTAAATATCTTTTGCTAATTTTCCAGTGTTTGCTCTCTGCTTTTAATTTGACTTCACTTCATTTACGTGTTTGCGAAAAAAAGACTCATTTTAAGTGAAATTTGGCTCTTCTTGGCTTATCTGTGAACACCTGCAGATATGGTTGCCTCATGGCATTCCGTGGCCATGCATCATGGCATGAGTTCGTGGTTGCCTGCTTGGTAGAAGTTTCACGTCTCGCGGTTCTTGACGTAGTATCATTTTTATTCCGCGGTAAATACATAGGCTCTCTGTGTGAGGCGCAGTGTTTTCACTCGCTAAGTTTGGCGGCTCTTGGGAAGCAAACACGGTGTTAGGGGTATTCAATCCCGGGCATTGTTTGGAGTCGGTCGCAAAAAGTTTATGGAGTCGCGGGGCCGGGACCTGCAATGGTGCCCGTATCCCTCAGCAATGTGTGAAATGCTTCAAGTTTAAATAATGCGGAGGCTCGAAGCCACTGAGCCTGAAGTGAGATCTTTCTGCATGTGCTGCCTTCACTGGGGTGTTTTTTTATCTTGCTACAGATCAAAATAGTGCTGCAATATGCACCTGTATAATTACTCATCCGCCATTGTCTTCTACACGGTTTTTAAATGTGCTCCAGTAGTGTGCATCATCTGAATTCTGTTCAAATATCGTCATCTGAAATTTGTTTCAATATCGTCCTCTGAAATCTTCTCAAATTTACATCGTTATAGGAAATTGGTGTGCTTCCAGAAATTTTCTCCAAATTTAGTATGTCAGTGCAAGCCTGTGTTATTCTCATTGGTATTTGGGCAAGCATGCCCTCATGGTTCTTCAGGTGACCATAGTGTCAGAAGTTTTTGTTCCAATAACGAAGTCGAATTTTCTCAAATGTTACACTGAAGAAAGCATGTCTTTGAATTTAAATTTCACTTTAAGTTTATCTCTGAGGAAGTTACAAATTGAAGAAAGAAAGTGATAAAAATGTGTCAAATAATTTGAAGTCGAATTTACTCAAGTGTTACAAATGTTTTCTTTTGTCTGTAAGAATTTAATTTTGGTACTTTAATGATTGGGGAATTTTTAATATATTTATTCTTTTAACATTTTTGGTTCTGGACAGCTCTCCAGGCAGACCAAACTCTGGTCTTCAGACCAGAGTGGATTCTGAACCTGGGTTTTTAAAAGTTGAGTTCTGGGTATTTTAATTTGTTGACTGGGTATATAAATTGTTAACTGGGTTTTAAATTTGAATTCTGGGTGTGTTGTAATTGGGTTCATTATAACTGAAGTTTCATTGATTTTTTTGCAATGTACTACCAATAATGTAATTGTTTAAGAATTTATAAAATTTAACCTGTTTATGTTTGGAAGCACTTAAGTTTAATTGTAATTAATAAAGAAAATTTTTAATTTAACATAATTGAGTTGTGATTTTTTTGTGTTATGGCTGTGCTATTTATTATGAAATTGTGTAAAAGGTAAGTGAAATTTGTAAAGGTAAGTGAAATTTGAAAAGGTAAGTGAGTTTAATAAGGTGTCAAAATGAATTTATGATATGTAAACAAAGTTGAGCACAGACCAAACAGTAGGAATTAGTAAAGAAAATAAAGATAGAGGTGATGTTAATAATTATAAAGGTAAATCTGTTGAATTCTATACGATCAGTTTAAAAAGGTGTAATAACTTTAGAAGAATAGGAATCAAATAAAGAAGCAATTTTAAATATTTTTAAAGTAACTTTATTCTATACGATCAGGCCAAATGTAAAAATGTTGATAATCTTAATCAAGAATAAATAAATATAATATAAAATAATAATAAAATAAACATAAATAATAATCAGTTAATTTAAAAGTAAGGAAGTCTTTTTTTTTTCACGACAAAATGTAATATACGCAAAAGCTGCATTGAGACTTTAGATGGCCCTGAGCTGTAGAATTAGAACGTCATTACTCATGAGAACTATTTGGCAAGTATTATCCTTACTCTTGTAGGATAGCTTGACTATAAGGAAAGTAGAAAAACTCAGAAAATTGTAAAATGTATTTAGAAAAATACCCTCCAAAATAAAAATGTACAAAACTGAGAAATCTATATCGGGACAATTCATTACAAATTATAAAGCATTTTAGGGAAATTAAAACTTCATAGTTATAAAACAAATGACAACATTTGTAAATTATTGCAGAATTCTCATTGTTTGGTAACAATATACATAAGAAAAACCAATACCTCTGCCGTGCTTAGTGACAATACAATATCTCTGAAATATAAGTTTAATTTCTTTAAAAATTCATGTTGCTTTATGGGAATTAATAATTTGATATTCTTGATTCAAAATATAGTGAGTTTCATGGTTCGTGAAACAAGTATTCATTATTAGGGTGTCACAAAGCAATCATGTTTTGTTAAGGGGTAATATATTAATGTTGATTAGGAAAAGTGTACAGCCCATATATGTATGAGGATTTTAGAAATGCAGGTGGTTGGATAAAAGGTAAACTTTATACACCCCACTATAGGACAGACAGACTTAATATTTGGTGGTTAATGATAAAATTGGTTGTCAAAGTAAAAAACACAGGAGACTCGATCATATATTTGGCATTTTATTTATATACACATTACAAAAAGCTTTAAAGCTAATTCATGTGACTAGCAACTTGTTACACACTCATACACAGTATTTCAATATATTTTTTAATGGATTTAAAGCTCATGCTATGCACAACCATTTATATGAAATTGGAGTGGGAAGTACAAAAGTTTGGTTAATGGTGACTATACCAATGAGAGAATGCATGTTCTTAATTTCTATACTCTGGTACTTGGATGCATGTTAAAAAAAAAATACACAATTCAAAATTACCAACTTTCCATTTGTTTTACATATTTATGAGTCGGGTTATAAAACAATTTGTTTTCTTATTTATGCATGTCTAAATTTTGCCAAATAAAAAAAATTAATGTTTAGGTGCAACATTGGCAATTCAACTTGTGTTAAGAATTTCGAAGCATGAGTTCCAAGACATAATAAAAGGTAATCTTGTACTTTAGGTAAGATTTAACGACTGATTATATTTTTCTCAAACCAGAAGAGAGACAAGCTTGATCCAAGCTTGAGACAAGTCCAATTTTGTAGTTTTGAAAATTCATTAACACACTTATTGCTAGCACATTTCATTTATGAAACACAAAATTTTATACTTTGGTCTTCCAGTGTTTTCCTAAGAATACATCGAAAACTTTGTAATTTTTAACTGTTACCTGATTCACAGATAAAAAATCAAAGGTTTATGAAAAAATCAGAATTAACAAAGTAAGTCTTCTGCTTTTCAGCATTTTGCTGATATGATAGTTTTTAATTATATCCATGTTCATTATTCTCAGCATTTGTTCCACTTTTCATCATTATGATGCAATCAGCAGCCAAGTAAAGATGTTGGACACCATTTTATTGTCAATGATTTTGTCAGTTTACAAAATTTGTGCCCTCAAAATCTATTCTGGCAATTTTTCTTTTAATTTTCACAATTTATATGTATTATATATATACTATTTTTATATTAATTAATTGCAATGACATCTAGTGTAGTACTACTTATAGAAAAGGAATCATTCACAGGCTTTTTTAAATGCCAAGTTAGAAATGATTACACTAGGTGACCTAGATGTATATATAGCTGAGCTAAAAATGTGATTTGATTTGCCAATCAATTAGTATAATTGTAAACGAATGCTGAAAAAAATATTGTAGCAAATTAAGTACTACATCAATAGGGAGGTTTCACTTACGTCACTTTCCCGTAGCAACCATTTGAGCAGACGACTGCTTTGTACAAGCAACAGCTAGAACACCATGAAACCACATTACACATTTTATTTTTTGCAGCTAGATTCTGGATATAAAAGCTTATATTAAGCTAAAATCAATGAAATTGGAGGTGAAGATCCTTATGATTGATGAAGATTACGCACAGAAAAGTTATATTTTAATGCTTTTGAAAATCAACATGGTAATAGTTGGAAACTTTATTATATCGAAAAAAGTGTTTTCACAAATCAATCTCTTGCCAATTCAAAGAGTTTTGATGTAACTTCATGGTCACTGAAATCTCATGTCAATTTTATGTCATGTCTGTCACGCTGAGTTTTTAATTTTATATTAAATAAATAAACAACTTGAGATTTTGAAACTTCTCTAGGAAATAGCTGTGATATAGATATACATATGTGAATATATAAAATTTCTTTTCCTAAAAATATTATCTTCTATGTCAAATGTGCTATATTACACATCTGATGTCATGTCTATCACGAACTAAATTAACCTACAGGTATCTACTACTGAATTTAATGATTTTAAATTGATGTTGATTTTTTTTAATTTTAGATTTATGAAAAAAAAAAATTACGGAGTTGATTGATAATAAATCAATGATTGTATAATCAAATTATAAAACTAAAAAAATTTACGTTTTTTTTTCAAGATTTATTAAATTTAAATTGAAAAGCATACTGTGCCATATAATGTACTCACCATGAATAAAATGTTCACTGCAAACTTTCCTGTGCTTCAAATTTTCAGTATTCAAATCTTCTCTGTTGATTCTTGAAAGCCATTCTTTGCTTCTTTCAAGTCTTTGATTTTATTCCCTTTATTTTCGATTATTCGAGGGAATGAAAAAATGATACATTACAATCACGCACAGATCGTTTGCTGCAGTTAATTATGGCATGAATCACCATTATGAAATTTAATTACTTTATCTTAAAGAAATTATGATTACATATGACATCGGCTGGATATAGTTTTAATAAAATGACGTTTTTTAAAAAATTACACACCAAAACGTATCTTTTACATATAAACCTAATGCAAGTTCAACGTTTGTTTGTACAAAGATAACTTGGGATTTTCGCCGCTAGATGGATGTGACGTCACGTGAATCCTCCCTATAAACACTAGTTATTAAAAAAAAACATAATTTCATTGCTAAAAATGCGACATTCTCATTCTTCCTATATTAATATATTTATTTCTCAAATTAACATTCATCAATGACAATAAGAGGATGAAAATATTTTAAGGTAAGCAATGTGTGCTGTATGAATATATTAACAATGGTAAGTGAAAAAATTAACTGGAGTGTTATCAAAGCTCTTTTAAGTGAATAAGGAACAATTTACAAATTGTTTCTTTGTAGAGGCCCTACTTATATAAAAAGGTGTCACATGACCCAACTGTCATAGTTTAAAAGTATCTCATTTGAAGCACTTCTTTAATTGAAACTGTGGGTCTATAACTAATCATTCAAAAGCTATTTTTGTCATGCAATCATTTTTAAACTCTGTTTATCTCCCCAATACTTGGTATTGAACAGAGAAAAAGTTTGTTATTAATGAGTTAATCCAAACTTATAGTGTCATATCCAGTTTTATTTATTCATCATGTTCTTTTTGACTAGAAAACGTGTAGTTTCAGCTTCTTTTAATATATTTGGAATAGATTAAAAAAAGTAGAGGCATTTTTTAAGATATTTATAAGTTTAAGGAATAGCAGATAAAAATCATTATATAATATTTTCTATTGATAAATAAATCATAGAATTAAGACATTAGAATTATTTATACTAGAACTTCATTTTCCACTTGCATTAATAAACTGCTTGCATTATGAGGTATGTACACTTAAATTAACTCAAAAATAGGACATCTTCAATATTTTGAGTTCTAATCATCTGCTTAATTTGCATTCTTTTTTTACTCAAAAGGATCTACAAAAAATTTTCTCACACTGCTGCAAAGAAAAAAAAATAATACCTGTTAATTAAATACTTGATCAAGCAGCATATAAAAGAAATATAATAGTATCAATGCATTTCATAAATAAAGCAAGCTTTCTTCTTCAGGAAAAGTAAAACAGCAAATTCATCAGTAAAGGTAGAAGCAACTCATTTGTTAAGAATGCTAAACGTTTCTTAACTGGTGACAGCTCTTGCTGGTGTAACAGGTGTTTTTTTTTTTTTGTTATTGTTGTTTATCCTCTTGTCCTAAAAGAAGTTTATGTTACTTCCAAAAACGGTTGGATACTGTTATATATATATATATATTTTTATATTTAACTTAATAACAAAATCCTGTATTTAAAGAAATTTACTCAAAATTCCACATTTTGTACATACATCATAAAATTCATTTATTCTTCCATTTAAATATAGTTTATCTAAAATGTATTGTGCTAATATGTGCTAGGGCCACCTTTAAAAGAATGGTATTAACTTTTAAATAAAAATTATACATTAAACAACAATTTACATAAACAGCTGTATCACTGAACAAGTCTGCCCTAAAAATGCTGTATTTTAGCATCCATATAAAATGGTCTATGATTTTACGGTCTCTAAAAGTACATGCTTTTAATGCTTAGTATAGATGACCACATTAACAGGCAGGTGTTAGCGTTACCAACGCAGCGTTTTCAGTGCCCATATAAAATAGGCCTTAGATACATCAAACAATGTGTTCACAAGGAATAATTTAAGGTAGTAAAAGATTCACTGGGCTCAACAGCTGTATGGGTTACAAGCAAAAAATATCCAAACATAAAAAACATATATATTTTCATTCCTTCTAGATTTGTCTAACTCATGTTTATGTAATAATACATATCTCAACATTCTGATTCAAATAAAATATGTATGATGGTTAAAATTTTCTCTCATCTAATTATATTAGATCCAATGGTGAGATCTAATTATAATAGATCTCACCATTTCAAAGTTATTAAAAGTACATCAGATGACAATACATTTTATTAACCTACATAATTATATGCATGACTTACTTTTTAGTATAACAGATACTAAAAATTAAGTTTTATAATGCAACAAATTTAAGAAGTATGCAAGTTTATATAGATACTTTTTTAAATTGGTTTTTATTATTATGAAATTCTTAGTTTATATTTTTTCATTGCCAAAACTTTTTATTCGAATTGTATTAGGTGCATAGTGTATACCCGAAGTTGGAATTGTGGTAGAAATATAAGCTACACCTGCTTAATTTTGAACACTGCTGTACACTTTATACAAGGCTATCTGTAAAATGGCTTCATACACACAATTTTTACAATATAGAATTCAAAATGACTCAATATGTACATGAAAATTAAAATATCAAGAAAAATATCACACTTTACAAGCAGACCTTTCAAAAATATTAAATATGACTAAATTAATAAAATATTTACAGAACATTGCTAAGTAGCATATTTTTAAGCTTTTAGATAAAATATTTTAGCTGTCAAATGTATGAGATATATTTGTTACTCTTGCTTTTGGCATGTACCTCGTACTCGTTCCATTCATACTCACTATTGGGATCTGTGGTGCATGTAGGCTGGCTTTTGCAGGGTAACGCTTACCTGCAATTTCAATCTCAAAATGCTCACTATTTGCGATGAAATCTGTCGCTACAGTCTGAGGTTCTCCTGTTTTTTCATCATAGTTATGGACAAATCCCAAGCAAACAACTCTTTCCAGAGTAAATCCATAACCAGATGATGTGGTTTTACCTACATATTGGCCATTGCGATAAATTGGTTCTCGCCCCCAGGGCCAGATATCAGTTTCTGGATTGAGATTTTCAAGTTGGAAATGAATAAGACGTCGCTTCAGTCCTTGTTCAAGTTGCTGTTGTAAGGCATATTTTCCCAAGAAATAATCTTTCTGCAAGAAAAATTACATATTGCAAATCACATGTTCCTCCTTGTTTAAATAAAAATAAATCACATAGGCAGACAAAAAAAATTTGGGTTTTTTTTTTAAAATATCGCATCAGATTAAAATTTATATTTAATCTGAATTGTTCAGATTTCAGTGTCTTACATTTTAAAATATGTGCAACTTGCTTTGTAAAACTATAAATAACAGCTAATTTTAAGTAAATTATTATTGAAAAACAAAATTTGAATGACTACTTTTACTTTCTCTAAAAATATATGCACAGGAAATTAATGTTGAAAATCAGATTTATAATAGATACACATCAAGAGTCATCACATTCAAGTAGAAATGTGATGACTATCAAAAATTTTCTTGGGTCTCTTCAATTTTGAAGTTATACTTTATACAGAGGTGGATCTTTAAATCCAGTCAAGTTACCTTCCTTGCAAAATTTCCATGAATTCCACACATTTTCATTTACATTATTATTCTAAATTATGAGCATTAGAATTTGTATCACAGAAAATAAAAGAAATGGTAAAATGTCAAAATATCTTTTTAGAAAGAAATGGACAATTTTGAAGTCCCCCATAAAGACAATGAAGTGATTATTCACATAGAAGGATTATTCTTTAAAAATTTATATCTCAAGATGATTTAATGCATAAAGAAAATTATAAATGAGCATATGAATAAAATTTAAAAAAAAAAAAAAAAATTCTATTCTGGACATCAAGCCTGGGTGAAATTTTTATAAACAGCGAGTCGGATGACAGAATTTCAAGTTTATTATACTTGATCTCTAATTTTTAAGCAACCTTGCTTTGATATGCAATGTAGACATAACAGATTTTATGCTTTTATATTTATAACATTAACTACAAACTCTATTGGAGGTTCCATACAAGCTGGTAATTTCGCTGTTGTTTTCTCTATTACCTATTTTCATTTATGTGGGTTATAAAAAAATGTGATGTGGGCAGCACATGACTTATATAATGCAATGAATTTACTTCTTTCACAGTTAAAAAGTGATGAAAAGATACACGGCACAGTGTAACGTTGAATTGTACATTTGGCTCTTTTCTGGATGACAACATGTAAAGCTATTTCATACCCAATTAACTTATATTTTATGCAACCTTAAATTAACAATTATCAAAATTAATAGCATCCTCAATACGCAATACAGTCCATATATTAAAATATTTTAACTAATTCGTCGTCAGAATTTCACCATGCATTACAGAAGGAGAAATAGGTTATTCTTATAGTAGATGCTTATATTCTTTCCACGATATTGAATTTTCATCAATTAGTTATCATTTTCATTGATTTAGCATCATTTTTATCAATTTGGCAAAAATTTCTACAATTTGGTAATATTCTGCTAATTTCAACGACAAAATTTCGCCAAGTGTTATGGATAGAGAAAAAGGTTATTCTTATAGTAGATAAATGATTAATGACATCCAAATACAAAACTATTATCCAAAGTATCTTCTCTTGTGAATGAAATAAACTAGATCCCTGTAAATGATGATAACAAATTTATTGCATAATATAACATATGAAAGTTTTTCAAAATAGTTAATACTTATTTTTAAATTTTATGCTATTTTTTGATAAATTTATTTGAAAAAAGTGCAATATTTCGAGAACGGTTCATGTTAACGTTCTAAGTTTTGTGTCAATCGTTTTTTAATGAAAAATTACATAAGAAATGATTATTTACATAACTTTATTGAAGGTTTTGATTTTTGAAGATTTTTTCAAAATTTGGACAGGTTCTGAACATTTGATTGCATTTAAAAACAATAGGCTTTCAGTATTCACTGATTGTAATTTGTGTACCAAATTTCGTTCAAATCACTTCATTCATCCATAAGATATCGTCTCCACAAAAACTCACTGACACACACACACACAGACATCACGTCAAAAACATTTGATTTGTGTTCAGGGATGCTTGAAACTTGCTCTCCTGTCGAAAACTCGAATTCGAATTTTTGACCCTATCACAATACTTTCCTTGTATACTATGTATATAAGGAAAGTAACTAGTGACGACACTTCTTAGAAGCATAGAAAAAGCCATCTTTTGAAAATATTTTGTTATGTATAGTTTTAGTAAAATCAATCTGTTTCAAATAAAAGAAATTGTAAAGCATATCTGTTTTAAAAAACAGTACGTTTTGGTCAAATTTAAATAGGCCTTAAAAATATTAAATGGCATTTTAATATTTTAAAAGGTCGCACTCAAAAAATGAAAATTTTAATTACCATCAAATTTGAGTATACTTATATTTTAAAAATATTTAAAAGAATTACATTTTTAAAAATTCTGAATGGATTTTATGGGAATTTTTAAATGTTTCACATTTATCATGCATTTTTAACTTATCAAGATGAAACAATTACTCAAAAATTGTTGCAATTACAACATGATAAATTAAAGCTTTGTAGAATACAACATTATATACAAAAATAATCTGGTCAACCAGTTTTAAAGGCAAAAAAAACTCATTCAAGTTGCTATTCGGACTTAAGTAAGTGAGGTGATGCTTCTTGACAATCCTGGTGAAGAAGGCTGTATTTTGCTTTTGAAACCGATTGACCAGTTTATTTTTGTATATATACTGTATTTTACATAGTCTTAATTTATCATATTATACGCAAGATGTTTGAAATCAATTTTGGTACCATTAAAAGAAAAAAATATATATTTCTTTATATAATTTTAACAGCGTAAAATGCTTGTTTGTCCACAATAATTTTTTTAGTTGTGTAAAATAGAGTTTTTTATGTAGGAACTTATGCAAAAACATCGTTTAAACCTCATAAATTGAACTAGTAATAATGATTTGACATGGACTTAAAATCATGCTTATTTCCTGTTTTGTTTTAATAGGTTGATACATACAGTCAACTCCCAATTATCCACAGCAATGGGTCATAGCAAAAGTTTCGCTGATAATCCAAATTTTAGAGGGGAAATAAATTAAACTACAAAATATATGCATAATATAAATGCAATGTTTCATTCAGTTGTAGTTATTATTGTAAGCATATGAAAAGTTACTTTTTTAAATCTTATTAAAATAATCAGTTACTTAATTCTATTTTTTCACATCAAAACATGTTTGCTTGATTTAGGATTACAGTTGGCACAAAACCAGCTTATCAGCTAATAATGCACCGTTTTGCCTGTCAAGGTGCTCTAGCAATTATAGAGCCAGAAACAGGTGTTCCTTGAGCTCAATGTTGACAAACCAAAGCAGTAAAGCCTTATCTAGCTTTTCATATGCTGACACAGTTTCATTGCTCTTCTTTTTTCACCACAGAGGATAAAATGGCTGAAGATGAAAATAGCAGAAGCTTATTCTTTTGCTTTAGAATGTATCATACTGTTTCCCCTATTCCGTATTCTAAACAAATCTATTTTCTCATAGAACCTTTATCAAGTTTTTGATCAATTGTTAAAACTTCAATAAGTGATGTATAATTAAAGATCTTACATTTTAACAAAAAATGTTACCGCAAGATTGTGAATAATCGGGAGTTTTTGACTTTAAACAGCATGAATTCAGAATTAAAACATTTTTAAGAGGTAATTTGTATACCATAAATTTGGACTAAAGGAACATTTAATAAATTTATACAATATTCTGTACAGCAATAATATATACTAGGTCTTACCTGCATTTTTACCTTAAAGCCCCGACCCACTTCAAATGGAGTTGTGTGACTATCCAGCTCCTCGGCCCAAAATGGTATGAACTTCTCAATGCGCAGAAAGCGAAGAGCATAGTAACCAACATTCCTAATGCCATAATCCTTGCCAGCATCCATTAAATTGTTATACACATGCAGAGCATACTGGAAAACAAAGTTGCATAGGTTAACTCATTTCCAACTTTTCAATTAAATTTATTAAAAACTAATTTTCATATATTTTTAGCCATCATTAAGGTTCTAAAACAATTTTTAGTCAGCTTTTCTAAAGAGCTGCCCTTTATGGGAAAAGTAATGTAAAACATTATAATAAATCAATTAGTTATTAGACGTGTAAAATAAAATTATTATGCACAAGTATGAAGAGTTTTATAATGCTACAAAATTTCAATATATCTTTTACAAAATCATTTAAATATCAACACCCTCCTGCAGGATATTTTACTTTTAACATATAGAGGAAAATGTAATCATAATATATAAATAAAATCTTTAATTTGAATTATCCATAATTTTTAATTAATGAGTCAATAAAAGGATATTCTTTAGTAGAGGCCAAAAAGTTACTTTGACTTGACACTTACCCAAACAACATTGTAACTCATAAAAAAACAAATTTTGCAGAAGGTGAAAATAAGAACTGTGTCCTTATTTTAATAATATTTTAAATTGATTCTTTTTATTAATTGGTTAACATTAACATGACTACAAACTACCTTGTTCAGTTATTATTATTATTTTTTTTTTACTTTTGTGTTTTTAAAATTTGTGTATGACAACTATTTACATCAACCAGACTTCACATAAAACATACCTATGTACAAAATTTTATTTGCAGCTAGCCTAGTATTTATAAGGTGAAAATTCCCGATTATTTTTTATAAGACATAACTCTGCGAATATTACAGATAATTGCACTGTTTGTTTGTTTGTTTTCTTTAGACTATTTGCACAGCAATTTTTTAAAATTGAACTGTTTTTGCTTAAGGGACCATATAAAAATTTACACCCCCTTTTTTATAAAAGTTACCTTACACCTTTCTGGTAGGTCGGATGGTCTGGGTCTCATTAACAACAACAACCCCCTTTTTTATGAAAACACCATGAACTGCAAAAATAAGATTATATGAAAGAATTTAACCTTTAATTCAAACAACATTTCAAATTGAAAGTATGCATTTTAAAGCATCTAGAAATAATTTTGTCAAGCAAAAATAAGTTAAATGCAACTTTATATTTTTACTCCATAATGTTTTATAGGAGAAAAGGAATGAAGTTAGTTAATTGAGTTACACAAATTTACATAAATGTGTATTGCCATTCAATTTTTTGATACATGAAGTATAGTCTGCAGTTAATTAAAATAATTAAATAACAGATAATGTGACATGTGGTAAAGCTTATTATTTACTATCATCATTGAAGAGCAAACATTTTGGTTATAAGGCTGTGTGTGTGTGTGTCCAACAATACTCATTATTGAAGAATATCCATATATTAAAACCATTGAGCTTAGTATAGCTATGTTTCAGGATCTATGATGAAACAAATTTCAATTTTTTAGTGTTATTTTATTCATGTGGTAACTTTTGTTGAATACAATTTATGCATTTATTAAAATTAAAATTATTTTTGTTTTTTCTCAATATAATGCATTATGTTCTGATATCTATAATGTATTAAATTTATGATAGAATCGATATTTATGGGTTTTTAAACTATTGTAAACAGTTTTCTTTTACAGTTTTTTTATTTGTGATGCCACATGTTTTGGATTTAATTTACATTAATACATCTGTATTATTGCTATTTGTGACATATATTTACGAATGTCACTACTCATTTAATGTGCGAATTAAATATAAAACTAAGTGAATATTTATAATGTAAAACTTTGTGTAAAGTATATCGAAAAAATATAAATCACATCTAATTTTAAAAGACAATAATTATCAAATTGTAGAATGTTTCTTTACACTAAATAAACTAATTAATGATATTATCTTCCTTTTTGCATTAATTTCTACTTATTTCTAGCTCTGTATATAAAATAATTAAATTATTAATTATATTAAATTTTTCTTAACACGTTAACTGCTGGTCATGAGAGGTTGTGTTGACAACTATTGCCCTGACATAGAAGTAGATTGTACCCATATGCCGACTTACTTTTTATAATAAATATGATTTAAAAGTGGTAATAAAAGATGATTATGTGTATCACACTGATTGCTAAGCATTATGTAAGCCTTTAATTATAGAATTTAATGACTACGCGCCGGCGCGTGATTGGCACTAGAGGTAAAATTATATCACAAATGCCACATTACGCGCTAGCGCGTGGCATGTAAAAATGAATCAAAATAAGAAAAATAAATAACAATATGCATTATTTTTGTATGAAACTGTATCACAAACAAATATATATGTTACAAATGAATTTATTACGAGTTAGTTACAATGATATTATTACAAACGATATATTTCAGAAAGTTATTTGTGTATTATCTTTGCACAATCTAAACAATAGCCGGGAGATCCTTCACAAACTTTGCAGATATAGATGGTATCTTTACGTTTTCCTTGGGATTAGCAACTTTTGCACTGCTTACGTAGTACCTTCCCGCCTTTTTTTTCTTCCCGCGGTTTGAGCACATGTTCCGGTGGAGATGGATCACACACAGGAGCACAGTGTTCAGAGGGCTGTTTCAATAAGCATCTTATCACCGATAAACGAAAATCATAAAGTGATATATTTCCATTGTAATATTTGTTATAAAAAAAGTGGGAATTCGTCATCATCATTTGCAAAATATGCACAAATATTTTGGTAGGCCACCTAATTGTTTTCCTTTCACATGGATAGTAGGCAAGCATTTGATCTTGCTTATCAATGCCTGCCATAAATTTATTATACTGAATTATAGGTAGTGGTTTTGATTTAATTTCGTCTCTTTTATTTGTCGTTTCTATAATATCATTTTTGTATTCATTAGAAATGTAAGTGACGTCTCGCTTATCCTTCCACTTAGCAATCATTACACCAATAGCATACTTTGCTACAGTTTGCCCTTTCTTTAGTTTTTTTTCGCTAACCTCTTTCGGAAATGTCTTCCTGATTGTCCCAGTACAATGAGTTTTTCTATCAGCAAGACATTTCGCCAGTTCATAGCTATTATAATAATTGTCCATAAATATGGTATGCCCTACATCTAGCATTCCATCAAGTAAACTCAACACGACTTTATGTGCATGTCCTTTTCCACCAGAATCATCCAACATACCTGTATATACCATAAATTTGAGAACTATACCATTAGGTGTTGTGATCATATACAACTTGATACCATATTTATGACGTTTGTTTGGTATATACTGTCTAAAAATAAGTCGTCCACGCCACAATATCATCGATTCATCTAAACTAATCTCTCGTCCTGGGTAATATATTTCAGATAATAGTGCGTTGAACAAATTCACCATACTTCTGACTTTATATAGTCGATCCTTTGGGGGTTCTGCATTCTGCTCTGGGACTTTTGCGAAGTGCAATGCCCTCAGTAATAACAAAAATCGATTCCTGCTCATATTATCTGAGAATGCACGTAACCCAAACAGTGTATCTGTTTTCCAGTAATCTTGTATGTGGTTCATTCGCATAGTTCCCATATGTAAAATTAATCCCATATGTATAATTAACAAATTTGCAATCTCATCAGGCGTTAGAGGCTTATTATTTTGCACTTTTCTTTTCTTTTGACGTGAAGGCCCTGCAGAACTATCGTCTGTACAACTCATGTTACAAGATTATTTTTTCAATAAGTAATAAAGCAAGAAATCCGAAACCACATATATGAACAACTAGTTTCTAACCTTCACTCCACGCCAATACCAGCATACATACCTAAAACGTAATGCCGATTGAACTGGAGAATAAACATACAAGCGTAGCTTTTCACGCGCCAGTGCGTGACTGGCACCTGACACATCACCCCACACCACGCGCTGGCGCGTGATTGGCTACTCAGCGATAACGCCACATCACGCGCTGGCGCGAGATCGGCAGTCAATGTGTTAATAAGTTTTAAAATGTTGAACTCATAAAATAATAACAACTCATAAAATTGCTTATTAGAAACTGCAAGTACATAAACCCTACTGCAGACATACTTTTTAGAGATAACTGTCATGTATTCAACTTGTTGTGTTTAATAAGGCTTTTTGGAAGGGAATCAAATACATTTTAAAAGAACATCATCCAATTATTTTCAGGTCATAAAAATTCTAATTCTACTTATAAACATGTTCAACATACATTTACAGGATTTACTGCAATGAAAGAAACAACTAATTATGATAGATTTACTTTAATCCGATTCGCAATTAATAAAATTTAGAAAAATGTCTATATCTTACAAATTAATATAAATTCAAATTTTCATTCTGAAATGATTAAAATTATATTTTTTTCAAAATTCCCTTTTTCCTACACTTTTTATTAAAAGAAGACTCATATATAAATAAATAAATTTATTCACATTTCACCAACACAGAACATTTTGAACAACTTTTGAGAGATTAAGTAATATTCAATATTGATATTTTCACCACCAGGGCTGTGCTAATATAAATCAAATGACCATCATTCATTGGTTAACTACTACTAAATAGTCGTCTTAAATTATCATGTAGCATCACGTAGGTGTAAATAAAATGCAATCATTACTTTTTTTTTTTCTGCTTGGGTTTGTAATCATGTAAAAGTCAAAAAGATGCAGATCAACAACCATTAATGTCTCAAATTCAAGGTCTAATAATTTTCATTGCCTCTTTCTAAGGTTTTGTAAAATAAATTGACAGAATTTTTTAATATTTATATATGTTTTGTAACTCATTATACTTTACTTTTATGTTTTTCTTATCAAATATTTCACACATCATTCCCCCAACCACACACTTAGCTACCATTAGCCTTAGGGTTGGTCGTGTGGTCTGGGCCTTCAACACATCATTCCCAGGACACAGTAGCCCAGTGGTTAGCGCGAGGGAGTTGCAGTCAGTAGGCCTGGGTTCGATTCCTGCCACTGCCAAAACTGCCACAGTGTTCATGTGGAGTATGATCACGTTAAACATGTGGATCTGTAAATCCTTCCGAGAAGTTGGTAGTAAGGGAAGGAGGGTACGGTAAATGTGGATGCCATCCCCCACTGGGTTCCGGTCTAAATTGGGTGGCACTTTTCAGCCATCCAAACTGTTACCTTACACCTTTCTGGTAGGTCAGACGGTCTGGGTCTCAACAACAACACATCATTTCTAGCAAACAATAATAATGATATCAATAATAATAATAAATCAATCTTTATATCCATATTTGGTTTTCAAAAACTACAGTAAGCCTGAATACTGTAGAAAATAGGTCTTACCTCTGAAGGTATATACAGAGAGTATCCAGGTTCACCAGTATTATTGAAGCCCATGACAAGAACATCACCAGCATAGCCGACGTTAATTTTCTACAAAAAATCAAGGAATTAATAAAGATTTCATACAAAATTTTGCTCAAGTATACATTAAGCTAATTAAATCTATATCAATGTAAAATATATATAAAATAAGAATTTTTGATTATTTCCTTCTTATTAGATTTTGAAGAACATAAATTTAGAATTGTTTTTCACAAGACTGTGTTCATTACTAAGAATTATAGGATTAACAATCCATGGAAACAAAGACCTTATTTTAGATGAAATTACTTTCAAAATTAAAAAGAATGAATTCCCAGAACTACATTGGAATCAAAATGTAACTTACTTTACAAGTAAAACCAGGTATATCCATTTCTGTCCTGGTCAGTTCTGACATGAGCTCTTTTGACTTCGGCCCGACGACATTGAGAACGGTGTACATAGATGTGACATCCCTTAATGAAACAGAACCATCTTTAGGCATGTGCTTCTTCATCCATTCACTGATGCGTGTCTGCTGGGCAGTGGGTGACATCATGAAATAGCTGAAAATTATAGATTTTATGTATGCAAATGAAAAAAAAAAGGAACTTGCAATCTCAATACCGATTTTAATTACATAATTAACATACTTTTCTCAGTTTTGCTGTAACTAAAATATTGGGAATATTATTTATGATAGGGAAAAGTAATATGGCATATACGTTAAAAGATCATAATAGTATAAGAAATTGGTTATGGTGGATTGTAAATATATATATATCTAAAATGAAAATTTTCACTTTAGTTTTTCATACATTCATGCTCCATATTGTTTATTTTTTTATGTATCTACATGAAAATCCAATAAAAATTATTCCTTATACTGTTTCTCTTTATCAAAAAAAAAAAAAAAAAATTTCAAAAACTTGAGGACCGATTTCTGGATCAAAACACCATAAAAATCAATAGGCCTGTTACGCTTACAAATATATACCAAATTTCACTTGAATAATGCAATCTATTTAGGCTGTTATTGTCTTTATTATTTCTGCTGTTATTGACTTTCTATTCTTTCTGCAATAATACTATTACATTTTTTCGAAGTGTACTTGCTGTTTATTAAAATAAATTTAAAAATCCGGCATTTCTGCACCTAGCTAAAATACCTGGAATTGCCTAGCATTTTAGAATGTTAGCTCAATAGAATTCTAAATGTATTATTCTTTGTAAAATCGATATAGAGTTCGAGTTTAATGAAATAGAAAGTAGTTTTTGTAAATAGAAATATAATAGACAATGGAGAAAATTACAAAATTGGGAATGAAAAGAGAAAAGTTCTCATTTCACTGAAAGGCAATGTTCTGTGTTTCTGCTAGTCTCTCTCTCTCTCACACACATATATATACATAGAAACTTTTTATTAAAATAGTATGGAAACATGTCAACTAAATAATACTTTAAAATCAAAGACAACCAAAAAATAGGTTTAAAAGTCTTTTATTAAAATCTCCTTTTTAAGACATATAAAATCACACGGCCATAGCACGTTCGGGCACTATTATGCACTTCACCACCGATGAAGGGCATAATAGTGCCCGAACGTGCTAGATTTTATATGTCGTAAAAAGGAGATTTTAATAAAAGACTTTTAAACCTATTTTTTGGTTGTCTTTGATTTTAAAGTATTTCAAATTATTACTTAATAATACTTGTGCATAAATAAATGTGCATGAACTTTGTTCCGCTTTACTTAATGTAAACATGTTATGTACTGCAAATCAAAGTTATATTAACAGCTCAAATATTATAGGTCTATTGATGTGTTACAATAATGGTATTTGTGTGTTCCCAGAAAAACAATAGTTGATATATTACCATTGTCAGAATCTACTCTTTAATACTCATTATTTAATTATTTTAGTTTTATTTTTATAATTAACTAAAACCACATTTCTAGATTCAGCATTACAGTAATATACAGCATGATTCCCAAACTTGAAACTCATTAACAATGATTAAACCTTATAATTAACTAGAATCATATTTCTAAAGTCAGTAATAGAGTAATATACTGCATGATTCCCAAACTTGAACTCATAAACAATGTTTAAATTAAGAGCTTACCAATTATGTGCTCTTCTCAACAACAAACAATCATTTTCATAGCACCCTGCATCATTCTGCATTCCTGATGATACAATGTTTCCCACAGGGACGTCTACATCATTGGAACAAAGCAGTTGAAGCAAATCAACAACTTCTGTGCTGCCAGACTGAAAATGAAATGTAGCTCATTAAGGGATATGCCCAACTTCTGTGCTGCCAGACTGAAAATGAAATGTAGCTCATTAAGGGATATGCCCACCAATACTTTTTGCTTTGTATTCTAAATTCAATTAGTGAAAGAGCATCAAGTTCAACATGTAGTATAATAGCACTTACACAATGACGGAATCAAAACTGGGTATTTTCGTTGATTTTAAAGTGTCATTATACGGTCATTGTATTTGAAAATGAAATTTATTTATCTTCATTAATAGATGGCTCTACC
Organism: Amaurobius ferox; assembly: GCA_951213105.1. NCBI lineage: Eukaryota > Metazoa > Arthropoda > Arachnida > Araneae > Amaurobiidae > Amaurobius > Amaurobius ferox. Next base: position 125,546,195 of record OX578150.1, on the reverse strand, counting down.
TTACTTTAAATACTTTTATCCTTGTACTGATACCTCTATTGTTTTGATGTGGCAACAACTTGATATATTTAATCAATGAACACAGCTTGTTTGCTGTTATTTAACTAATTATATTAATTATGTTTTTTACAATAATGGAAATGTTATAAAGCTATTTAGGTTTAGCATCTGGTAATGCAGAAATGATTGGTAGCTGAAATATCCAAATGATACCATTCATATGCAATACAATGTAAAACATTACAAAAAAACTTAATAATTCATAGCATAATTTAAGAATGCATGTTCTAATAACATTTACAGATTGATCCCTTCAATTTGATTTGTAGTTCGTTATTTTAACTTGTGAATTAACCATGATCGTGGATGCACAGTAAAAAACATTTAGAAATAATATATAAATTGCTTAATTATTTTATGTGTATTTAATTATATATGTATATTTAATTGTATATTCAGAATTTTTGTTTACTTTTATTCAAAATTTGCTGGTTTCTAAAGAAAGAATTTTGAAAATACTCCAATAAAATTCAGAAAACCAAAGAGAAACTATCAAACCAGTATCAAACTGGACTGATTTAGACCCTGCTTAAAATACCTGGAGCAAACAAGATCCATTTTAGAATCTCCATATGAAAATGTTACAAGGTTCATAGCAATAAAATATTTCTTAACTTTTCTAAGATTTAATTAGCATTCCACATTTGTCTCACAGCTAATCTGATTTAAGTATTTTCTAAAGTAATATATTTTTCAAAATTTAAGGTTGTACTATATTAGTAGGTACGAACCTTGAGGTGAAATTTTGTAAAAGATGACATGTCTATGATGCCAACTCTTTCTCTGCAAGCATTGTATTCTTCTCTAACATTGTCAAACCAGGAGGGTTTGCCAAAAACAATAGGTGGAGGCTGAAGTCGTTCTTCCCCTAAACGAGCAAATAAAATGTTTTGTTATGTTTTATTTTTCTGTCACACTTGCATGAACAATAATTAAGTACCATGCAATTATTAAGTACAGTTACTTTCCTAACATGAAGAGCTGGAGAAAAGGATGGTGATAGCGATTGTAACAATCCACTTTTCTTGATAGATAGGCTTTCAGCAGTAAATTAAGCAAACTTTTTACTTTAATCGATGTAGCTTAAGAAAAGTATGGTGATCATGATTTAATCCCAAGTCAAGTTTTCACCATAAATATATCGGTGAGATCCCCCGATACTAAAAAGAACTTGTGTTGGTCTCGTGGATATGTATCAAATCATTGACCTTTTGTAATCTCCAAAACCATGAAAGAGATTTGGCCCTATTTGGGTGGTAAATTTTATATATTATGTAAATGTGAACACAGAAAAAAACGTTCTGAAAAATGTATATGATTTAGCTATAAAATACTAAACTTTAAAATTAAAGACAATCAAAAATAGGATTAAAAGTCCTTCAATAAAACTCCCTTCCTCGAAGTACAAAAATTACATTGCCAAAGCGCTTTTGGGCATCATCATGCCCTTCATCAGTGGTTTAATAATTTTTGTACGTCGAGGAAGGGATTAAAGGACTTTTAAACCTATTTCTGGTTGTCTTTAATTAAAGTTAACATGTATCTATTCTATTTATTTATAAAATACTATTTTATCAAAATCATTGGCCCTTCATAATCTCACAAACCACTGAAGTGATTTGGACCCAATTTGGATGGTATACTGCATATATTGTGTAGATGTAAATACAGAAAATAAATTTCTAAAACATTTTTTAGTTTGGCTTATAGGACGAATGCCTACTTGTTTTGAGAGAAAAGTCTCAGAATTGCCCCGATTCTATAGTTCAATTTTACAAATAAGAGACATGTTTCAAGTTGCCTTTACAGAGTTTATTATGAGAAACAGAATACCCATATGTTCCTTATCAGCTAAGTATGTGTCATGGAATTCTGCCTAGAAATGGGGGCTTAACTTTTGATTTAAAAGCATAAATTAAAATCAGATATTTTATTACTAGATATTACATATGGTATAATAGAGCTTGCAAAATTCAACTGGTTCATGCAGTTTTTTAAAAGTAAAAAACATGTTTTAATAACTTTTCAAGTCAGTAAATCAAAACACTTTGTACAAAGAAAAAACTTGAATGTAATTAAAAACAAATTAATAAACAATGCAGCATACAGCTATTTTGAGGATGAGTTGAATTCCCTTTTTCAGTTCCATAAAGATGAACAAACTCAAACTCAAAATGTTAAAATAAGCACAAATGAAAGAAACAGAGGGTATATATAACCATGTTATGGATTCAGAGCCCACATAAGAGAGCCAATTAGAAAGCAGAATGATGCAGTTAATGCAAAGCATAGCACTAAAACACAAGAAAAAATATTTGTACCTCAATACACAACAAAAATGTCCAAACAAGACTACCAACAAATTGTAGATATATATTCCCATACAGAGCTTAATATACTTGTTTATGGGGTGAAAATAATAAAATGAATACTTAAAATTTTATTTTAATTAAGGCTTTGTTTACAAATATATAAATTCAAGTATATATAAATGTATGTTTTTATTTATACTTTACAAAAACAGATGAATAATAGGCATGCATGAATGATATTATATATCAACAAATCAGTAGAATTTTTCTTAAAAAAAAAAGACATTTATTACTGAAGTAGAAACTTTTTTAAGAGATAACAATGGAAGTTTGAACCCTCTAATATTATTTTTCCAAAACGATTCACAGCTCTATCTCAGGAGAAATTTATTGCCTTTAGAGTACAAATGGGATAACTAATCTTGTGCATTATAGAGCCCCCTAGAAAAAACATTTCTTGCTGAAATAGAAACTTTTTAGAAGATAGCAATGGAAATTTGAACCCTCTATTATTTTTCCAAAACGATTCGCAGCTCTATCTCAGGAGAAATTTATTGCTTTTTGAGGTTATTACTCGCATTATAAAGCCCCCTAGAAAAAATATTTCTTGCTGAAAGAGAAACTTTTTAAGAGATAGCAATGGAAGTTTAAACCCTCTAATATTATTTTCCCAAAACGATCCACAGCTTTATCTCAGGAGAAATTTATTGGCTTTTGGGGACAGATGGGGTAACTAATCTATTACTCGCATTATAAAGCCCCTAGAAAAAATATTTGTTGCTGAAACAGAAACATTTTTAAGAGATAGCAATGGAAGTTTGAACCATCTAATACTATTTTTCCAAAACGATTTACAGCTCTATCTCAGGGACGGTCTGGGTTTCAACAACAACAGCTCTGTCTCAAGAGTAATTTATCTACATTAATCTTTTGAAACCATTTTTGCTTTAAAATAGGTAGTTAATGAAAAAAATGCTGTAATGATTTGTTTAATTTAAATTATTTAATTTTGTTATGTAATTAAATAAAATATTAGATTTTTAATCTTTGGACTATTTCATCTGGAAAAAAACATATTTGAAAGGAGGATTGTGAAAAAGATAATTATAACATACCAATATTTTTACAGAATTTTAAACTAAATATTTGTAAACATCTAAATATGAATTTTGTTGAATTCAAAATATAAGCTTTTGAAAAAATTTAAACAGTTGCATGTTAAACTTCACAAAATTTTACATTTAAAGGTTTAGAAATATATAGATTGGGAATTTGTAAAAATATTATAATGTCAAAATATTGTTATATAATTATTTGAAAATTTTAGATCACAGTATTTCTTTTGGGGTTATCGATTTGGGGAAAATTTTTTTAGACAATTAACTTTAGAAGATCTAAACTCTTGTTTCCCATCTATTTAAAAAGTTTGTAATGAAAAAAGAAAAGTTTATTTCTAAAGATTTTTTGATGAGACAAACCGATTGGTACATAAATACCAAGTTTAAACAAACTTTATCCCATTTTTGGTTATAATGTTTATGGAACAGAGTAAAATCAAATAAATTTTAACCAACCAAGCAGAATTCTTTAACTTAAAAAGAATACACAATGATAGTGTCCATTAGATAATTAGAACATGACTTATGCAGGTGCTTCTTTATTTTCTTTGACTGTGCATGTTTATGGGTGAATGAGTTTACTTCATATAAACATTTAGAGGAGTGTGTATAAACATGTTTCATATTACAAAATCATTTGAGTAAAGTGCATAAAGTTATCCTCACGTGATAATTCTGGAGCATAGTACAGAACTCTTTCAAATCCCAATCTCTCTCCAAACACTGCTCCAGCTTGTTCTTGCACTGTGTACAGGGGGGATGAGCGAGATTTCCGGGCTTTCTGGAACTCATTCAGAAGAGGATGGCGTATACCATAATTGTAGCCTGTTAAATGATACAATAAAAAAAACTTCAATATTTTTCTCATTGCTACAACTAAGTAGTCAATGATAAGATTATTGCTAATATGGCTAATGATACCATGACTAATGATACGATCGCTATGAGGGTATTATGGGATCCAAAACTGAGACAGCAATAGACATATACTTCTTGCTCTGGGAATTTTAAAGCCACACATTAGTTTTTTTTGTTGCTTTTTTAAACCATTGTTTTTTAAATTCATAGAAACATTAAATTTTTTTTCTCCTCAAAAACTGATAAAATATGCCCACAATTTTGGGTTTTCTCCCCAATGAAGTATTTTTTAAAAATTATTATGAATATAATTGTTGAACTGTTACAGTACTAGTTATGCATAAGATTTAATATACAGGGTGTCTAGTGCTATCAGTGCTCAATGGCTATTTCCTCAACCGTTAGTTACAGAGATATACTTCCAATTGCAAAAATGTTTTAAATTTTAAAATCTATTATCTTAGAAACAGTTTAAACCAATAAATGCATTTTTGAAAGAAATACAAAATATAAATTTTTATACGGTCCACCGGTCCTACCAGTTATATTTAGAAAAATCATTCTCATACAATTTCATGCAAAAAAAAAAAAAAATCATCCTTTTATGACCAAAATTCACCGAGTATGAAGCATTAAACTTTATGACTTAAGTCGCTTTTACACACATAAAAATATCCCGTTTCAGGCAACCTTTAAGGGACCATATAGATGTTGAAATTCCGTATTCAAAGTATTATATTTCAATTGCATTTGCTGACATAATGTCGAAAATGAAGCAAAGTCTTTATCGAACAGTAATTCGTTTAGAAGAGTAATATGGTCAGGGCTCGACTAAGATCTTCTAGGAGTCTTTCTAAGATCTTTATTGTAAATGAGGTAACACATTATTATTTAAGTCAAGTAGTTTAAGTCAATAAATGCATTTCTGTAAAAATTATGAAATTTAAATTTTTATACCAGTAATTAGACCAGTTGCAGCGTACCTGCAGACGAAAATAAAAAATTACGCACATTAAATCTAAAATAATAAAGGCATATAACACCTAAAAAATAACCGATTTGTGTATATAATTATTTTGTGTAGAACCCCCATTTCTTAGCACAAAATGTGCTCTAACTTTAAGTAGCTATAAGTTGGTCAATTTTGGTCGTAAAAGGATGATTTTTATTTTTATTTTGCATGAAATTATATGAGGATGATTTTCCTAAATATAACTGGTAGGACCGGGGGATCGTATAAAAATTTATATTTTGTATTTCTTTCAAAAATGCATTTATTGATTTAAACTGTCTCTCAGATAATAGATATTAAAATTTAAAATATTTTTGCAATTGGAAGTATATCTCTGTAACTAACGGTTGAGGAAATAGCCATTGGGCACCGATAGCACTGGACACCCTGCATATATATATATATATGTTACCAACAATGTATGAAATGCTGGCATTCTATAGAATACCTAAGCATTTTATAGAATACCGCCCGTTTTTAGGCAAAGTCATACCTGCCAACCTGGGAAAATTGGAATGTGTAAAATTTTGCGTGAATGACATTTATAATGATTTTTTTTTTAATTACACGTGCAAACGACATTTTTAATGAATTTAACTATGTATAAGTGCCTGCATTAAAAAAATACTGCATTAAATATCAGGCATACTGGTAGAATATTAAAATTCAAGACACCAATTTTATAAAATTTCAGGACAATAAATTATAAAACAAAAAATATATAAAGGTTTTATCCGGTGAAAAATACTTTACAATGAAAACAAATATTTATGTTTGGTAAAACACAGGTTTTCACTAAAGAGAGTAACAAATATTGATCTTTAATAATAAAAAATATATATATATATAGCACTGAATTATATTCCTGCCAAAATGGTTTCCTTTTTATTTGCCTAAATCATTGCTTTAATACCACTTTTTGGAAAATATCCCTTCACAGGGTTCATACCCATTTTTCAAAATAGAAAAATTTGTATTATGCAAATGTAATTAAAAAATTAACCTTAATAATTAGTTATAATATGAAAATAAGCTAGTTTAGTCGATCTAATATGCAATATTTAAATGATGGAGATGGATGGGAAAAAATACTGACGTACTCTCGGCAATTCACGCGAAGTAACTGAACAGAATATGAAAATAAGCTAGTTTAGTCGATCTAATATGGAACATTTAAATGATGGAGATGGATGGGAAAAGAGACTAACGTACTCTCGGCAATTCACGCGAAGTAACTGAATTGCGCAATCGCACTGTTTATGCGAAAATAATTAAGAAATTAACCATAATAATTAATTAGAACATGAAAATAAGCTAGTTTAGTCAATCAAAAATGCAATATTTAGAAGATTGAGATGGATGGAAAAAGATACTTTTGTACTCTCGGCGATTCATAAGAACAAACTGAATAGCGCAATCGCAGTGTTTATGCGAAATTAATGAACAAAATAACATTTTAGCGATTTATGCTGAATTAGACAACCTTTGAAGAAGTATATTTATTACTTTCATAAAACAAGCAATCGAGATCTTCATTTATATTACACGCGGCCGTAAATCTCCGTTAATTTGATTGGTATTACCCTGCATTTTATTATGGATTTGCTACGATCCCGAGAATGGTAGAAATAAGTGCTAAAAAAGCGGAAAATCGGTGTTTCCGAGAAATTATACCATGTCTGGTTAATTGATAAATTTTAAACAAAAAAAGCCGGAGAATTTCGCCGCAGATTGATTTCCTAGTAATGTTAAAAAATTCAAATAAATGCAGAAATGCGTAAAATATAGCAATATATGCGTAAAAGCGTAAAGAGCAGTTAAAATGCGTAAATTTTACGCGATTTTTTTTTTTTTTTGAGATGATTCCAATTGCTAATATAAAAGTAAAGCTTACATACCGTTTTGTACGTCCCAACGGAAGAAGGGTATACAATTATAACCACCTAAGTAAAAATATATCTCTGTTGAATCATAAGGAATGTAATTGCCATCTTAGTAATTTACGGGATATGCACCATGATCATATAATTACTGGTAATCTTAAAATAATTGATGATTTGCCATTAAGAAAACTTTTTGAAATGGGTACAAAATTCCGCAGACAGGAATATGACCATGTAATGGAAGAGTTTAATCTTGATCTGGAATCTTTCAAATACAACTTAGCCATTAAATATGGTTTACCTATTATAGCCTTTGAAGAGTGGAAATATAGCTTCCTGAACAGTTTTACATACCATTACCATAGTAAACTCATGAGCCAACAAAAATCTACCATTCCCGTTTCTATCAAGGAAGTCCAAGAACGTTTTGTGATCACATATACTGACAAAGTGGTATCTAATTACGCTTTTACTTGCAAACCTTATTACATAGAAATCTTACAGAAATCATACATGGAATCTACTATGTACAAGCCTTTACCTTATAATTTAGCTGTAATGACAAATAAAATCAAGGCATTATATAAGAGAATCGGCATTAATTTAAAAACTGTGTCTTTTCCTTATATAGTACTCATCCCTAAACTACATAAAACACCAGTGGAATTTCGTACAGTAACAGTAGGTTGTAATACATATATTACGATTGCTAACAAGAAACTTATGAATATACTTCAACCAGCATATAAAGCATTATTGGTACAGAATTCTATAATCATAAAAAACAGCTTTGAAGTCATAAAGCGCTTGAAATATTGCAATAGAGATATGCAGTTTACTAGCTACGACTTCCGCGACCTTTTCAACAACATTGATCTTGAAAAATTGCATGCGATACTTTTACTGGTGCATACTGAATACAATCTCAAAGAAGTGATTACTTTGCGTAGGTATATGGATCTGATACAGCTGGTGTTATTCGAGAACATACTGTTTAATGGAAGTGTATTTTTTCAACAAATTAAAGGAATTCCAATGGGCGGGGGTTGTTCTTCAATCCTTGCTGATATATATTTAACTTATTTTGAAAGAAGCAATCATGTATTATACGAGATGCCATATTACAGATATGTGGACGATGTGATTTTGAGGCATTATTCAAATACTCCTGAATTTGAATTTGGCTTTTATCCACCGGAATTGGAACTAATCAAAAACCCTAATAGCGTCAAGGACGAAGTAAATTTCCTTGACATAACCATAAGATACAATCATATAAATGGAATTCATACAGTAATGTACAATAAACGTAATAATTATGACATGAAGATCAACCAAATAATTGGATGGAAGTCGAATTTAACTAGGAACATTTTCCGTAACATCATCACAGGACATCTAAGAAGAAATATTAATAATAATACTTTCAAAAAAGATTGTCTTGGTTGTAATAAACATATTTTGCAGGAAGCAATTAAAAAACATTATCCTTGGAATTTTCTTAGAGATATTTATAATTCTTTCTTTAAAGAAGAAGATTATTCATTCAGTAATGACTTGAAAGAATGACATCATAATGGACATATCGATGTGCGCGTGCGTATGGGAATAGGCTTTAAGAAGCATTGCAGGTATTCCGTATCAGTTGTTGGTGTGGCAGGCAGAATGGTTTGTGTTTTTCGTTGTTCCATTTCCGTCTGCATTCTGGTGCCTTCATTTTTGCACATGGTACGGGGATCTGTCATTGAATTGCATTGGTATCCGTGGGCGTTGTCTAGACGTAAAAGTACTTAAAACGGGAATGAGAGGTCGCTATCCCTCTCTGCCATTTATATGCAATTCATATGGCATCCCTCCCCCCTTTTTTCATTCCCCTTTTTCATTCGTTTTATTAATTATATCCTGCATCAGTATATAGAGCGGCATTGCGCCTTATTCTGAGTGGTATTTTGTGGATTTTGTAAATTTTGATAGTATTGCATCCTTTTGTTGTATATATGTATATATATATATATATATATATATATATTTAACTTATTCTAATATACAACTTGAGATATACAACTTGGTTTTATAAAATTTTATAATCAAAACATATATTATATTTAAATTTTTTGCATAATTTTAGCTGTTTAGAATTTATATAAATAGTGACATAATTTTAATATTTTTAAGCATTTTAATTGACATAACTATTTCTATCATAAATTAAAAAAAAAATTAATTATTTTTAATTGCATTTAGATTTTTCAAATATATGCAATTTAAAAAATAATCCACATTCATATAAATTCTGGGTTCATATTACAAAATCCTGCTACTATAATTTTTTAGAATTTTTACAATTGACGATATATTTTCACGCATTTTCGTTTTCAAATTTTTCTTTTCCATTATTTTTCATGTTTCTCGTAAGTTTTAAACTTTCTTGTGTTTTACAATTCATCCATTTCTGCATTTCACAATTATTTTAACAAAATGTTTCTCAATATTTTAAAATTTTTATTTTTTCCAGATGTTATGAGAAACATTTATTTTCAATCACAACCGAATATTTTATTTATATTTAACAATTTTTAAATAAATTATGTTTATAAGAAAATAAAGATCTTAATCATAGTTTTTCAGTAGTTATTAAAAGATGTATAAGATTCTCAAGACGTTTTTAATTTCTATTGTTAGCTCAATCTACCACTTTGCTTATATTAATTAAAAAAAATTACTTCAAAACAAATCATCAACGGAAAGGGAGCCAGTAGTGAGGAACGTAGTTAACCATAAAAAACCACAAAGGGCTAAATTTTTTAAGCAATAACAAATTATCTTACGGACAGCTTCCTGGACTCGTTCTTTTAAGAACTTCTTATTATTGTGCAGGTCAATGAACCTCCTAATGTCGAAAGGTAGCAAGTAAGCTTTTGGTTCACCAGTAGTTATCCAGTCGGCCAACTCTTTCCCCAAACCTCCGGCACCCTGCACTGAGTTGACGTTCATTCCAACTGCGACATATAAATGATCGATCTGAAACAGAAAATATCTCCACTTGAATCCAGATTACATAAATCATAAATAACAAACAAAATATAAAATACCATTCAAACTGACACAGGTAAGCAAACAATCGCTCTTGTTTTCAATTTATTTTATTTTTTCTAAAATAATCATCAAGTGCATGCTTTATTTGCCTGGTGCAATCTTTAAATACCAACTTTTTAATTTTAATATGAAATTGAAAAATATTTTGCATTTAAATTACCAGATTCTAAAGATAATTATGTTGAGAAAAAAGTTGTTTCACTGAATCCAAACCTGTTTTTCACTTTATCACAGTTGCCCATTGTTTTAAAACAATTATCCCTGATGGATGTAATACATGTTCAAAGTGTGTACGTTGTATTAATGATGTAACAGGAAGATTGTAAAATGTTAAAACATAATAAGGGAATTCAAATATTTATTTTTCAAGTTATTCAAAACTGAAAACAATTTTTGATTCAGACATTAATTCAGACATTAATTCAGAATCCAAACCTGCTTTTCACTTTATCACAGTTGCCCATTGTTTTAAAACAATTATCCCTGATGGATGTAATACATGTTCAAAGTGTGTACGTTGTATTAATGATGTAACAGGAAGATTGTAAAATGTTAAAACATAATAAGGGAATTCAAATATTTATTTTTTAAGTTATTCAAAACTGAAAACAATTTTTGATTCAGACATTAAAAGAAATGGCAACTGCCAAGATTTTTTGCTAAATTTCAACAACTGTTCAGTGATTAGGAGTCCTTGAGGCCCTAAGCACTGAAAATTTTAGCGTCCTTTCTTACTGATCTATGATCCAAATTTTTTTAAATACTAGAAAGAATGTTAGCATATGGTGTAGTTATATCTTTATATTAATGAAGAAGTTATATCTTAATGTTAACAAAGCAATTATGTGTTAGTATCTAAAATTAAAAAAATTCAAATTGAAATTATTACATTTATTTGTTACTATAAACTCCTTTTATTCTTTAAGACTGCAACTCTTCAATTTAGCAAATTAAAACTCTAGCATTACTTCATTTTTTTTAAATTTAAATATACTATAATACTGCTAATAAACTACAAAAGTCAACTATATTAATTTGTGCTCCTACACAACTGTGCAAATCTTAATACAGGATAATATAGTGAATCAATATATCTCCAATACTTTATATAGAATAAGCAAACACATTTGTAAATTCTAAAAAACCTAATATGCCCAGTCTATTACAGTCAAATGGTTTCAAAAGTATTGTAAATTTATTGACTTAAATACTAAATGCAATGAAATTTTTTAAAATCAAAGACAACCAAAAGTAGGTTTAAAAGTATTTTATTAAAATCTCCTTTTTATGACGTACAAAATCACACAGCCATAGCGAGCACTTTCGGGTACTATCATGCCCTTCATCAGTGGTAAAGTGAAAACAAGGTGCGAACACGTGCTTAAATATAGGCCATAATCACCAGGCAAAATTTACATATCAATCAATTTACATTTTTAAATACAAGGCATTTAAAATATAATTTAATTATATGATACAAATTACAATAAAACAAAAAGGCAATGAAATTTCTTTGGATAGTTTAAAATTAGAGTGAATATATATATTGCACAGACAGACAGACACACATACACACACAAACACATCATACAAAACATAATGTATTTGTATTTTAGAGTGCCCAAAACGTGTCAACCCATTGAAAACTTAAATTCCAATTTTTGACCCTATTACAATGCATTCCCAATACAAACTATATAAATAAAATTAAAAATCTGTCTTTCTGTATGTGTGTTTGTCTTATCATTATGGGAGAATGGCTGCATCAAATTTCATTTAATTTTTTGGATAGCCGTGAAATAGCCCCTCTTGAAATTGAGTCCATATTTCGAGTTTCAAGGACCAGGGGTTATCCAGATATTAATTATAAAACCACAATTAAATCTTCCATAGAGATAGCATTATGCAGACGATATTTTTCCTCCAATTTATTTGAAGAAAATTATATCATGTTGTTTAGCAATGGCTTTAAATTTAATGTGCTTATGTAGCAGACAATTTTTATTAAATCTTTCCTGATTTAAATAACAAAGAAATGTATATAAAATAAATTTTATCAAAATTGCATTTTTGATTGGATTATATCAATTATGGCCTTCAAGTTTAAAGATTATGGGGATTATTGATATTTTCAATTGAGTCATCTGTTTTATTTTGGCAAAGACTTTAAAAACTCATATATTGTAATATGAGTAATCTTCTACTAATACTCAGATATATCTTCTAATCTACAAGAATATAAATAGTATGAGTATATCTTCCCAAACAAATTTAGCACTTTTATTTTGACTCATATTGATTCGTTTGTTAATTTCTGTAAATTTTTTTACAAATGAAACCAGAATGTTTTATTCTTCAGATCTGCCTATGAAGATAATTTTGTATAGCAAGAACAGAGATTCTTAAATTTCTTTTTAATTTCCTTTTTATTTTATTTTTAAACTTTATAATTTTTTTTTAAATTTATAAAAAAAAAATTTCACTTTTTATAAATTTCCTTTAAATTTCCATTTTAATAAAATATTTTGAATAACAATGTCATGTAGAATACTATAGGAATTTGCATATGATTGTAAATTTTAAGTTTCTTTATAATACATATTCCAAACAAAGAACGAGTATACTGCTAGTACTAAATATTGTAGGGAAGTAATATATTCTTCTTCGACCCAGACCGTCCGACCTACCAGAAAGGTGTAAGGTATCTGTTTGGACAGCCGGGAAATGCCACCCAATTTAGACCGGAACCCAGTGGGGGAGGCATCCACAGGGACCGTACCCTCCTTCCCCTACCACCAACCTCTCGGAAGGATTTACGGACCCACATGTTTAACATGATCGTACTCCGCGTGAACATGGCGGCAGTTTGGGCAGCGGCGGGAATCGAACCCGGGCCTACCGAGTGCAACTCCCGCACGCTAACCACAGGGCTACCGCGCCCATGTAATATATTCTGACATTTTGCATCTTTCAATTAAACTTGAATACCTCAGCAGTTTCTCCAAGTATCCAGTGACCATCGGGAGTAAAAGTGTCAGGTCCACTCACATACCTCTGAATGTCCACTTGGTTTAAAATAGGAACTCTAAAGCATGCTTCTTCATACACAGGCTCTATAAAAAATAACAAATTAGCTGAAATAAATATGCATGTTACAGCATGAGAAAACGAGACAACAGAACATTAATAAATAGGAATAGTAATAATTCTGTCATTTTTATTACAGATATGATGTAATGAAAAATCTTTTATCTTGAGTTTCAATTTGATATAAAATTTAAAAACTGAGTTCTAAAAACATAGTGGAAAATGTAAATATAAAATTTCATTGAAATTGAAATGCAAGTATTTAAAAAATCCATGGTAAAAAGTTTATACTCTAAATGAGATCACATTTTGTAGGCTTTAAGGCTTTAGGCTTTTAAATGCATAGGTTAAGATTCTGTAAAAAAAAATGGTGCAATTCACACTTTGTTTCATGATTTACTTTTTTTAATTTAGAAAAACAAGTTAGGAAAATTTTATTATAGCATTTATGGAGTGGGAGGGAGGTCATTTTAAAACAAAAAGGATTTCAAAAACTGAATTGCTCTTCTAGACTGAACATATTTTGGAACAAATTAGTTTGAAGATGGTGTTTTTCAAACTTTTTTGTTTAAAAACACTTTTTAATGTAAAAAAATTGTCGGGTAACCCTGTCAATTATGGTAACAAGATAATCTGATATTACCCAGGATATATAGAGTTCAATGCAATAGTAAGCTCTCTTAATTATTCACATCTTATACATTTTCTTCCTTGCATATTATTTCATTTGAAATCTATTTTATATTTCATTGAAGTAAAAACATCAATTTTACTATGAATGGTGGTGTACTCCTGAGCTAACATTGTTTAAATATAACTAGTCATATTGGGTTTTTCTACTTAGATGATTACTAGTACTACACTTAAATGTTATTAAAATTAACTTAAAAATAGTGTATGACACATAGACTTAAACATGTGAAATTTTAGAAAATTTCCAGAATACAGAGAGATGTAGAGTACAAAAATACTGTAAACACTGACAAAATGAAACCAAATCAGCAACATGAAAATGGTATAAACTAAATCATCAATAAAATGGTACAAACTAAATCATTGACAATAAAATGGTATAAACTAAATCACCAGCAATAAAATAACTCCCGACATCTCGGAATCAATTTCTGAGAGCAACATGATGCTGAAAAATACAGAAAAAGCAAAACAAATGCCAAACATAATGAAAACATGAATAATTAAACAGCACCATATTAGCAAAACACTAAGGGGCGGGGCCCTACTGTACATAAAATGGAAAAGATATATATTTTTAAAAATACTCTAAATGCCAAAACCCCCCAAATTAAAAACCCTATTAAGAAATAAATTCACTAGGTTTTTTTTAATCAATTTTTTTCTTCAACACTAGTTAATTCAACTCATAAGTTATGAAAAAATTAATATACCACAAATTTAATTATAAAACGTTTATTACCTAATAAATGACATATAATGAATATGATATATAAACTTCAATCTATAAACTTTTTTGTAAAAATTTAAACATACAGTTGATTATACAACTTTTTACATTCTTATCTATTAGGTTCAGAGATATAAGCATTCAAAGTGTTTACATTTTTTGTAATACTTTCTGCCACAGATACCCCAAGCATAGATGTTATTCACATCAAATAATAATAATTTTATTACAGTTGAGTCTCCCAAAAGACACCAAGTCTCTGTTGCTCCAAAGTCTTAGTACTCCAAGGTCTGATTTGAACATAAGATATTCAAAGGTGTCAATTTTTTATCTTATTTTATGCTTACCACACAGAAATACAAAAAAAAAAGCATTTAAAAATCATATTTTATTAAAGACATTTTTATTTAAGCTCAATATCGAACATTCATATTTATACTTGAAGAAAGAAAACACTTACTAAAATAGCTCCAATCTGAAGACAATTCTTGAAAAGAGAATTCTTCGGGAATTTTTTCAGTAAATAGAGGTCTTGCTTCTTTAGGAAAACCACCCACTAAAAATCCAGTATCATACTCACGGCAATAGAGACCAGCATCATAATCCCTCAGAACTAAAAATATGACATTTTAATGAATCATATTATATATTATATATATTAATGAATTATACAGTACTATAACTCCTACAGCTACATTAAACCTAATAATATAGCTTATTTACAAGAGTTAAAAATATGCTTTTAGCATTTCATATTTTTATTTTCTCTATATAATTACATTAGAAGATATGCCCCCGAGTGATACTCTTGATTTAAAATGTGTGCAAAATTTAATAAATAGCATTTATATTGCTTTTTAAAAATTACATTACAATATGTAACTTAATCACCCTATAAAACAATATATATATATATATATATATATATATATATATATATATATATATATATATATATATATATATATATATATATATATATATATATATATAAATTTTTCATAAGCAGCTTCTCACTTTTCTATCATTGGACTTTCAAACTCTTATTATATATATATATATATATATAATATACATACATATATATATATAATAATAAAAGTTTAAAAATCCAATGAAAGAATAGAGAGAAGTTTTAACTCAAAAAACCTCAACATTACAAAATGCCTTACAAATAAAGTATCAAATAGAGAATCATCAATCAAGTGGAAAATAATATATATATGTTCTGTGAAATTAAATTCATTACTAAAATCGTAGCACTTACTAGGGGTAGATGAGTTAACACCAGGGACAGGCCTTGTGATAGCATACCCATTCTCTGCTGGGTGAGTAGGAATACGGAATGGAGGCACACAGTTCACACCCAAATTTCGAGTCCACTAAAAATAAAATAATTGAAAATAGAATTGCTTATTGTTTTTCAAAGCAAAGCATTATTTCAAGCATTACTAAGACATTTTATTTAATATTATAATATAATTCTCTTTTAGAAGTGCTAAAATAGCTCAATTTTATCTTGTGAATCATAATTATTTCCTCATATACATTCGTCAAACAATAGTAGCTACAAGGAGTTTTTAATCTATAATCAAGGATGTAGCCAGGTTGGGGGGGGGGGAGGGGGAGGATTCCCTCCACTCGAAACTTAGATCCTTTATATATATATTTTTTTATGTCATCTCCTAAAAGAACATGCTTTTGCCATTCAATATATTTTTAAATGTACACACATTTCAAATATACAATTATTGATCAATCATAAAGATGTTTTATTTTTTTTTAATGTTATCTTTTCATCGAGAAATTGTGAGCCCCTCGAAATTTTTTTCTGATTATGTGCCTGTCTATAAACTTTCTGATTTAGTAAACTGAGGTTAATTTACTAATACTTGGAAATTGGGCACATGCTAGGCTCCTTTTATAAACTGGTTGTCCTTCACGGCCCAAAACTGAAGTAAAGCAGGGTATCTAGCTACGTGTTAATTAACTGAGATGTATATTTCATGAAAGTAGTAAAAAACGCAAAATATTAAAAAATTGATGTACAAAGCAGACAGCCTAGTAACCTATGCAATTGTACAAGTTACACTAAACAAATAAAAAATTATGTTTCAGTGTACACATTTCTTGAAATTAACATTATCTGACCTTTGACCTCAGATATCTCAGTACATAAGTCAAAATGTAAAATACAGGCTTTGGCATGATGTAAAACATGATTAGTTTAAGCTATGTACCAAATTTTACTACTACTCTATCTAAATTATACTACTAACTCTATCATGAGGATAGTCTTGAAACATATTTTTACTGAAATCCTAAATTTAAATTTCTTAAACAATAATTTCTTGACCTCTATCACTTATAATATAATATTGCCAAGTTAATGACTCTGTACACAATGCCTAGGCATTAACCATTTTTAATAAAACTCATTTGATGGCTGATGCATTACAATATGTTTGTCAGTTAAACTCTGGAAAGCATTGGCATAATCTCACCATCCCAGCACACAGTACTAGATATTCACAGTTGATGATGCCCAGACTTGTCTTCACTCCAGTCACTTTCACACCATTCGTCAGTATCTCCAAAACCTTGCAGCCTTCAAAGTATCTTACTCCTGAAAAATGCAAAGAAAATAAATATTCCAAAGACTTCAACAATCCAAAATCTCAGTTACAATGAATTAAAATGGCTGAGTGGGGGGAGAGTGTTACAGTACTGAATTTCATTTTCTAATATAAACTCTATCAAAACGTTGCAGTCTTCGAAGTATCTTAGTCTTGCAAAATGCAAAGAAAATAAGTGTTCCAAAGACTTAACCAATTCTAAATCTCAGTTACAATGAATTAAAATGGCTGAGTGGGGGGAGAATGTTACAGTACTGAATTTCATTTTCTAATATAAACTCTATCAAAACGTTGCAGTCTTCGAAGTATCTTAGTCTTGCAAAATGCAAAGAAAATAAGTGTTCCAAAGACTTAACCAATCCTAAATCTCAGTTACAATGAATTAAAATGGCTGAGTGGGGGGAGAGTGTTACAGTACTGAATTTCATTTTCTAATATAAACTCTATCAAAACGTTGCAGTCTTCGAAGTATCTTAGTCTTGCAAAATGCAAAGAAAATAAGTGTTCCAAAGACTTAACCAATCCTAAATCTCAGTTACAATGAATTAAAATGGCTGAGTGGAGGGAGAGTGTTACAGTACTGAATTTCATTTTCTAATATAAACTCTATCAAAACGTTGCAGTCTTCGAAGTATCTTAGTCTTGCAAAATGCAAAGAAAATAAGTGTTCCAAAGACTTAACCAATCCTAAATCTCAGTTACAATGAATTAAAATGGCTGAGTGGGGGGAGAGTGTTACAGTACTGAATTTCATTTTCTAATATAAACTCTATCAAAACGTTGCAGTCTTCGAAGTATCTTAGTCTTGCAAAATGCAAAGAAAATAAGTGTTCCAAAGACTTAACCAATCCTAAATCTCAGTTACAATGAATTAAAATGGCTGAGTGGGGGGAGAGTGTTACAGTACTGAATTTCATTTTCTAATATAAACTCTATCAAAACCTTGCAGTCTTCGAAGTATCTTAGTCTTGCAAAATGCAAAGAAAATAAGTGTTCCAAAGACTTAACCAATTCTAAATCTCAGTTACAATGAATTAAAATGGCTGAGTGGGGGGAGAGTGTTACAGTACTGAATTTCATTTTCTAATATAAATTCTATCAAAACGCTGCAGTTTTCGAAGTATCTTAGTCTTGCAAAATGCAAAGAAAATAAGTGTTCCAAAGACTTAACCAATCCTAAATCTCAGTTACAATGAATTAAAATGGCTGAGTGGGGGGAGAGTGTTACAGTACTGAATTTCATTTTCTAATATAAACTCTATCAAAACGTTGCAGTCTTCGAAGTATCTTAGTCTTGCAAAATGCAAAGAAAATAAGTGTTCCAAAGACTTAACCAATCCTAAATCTCAGTTACAATGAATTAAAATGGCTGAGTGGGGGGAGAGTGTTACAGTACTGAATTTCATTTTCTAATATAAATTCTATCAAAACGCTGCAGTTTTCGAAGTATCTTAGTCTTGCAAAATGCAAAGAAAATAAGTGTTCCAAAGACTTAACCAATCCTAAATCTCAGTTACAATGAATTAAAATGGCTGAGTGGGGGGAGAGTGTTACAGTACTGAATTTCATTTTCTAATATAAACTCTATCAAAACGTTGCAGTCTTCGAAGTATCTTAGTCTTGCAAAATGCAAAGAAAATAAGTGTTCCAAAGACTTAACCAATCCTAAATCTCAGTTACAATGAATTAAAATGGCTGAGTGGGGGGAGAGTGTTACAGTACTGAATTTCATTTTCTAATATAAACTCTATCAAAACGTTGCAGTCTTCGAAGTATCTTAGTCTTGCAAAATGCAAAGAAAATAAGTGTTCCAAAGACTTAACCAATCCTAAATCTCAGTTACAATGAATTAAAATGGCTGAGTGGAGGGAGAGTGTTACAGTACTGAATTTCATTTTCTAATATAAACTCTATCAAAACGTTGCAGTCTTCGAAGTATCTTAGTCTTGCAAAATGCAAAGAAAATAAGTGTTCCAAAGACTTAACCAATTCTAAATCTCAGTTACAATGAATTAAAATGGCTGAGTGGGGGGAGAGTGTTACAGTACTGAATTTCATTTTCTAATATAAACTCTATCAAAACGCTGCAGTCTTCGAAGCATCTTAGTCTTGCAAAATGCAAAGAAAATAAGTGTTCCAAAGACTTAACCAATCCTAAATCTCAGTTACAATGAATTAAATTGGCTGAGTGGGGGGAGAGTGTTACAGTACTGAATTTCATTTTCTAATATAAACTCTATCAAAACCTTGCAGTCTTAAGTATCTTAGTCTTGCAAAATGCAAAGAAAATAAGTGTTCCAAAGACTTAACCAATCCTAAATCTCAGTTACAATGAATTAAAATGGCTGAGTGGGGGTTACAGTACTGAATTTCATTTTCCAATATGGACCCTATGGAGAACTAATGCAAATTTTCAACCAATGGGGAGGTTATGACCCCTAACTTCCTACTTACAGCTATAGCAGCAATAGATTTATTATGAAAAAACACTTATCAATTGACTTACTCATCAATGAAAACCAAAAATAATTTAAATGAGCACATGACAAATGTATCACAGTGTAAAACTATTGCATGTTATAAGACAAGAAGTGGAAACTTGATGATCATTTTGTAAAGCTATTAAGTGCATCCTAAAAGGCAACAAATAAAATTGCAATTTAGCAATCTAGCATGGAATCAATCAATGTCATATTTTTGCATTGCAACTGTCATTCATTATTTCGTATGCTACATAAGAAATAATGAGTAATAGTGTATAATACAAAAATATGACATTCTTTCATTGCAGTTGCAACTATCTTTATAGAACAATATATAGAATTTTATACATACAGAATTATAGAACAGGTAACATTGTATACCTCCAGCTTGGGATATTTTAGCAAGTGTTTTGCACACACTGAGTGGATTGACAACACCATCACTTGGTACCCAAATTCCACCCTTTAAAAAGAGAAAATAGTTTTGCAACATATTTATCACATCATAAACACAACTTTTTTGACATTTAAAATAAATAACATACAAATATTTTTAATACCAGGCAGGGCTGTAGAATATAAATATTATATGCATGCACAGATACTTTTAAAATTTTTGCTAATTTTGTAGATATTTTTCAGACAAAATGTGAAATAGCCCTTTTATATTATATATTAATGCATAATGTATATAGTCTGTTACAAAAATAATATATGCACCCATAAGAAATTGGACTACAGCGGCGAAATTCAACGTGTACATATTGTTTGAGGAGGTTTGCAAATGATTAGAATTTGGGAATAAATAAATATTTATTAAGAAATGGTTGCAGCAAGAAGATAACGTTTTAGTAAGTGGTAAATCCTCCCCTGGCAGCAAGTCGATATTCGGTGCAGCATAGAGCCATTTAAGTTGCTTATGTCCCTCTTCTCTATATGTTCTAAAAAACATAGAGGCTTTTAAATAAATTTGACTTGCGATTCAGTGTTTCCGATTCCCTTGGTTTCTGTGTTCAGATTTTTAAAATAATAATAATAATAATAATAATAATAACCTTTTTCAAAACTTTAAATAGAAAAGTGGATTGTGCAGCAAAAATTAACTAGTCAGTTGTAAAGCACATGACTTTGTGTAAAATTAATAACGAATTGGTTCACAATGCAAAATACAGTAGAAATACAGATAAATGAGCAGACATACATTTCAGAAATCATTTGGATTTCCCTCCTCAGTCTGGACCAGAACGTCCAAATAAGCAAATATTTGGGTGCTTATTTGTATGTTAGGGTCCAGACTTGCTGCACTGAAAAAAGAAATCCAAATGATTTTTGAAATGTTCGTCTGCTCATTCATTTTTATCTACACTGCATTTTACATTATGAATCAGTTCTTTATAGCCAGTTGTATAATAGTAAGATCTCTAACACCAGTAATTAGACTGTGTATGTAAAAATGTAAAAGACCCAAGTTATTTTGACCCAGATTTTCTAAAATATGTGATCAATTTATAGCTAAAAAACTGTTACTTTCTGCTTTAATAAACTTCAAAATTTTAAGAATCCATTGAGCAATTTGACACTTTCTTCTAGAATCTGAGCAATTGGACACTTTCTTTTTCAATAAACTTCAAAATTTTCAGAATCTACTGAGCAATTTGACACTTTCTTCTAGAATCTACTGAGTAATTTGACATTTTCTTCTTCCATAAACTTCAAAATTTTCAAAATCTACTGAGCAATTTGACACTTTATAGAATACCGTCTCATAAGCAACATCGATTGTAAAACTAATAAACTAATATTCCAGAAAAGAGAATCTAAAAAACATGAAATGCATTACATGAGAGAACTCACCTCTAAATCATCTGTTTTTATAAAAGGATGATAATTCAAAATATCTTTTGGTTCTAATATTTCACAATTTAATCCTTGAATCCTATAAAATTAGAAATGGGAAACAACAGTTAAAAAATTGCACTTCTCAAAATAATATATGTTAAATATGTCTCATGAAAAAGTAAGCTAATTCGATAACATAAAATCCATACATTAATGTCGAGTCGGTTTTCATCCTTTAACTTTTCTACTATTCAGTCTGTAGGGAGGGGATCAGGCACAAAACTGCTGACCACAGAGTGTAGATGAGGCAAATCATGTTCATTTTGGGTTGTGACCTATGCACAACTCATAATGAAACATACTACATATGTTTACACCCCAGCATATTTTATTTTAATATTTTACAATAATGATGCTTATTTTTTTAACTTTTATTTATTCAAGTATATTTTAATGGTTTAAAAAGAAAAGACGCTAAAGGATAGCATGTGCCTTTACTTGTACATACTCCTTTTATACATGCATATTTTAGTGGATTAGTAGTAAATCTAGGCAAGGATGGTAAGTATTCAATTTGATTTAGTTTTGAATCCATTCAATCTAAATTGTGTATACATAACGTTTTCTAAGGGGGTCCTAATCATGTTTTGTTAAGAGTCATATAGAAATTTCCTTTTATGAACTCAAATTATCGATTTAATACAGAAAATTTTTAGTTTTTAATGATTAATAGCATTAAATAGTTGGACTCTATAACTTGGGGAGATTTACAATTTTTCTATACCTTTTTAGTATCAAGTTAGGTTTGCTGCAAGTATAGTAGTATAGTAACACATTCTGGTATTACCTCAATATAATTATAAATATTAATTGTTTTTATGATAATTAATATACGAAATATTTTATTATAACTATGTAATTTAAATCTAAAGACATCAATATGATATATATATATATGATATATATATATATATATGTATATATATATATATATAAAAGGAAAAATCCAAAAAGAAACTTCTAATTAAAATATCTTTTAAACTATGTGACTAATTTCTTCTTTTACATAATGAAGTTGAGTACAGAGAATATATCTATTTAGTTTTATTCCTTTATATCCACTCACAGAACAGGAATAAAAACTTATTTTTTTTGCCTGCCACTACTGCTTGTAACTCAAAAGCAGCTAAACTAACTGACATACTTTTTTACTGTGCTTTGGGAAAAAGTATGCCTTTAAAACAAATTTATACATTTAATCAACTGTTTATGTTGCTAATAATGAAGTATTTTTATTTTTAGATTCTTTAAGACAACAGTGTGAACAAATTTTTATAATTACTTAATGATTTTGTATGTTTAAGCCCCAAAACTGTACATGTTAGCATCTTACAAACGTTTCTTTTAAATGTTGAATTGCATATCAAATAATAACTATATTTAACATGGGTTGTTGTAATGGTTTGGGTGGGATATTTCTAAGCGATTTAAAAAAAAAAATAAACTTACTAAAAATGGGAACAATCTCCTGGTTTAATTTAACTGACAATCAACATGTGTTTCATGTTAACTAATTGTGATTATACCAAATTACATTTGAATCATTAAATTCTATTGAGAGATGTTCTGTCCACATACTTCCAGACTGTCTCTTGTGTACATTCAAAATGTGATTTATATATATGTAGAAAGGCTCAATAGAGCCATCAAAATCTGATAGTCAACTTTTTTTATTTTATCACAATACTTTCTCTTTCCAAATACAGCTATTATTATTTTACATTATATTAAAACTAAAAAAAATTGTCATAGATAATTAAAAATGAAAAGAACAAATGTTCTTCTAATGCAGTGAATAAATTTGAAAAAGAAAATGAAAAAAATACCTGGCTTCAGCAGCAAGCCTACGAAGTTCAATCATTCTTACTTTTGTGCGAGCCACATTCACAGAGCCTGTTTCTCGAAAACCTGAAAAATATTTGACATGCATCCAAAGCATTAGTTAAATTAAAATATATTATAATAAATATAAAAGGTCTTGAATTATTAAAAGAAAATTCTGGTGTGAAGTAATGTATGACTTTCTCTCAGCTAAAAGTAACAAAATTAACTACTAGGCTGAATCAACCAACTCCTACACTGAAGCACAGCTGTTAAGCATACAACATAATCATTTTTTTTTTATTTTCAAAGGTCAGGCACTTGATAATTTATTAATTTGCCTATAAAATGACCATGAATAGAATCATTTTTCTATGAACTATGTTGATCCAGTCTACAATAGAATGAGGATTACATTGAATCCTTTAACCACCCAATTTAGACTGGGACCCAGTGCGGGTGGCAGCCAATGTGGGACTGTATCATCCTTTCCTATCCTATCACTTCTCGGGTAGACTTTCACCTACAAATTCATCATGCCCATACTCCGTGTAGCCAAAAGGATAATTTTTTACCAGTGTCGAGAATCAAACTTGGCATTATCACATTCAATCTTCCTGTCATATTCACTTGAGTTCAAAACAATTGTGAAATGTTTCTTTATTGAATAACATTTTGTTGATTGCTTAATATTTGGCAACAGGATTAAGAGAAAATTTAAACTCATTTATAACACTGTCTCAAGAAAATTTAACTTTTCATGATTTTGAATTTTTGTAAATTTGGCGATATTTTTAGCTTTGAAGACATTTTTAAAAAGTCTAATTTATTGCCTACAAAGTCAATTTATTGCCTTACAGACGGGTCATTGCCGTACAGACGGGTGCCTTACAGACAGATAAGTCAAATTTATTGCCTTACAGACGGACATGGAAAAGGTCTTTTCATATATAGAATTATATATACCATAATTTAATGCATTACATTGAGAGAAAATAAAAAAAATGCTAAACAAGTTTATAATCACAATACATTGCCACAAGAATAACATAACATTGAAAAAACATTGAAATTTAATTGGTTCAACAAAAATCCTAATATATAGTCACACTAAGCTCAATTGTTAAAATAAATAGCTGTTCTTCAATAATAAGCATTGCTGGACATAGTCTCATAACCAAAGAGTTTGTTCCTCAATGTTGATATTAAATAATAAGCTCTACCACATGTTGCATGATCTATTTCTGCAGTATTAAAAAAAAAATTATTATCTGCAAACTATATTTTACATATCAAAGCATTAAATGCTAACAATGTTTTATTTCTAGACATGTTGAAATTTTCAAAAATAATTTTCCCTATAGACTTGATGACCGTTGACCTCTATCGAAATCCATAAATCGATCAACTGCCCATGGCAATTTTTGTATGTAAACAGTCTTTGATATAAAGCTTAAAATTCCAATTTTCAGTTAGTAGCCACTGGCCGGTAGGTTCATGAAGTTTAATGGCCAGTTGTTGACAGCTGCAAAATGTGCGATGTTTTTTTTCAACTTGCTTAATGTTATGCAAAATTGTGTTTAAGTATGTTATATAATAATTTAGGAATTTGCTGTTATTACTTATTTATTTATAGATCTATTATACAGTAAACCTAAGTCACTATATGTTTGTTAGCAAGAAAATTCCCCTTAGCGGATCTACTTTTATACAATCTGTTATTTGAATGTTGAGGCAAAGGAGGAGGATTTTAAAAATTGGGAGAAATTTAAGAGATTGGCGAGATACACATTTTTTATTATCATTTGATAATAACACAAAGACAAATTTGCAGAAATATTTAAATTTTTTAATGAGTAATATTGTTAACATGCATTTATTATTGCTAACTTCTCATTATTAACATTTAATAAATTTTCAAAGTGTTTTTTCTAAAACTAATTTTTTTCTATAAGTTATTGTCCCTATCCAGATCTTTTCCATTTCTTAAAGGTTTCTCATATTTAAATTTTTCATTTATCCCATTTTTGAATATTTTAAATATTTATATTCACTAATTTTGAACAGCTCTTGGCCGTGGGTAAGTTGAGAATGGAATCAATTTAACTTTGAGTTTATTATAATTTTAACAGTTAGCACTTTTAAAAACACAACTATGCAAACATTTTAGGAATCCATACATTTTTAGCTTTATACATCATTGATGAGAGATTAATAACTTAAAACAGGGTATAATTTATAAAAGGAAATCTAAAATTTCTCTGAGCAAAAACCTGTAGTGCATCGAGACTTTAAAAATTGTGAAATTCTCACGATCTAGCTTTAAAATTAGTACGAAGTATGTCTGGGTTAATATCCTTCAAACGTGCTATTTTAGTCAATGCAACACACATTCATAATTTCCATATGATCGTTTATGGACTGTGAATATGTAGATTAAAGTAGAACAATAATATATAACATTACAATATCGGCAATTCAGCTTGCAAAAGAATTCCCCCTTCCCCAAAGTTGATGTCCTTTATTTGTGCTGCATTAATTATTGTACCGATAATATTTGGTTTGATAATATGAAAAATATGCCATAATGAATATTTAACCAATAAATAAATTCACATGCCGAAAATAGTGAGGGCGAATTTCTTGCAGCATTTTTCTTTTTAGTGAGTGATTTTAATTCCATTCGTGCATCCGCTTTAGGGAACCCTTTTAAATTTGAAGTAGGTGTAAAAATGATGAAAGCCCTTATTAGTACCAAAGAGCTAGATTTCTTCTTGAAGCAGCTTAGTTACTCATTCGTACAGCGTGTAAAAATGGGGGATGTCTAGGTCCATGCATAGACCGCAGCAAAGACACTACGCCAAGGCATGTCACAAAATGCATCGATGATGAAGGGGAGGGGCAAGATAGGAATGTGGATTGCACTCATTCTCGGCTGCAAATGTAATAAATCACGATCGCCCTGTAGGGGAGAACAATTACGGAAGAGCCGTAGCAGTGTTGTGATGAAAATTTTTTTATTTTATTTTATTTATTTAAGATTTATTGAATTTTTTTATATCTCCAGATTAAAGTTATTATTATTTACATTTGATTTGATCGTATAGTTTTCCAATAAAGTTATTTTACTAAATATTAAAATTGCCTTTTTATTTCTTTTACAATTCCCTACTGTTGTTTGGTCTGTGCTCGACTTTGTTTACATTTTTAGAAACATTTCAACACCTTACAACTTCTAAAAATTACCACTTACCTTTACACATTCACATAATTAAACAGCACAGCCAACAAGAAAAGAAAACTCAACGAATTTTATGTTAAACTAAAACTTGCTTTATTAACAACATTTTTATTATACAGGATTATTTTTATTATACATTAAGGACAAAAACAAACAAAATAAGTTACAAAAATAAACACCTTCCAAATTGTTAAACTTAAAAAAAAATTGTATAGTGGATAATTAAAGTACATTGCATTTAAAATTAGATCAATTAAATTTAAATTCAAGACCCAGGATCATTATCCACTCTGGTCTGAAGACCAGAGCTGTCCACAACCAAAAAGTTAAATTTAAATAAAAATATTTAAAACTACGAATTCATTACATTACACAATATAAATACTCAGCACATATTATTGGCAACTCTATACTACATTTCAAATTAAAGGACTCCTTTTTCTTTTCAACATTTGGAAAACAATACGCACAAGGCTTTTCACATCACATGTTGACCACTAAAAACTTGCTGAAAACTATTCGAAACATTAGGCACAAGGCTTCTCACATCTTGTTAGTTAGACACTAAAAAGGGATGTCACAGTTGATTAATGTTTGCAGATGGTTAATATATTTGGAGACCACTTGCAGAAAGACGAACACCATCTTTAGTACAGGCGATTGAAACAAAATCATCACTTTGACAAGGATCCCTGCAAATGCGCTGGAACTCAGAGGCTGGCATTTTTACTATTACACTATAGTTGGTTTTCAGGAATGCCAAGATGCTCAGTATCCAAATTCATGAGCTTCATTTCATAATCGGACATTTTTCTTGATTAGGAGATTCAAAGACAAAGGTAACTGAATTTGCATAGACTTGGGCTTTGATGGTCACAATGTCATTAATAGAAGAACATTTCAAGATCTTAACCATACCTCTCAGAGTCATTCCGATCGAAAGATTTCTGTCGCTTCGGAATGTATTAAAGCCATCACTTCGTAAATTCAAAGAAACTAAGCTTACATGAGAATTAACCATGGCCTCCAAAACACCTTTCTGGCGACCGCCCCGGGTGCTCAGCATGAGCCCCGGGCATGGGCCTTAAAATTCTTTCAACCTCTCTGCTCTGATGCTCAGATTCGAACTCAAAACTTGCTAACCAAATTTCTACCTCCCAAGAGCCACCAATCTTGGCGAGTGAAAAAACTTGCGCCGTGCACAGAGCGCCTATGCATACTCCGTGGAATTAAAAAAATGACACTTTGCAATGAACTGCGCGGCACAAAGATGCCGCCAAGCTAACTACCACGTTTTCCTGCCAAAATTCATTGCTCCGTTACGCCAACCCTACGGAATGCTCCTCGGCACCCCAAACACATCTGGAATAAACATCGTCTCTACCGATAAGCCATGAAACGGCCAAATCCAAGTTTAAAAGAAGCATATTTTTCGCTTTCAGAGGAATATAATTGCTGCCCGAAAAGGAAAATTACAGGGTCACAGGCGAATTAGTAAAGGACTCTATGGATACATTTAGCGTTTGTAGATACGTCGCGTGCGTAATTTAGAATATAAAAATGCATGAAAGGGATGATAAATAAACGTTAATACGAGATAAATCGCCGAAATACTCAATAACCATAAATTAATTTCAAATTTTGAAGGGAAGGGAGAAAATTATGAATTTTGAACATTAATAATCTTAGAAAATAAAAATCTCTGAATCTAAGCACAACAGCAGTATCGTAGCGATTATTGACAGATTTTTGTTACTCCACAGGTGGGATTGTTTAGGGAGAAGGGTCATTCTAAGCTATCACAGAGTTTGGCCGGTAGTCAGGATTTTGTTAATCACCAGTTTTTCAAGTTTAATCTCCATGTGGCAACTGGTGAATGGGAATTTTAAGCTTTACTTTGATACTGGTTTATAACAAAGGTTGAAGAAGGACAGTCTTTTAATAGAAAGAGTAAACAAGGAAGAAAAAGCATAGGGTGGTGCTTGCATGAGATTTTACGGCACTTGCATTATTTCTGCTACTATAACTGTAACAAGTTACAAGTACAAAGCAAAATCAAATTTATAAAATAAACTTTATTGTTTAAATTTACAAGTGAGAAAAACACTATTCAAAATATTAATTCAGAAGGTTACCACACCACATAAATAAATACACAAATGTTTTAAAAGCTAAATCTTATTACAAAATATGGATTGGGAAATTCCTGTAAGTTTACATGAATGTTACAGCATACAGTTTTTTAGTAAAAAATGTATATATACAAACCAACATCATGCCCACTGATCTGAAGTTCTTTATATAACTGTGAACTATATGTTGTAATGCGACCTTCTGATGTTGAATGAAAATGACCAACAATGCCACAACTTCTCCATGAGTCACCACTCCCAATTCTATAAAATAAAAAATAAAAATTAGAAAGGATTTTAGCAACTGAAAAAGGTGTACTTTATAATTTTTTTCATGTCATTTTTCTGAACTTTAGTTTTCTTCTAGTAAACTTCTAAACCTAAATTTTATTTAAAAAAAATTAATTTTCTTTTAATTTAAGATTTTTTAAACTTGTACTTAGAAATTCTAAGACACATTTTTGGATGTTTATATAAAAAAGTTAATTACTGTAAGATGAAATAACTTGAACCCTAATGAATAAATAATTTGTACCCCCCCCCCCCCCCCCCTGAGAAAAAAAAATAAATAAAAATCAACCTCATTTATTTTGTCACCTTTGTCATAAAATTGTGTTACCTCATATATAGAGGCGACAAAATTTTAATCATAGAGGTGACAACATTCTAGTTATATCTGTATTGCATTAAAAAAAATCTGATGTGGGCAACACATGACTTTCCTTATATAATGTAATGAATTTACTACTTTTACAGTAAAAAAATAGGTTTTTCTTATAGTAGATACTAATATTTTTTCCAAGATATTGAATTTTCGACAATTAGTTGTCATTTTCATTGATTTAGCGTCATTTTTATCCATTTGACGAGATTTACGTTAATTTGGCAACATTTCAAAAAGTCGCCAAGTTGGCGACATTTCCCCAAATTCGTCGCCAAAATCTCGCCAAGAGTTATGCACTAAGAAAAAAGTTATTCTTACAGCAGATAAATGACTATTGGCGTTCAAATACAAAAGTATTATTCAAAGTATATTTTTTCATGAATGGAACGAGCTAGATCCACGAGAATGATGTCACTCAATTTATCGCATGGTATTACATATGAAAAGTGAACATGTTTCTCAACAGGAATTTTTTTTTATGTGACTTTTTCATAATTTTTTTGAAAAATGTACAATATCTCGAGAACGGTTCCTGTTAGCCTTCTAAAATTTATGCCAATCGTTTTCTAATGAAAAATTACATAAGAAATGTCTATTTGCGTAACTTTATTAGCGGTTTTGATTTTTTGACGATTTTTTCAAAATTTCATTCGAAAATTTAGGGAGGTTCTGAACATTCGATTACGTATAAAAACAATAGGCTTCCAGTGTTTATGGATTGTGATTTTTGTACCAAATTTGGTTCGAATCGGTCCATTCGTTCGTCAGTTATCGTCTCCACAGACTCACTGACACACACACATACACACATACTTTCACACACACACACACACACACACACACACACAGACATCACTCCAAAAATGTTTGATTCGTGATCAGTGATGCTTGAAACGTGCTCTCCCGTCGAAAACTCGAATTCGAATTTTCGACCCCGTCACAATACTTTCCTTATACATTATGTATATAAGGAAAGTAAAAATATGCTAATTCTTTTTTTCATTTCTGGGTTCATGTTACTCCATTTTACATTTTATAGTTACATGTTTTTATGTGTGATTTATGATTTTTATTATATAAATAAGCATATATTCCATACTTAATTTAAAACTTACAGGATATGTTATAAAACTTGATGGTCACTTACAGATTCATATTTTAATCTTTTATATATTAATATACCTCACTTATTTTACAGTAATTAAAAAATAAGTACATAGTCATTTTCAAATTTGTCACTAAATATTTCTAGTTTTGTCTCATTAGTAATAGAATTGTGATTGAAATGCTTATTTTAAATGCATGATTGAAGTGCATTTATGCATATGAAACTACAGCCTTGACTAGTCGCTCCTAAGTATGTATAAAGGGTAAGACACATGTGCCAAAAGCTAAAGTAAAACTCCAATACCTATCGAACCTATCAAATTAGGCATCTTTTGAACCTTCAGATGCCCGACATGATTTTCCTAATATGGTTATAAATGTAAATGTTTTGTACAAAAAAATGAAAAAGAATAGTTTTGAAGAAAAATCATTTTCTTCATAAATGGAAGAGATAAGAAATTGCAAAACGAGATATTTAACATTTGTAATTTGTTGGTTGTTGTTTTGTTTTAGACATTTAATCAACTTTTACCTATGTTATCATGAGTTCTTCCTATATTGAAATGAAGATATATTTAAGAAAACATTAAATTTAGAAATTAAACTTCTGTTTATTATACTACATCCTGATATGAATGTGTGCGTATGAAACATGTAGTATTCATCCATTAAATATTATTTCAGTAATATAGAATTTTCTAAATTCTAGAATGGTTATGATGAGATAGGTTTTCAGAAGTTTTACTGTAATGTAACTTATGTATGCATAGGATAATACTTACTTGCTTTGTTCTAAAACTATCACATCATTCCACTCATTTTTTAACATATGATATGCAACAGAATTTCCGACAGCACCAGCTCCACATATTATCACTTGAGCTGATTGAGGAACAGAGTAAGTAGAAAGATGAGAAATCCTCAGAGGAGAAAATTTAAAAATTTTACTTTCACAGTAGAGCAGAACATCTAAACTTCTCTTGATGGGAAATTTTGAAATGAAAGCCATAGCTCTGAAAATAAAAAAAAACTTGTTAAATTTATCTAAAAAGTCAAATCTATAGCAAATTTGATTTTTAAATTCATGCTATCTATAAATCTGATGTTCTCTATAAAAGTTTCTGTTTCACTTAATTTTTATTTTTCATTGAATATGTCAGAACTTTTTAAAGTGCTTAGATCTTTTTTAACCTGATTGTTAACTATTATATCTATATAAAGTTTTTTAAATATTAGTGGTTGCACTTTTTCAATATTATGGTGTCTGTTTGGTTTCTTATTCTACGTCATTGTATAATAGTCATACTAGTCAGGATAAGATTTACAAATATGGCCAGCTTGAAGTGCAAAACTGCAATTGGTCTATTTAAAAAGAGAAAATTTTATTCCCTAAAGGAGCCTTTATAGTTTATGAAGCATCATTTTTTTTTTTTTTTTTTTTTGCATCTCAATTTAT
The DNA here is from genome assembly GCA_951213105.1 of Amaurobius ferox. Lineage (NCBI taxonomy): Eukaryota > Metazoa > Arthropoda > Arachnida > Araneae > Amaurobiidae > Amaurobius > Amaurobius ferox. The sequence goes on along the minus strand of OX578150.1, from coordinate 125,513,907 downwards.
AAATGTTATATAAATGGCCAACAAAAAATTTAAAGTTCTTTAAAGGAAAAAGGTTGCATGAAAATTGGGACCCCTTGAGAAGCAGGGCCTGAACTGGCAGCCTCATGGTTAATCTGGCACTGATGCTAGTTGTTATGATATATTAATTGTTACCCTGTTATGATGTATTAATTGAGGCAATAAAATACATTGAGTATAAGAAAACATTATAAAAATGTATTTAATTTCATATCTAAAGCTATTTACTCATGTACATTTACTCATTACATGTACATATACATAAGAATTGGTATCAATATTAATATATTGAATTATGCTATGATAGTGAAACTCTTTAAGCAATTTTTAAGGAATATAAGTGTATAGTTAAATCATTTCCAGTACGATTACCTTAATAACAAAAAAGTTAATGCAACAACCATTCCAGCTTGGTTAACATTGAAAAAGATAGCATTTAAATACTGACAGATTCATAAATTTGTGTTTTAATGATACAAAATGCCTATGAACCCATAGTTTTGAAGCAAATGATCCAGTGATTCAAAGAAATGGAATTTTCACTCATTCCAGAAATATGATCTTGTGCATATTATCAAACCAAATATGAAAAATATGACAATTCATGAATGTCAAAAGAAATAACTGAAATGTTAGTGCAAGAATAGTCAGGACCCCATTATTTAAGTTACAGATACACAGAGCTGTGTAATCTGTAACCCACTATATTACAAATTATGCAGAGCTTACTGATTAATAAAATTTTGCACCAAGATTCCAACTATATCTAAAATACTGAATATAGGACTGAAGTATATAAAAGCTTCTTTTGCCTCTGGCCCTTAATGTGATGACAGTTTTGGTTCTGCAGCTTCTGGAAGATATTTGCAATATTAAATGAATAAGACAATGCGTAAAAATTAAAAAAATGTTTAAAAACATTTTATTACGTTAAATACAAAAATTAATTCTTTTTAGCGGTAATACGTGAAAGCAGCCATTTGGAACTTAACCTCTTACAGATATTAAAACACAATTTTTGCGAATAAATAATAGCCGGTTACATACTTTACCAGCAAATCTAGTAAGTAACTTTTTATAAGTTATTATCCACCTAGGGAAAACATGAAACTTTAATAATTATCACTTTAAAATATATTCCTGCAGAGCAATTTTAAAATATATTTTTTATTTCATCGTAGATAAACGTAGCATCGCATGTCTATCACGTTCTCTCTGCATGATCAGCTTACTTCAGTGTTTGATTTGTTTATTTACATCTGAAGGACAAGGAAAATATATTTAATGCCAGACACAGACACCCGAACGTCATGGTTTCATTTGCACCAATCATATAAAGCGTCTGAAAGACTCACGTTTCCGCAATCAAACATTTCAGTTGCTCTAGAAACGCATTAAAATTTTTTTTTTACAACAGACATATCCAGAAATCTATATTATTCAAGAAAATTATTCTCAAATGATCAAAGAAATTTAACTGTGATTACCAGTTAACTGTATAAAATGCTTCACTGTGATTGCGTGTAAAACGAATGTTTTGATTTTCAACTATGAATTTCTTGCATGTTTTCAACACTGGGAATTGTTTTTCTATTTCAATTTTTTTACCTAAACAATATTAATAATGTAATTGTTTTCATATCAAAGAAAATGTTTCTCGATAAATTAGACCAATATAAAAATCTCCGTAAGTTTTAACCTCATTATTACATTATTTTCTATCTAAAAATGAACATGCTTGAAAAACATAGTCTTCTTCTTCGACCCAGACCGTCCGACTTACCAGAAAGGTATAAGGTATCTGTTTAGACAGCCGGGAAGTGCCACCCAATTTTGACCGGAACCCAATGGAGGAGGCATCCACAGGGACCGTACCCTCGTTCCCCTACCACTAACCTTTCAGAAGGACCCACGGACCCACATGTTTAACGTGATCGCACTCCGCGTAAACACTTTGACAGTGGCAGGAATCGAACCCGGGCTGACCGTGTGCAATTCTCGCGAGCTAACCACTGGGCTGTCGCGCCCCTGAAAAACATGGTCTGTAACTATTCAATTGTTTTATTTGGTAACTAAGACGAATTATCCGCCGTTGCCTGGGTCCTAAATAAACATCTGCTATTTAAATAATACATATACTACAGATAGCACTACCCAATTTCCACTTTTTTTAGTTGACTAGTTTTGAACCAAAATCATCCCCAATCTCCTTTTTTCATGCGCAATTATACAACACCGGAAGTCTAAAAAAAGGTTACTCCATAAGTAAAAACAATTGCTATCTAAAAGCTTTTACATCCAATTAAAGTCAAATTTTAGAGAATACTGAATAATTATATATGGTCAGTTCCGCTGTAACTGACGTAACAATCAATACAGTATTTGTGGCTTCTTTATACCATGAATCATTTACTAATAATGATACAGTAAAACTTTATGCTTTGAAATATTTATTACCTACTATCATAAAGCAACTTTAAAAAAAATTTCTTGCTATGGATATAGTTTTATAATTTCATTTTATGTGTAACTGACGTAATGCAAATGTATGAGATGTAATTGCTGATTCATTAAAAAGTTAAATATAAAAATGTTACAGGTAGAATGGTGTGTGTTTTTTTTTTTTTTATAAACAATACTAAATATCTAAAAGACTAAATGCATACCTATTTATATTTTATTTATCAACCATAATTTCAAAAATTACAATATCTTTTGTAACTGATGTAACTTGCTTCTGTAACTGATGTAACAATTAATTTCTTATGATGTCAATTATATTTGTAGTGTATTTTTATTTCTCGATATTGTTATATGAAATCTAAAGTTTTTTACTAATACACATGTATATTTTATTATATTTTTATTTTAATTAAATTATAAAAATATAGATTTCTAGTTAGTTAATCATACATTTCTTCTAATTGTTTTGGGGGCAAAAATGAGACTTCTATGTGGAATTGCGCATATTCCAAAACATAAAAATTACTCTTTTAAATTTATGAATTTAGATAATAGCAAAGTCAATTTGAGATATCCTTCACAGACTACATGTGTTATTTAATCTTTTAACATTTGCCCGGAATAAAACTGATTTTGAAGTCAAAATTTCGATGGGCCTTTTAAACCAATTTTAATTTTTAAAATATTTTACCAAGATTCATCGTATGGAGATGTGAAGCACCTTTGTCCTACACTTTGATTTTCCACCATTCCAAACATTTTCATTATGTAAAATATAGAAATAAATTAGATTCTATTTTTAAAATGCCATTTAAAATTATCAGTTAATTCACAGAATTCAGTACAGTTTTATTGGTACTTCCTTATTGTAGCGGTCCCCGAAGATGAATCACCAAACAACGGAGATGTATCGCCATGGTAGGTTGTAAAATCTAAAATTGTTGCAGTCCTAAAGAAACAGCACGTGTTTATATTATGGTCATATTGCTTTTTTGGTCCTTGGCGTAATCATAACTGCGACCTTGGCGTAATCGTAATTGTGACCTTGATGTAATCGTAATTGCGGGGGATGCTATAATAAAGAAGTACCGTTTTATTTCCTGCCGCCAATTTTTGTTTTGGAACTAAGTTTTTTATAGCGCTCAGCATTTTTCCTTTCAGATGGTACGGAAAAGTGGCATAAGTCAGATTTTTTCCTTTATCATAATTCAGTTGATTTTAAAGATACAGATATGCAGGTTCTTTTAATTAAAAATAAAAATTTTCTGATTGACTCAGTTTGTCTAAGGGAGTCGTATAAAAATTTGAAAGGTGTAACTTTTTTAAAATTAATGGGAGGACTATTTCATTAACGTAGTCTTATTTCCTATCTTACTTTCAACATTTTTGCAATTTACATTGCCCACTTATCTCCAACAGGTAAAGAATTAAAGCACATTTCAATATTTTTAGGACACCCTGTTTATACATATAAGGTATGAGAATTGAAAAGAGAAGAAACACACTACTAATAAACTTCTAGGCAGTTTCCTGATTACAACAGAATGGAATAGGGGAGGGGTGGCTAGATAATTATTTATTTTAATTGTCACACTGCATTGTTAATCAACCTGTGGCGAGTGCCTGTTTTCAGGCCTAGTTGATGTCATCTTCACACTCTGCATGCTCATGCTGCTGAAATGATCTAATTTTTTTTTAACTTACCTCCTATATTTTTGCTTTTTTTTTTACCAATGGATTATAAGGGGAAAAATTCTAAATGTCCATAAAATTCAAATGGTAAAGTTTCATTTATAAAAAAGAAAACACATTTTAAAAATAAATAAAAGTGAAAATCCGGCAAAAGCTAAAAGACGAAATGCAAGATTTTTTCCATTTTCTTCATAAATAAGACTTTTTCATTTGAGTTTTAGGTAAATTTGCCAATTTCTCATGTATGTTTGCACCAATAAAAAATTGACAATAGTTGAATCTGCATAAAATTTGACTGGAAAAGTGTTTTTATGAAAAAATGTATTTTAAAAATATGGAGCACCATAAAATTTGCACCTCCCTTATCAGTAACATCAGAGGTAGATTTAGGGGAAGGTCAAAGGATCAGCTGACCCTCCTATCATCTGAAACAGCTTGGATCCTATGGATCAAGCTGTCACTGCAGAAAATTTGAAAACTAATAAGTTTTATATTGGGAATTTCATTTAAATAGAAATAATTACTGATGAACTAAAGCATCGCATCTTAGAACATACGAAATGAGTTTCCAGTGTCATCATATGCATTTTTTGTGTTACACAGTCTAAAAATTAAATATGCTTTTAAAGAGCATGACTAAATGTATTCACTTTATAGAATGAATATATTTAGAAATGCTCTTCCCAATATCAACTTCAGTGCCAAAAATTCTGAAGCCTTCTGTAAATCTTATGTAGTACTCTTTGGAACAGATTAACTACCAACCCTTGGCGACCATTTGGTTTACGCCACTTCAAGAAAGGCGGCTTGGCTACGAATATCCAGTACCTAGAGGAACGATAGTCGGCGAAGTCATCCACCAGGCAGGGTGAAGCCATCGAGTTTTGACCCCAGTCTCCGACAGGTCTGGTAACAGGTTATAAAGGGCTTGCTCCTCTCCGCCACCTGGAAACGCCTGCTTTGAAGCCTAAACCACGTTATCAGCTGGCCTCTCCACAGATTTATTTCCCCACATGTAAGAAGGATTAGGGCTATGAATGGGGAAGCCAAGTTCCATACTATACACTGTCATCTTGTAACGGGCCCCTAGAACACAAGAACTATATTGCTGGATGCATACAAAACATTCCAAAACAACATTCCAGGGACTGTTTCAGGAGTATGAGGAGACAAACTTATGGCAGCAACAGAGGAAAAATACATCAGGTGATTGAAAGTGCAATAGAACTACATACTACCTGAACAATCAAGACTTTCCCTTCATATTTTGTGTGTTTTTTCTATCACTGTGTACTAATGAATGGTCCTTCTCAGTACTGAGATAGGTAAAAATTTGTTTCAAATATGAAAGAGGTATGAAAGAAAAAAGACTAAATGGTTTAGCTTCACTTTGCATTAGAATCTGACATGGAACAGGTTTGACTAACCCGACCCGCAATAAAGAAAATTATAGATTCTAGACACAAACTGCAGCATGTGGCCCAAATTCATGATCCGTGATGGAATTGTAATTCAGAATTCTATTCATTAGATTATAAATATCTAACACATGTACACAATTTTCTACTGCTTACAGTTGATAACATCTGTTTATGCATTTATTCTGTTCTTCTCTAAAAAATTATGTGATAAGGTATAGCCCTTAAAAATAATTGGTGCAAGTAGACCTACAACCCAACCCGCAACGTGAAAAATAAAGGAAACCCATCTTGTTACTTTGGGGTACTTGACCCGATACAGGTCTCTACTTTGCATTTATCATGTTAAAAAAAAACATCCTGAAGATATATTGAACAAATCTGCTTCATTCTGTGAAAATTTTTAAATACAATAGATATTAATTCATATTTCATTAAAGCTTTTAAATGAAGTTGTGTATCATCATTACAAATTTTAACTTAATATGCCATTTCGAAAATATAAATATAATCAATTCCCTGATCTTGAACCTTCTGTCAAATTTATTTAGATCCACCCTTGAGTAACATCATTTGTTACAATTTTTATTTTTTATTATTGTGGTAAAATAGTTTTTGATCAATTCCAAGTGTAACAGAGGGGAAATCAAACAAGCATTTCATTCCAAAAAAGATATATAAAATTTTAAGACAAAGAACTGTGCAAGAGTATGTTGCTTCAAGGAGTAATGTTTAGTTAATTGACCTGAAATAAAAAAAAAAAATTATTTAATGGCAAAGTAATTAAAATGATACGTAACAGAGGGGACAAATAAAATCCCATATTTTTGACATGCACTATAATTTATATTAAATTCTTTGATGTGGAACTCCAAAAAAATTTTTTGTATGTTTTTTTTTAAATCAACTCATTTCAAGGTAAAATAATTATCTATAGGACTGTATAAATAAATTGCAAACTCATTTTAAATGTCAAAAATGAAATGTAACAGAGAGGATATGAAATATAACAGAAGGGGCATCTTATGAATTTGACTTCCACATAGTTACAGTAAAATATCATTGTAAAAGGTGACACTTCTGTTGTTTAAAGTTGGAGTTGGTAGCACACTGTTATAATATCTGACATGTGAACCCATGCTACATCATTGTAGTTATGTTTGAAAGTTTTCAATCCATCAGACCCTGTTAAATAAACAACATGAACATTGTTTGTTTCTTTCTCAGTTTCAGTTACTTGGGCAACAAATTTGACTAGTCCATTTTTTCCTTGCACTTTAACACTTGCAAAATTACCAACAGTTACATCAGCAGATGAAGAACTTTGATTTTCTGCAGATTTATTCATGCCATGGTATCCTTAAAGTAAAACTATACTCCTTCTTCAATGGACACAGATACATAGGAAATAAGGTAATTTCGTAGGACTCTCATACAATGAATCCATGGTAAATGTGGTATACCTTTTATATTTAACACTCATTCCTCAAAAGCAGTGATGTCCCTTTCAATATCCTCTTTTGAACAGTAGATTACTTCTACCCCATTACAAATGGAATTTGCACATTCAGCAAATGATTTGGCATCATTTTGTGAAGGGTTCTATTTTTCTGACATTATTCCTCTGTACACAACCCTCTTTATAGTTCCTCCTACCCCATCAACTGCACCCTTTCCATGACTTATGGCAAAGAAATGCCAGTTGACTTTACTGGATGAAAACGTGATATTGCAAAGTGTGTACTTTTGCTTGAATTGGCAAAATGTCGATTTCTTCTAACGTAGAACATTCTTTTTTAAGTTTATGAAATAGGATTTCATTAAAAATGTAGATGACATACTTGTCATTGTCATGCTGCATATAGTCAATGGCTATGACATAACTTAAATTTTTTTTCTTCCATGCGATCACTTTTAGGGAGCCAAGCGACAGCAGTGTACAAAGAGCACTGCTTGTGAGTCCAATGTGCTGACTGGATCTCATTTTGTGTGAGGAAAGTTCTCACTAACATTTACTTGTAAAACATACTTGGTGAGATTCTGTCTAAGCTGCTTAAAATAATCAGATTATGTTGACTTTTCATAGCAGTGTAATATGAATTTTTCTAACTGGTTCTCGAGTTCATCAATTACGTCGAACAGTGTGCCTTCATTTAAAAATCTAACACATTCTTTGCTACCACTATCTTTGTTGCACTGATACCACTTAAGGGGTTCTTGTAATTGATCTTCAGGAATTGCTTTCACAAACTAACTAAAAAGGGAATTATTCTTGCATTTATCACATGTATTTTTCACACAAGCAATTGAGTGATTGTTGCAAATTGCTATATTCAGTAATTCCATGTAATCATTAGGAAAACAGCTGTGTGCCTTCAAAAGTAAATTCATGTTTTCATGAAGAGCGTATACACACACCACATTATGTGCTGACGTGTTCATGCGGAGTACGATCACGTTAAACATGTGGGTCTTTAAATCCTTCCCAGAGGTTGGTGGCAGGGGAAGGAGTATACGGTCCCTGTGGATGCCTCCCCCCACTGGGTTCCAGTCTAAATTAGGTGGCTCTTCCCGGCCGTCCAAACAGTTACCTTACACCTTTCTGGTAGGTCGGATGGTCTGGGTCTCAACAACAACACATATTATGTGGTGTTTCACCTATACATAGAATATAATATGGGTAGGTCGCAGTTCAGCAAACTTTGACTTGCCAATTTCTGTATTCGGATGCAGATGCTTAAAAGCTTGATAAGCTTCCATTAAGGTGCACAGCAAGTACTTTTTTTGCTTTGTGACTTTCTGTCCATTTTCTCTGACAACTATGCAGTCAGCTCTACTAGGAGTCTGTTAAGAAATTTCATCAAATGAGTAGAAATCCACTACAAGTTTTCTTGTTTCATCAGAAACTTTGTTACTGGGCTGTTTCTTTTTGTTGTTTTGGTAGTAAAGTTACACATTCACAAGGTTTGCGTAGAACAGCACCACATTTTCTTGGGGATACAGGTAGTGCACATTTAGCTTTTTTTACAGCTTTTCCCAATGTCTGGGGGAGTATTATAAGGTGAATATTCATCCTGAATTTTTACTGCCATTGCCAGTGCCTTTTTATTTTCCCTTTGTCTTCTTTTCTTCAATTTACCATTTTCTCTGTCAATCTTTTTCTTCAAAATATATTTTCTGTCCTTTTTCTTACACATAGCTTTCTTTTCTTGAGACATTCTAGCTCTATATTCCCTCATTCTTTCTGCTGCTGTTTTTCCCATGTTGATAACTCACACAAAAATCTGTACAAATAAAGTAACATACATTAATCAAGTAAAAATGACACAGCTTGATATGAGTATGCTTAAACAATGGAGGAACTGGTTTGAACAGGATGCGACTACCCATGAAAGAATTCCTTCTCAACAGCCAATGAATCAGATTTGCTTACAACTGTGTGTAACAGGGGGACATTTAACATTGTCCCCTCTGTTACATCACCTCTGTTACCATATATATATTTTTTAATTTTTAAAACTTTTCCAAAATTATTACATAACATGATTGTACCAATAAATTTTATTGTAAATACCGGTTATTAAGTTTACAACTTTTTAATATATTGAATAAAAATAAACTTTTTAAAAAATTTGTAACAGAGGGGACAAATATGTAATTGGGATAACTTTATTTTTAAAAAATAAGAAAAATGTTCTTGTATGAAGACAATCACTGCCCAATTATACTTAGGAACAATTTAACTTACTGTATAAATCAAACAATGTATAAAATTACCATATTTTCAGTAACTTTTTGTTCCTTAAAAAAGCCACATTTTTGACATGATAAATCAAAATCAGAAATACCCATTATTCATCATAAATATTAAATATAACCATGCATAACTCTCAAAAATAACTATTCAATTCATAAACTACAATAAATTTCCTACAAAATGATACCAAACACAAGGATATTGCTTAAAGTTGACAAAACCCTATACTGGTTTCAGTTGGCATAGAATTCTACTTTTTCAAATTCTTGCGATTTGCATTTTGATATATCAACTGACTGTACTGAGAGAAAATAACAAAATATTGATAGATAGCATAAAATACATTTTAATGGTAACATACTATCTCTGTACTGATTTTAAAAGTTTTTTTTATCATGAATGTAATTTTTAAATTTGCTGGGATCAACTTATGTCTTGTAAAGCCAAATATTTTAAACATATTTGTATTTTTTTTCTTCTTTGATATAGGTTGCCTAAGAATTGTGAAAACTTTCTTTTTTAAAGTAGTATGAATCCAGTTTCCAAGTAATTTTAGTTTAAAATGGCAGCCAAGAAAAAGCGAAGTTCCTCTGAAGGTAACAAGAATTTTAAACTTTACTTTTATATATTGAAAGAACAATTTGGTTACCTTTCCTTTATTATTTTTGTTGTTGAAAATTTTGATTGATTGAGTTGGAGTGTTTGAGAAAGTTTAAGCATAATAAACTTTAAATTTTGAAATTATGGATGCTACTCAGTTAGTTATATCTGATGTTTGTATATACTCATGAATTTTTAATTCTAATTTTATTGGCAAATGCAAGCATTTTTTTAGGGGTCCTACGTATGTTTTTATTCATAGTTACTCAATGATTTTGCTTTCTTACTTATTTCACCCATTACATTATAAAATAAAAAAATTGTAAGAATGCAAAATTTCAAACATTTTATAATTTTGTATTTCAGAAAAATTGAAAATGTGTTGTATGTTTTATAATCATTGGCAATTATATATATTTTGCTTCTTCTTTAGTATCTGTCATAAATTATTAATTTTGCAACACAATAAAAAAAATGCAACTTCAAATTATACTACAATATAATATTATAAACTACAATATAATATTATATTATAAATGCAATTATTCAAGTAAACATACATTAAACTAAGGCTGGAAATCACGGACATTGCTCTAAGTTGGGTAAATGTTTTAAAAACTGTGAGTGTCAAAGAAAATTACAAAAATTTCATTTTGTATTTGCTTATTTAGATAATGTTTCTATGCACATGCAACTCTTTCTATTACTCCTCCCCCCCTATAATTTTCTCTTTCCCCAATTTTAAATATTTGAAATTTTGCTGGTTTTTCTTTTTCCTAATATTTTTCAAAATTTCTAGTTTCTAATCTTAAATATGTGTTGTTGTTGAGACCCAGACCGTCCGACCTACCAGAAAGGTGTAAGGTAACAGTTTGGACGGCTGGGAAGTGCCACCCAATTTAGATCGGAACCCAGTGGGGGAGGCATCCACAAAGACCGTACTCTCCTTCCTCTACCACCAACCTATCGGAAGGACTTACGGACCCACATGTTTAACGTGATCGTACTCCGCATGAACACGGCGGCAGTTGTGGCAGCATGCAAATCCAGCGTTCAAACCACCGGGCTACCGGAAAAGTGCCAACAGCATGCGGTGTTCCCAGGTGGTTACCCACCCAAGTACTAACCGCACCCGATGCTGCTTGACTTCGGTGATCTAACAAGAACCGGTGTTATCAGCACGGTAGGGCCGTTGGCATCTTAAATATATGTGTAAAACTTCTTATTTATGAAAATATATTATTTTTTTAGGTAATATTTTAATAATCTAGTGGTTTTTCTAACTAATATCCATTTTTTTAACCGTGTATGAACAGGGTGACTACAGACCTGAAAAACGTGAAATTATCAGGGAATTTTATGCTTCTGGAAATATCAGGAAATACCATTGATGAAAGTCGGGGAAAACTGCGAATTTCTGCAATTTTTTTTCATTTTCTGACCCTATAGTTTTCTTTTAGCTAAATGAGCAATGCTTGTTGTTCATTCCATGATGTCACATTTTTCATCTTGTGTCACAAAACCCATCACTCATCACCTTTAAATATACTTCTGAGGGAGAGTTTTCATCAACAGGTGACGTGACCTCGATAAACATTCTTCAAAGGGAAACTTTTCAGGAATTATCAGGGAAAAATCAGGAAAATATCAGGGAATTTCAAAATGAATTTCTTGTAACCAACCACCCTGATAAAGCTATGTAATATAGAAGTGCTTGCTTAAGTCAATAGGTACTTACTTCCCAAAGTTTTAGCTAATTTTGCAGATACTTTTCATGTATTTGCAAAGACAAAATTCAAATTGAGCCATTTTAATTGCAGTATTTATAATCATAAGATATGGAATTGTGCTTGTATAACTATTATGTCTATTAGTGTAGTATTTTTATTAATGTATCTTTCAAGTCCATGTATAACTGATTAAAAAGAAAAACTGGTTTATAATAAATGTTTTCTTTTTCCATTTAATAGAGTTTACATTTTTTCATAAAATATTCGTAAATTGAGAGATAATAATTTGCTTTTGATCTAAACGTTTTTAAATGCTTCTTAATTTCTACTGTCACAGATCTTAAAACTTCATACATTTACATTGCAAATCTTAATAACTTCAATATTTTACTGACTGAATTAAATCCAAAGGTGTAAACTAGTGTGAATCATTGCGTGTCAATTTACCCAGGATATGACGCTCACCAACTCAGATTTTCTTCAAAATTTTTTCTCGTGCTACTGCTGCCAAGTTATTAATCTATGTGAATTCTGTTCTTCTCAAGGTCAGAGAGTTCTGATATATAAAATATCAAAATTTTGAAAAATTGCACATAAATGACTTTTCTGAGACTAATCTATATATCACTACCAAATTTTTACCACATATCAATAAAAGTGCACCGATTTCTGAAACAAATACAATATAAATATTGCCTACCCCTGAGAGACACTGAAATTTAATTAGTTTAAATTTATTAACAAAATTTTAATTGCAAAAACATATTCATTGAGTATTATGATGTGAGGCTCAAGAGTTATCAGAGCCTGTTTCTTTTTTTTTTTTTTTACCTAAAAGTATAGTTAAAAAGCCCATTAAAGGAAAATGTAGAATTAATGTTATTTATGTTAGGATTACATTTATTGCCATTCTGAAATATATTTAGCAATCGTATATGTGTTTTATATGTACTGCATTATTTTTATTTATATGTATTGCATTTATATGCTTTATTGCCATTCTGAAATATAATTTTAATTTTAGATGACCATCATATATTGTGTTCATCAGAATAAATGTTGTACAGCAATTGGTTGAATTTTATTATCTCTGTGCATATATTTCCACAATATACAAAAATTTAACAAATACACTATAAATGGTAAAATTTAACAAAATGAATTTGCATTTTGCTGGCACGGGAACTCTGCTTTACCTAAAGTTTAGTATTTGCAGAAATTAAGTCTTAAATCACATTTTACAGTCACTAGTCTCATTTATTCTTTTTCTCGACATTTTGGCGAGAGATGGGTCAATTAAATTTTGAGTATCAATTAAAATTCTTTTTTTAATGGTTGGTAATAAGGTTTCAGTGGAGTTCATTTTTCTCCTGCGGACATGGAAATTGCGATCTCTTTTTTTTCTTTCTTCGCATTTTGGCAAAACATATCTCAAATAATTGTCAAGGTTCAATTCAAAATACTATTTTCAATGTTTGGTGACAAGATTTTAGTAAAACACATTTTCTCCTCACACAGATTCAGAAATTGCAATCTTTTTTGCATTTCTCTGCAACATTTTGCGTGATTTACACACTATAGGTTTTTCCAAAAATTGTACGGATATCTTTCTAAAATTCTATAAATAAGACAATTTTATGCAAATCTGCAAAAAAGCAGAATATTTGCACATTTTACTGGGAGAAAAGGACAATTTGTTATCTTCTGCAAGGTTAGCAGTTATGCAATTGCTATAAAAGTGCTAATGAAATAGAATGTTAACACAACATTAAACGTTATCACGTCAAAATAACTGGAAGGAATTAAGCATTTCATTAACAATATTGCTGCATTAACAATAAGTAATCCAATCAACTTTAAGCACTAATATTGAAATTTAGGGCTTCAATTTTGCCTCTGTCATAAAATTAGAAATGCAGACAGAATTAATGGCTTATCTTAGAGCAAAACATAGAGATTTTTCCAGGGGGCCAAATGAGGACAGGGGCAGTTCAATGATTATGGCAAGGGAATTGTACTTGAAGAACCCAAGTTTGATTCCTGATACCAACTAAAAGTATCCCCCATATCTGTATGGAGTATGGGCACGATAAATCTGTAGATCTATCTAAAAATGCATCAGAGAATTGATTGGAAGAGTGGTACGATCCCTGTAGTTGTCACCCCCTATTAGGTTCTGGTCTAAATTGGGTGACAACTTCCCAGCCATCCTAATAAAAACCTTACACCTTCGGGTGAGTCTGATAGTCTAGACAGAAAAGAAAGAAAAGGACAGTGAAAGAGATAGGGGCACCTCTTGAAATGAACATATTTTTAATTTAAGGACCAAAGGCTATGCATTATAGGAAAAAATGCTCTGAACTGATTGCTGTGGAAAGTCTTACTACAATGTAATTCCATTCTTGATGCAATACAGATGTCAGTACTCTTATAAGTTCCAAGTTCCACATCCTTCTGGAGATAAATTGACTATTAGACAAATGGAGTCACGGTCAGTTAATTCCTCGGAATGCAATTATATGTCAAATCAATGAAGTGTCAGGAAAGGGATTTAACTTGGCCATTACGCAAAATTTGACACTGAAGAAATGGGAATCGAAGACTAGTCATTAGTTGTAAATTTTTGTCACATCGCATAGTTACTGAACTTTAAAGGGAAATACAGGAAGATGTTCAGTAAAAGGTAAGTATCTCACTTTCTCACTTCATAGCATGAGAAATTTTTGTACAGTAATTTTTATTGTAGTGATTATTTTAGAAAGTGCTAAATTTTCAACTATTTTGATAAAAATTTTCATGTCATGAGCTTTCTCCACGTCGCTAAATTTTGTAATTTTAGTTCTTCATATACTAATATAAAAATTTTAAAAAAATGCCTTATGATGGTATTTGTCTATTATGACAAATCCCAGATGTCTGCATAGAATATGTTTTAAATTAGTCTCACTTATGCAGAATAACTTGATTCATAAGTTAAAACAATTAGATTAGGGTTGTATTGAACCTTCACTTGCCTTTCTGGCTGCTAAAATAATTTGTGATAAAAATTCCACCATTTTAGATCATAGTATACTTAAGTTCAGTAAGAAAAAAAATGTGCCCCGATAACTCTCATGCCTCATGCTATATACTCAGTTAATGAAGCAATGTTTTTAATAAAATAAAATGAATTAAATTTTAGTATCTCTCAGGGGTAGGCAATATTTATACAGCATTTTTTTTCTGAAATCTACATACTTTTATTGACATGTGATAAAAATTTGTTAGTGATATGTAGATTGGACACAAAGATGTGATTTTTTTTTTTTAATTAAATACTGCTTTTATAAGCAGTTTTGGAAAAGTCATTTTTGTGCAATTTTACAAATCTTTGACATTTTATATCAGAAACTATGTGGCATAAAAAGTAAACATTTTATATGAATTAACAACTTGGCTTTGTAGTAATAAGTAAAAAAAGTTTTATGAAAATTTGAGTTGATGTTATTCCAAAATTTAATCAGGTAATTTGACATGAAATGACCCGTATAAAGTATGAAACAATTCACCAAAAACTAGGATTATTTCTAAAAAGTAAAACCCCACTAACTTTACAGCATAAAACAAATTAATAACAGTATCATCTAATTTGAGAGGACAATAAACAATCCTCTTCAGGATACAGATATGGAGTAACCATGCCAGCAAAGTTAAGCAGGTATTTAAAAATACTTGCTTACCTTTGTTGGTGTTGCTGCTCTATCTTTGTATCCTGGAGAAAGAGGCTGTTTTTTGTCCTCCAAAACCAGTTGATATCATTACTGATTTGTTTTATTTTTCTGTATAAGCCTTATTTAATGTAAAAGGCTATATATTTATTAAATATGGTTAATGTAACACAAAGAGCCTCATCTCAATATTCAATTTCTTGATGTATTTATGAAGACGCAATTTTAAAATTATTTTATTAAATAAATAATAGTGCAGGATATTTAAATTGTAATGTTTCGCTAGCACTTTAATAAAATGTACTTACAAATCTTGGCATCACAGTACATTTTATTAAACACACACAATTCATTTCCATTGGAAGAGGACATTCTCTTCCAATGGAAATATTTAAGGGATGCAAGCTAAAGAATTTGTGAAAGTAGGGGTACAGATTGCCATGACTGGACCAATGGGGCAAAATCTATTGTTGTAAGTCTCAGTTTTGTGAAAGTAGGGGTATCGATTGCCATGACTGGACCAATGGAGCAAAATCATTGTTGTAAGTCTCTAGAGTCTTCAGTTTTGAGAAGTATGGGGTTTAATGCCAGCTAACCGTAACCCATACTCCTTAACACTTTGAATACCAATTCAGCTCTTCCAGTTTTCCATACAAAATACCTAACAGACAGTTAACAACTGTTTCATATGCTTCCCCGCTCAAGAGAGGATATTATTGTAGAGATCAGTAATTCCAAAAATTAGGGTGTTGTCACTTACTGACATAGTTGTGTTGACTTCAGAGGGAGAAAATGTGGTAATTCTGGTGACATATACTATCTGAGAGATACTACTCTAGGAACAAAGGGATTATCTTCTATAGTACTGCACGGAAAAAAGAAACATACACAGTACACACCTCAAGTTGGGTAGGCTATGTTATTCTGAAGTAGCTAGCTTAAAACCTTGTTAGTAGTTGCACCTTGGTAGTTAAAGTTTGAAACTTAACTAGTGATCTCTCACTTATGCGCTGACGCAGGGGACAGTGAGAAAAACTTGTATAAGTGAGAGACGCGCATAAGCGAACATGAAAGATCAATCATGCATAAAGTATTGATTATGAAACACTTTCCAGCTTCAATGCAATTTCATTTAAACATCTCTAAAATGCGATACATTCCTCTAATATTTTAAAAATTATCACAATACTATATTAATTTATTATATTTGAAAACTTAAAACTTCATCGAAAAAAATGAACTTCATTCAAATGACGGCATTGAAATATAAATTGTCTGGTTTAAACATCTCTAAAATACGATACATTCCTCGGTAATATTTTTAAAATCATCATAATATTACAATAATTTATTATA
The DNA here is from genome assembly GCA_951213105.1 of Amaurobius ferox. Lineage (NCBI taxonomy): Eukaryota > Metazoa > Arthropoda > Arachnida > Araneae > Amaurobiidae > Amaurobius > Amaurobius ferox. Next base: position 125,497,166 of record OX578150.1, on the reverse strand, counting down.
TTTGAAAACTTCATCGAAAACAACTGAAATTTATTCAAATGACGTCATCGAAATATAACTCGCCAGGCTCTCTCTATAAAAGCAGCATTTCATTCATAAACATTTTTCCATTCATTTCATTCATCACAATACTGTAATAATTTATTTTATTTAAAAACTTAAAACCATGGAGGTACAAGTAATTAAACTCTATTTTTAAAACTTCATCAAAAAAATCGTCCTTCTCTCTGTAAAATCAATGAATATTTCATTCATATCAGCTATATTGCAGACTGCATGAGCTAAATAATTTTGCGTTAAAGAAATGCAGCAATTCTTATACAACTCATTCTACATGCCAACGGCCCTACTGTGAACACCGGTTCTCATTAGATCACTGAAGTCAAGTAGCATCGGGCACGGTTAGTACTTGGGTGGATGACCAACGGGGAACACTGTGTGCTGTTGGCACATTTCGGGCACGGTAGCCCGGTGGTTTGCGTGCTGAATTTGCACTCTGCCACAACTGCCGCCATGTTCATGTGAAGTACGATCACTTTAAACATGTGGATCGGTAATTCCTTCCAAGAGGTTGGTGGTAGGGGAAGGAGGGTACGGTCCCTGTGGATGCCTCCCCCACTGGGTTCCGGTCTAAATTGGGTAGCACTTCCCAGCCGTCCAAACTGTTACCTTGCACCTTTCTGGTAGGTCGGACGGTCTGGGTCTCAACAATAAGAACAACTCATTCTACATATTTTGCTGTTTACATTTTCCATAAGTGAAAAGTAGGCTTCGTTGTAGAAATAATCAAATTTGGATGATCATTTAAACTTAAATATATTGCATTTGCGTTGTTTCAATATGTAGATGCACAGAATTTAAGCAAAAATAAAGCGGTTTTAGGATGGAACTTTAAAAATCACGATTTTGACACAAGATGGGTGCCATATTTTATTTTGAAGTGGGTCACTTGATCTCTTCATATAATGGTCACGTGATCGCTTCATATAAAAGGTGTAATTATTATTTTAATTTTTATTTATAAAACTACTGAATATATCTTGCTGAAATTTTTTTTATATATTTTATGGGATAATTAAATATTTCATAAAATTTTCGAAGCAATTTGTGAATTCTAAATCCACTTAAAAAATGTTTGAAAAATTAGGTCCCATAGGGTTCAATGTATTTCATTTTTTCAACCCATTTTCAATCCAAAACTAATTGGGTGATATTATTCATTTATATTCCCATAGGTCCCACAGACCGTCTGAACAACATACTAAAATTTAATTTCGATTAAGTCATTTTTACTGCAGTTATCGTGCTAACGGACAGATAGATAGACAGACAGAATGAACAAAGTTATAAACACTTTTCAACTTTGTTGTAAAGTGTTAAAAGCCACAAAAGGGAGCTTAAAAGTGAAACATCAATACATTGTACTACATTGTATTGTTAATTAATACTATGTATACACTACTGAAAAATGTAAATAAGATTAGTTTCAAAATGCAATGAATTTATTTTTTAACGAATTACTATTTTTTTAAGAACACATAGAAAATGGAAATGCTTACACGCTTAAATTTCATTTTACTCCTATTACTGCTTTCTCACAAAATAATTTACAATCGAGGATTGTTTTTGTTTTCATGAATTTTCAAAAAGAGTCTGTTCAAGTTCATCAAGACATGAAAAAGTTCCTTCACTTCCGGAATTGAACTGAAAATAGTCACACAGAGTTTCTAATGCTTCTAATGCTACTGTGTGAGTTGGAGGAACTTTTGCCGCATCTTCTTCATCATCGTCGTCCACCTCTTCATCATTGTCACCACCATTTATTTTAGCTGCAATGTCTCCAATTTCCCGCAATTGAGCTGTGATTAAATTTTCATCTACATCAATGAATTCGTTGAAAGTACAATTAGCGAGCGAGTCCACCAGATACAGTATGCCAATCTTTTTCGTTTATGTCATTTTCACAATTTAACTTTCATTTTCTGGCTTCTCACATTCATTTTCTGCTGGAAACGAAAATCCTGCTTTCATAAAGCAGCTTTTAATACACTTGTCAGTGATGTTTCTCCATGATGAGCACAACATATGAATTGAATCAAGGACGGTAACTTGCTTCAATTTGTCTTTCATTGCCCGTTTTGTTTCTAAAGCAGCCAGAAGTCAACGGATTAAAGTTGTTCTGTAGTGCACTTTCACACAACGAATGACACTCAGATCCAAAGGTTGAATGTTGCTTGTGCAATTCGCAGGAAAAAACACAACTTTCATGTTGAAAGTTGGAAGATCTTGTGGGTGAGCAGGACACTGCTCCATGAATAAGAGAACTTTCCGTTTTTCTTTTTCCATTTTCCTGTCGAATTTTTGAAGGAAATTCAAGAAAATGTGCGATGTCATCCACGCCTTTTTATTGCTAGTGTAGTCACAAGGAAGCTTCTTCACATTCTTAAAACAGTGAGGTTTGCAGGGTGGCCCCTCAACCTGGAAACCGGGAGAACCGGGAAAAGTCAGGGAACTTTAGAATGGTCAGGGAAAACCTGGAAAAGTCAGGGAATTTTGTGAAAATTCTGGAATTTTTTTTTTCTTACTAGTTAGTTGTCCATATAAAAACAGAACTACCCAGTTTGTATGCCATTTTTGAAAAATTTCGCCAAGTATTACGCCGTACTCGTAACTGCTAAATAAAGGTTACCATGTGCCCATTTGATTCCGTATAAAAGCAAAAATGCGGAGTTTGTGCGCCATTTTGGACAAATGTCGCAAAGTACAGAGATGCCAACCTTTACGGATTTTCCGTAGTTTGTACGGATTTTTACTTCATCTTACGGTTTTACGGACATTACTCCCAAAACTACGGAAAATCCCATGAAATCCATGCATCCTACCATTCAATTCATATTTCCTGCTTTGTTGAGAGTCCAAAATTATCAGTTTGCATCCATTTTCCTTTTCTAATGATTTCATATCAGAACAATAGACCTAATTTACTTTTATAGTGCGCGTAAAAATAAAGAAATATTTTACTAAACAAATTATATTTCGCTTAAATTATAAGATTGCGCAATTCAGTCCTTCTTTTCGGGCTTTGCTGAGAGTACACAATTGTCTTTTTCCATCCATCTCCATCCCCTTATTATTGCACATTAACTTGACTAAATTAGCTTATTTTCATATTTTGGTTGATTATAAAGGCTAATTTTTTAATTATTTTCATATAAATAATGCAATCGTGAAATTCAGTTTTTTTTTTCGCGGGCGTTCCGAGAGTAAGCAATTATCCTTTTCCATCGATCTCCATCTCCCTATTTTTGCACCTTAATTTGACTAAACTAGCTTATTTTCATATTTTGATTGATTATAAAGGCTAATTTTTTAATTATTTTCACATAAATAGTACGATCGTGAATTTTTTTTTTTTTTTTTCACGGGCGTTGTCGAGAGTACGCAATTATCCTTTTCCATCGATCTCCATCTCCCTATTGTAGCACATTAACTGGACTAAACAAGGTTATTTTCATATTTTGGTTGATTATAAAAGTTAATTTTTTAATTATTTCCACATAAATAGTACGATCGTGAAATTCAGTATTTTTTTCACGGGCGTTCCGAGAGTAAGCAATTATCCTTTTCCATCGATCTCCATCTCCCTATTTTTGCACATTAATTTGACTAAACTAGCTTATTTTCATATTTTGGTTGATTATAAAGTCTAATCTTTTAATTATTTTCATATAAATAGTACGATCGTGAAATACAGTCCCCCCTCCCCCTCAGGCGTTGCCGAGAGGACGATATTATCCTTTTCCATCGATCTCCATTTCCCTATTGTTGGACATTAACTTGACTAAACTAGCTTATTTTCATATTTTGGTTAAGTAAACAGGTTAATTTCTTAATTATTTTCACATAAATAGAGTGCCATTCAGTTGTAATTAACTCAGTTTGTTAGCAAGACTACATTTTGAACTTATTCTAAGGTTTTAAAATATATATTGTCAATATACGTAAAATCTTCTTACTTATAGTCGATGCGGTGTTACTGAAAACACTGAAAACTCCTGATTTTTCTACCGATGACCCCTTTCAGAGGTTGGCATTTCTGTACATTATATACATTTTACTATATTTTTTTCTATTTTAATGACTTTCTTTTGACATTGCTGAATTGACATTAATTATTTAATGGCTGTAGCTTGTTATAGTGTATTGTTATTGCATATCTTTAATGATCTCTGTCATTGCAAGCAATTTGCAATGCCCATTTTAAGGACATCAGTTTAAACTATTTCTTTTATTGCCTTCAATGAAAACCATTAAATTCTTTTAAAGATTTCAGTAGTCCAATTTTACTGCATTTACATGTATTTTTATTAAAAATGTCAAAATTTATTTGTAAAAACAAAAAAAATATGTGTATTTTTTTCTCCTGATTTAATATAACTTTTTTTGTATAGTGCAGTTAAATTGTTAATATTCTTTAATCAAATTTGTAATTAAATAGGGGCGTGCACGCGTTTTATGTTAAAATTACTGGTCTGGAATTTCTTTTCAATTCACCTGGAAAACCTGGAAAAGTCAGGGAATTTCAATATGTCCGAAGAGTGGCCACCCTGGGTTTGTTTGATTTGCCAATGACCAATGACGGGAATTTTTCCGAACCATCGGTGTTGCAACACAGCAAGACAGTTAGTCTTTCTTTACTTTTTTTCCCACCATGGCATGGTTCTCCCTTGAATGTTAAGGTTCTGTTGGGCATCATTTTATAAAAAAGACCAGTTTCGTCAGAATTGTAGATGTTTTTCGGTTCGTATCCGTTTACTAAAGTAGTCAAGTCTTCTTTCCATTGTTCTACCGTTCCTTCATTGACACCCGCACTTTCCCCAGAAAAAACACGAGTTGCCAAGCCATGCCTATTTTTGAATTTTTCAATCCATCCATGTGATGCAAAACAGTTTTCCATTTCAAAACTCTTTGATAACTGTATGGCCTTCACCCTTAGAAGCTTAACGTTAACAGGAATGCTCGAGGCACGAGCTTCTTTAAACCATAGCACCAAAACTTTCTCAAATTCTTTATACTTTCCGCCTTGAATTCTGTTTCTTTTCTTCAACTGAATTACACATTCTCGATGAGCTACTATTATCGTCTCCCGATTTTTAAAAATCCCTCTTAATGTCGATTCTGGGCCATTGAAATGCTCCGCTAAAGCTTTTTTCGAGGTGCAAGGATTTTCATCGAATTTTTTAATAACATCCATTTTAAACGAAAGAGACAATTTCATTTTTTTCACCATTTTAAAATGTAACCATCTAACAAAAACTCAAAAGATTGTTCTTTCATTAGCGATTAATGCCACATGGTACGTACCATACTAACCTCTCTAATTGGCTGCGACTTTTACTGACGTCAATCACAAGAACCCCCCATGTACATCCCTGTGTATAAGGTAGAGGAATGTGTTCCTGAAATCTGAACAATAGGGGAAGGGCGAGGGAATGCATTCTTAGAAGCAGAACAAAAAAGGTAAAATTCTTGCGATAAGCAACGCCTGACTACTTGAGGAACCTACTTTTTGAACTGAGAATTTTTTTTTTGCGACGGACATAAGTGAGGGGTGCTTTTTTTAGTGCGGTACAAAATGAATAAGAGTTATCATTGTTTTCCTATATCCCTGGCCGGGAATGCAGATAAAATGCACATAAGTGAAAAACGTGCATAAAAAAGAGCGTGTATAAGTGAGGGATCACTGTATGTCCAAGCATGTGTATTCCTTTTCCTCATTACCAATTCCCATATCAATAGTATAGACATCATAAGTTCGCAACTTCATTGGAAAATAGAAGATTTGAGTTGGGTTCTTTACTGGTTTTTTCAATTTCATCTTCATGTTTTAAAAGAACAAGATTTAAAATTTAGCTTTAAAAGTGATCATGTGATTTGGCATTAATGAGAAAATTGTGATTCGATATCCAATAGGGGGAGATTGATCCCCTGACACCCCTCCCCACTTCCTGCTCTACTACACACAGTCATTCTCTTAATTATTGTTCAAGATTAGTAAAAGCTTTTTTTGTTGCATAAAAAAGTAAAAAATTTTTAACCATCTTCATTTTGCCATTATTTTTCCTTTATAGATATTCTTGAACTCATGGCATCTTTTAATGATGTAGTGACTGTCTGTTCAGGTGACGAATCTGATGAAATAGAAATCATCAAGGAACTCAAAGTAAGTATGGAAGATCACAGATGCGACTTATGTTGTGAAGGTGAATTTTTAGTTGATCGGTTGCTACGCTTTGGTGGCTTAATAAATGCTAAATACCGATATGTCTGTGATAAATGTGATAAGAATTTTATCCATAAATGTGAACTTACTAAGCATTTTCCTAAATGTCCTGGTCCTGTTTTTAATCTGAATACAGCTGCATCTGAGAATATATCATCTACTAAAGAACAGCCTAGTGTTACCTTAAATTGTTCAACTTGCAATCAAACTTTTAAAAGCCAAAGAGGATTATCAAGGCACAGGAGTGTTAAACACAGCAATTTCACTCATACATGTGAGATATGTAAAAAAGTTTTTTCTAATTTTGTATCATTTAATCATCATTGTTTTCAGCATGAGAGAGCGAAAAAGTTTCAGTATGTGTGTTCTACATGCAACAAGAGATTTTTTAGGAATAAAAGTCTTCAGAAGCATCAAATGAATCATAAAGGATAATGAATGTGTGCCCATGCTAACATATTTTAATACACTGATATAATTTCAGTCAAATTAAAGAAATTTAAATCTTGCATTATTTTTTTTATAAAAATCTGTTTATATCATGTTATATTTATTAGTTGGACCACTATTTCACCAATGGTGTATTGAGTATTGAGATGTTGATTGGTTAACAGCTTATGTGAAATGTACCTCATTGTTTTTGTAAATAAATTTCTCTGCATAAAGGTTATTATTTAAAGAAAATATATTCACCAGTTTTTAATATTTGAATTTAACACTCTATGAACTTCCTCACTCATTGATAATATGTGGAATGTGTATTTTTATTATAGTAAACCACTTATGGTGAGTTAAATGTAATAATTGTTTAAATAATTTTGTTGCAATAATATTGTCTTCTATAGATATCCATTGGTAGAAAGCCCAGACCACACGACCAACCCAAAGGCTTATGGTAGCTTTCTGTGTGGCCGAGATATCCATTGGTGTACCACTAAGTCATAGCGAACAGTTTTATCATAATCTATATATATCAGTTCCATAGCTGCCAACTTTTCTGGATTTAATGGGAGATACTCGATTTTCAATGAAAATGCTTGTACTTTTGTTTTCTTTAGAGTTTCTTACAGTTGAGATTCTCCAATAAATTTTTTGCCAAAGAGAATGTTGGCCCACTATTAATTTATTTCATCTAACTTTTCATCTGTGCATAACTTCATCACTTTTACTTTGCTGTAAGACATTACTCAATAGGCTCACTATGAACATTTTTAAGGCATCGGCTACGCAGGAGCACAAAAAATAGGGAGCATTATTAAAGCTATAGTTTTTAAAGTAAATAAATTAAACTTTAATATTTTATCAACTTATAATTTTTTAGTTATTTAAATTATTTTGTAAAATCTTATATTATGTGTATATTTAAAAGAACTTTTACAATTACTAAAACACCTTTTAGACCCCCCCCCCCCCTCTACCAAATTGATTTCATTAAAGTCTATCCTTGATTCAATTTTATGGTGTGGCCCTGCTTTTTCTCATAAGAAAATTGGAATAACAATTAGACTTTTAGATACTAAAATATAACTGCTGCATGAACATAAAGCCAACTGCTTCATTAATGTTAAAACACAAACTGTTGGATTGATACTGGACATAGTTGCAGTATAATTAATTCAATAGTGCCTTCATTTGAAAAATATAAATTTTTGCATTAACATGCTAAAACTCTGTGCCATTACCTTCTAAAAATTTGGATTATACTTAGTAAAGGAGCACCAAAAATTTTTATGCTTAAGATCTTAAATGGTCTTAACTCAACCCTTCTTTGCTGATACTTACTGCTATAAATATTATTTTTTCATTCTAACCCTAATATAAACCAATTTTCAGCCATGATTATATCAGCAAAATATTGTCAAAATTCTTTTTACATTGTTAGTGATGAAAGTAATTGCCTTTTCTCTCATCTTTCCATCTCAGGGAAGTTAATAAGCAATGATTGTATGTTGCTATTAATCCAAAAGAATTCATGTGTAGTTTTAAAGTATTTTAATTGAAAGTTGAAATATGCCTGCTTAAAACAAAAAATGAAAAACTTGCTATGCAGGCTTAATATACATTCTAAATAAGTGTGTACACATAGGCTTCTGTTTCACACCTGCTGCCTGGTCATAATACGCCGCCTTTGGCCCATGCGGGTTGCAACAGCTGCTACGTGACTGCACTACACCCTAAATATATGGTGTGTACTGCCTGCACAGCCTTCATTAGCTCAAGCTGAAAATAGTCTTTAAAGCAAAACTCTAGCATAATTAGAAGCTGAGATATGATCAAATTAGTGAAATGCTTAAAATTGTACAGGGTGATAGTTAATAAAATATAATCTCAGGGATCAGTAACCTATTCAGTTTTATTAATGGAGAATGCTAAACTTGCTTAAAATCAACACTACTTTATTAATTATTGAAAATACTTGCAATCACAAAAGGGAAAATAGTGTGATAGCAAAAGATGCAAAATGAAGCTTGACTTGAGTATAATCAGCACTTAAATAAATATATATTAAAATAAGACAAAGAAAACCTGTCTGAAATTCTCACATTGTTAACATAGCAACTGCCACATGAAAGAAGCCCTATTATATTGCAAAAGTTAAGATTAAATAGTCAACATTTATGGATCTACTTAAAAATTCAGAAATGAGTTTACTCATGTTAATTACAATTAATTATTTTTGTTTTACATTCGAATGTTAAGATATCACTTCATATGCATAAAAAAAAAATTAGAATGTGAATCTTCAATTCATGAATGGACGAATTCAAAAAAGCTTTTGTTAAATTGTGTTTTGTGATTCTAAGATATTTTCAAAAATTAATTTAAAATGAACTTACTTACAGATTCTGCTCAAAGTTTGTTTGAAAGTGTGTTTTTCGATCATTTTTCTAGTGTGAAGATGGAATTCTGGGATAATATTTTTAGTCGTTGAGGAACCGATTTGTGTGGAAATTGTCAAAAATTGTGCTTCATAAAAGAATTAAAAACATTTAATTTTTTTTAATCACTTCGAGGTATTACATAGCCTGACCTGAACTATCAGAGACCAAATTCCTGTGAGGTCAGTGAGTATCCTACCAAAAAATTTTTTGACGTGTAAAAGATATTTTTCTCATACATATAGAAGACAGTTTCAATCTTAATGTGAGCTATAATTTTAATAAACATTTATTCCTCTGTGTGCTGAAGAAAATTCCTATTTTTCCCTGTTATAATGTACATTCTACACACAAGCTGATTGAGTGCCAAAAAAAAAAATACTCTGCTCTCTAGGGGAGAGTGGGACAGAACCGGGATGCTAATGGTTTTTGAGAGATTAAGAAGCTCCAGAACATGAAATTCTGCTAACAACAGTACAGCTGTCTTGAAATGGTTCCCCTCTGTAGATAAATGCCCTTTGTTATAAAAAAAATTTAAATATTATGACCCCAAACATGATTTTTCAAAAGTTTCCCAAATGTAACATTTTTTCAGAGAGTGGGGCAAAACCGGGTAGTTATAAAATAAATTACAAAAAAGAGATTTTCAAATGATTTTCTGTATTTTAGACGCTATAGAAATATAATATATACAGATATAATAAAAGACGATATCAGCACCTGATTTCAGTTAATTACAGTTAGTTATGTTGGTGCAGACTAACTAATCTCTCTTAACTTTTTCACTTGTTTTTTTGAACCAGAATAACTCTGAGACATTTAACCTCTCTGATCCGTAAACAAAGGCAAACTGTTTGAAAATGGCCCAGAACAAGATGTCATGCACCAGGTGACAGATAGCAGTACCTGTCGATAGGATGCAAAGTTACCCGGTTTTACCCCCACTCTCCCCTACTGAATTTTTATCTGTTGGCAGATGTGCCATTGATGTTGGCAGATGTGCCATTGTGATACTCATACAGTGTACTACTTGTTTTTAAAATATTGTTATACAGTTACGTTTCCAAATTTAAATTATTCATGCATAACCAAGTGCAATGCTTTCAAAGCTCTGGAAAATTGTAACAAAAATTATGAATAAAAATTGATAAAACTTGTTGAAAATATATCTGGTGTTAGGCTCAACTGTACTCACTTTTTACTTTTAATGTATATGCTTATTCCATAATGTTCAGGTCTATTCTTATAACAAAAAGTGATCAACTAATCCTCCCTCACCTCATTTCCTCACAACTCTTAAATTTCTTACTACAGACTGCACAGACAGATAAACACACATACACAGACTTCTTTTATTATGTAAGACTAGTAGAAAATGTACGTGATTAACTGATCCTCCCTCACCTCATAGCCTCACAACACTTACATTTCTTACTACAGACTGCACAGACAAACACACACACAGACTTCTTTTATTATGTAAGACTAGAAGATGTACGTGATCAACTGATCCTCCCTCACGTCATGGCCTCACGATACTTAGATTTCTTATTACAGACTGCACAGACAGATAAACACACACATACACAGACAGATAAACACACACATATACAGACTTCTTCTTTTATTATGTAAGACTAGAAAATGTACGTGATCAACTGATCCTCCCTCACCTCATGGCCTCATGATGCTTAGATTTCTTACTACAGACTGCACAGACAGATAAACATACACAGACTTCTTTTACTATGTAAGACTAGAAAATGTACACGATCAACTGATCCTCCCTCACCTCATGACCTTACGACACTTAAGATTTCTTACTACAGAATGCACAGACAGATAAACACACACACAAATACATACAGAGACTTCTTTTATTATGTAAGACTAAAAAATGTACGTGGTCAACTGATTCTCCCTCACCTCATGGCCTCACGGATTTCTTACTACAGACTGCACAGACAGATAAACACAGACTTTTTCTTTTATTATGTCAGACTAGAAAATGTACCTGGCTTTGTCCGGGAGTTAAGCAGGAGTAAATCAAATTCATTAATCTAAAAAGATTACTAAATAAATTTAATTCATGTAAGTAACAGTGAAAATTGCATACAATCTGTTTACACCGGAGCAACAATTCCACCCAAAATCAGAAATTATATCCTTACCTCAACGAATATCGAAACCCATTTTGACTTCGCATGAGAATATGAAATAAAAAAGACAATGCATGATACGACCTCATTCAAAATGAAAAATTATGTCCTTATAAACATCAAACCCCATTTTGACTACTCATAAAAACATGAATGAAACGCAAAGTGTGTGATACTACCCCATACCCAAATTATCCCTTTTTCCTTACCTTTAAAATGCCTCTGATTCCGTGCAACTAAGCAAAAATAAATAAATTTAAACGGAAATCCTTTCTTTAAGCACATACCATCGAAACGAAGGGTGAGGCAAAACCTTGTCCCCTGTCTATGGTAGACAACTTAGGGTATCAAAAATCTTACAGATTCGCTCGCTTAATAAATCATAAAAATTAAAATTGCTTATAGAATCGAAAAAAAAAAAATTCTTTGTTAGAATCCGAAGATATATATATAAAGAAATTTTGCAAAACTATAAAATTGAGCCCATCTTAGTTTTTCAAATGTAGCAAAGAAAGTTTCACTTAACCTAAAAAATGCAAATTTTGATATATTTAAAAACATATATATATATATCAAGGAATTGTTCTACAGATTCAGTTCAAGCACAGAACATTCTTTAATCTTTCCATTAGTGTCAAGATGGAAACACTGTGATAATAATTTAGGTACTTAAGGAATCAATTTGTGTAAAAATGATAGAACATAAAATAACTAAAAAACTACTTCAAATATTAAAACAAGAAAGACCAATCATGCATAAAGCACTGATTATGAGACACTTACCAACTGCAATGCAATTTTATTTAAACATCTCTAATATGTGATACATTCAGCAGTAACATTTTAAAAATTAACATAATACTACAATAATTTATTATATTTGAAAACTTAAAACTTCATTGAAAAAAAAATGAACTTTATTCAAATGACGTCATTGAAATATAAATCACCTGGCTCTCTATGAAAAAGCAATAAATATTTCATTCATACACTTTTTTCCATTCCTTTCATTCATCACAATACTACAATATTTTATTTTACTTAATAACTTAAAACCATGAAGGTAAAAGTAATTTAACTCTATGCTTAAAACTTGTAGTACAATAGACCTCTGGTCGATGTGCTGGGCTCTTTCTGAGCCACCCTCCTTCATTTCATTCATTCATTCATGCTTAAAACTTCATCGAAAAAGTCTACTATAACATCGTCTGCGCCTGTATGTAAAATTAATGAATATTTCATTCATATCAGCTATATTGCAGACTACAGAGCTAAATAATTTTGCATTAAAGAAATTCAGCAATTCTTATACAACTTATCTTACACCTTCATGTGTTTACATTTTTCCATAAGTGAAAATTAAGCTTCGTTGTAGAAATAATCAAAGTTTGATGATCATTTAAACTTAAATTTATTCTAATTGTATTGTTTCAGAATACAGATGCACGGAAATTAAGCAAAAATAAAGCGGTTTTAGGATGGATACAACATTAAATATAAATTAAAAAGAACTTTAAAAATCACGATTTTAACACAAGATGGATGCCATATTTTATTTTGAAGTGTGTTATGTGATCTCTTCATATAATGGGTGTAATTATTATTTTAATTTTTATTTAAAAAACTGCCAAGCATATTTTGCTCAAAATGTTTTAATATATTTTATGGGATAATTTGAATATTTCCTAAAAATTTCAAACCAATTTGTGAATTTTAAATTCGTTTAAAGAATGTTTGAAAAATTAGGTTCCATAGGGTTCAATGTATTTCAATTTTTCAACCCGGGTTCAATCCAAAACTAATAGGGTGATATTATTCATTTTTATTCCCATAGGTTCCACAGACCGTCTGAACAACATACTAAAATTTCATTTTGATAAAGTCATTTTTACGGCAGTTATCATGCAAACGGACAAACAGACAGAATGAACAAAGTCATAAACACTTTTCAACTATATTGTAAAGTGTTAATAAAAAAAAATTCCAAGGTGCACCTTCCTGGGTCCTGAAGTAACTGTATACCAAATTTCATGGCTGTATGATGCTTAGAGTTTCTGCTTCAGACCACACAGACATCTTTTATTATGTAAAACTGAAATGAATTATCTGGTGGTGCCTGGGTCGTAAATAAATGAATGCTATTACTCAAATAACACCAAAATTACTCAATTTTCCTCAAATCCTAAACTGTCACCAAATTCCCATACACGCTATGCAAAGAATAAATAAATAAAAGATCTCTAGGAGAGGAACTTTTAAATATATTTGCTGATAGATGGTGATCAGCTATGAAGGAAGAATGGCAATGGGAGAAAATGATTAAAAAATATTAACAGTTTGCTTGCTTTCAAAATTTGTAATTACTGAATGGATGGGTTCAGGAATTTTTTTTAATGTTTTGGAGCAGTGTGTAATAGTTAATTGTTGCTATTAAATTTTAAACATTGGATTGCAAGTTAATTTTTTTATATCTCAATATAAAAATTGGGGAGGTTTTAAACAGATGAAAAGTATACATGGTGTCCCACAAAAGTGAACAGTGGAAGACCCAGACCACTCGACTCACCCTAAGATTTGAGTAGAAAAAGTGAACAGTGGAAGATTTTTGAACCATTGGTTGTAGACCCATAGTTCCGATTGCAAAGATGCTTTAAATAAGGAAGTTATGAAATAGTAATTTAACTTCCTAACTTTTAAACACTGTACCATATTTTTGTAAAAAGTTAAGACTTTTTATACAGCCTGTCTATCCATAAAAAGCCAAATTACAAAAATGTTGGCAATACTTCATTTAGTCAAAGAGAAAAAAATTGGTTCTTAAAAGTTCAAATTTAGGACAACATAAATGTCAAACTTCCTCACTTACACCATTTTGTTGTGAGTTTAATACTCTTTTAATCATCAAAATTCATGAATCCAGGGGCTGTATTAGTTAAAAATTATTTTAACACAAATAACATAAATAAAGGAGATTATTGTGATTTTGCCGGTCTGTCAGATATCTTTCTGACAAAATCTATAGGAAAATAAGCATGCCTTTTAAGTTTTGAAACCAACTAGGATAATTTAAAACTACTTTTTCAGTAGACTCAATAAGTTTCGAAGATATTTTGGTCACTCCACTTTTATCACCAAAATAAGAGCTTTTATAGACTAACCTGTAAGAACTCTCATGCGGTACAGCAGGTGGAGGGTTTGGGTAGACCGAGGAAGATCTTATTCAGTACTTATGGCCCAGACACTCATGATATGGATAGGACGAGAAATAGGCTAAAATATATATTTCATAATTTTCCGTTCACTGACTTCCTTAGCCATATTGATGATGAAACAGACCTGTTGATTGCAATCTACATACCAGCTACAGAATAAAATCTTCAGAAAGATGCTGGCTTTACGGAAACAGCAATGGCATTCCCTTACTGTATCACTAAGAGATTGGTTCCATTCACTGTAAATCAAAATCATCCCACATTTGGCATTACCAAACAACGCCATGATTTAAACTCTAGGTGGCAGAGTTACTTCAATGCTAAAATACAAACTATGAATCGACATAGCTTAGTCTGCATAAAATAAATTTGAAATGGGTAAAGACAGAAATAATATGCCATATGATTTTTTTATGATATATTAACTGTGTTTACAATATTTTACACTAGATGGCAATAGTAGTCCTACAAACAAAATTATATCAGAGGCAGTATTTCGTAAACGAGCGTAAAATAAATGCAGTTTTGTTGGGATTTCTTTCTCATACAAAGCAATGGAGGCCTCAAATGCTTTCAATCTTATTTCAGCAAAACGTAAGTTATCTTACACCCTGCAAAAAAGAGCCAACTAGGCGATGTATTGTATGTTATGCTTCCAATAAAACTGGCAAGAAGCTTAGGAAAGAAACCAGGACATGGTGTCCAGACTGTGAAGTTGCTCGTTGTTATATTCCATGTTTTAAAATTTATCATACCAAGAGGAACTATTAAAAATTGGAATTGCATGTTTTTTTATTTACTTATTTGTTATTATACATGTTTATTTACTTATCTGTTATTATACATGTTTATTTACTTAATACTATAACACCTTCTCATTCAACCCACAATCAATGGGGAAAAGACACGCTTAAAGGGTTAAAGCATTTGTACAAGCAATGCTTAGCAAGCAATGCTTAGATTTCCCACTACAGACATCTTCCTTTATTATCTAAGATATATATGTATGTACAGGGTCTTTCAGGAAGGACGCCCTAATTTTGAAATTACATAACTGCGAAACAGTGATAGACAGAAAGATGAAACAAGTGATAAGTTGGATAGACAGATCTGGAATTTTAAATACATCGATTTGCAAAATTAGTTACAAGATTGGCTAACAGAGGGTGCTGCAAGCACAGTGAGCATTAAATAGTGCTCAGAAGTATAGAACGCTCAGTCTCCATACTCCCCAGATCTCTATCCATGCGACTTTTTTCTTTGGGGCCATTTGAAGGACACTGTTTACAGTAAGAATCCTCAAACGTTGAAACAGCTTGAACAGTTCATCGGTGAAGCATGTGCATCCATTTCAATAGAGACATTGCAGAAGGTGGCTTAAAACTTCGCCCATCGCTTGCGTCATGTTACTGCTACACACAGTGGCTATATCGAATCCATTTTAACGTGACTTTACCCCTGTTTACGAAAAACAATCTCACCCACTATTTAAAGGACATTGCACTGAGACTGCAGCGCCCTCTGTTAGCTAATCTTGTAACTAATTTTGCAAACCGGTGTATTTAAAATTCCAGACCTATCTATCCAACATACCACTTGTTTCATCTTTCTGTCTATCAATGTTTCGCAGTTATGTCATTTCAAAGTTAGGGAGTCCTTTCTGAAAGACTCTGTATGTACTATATATATCTTACATAATAAAAGATGTCTGTGTATGCACTCTGTAGTACAAAATGAAATGATCATGAAATTTGGCACACTTCTCAACATACACAGGTGCACTTTAGCATTATTATTTTTAATTTCACATTAGTTTTTAACACTTTACAACAAAGTTGAAAAGTGCTTATGACTTTGTTCATTCTGTCTGTCTGTCCGTTAGCACGATAACTGCCGTAAAAATGACTTAATCAAAATGAAATTTTAGTATGTTGTTCAGACGGTCTATAGGACCTATGGGAATATAAATGAATAATATCACCCAATTAGTTTTGGATTGAACCCGGGTTGAAAAAATGGAATACATTGAGCCCTATGGGACCTAATTTTTCAAGCATTTTTTAAGCGGATTTAAAATTCACAAATTACTTGGAAAATTTTAGGCAATATTCAAATTGTTCCATAAAATATATAAAAAAAAATTCAGCGAAATATATTCAGTTGTTTTTTAAATAAAAATTAAAATAATAATAACACCTCTTATATGAAGCGATCACGTGTCCATGATATGAAACGATCACATGACCTACTTCAAAATGATATATGGCATCCATCTTGTGTCAAAATCGTGATTTTTAAAGTTCTTTTTAATTCATTTCAGTGTTGTATCCGTCCTAAAACTACTTTATTTTTGTCTAAATTCTGTGCATCTACATACTGAAACAACGCAATGACAATATATTTCAGTTTAAATGCCCTTCCAAATTTCATTATTTCTACTATTAAGCCTATTTTTCACCTATGTAAAATGTAAACAGCAAAATATGTAGAATGAGTTGTATTAGAATCGCTGTAATTCTTTAACACAAAGTCATTTAGTCCATGGAGTCTGCTTAGCTGATATGAATGAAATATTCATTGATTTTAGAAAGAGAAGGACGATATTTTTCGATGAAGTTTTACGCATTGAGTTTACTTACTTGCAGCTCAATGGTCTTAATTTTTAAATAAAATAAATTATTATAGTATTGTGATGAATGACATGAATGGGGGAATTATTTATGAATGAAATGTTGCTTTTATAGAGAGAGCTAGGCGTGTTATTTTTTTATGACGTCATTTGAATGAATTTCAGTTGTTTTCGATGATGTTTTCAAATATAATAAATTATCGTAGTATTATGATAATTCTAAAATTATTACCGAGGAATGTATCACATTTTAGAGATGTTTAAACCAGGCAATTTATACTTTAATGCCGTCATTTGAATGAAGTTAATTTTTTTCGATGAAGGTTTAAGGTGTCAAATATAATAAATTAATGTAGTATTGTGATAAGTTTTAAAATATTACCGAGGAATGTATTGCATTTTCGACTTTTTTAAATAAAATTGCATTGAAGTTGGAAAGTGTTTCATAATCAATGCTTTAAGCATGATTGATCTTTCTTGTTTTGTTATTTTATGTTTTAGCGTGATATTTACACATCAATTCCTTAGTGGCCTAAAATATTATCACACAGTTTCCATCTTGACACCATCCGAAGGATCGAAAAATTCTCTTTCAGACAAACTTGGGAGTCCATATGATGAATAGAGAAATTTTAATGAATTTTTTAAAAATGTATATTTTTTGTACATTTTAAACCACTCCGATTTTTTATATTATGATATATTAAAATTGATGTGCCATCCAACATTCATTTTTTTTTTCAGCGGCTGCTTAAAATATCACGAAATACTCCAGAAAAAAATTTCATAAATCCATCCATTGATTAATTATAAATTTTTTATCCAAGGTATGCCTTTGATTTTTTGAACAAATCTTGCAGGTTGCAGATACTCTGTGAAGTTAAATTAAAGGTTGTAGAAAATAATATATTTTTACTCGTTTCATATAATCTAAAAAGTAATCATATTTGTTTATAATTGAATTTTTTTCTTTTGTGCTAGTTTTTTTAAATAGAAGTCTTAACAATTTTGGTTGTAACATTTTGAAGACTTAACAAATGTAATTGCATAGAAAATTTATGTTAAATGATCAGTGAAAAAGAGATACCCATTTCATATAGTCTAACCTGACTGTAAAAATATTTATGTAGAATTTTTAAAAAATTGTAAATAAAGACTGAGAATATTGAGATAGAATGTTTATTTTTTGTGTATTTCTAATTTATGGTCTATATTGGCAATTGTTCAACAAATTAATGGGCTATTAAGTTAGCATATTCAAAAACTTTTCTTGGCTTAAATTATACTTAGGTTAAGAATATCTTTGAGCTGCTCTGCTTACATTCTCATCATTTCTATAAACTAGAGCTCTTTTAACATATGCTGATATATATAGAGCTCTTTTAACCCAGGCTGATATACAGGGTGTCCCAAAAACACTGACCTCGAATTTTATTCCTTAAACATTGATCTTAGACATATACAGGGTGCCTCATCAAGACCGCCCAAACTCAGCCAGATTCCTTGCTTGGAATACATAAAAATTGGCCAAAGAACTGTACCTCTACGACCTATAGTTTTCGAGAAAAATGCGAGAGAAAAGTAAGACATCATATCCGGTGTACGAAAAATCAACTTTATTGTAAACATGAACATCAGTATTTGCATATGTTTACATAGGAAGATGTTCAAAATGTCCACCGTGCATATTGAGGCATGCATTGTTAGAAAACTTAATGTAAACAAGCAATACATACATCGGTTGAAGTACTGTCAAAATCCCAAAAATTACTTTGTTCTGATTGGCTATCACTTTGAGATAGCTTGTCAATAAGTTTTAACCCCATGTTCCGTATTCCTGCAAATTGAGACGTCAGCATCCAGAATATGCTAATTTCTACTTCATCCAATTAGAAATTGGCATACTCCGGAAATATTAACTTCTACTTCTATGACTTAGCACTATTAAAACTTGTGGATGTGTCGGTAGAGAGATCATCATGGTTTGTAATGGTATGACATGGATTGTTGTATGGTGATGTTGTGATATGATTATACGATGTTATACTATGTATTACTGGTATATTAGAGTTGCTGCTATTGCTAATTTTTAGTGTCCTACTAGCACTATGCATACTGTTATGTAAGCCTGTTTTGCATGTTTGCCGGTAAGCGGCAAAGTACAAGGCCAGTTTTGTTTAGGCCTTATTTTTGTCTGATGTTAAATTTTCAAGACAATGTCAGTTCAACTTTGTGTAGATACCGTATCAAAGCCAAGGATACGCGTATTATTTGTTATATTTGATGTTTCTTTCATGAAAATAAATTAAGTTATTTCACGTAAAGTCTAAGTGGGAATTTCCCCACTTTTCTTTCACTAAGTATGAATGTCCTGTGAGCCGTTCAGGCAGCAGATATGGTCTGATCATGCTATTTCCTAGTATGCCGGCCCTCACATTTACAGACCCATGGACCTGATGTCTCTGTGGGCAGATTGCATGAGGATTGGACTCTGACTACATATGTCTGTTGTGACTGTTGAAGACCCCATCACGTGTGAAGCATGCTTCATCCGTCCACAAGATATGTGCAATGAAAGCATTATCGGCTTCATGTTGTTGTTTCGAGACCCAGACCGTCCGACCTACCAGAAAGGTGTAAGGTAATCGTTTGGACGATCAGGAAGTGCCACCCAATTTAGACAGGAACCCAGTGGGGGAGGCATCCACAGGGACCGTACCCTCCTTCCCCTACCACCAACCTCTCGGAAGGACTTATGGACCCACATGTTTAACGTGATCGTACTTCTCATGAACACGGCGGCAGTTGTGGCAGCATGCAAATCCAGCGCACAAACCACCGGGCTACCGCACCTGAAATGTGCCAACAGCAAACCTGCCAACCTCTCAGAGCTAAAAAGCGTAACACGACGCACGCGATAATGTACGCACGGTATATTTCAGCTATGTAAATTCTTGATAATCAAGCTGTAGGGATTTTTTTTCCTTACATCAAAATTCTATTAAGAAACCAATTAAATTATTACAATCCACAGCAAACATTTTTATGTTGTTAATTTTTAAATTAAACATTTTAAATTTAAATAAAAATATTAATTCTTTAGTAAAATGCATCAATATAAAATAATTAGAAAACTATAATGCACATCATGGATTTTTGCTTTCTATTAAAAAGAAAGGTAAGGACACAATTTTCGCACATTACAACATTAATAAATTTAACTTTTATTTAAACCAACATATGTGGCTGACTTTGCTTTTTTTAAAAACTATAGAAGAATAATTTTGCTGGAAACAAGGTCCAGACATACAGGATTTTGCAATCACAAGTGATTCAAGTGTTGAAGTGCTCAAAGAGCCTCTTACATCGGTTTTATTTTTCCTTACTAAACTAAAAACTCTTTAGCAAGAGGCATTCAGTGATGTGATTACAAAAAACTCTTTTGGAGCAGCAAATTTCTGGAATTGTAACAGTTTGTAGCAGGCAATATTTCGAAAATGTAGCAGTTCATAGCAGGCAATTATTCGAAATTGTAGCAGTTTGTAGCAAAATATTTTTCGAAATTGTAGCAGTTTGGTGAAACATATTTTTTTATTTTAACAGTTTGTCGTATATATAACAAGTAAATTCAAGACAATGAAGTTTTAAAAATCTAATTAACAGAATTTAAGTATAAACATTTTGAATTTTCAATTAACTTTTAATGAACTGAAATAATGTATAAATTACATTAATAAAAAATGCTTATTTTTTATTAAAAAAATCTATTTTCAATACATATTCTTTAATATAAAAAAAACTGCAATAAATAATTTTAGTAAAGATCTATAAAACATTTTAATATTGCAATAAATAATTTTTGAAAAAATATGAAAAAATAATTAAAAAAATAATTTTACAGATCTAAATAAATTTTATCACATTAAATAATTAGAAAAAAATCCAAATTAAAAACAATTGCAATAAAGAATTTTAAAATATATTTAAAAAAATTAAAATAAATAACTTAAGATCTAAAAATATTTTATTGCAGTAAATTTTTTTAAAAAGATCAAACAAAATGAAATAAAATATTTTAGGGGGAAAAAAAAATATTTAGAAAAAATATATAATTTTAGGAAAGATCTACAAAATTAAAAACTTAAATAATTTTTTTAAAAATCTAAAATAATTTAAGGGAAAATCTAAAGAAACGCAAAACATTTAAAGTATGCAATATTTTTCAAAAAGATACTGGTCCTTTATACTGCGCTAAAAAAAGAAATAACGCAAGAAAAAAAATAAAAATCATAAAATTAAAAATAAATATAGTGCAATAAAGAAATAATAAGAGAAATCCCCCATTAAATCAAAACGGAAATTTTATAAGTTAATCAAACTAAAGCATATAAATATTTCCTCAAAACTTTAATAAAATATTAAAAAATTCAGTAAACTTCCATTAATACGACGTAAAATTCCACGAGTTTTCCCTGCTGTCTGTATCAAAATTCTAGGTACTGCATATTGCTATTTTTAATGCCAATTTTAAAAAATAGCTTCAGATTTAATTGATACCGTGAATATCAATATAACCAGTGTAAAAAAAGCCATTCAAAATAACTTGAAATGTTTTATACAATTTTGTTTACATATACAGTACAACTTGGAAAATAAGGACCAGTCCGGACTTTACCAATTCCGGAATTTTCTAAATTATAGAATTTGGATTTTTTCTATTTTCAAATTTCATAAGAAAATTTAAAAAAATCTGTATCATTGTTCAAAATGATCCAAATTATAGCATGTTACCCTTTTGAAGGGTTTGAAAAAATATTTTGATTGATACCAAGTTTGATAATGTTCCCTATTAAAGTTGTTTTTTCGTACACCGGATATGACATCATACTTTTCTCTTGCATTTTTCTCAAACTATGGGTCATAGAAGTACAGTTCTTTGGCCAATTTTTATGTATTCCAAGCAAGGAATCGGGCTGTGCAGAGTTTGGGCGGTCTTGATGGGACACCCCCTATAAAGAATTACAAAGTTGCGTAAAAAAAGGTACAGAATTTTATGAAATCGATAAAAATTTTCAGGGGATTAAATTTGAAGAAATACAAAATTTTAATTTTTATACGGCATACAAAGAAATTTCCAATGAGTAAAATATGTCCCATACACTAATAAGGTGCTGCACAAAATTTCAGCATTTTATCATAAAATGTCCCTGAGATATGTTTAAACAAAGTTGGTGAGGGATTAATCACAAATTAAAATGTAAATGTTTACAGTAAGAGTGCAAATGACGCAACGCAGAAATGCATTCTGATGCTTTCTGATTTTAGTGCATAGCCAAATATATTTTTATTATACTTTATAAGTTTATATATTTCTGTTTCGGAGATTGCTCTAAATTTAGTAGTAGTTTTTTTTTTTTTGGTTAGTGCTGTTAATTATTCAAATTAATTATTAAAGTAATAAAAATATGTTTTAAATTACTTTTAACACAACTCTAGAAATGCTGTCAAAAATACCTTTATTTTTTATACAAAAATATCAACAGAGTTGAAAACAAATAACACACAAATCATTTATTTGAAAGAAATATAATTAGTCATTAATGGTAACATTTTATCACTGTTCACTTGTCATACACTGGTGTCCAAAAGTTATGCATAATTAGAAAAAATGCCATAAAATTCAAAATATAGGAAACTGGTCATTGAGTATACATAAAATCTGAAATAATTTTTTTTTTTTTTAAATAACTTGTTGTAAATAAGTAATGCATGGGGTATGATGTTTAAAATGGTGAAAAAAATTAAGAACTTACCAAAAGATTTATTCCCTAACTTAAATGCTTTAATATGGAATATGATTTAGTGATATGGAGTAGCAATAATTTTGTGGTGTTACTAAAATCCCTGTGGTCAAGGAATCACTTAGACCCAATCCAAAAAACCATGCCGCAAAAGGAGACCAGCAATCACCTCCTGATCGTTTCGAGAGCTGCCTTTCTGAGGCACCAATGTAATCAAGGATGCGAGGAAGATGCAATTAATCCATGATGATGTGAAAAAAATCGAGCTTCCATTTAGTGAAGTACCAGGAAAGCTGAATTCTGACTTGTTCTCAGAGGTGCCTGTTAACATTTAGCTGGGAATATGGAGTAGCCTTCACACCTTGGGTGACCCTGCCAGGAGAAAAACTCCAAACGTACTTCGCCCACTCCTCCCAGTGACACTCCCTTGCCACTTTGAGGCAGCTAACAGGATTTGAGGGGGAGGGGGGGGGGGATAATATGCAGTAATCTCACCAGAAATTTTGTTTTCTTGGGGGCATGTAGTCAAATATTCCTATTTTTTGGAACTTCAATGGTTCCTGGAGAGAGAGGAAGAGTTAGGACACTCAAATCTCCCTTGGCGATATCACTAGTGATATGTGGCCACTCTTCTGCAGCTTATTTATGCAAATTCATCCATTTGCTGTGTATGCAACATGTCAATAAAAAAAAAGTCCTAGTCAATGCAAGAAACATTCAGAAATGGACACACATTTCCATATTCCCTGTTTTGCATATTGCCATTCATTTTGTCCTTCTGAAATGAAAATGTTGATTGGTTTATGTGATAAACAGAACTACTCCAAATTTGTATGTGTTTTATGGTCTGAGACAAAGATAATTTTTTTAGGGGTATTCTTACTTCTTTCTTAAAATTTGAGAAGTAATTTTCAAAGTGGGGAGTATTTGAAAAAAAGTGTATAATTAATTTTCTTATATATTTCTAAAAATGACAACACTTATTATTAGCATATGTCTACAGATGTTTTCATGCTTTTATAGAGTGACTATTTTTTTTATTCCGAAGAGTGCTCGTTTTGTGTTTGAAATTGTATAGCATCTTTATGTTTTTGTTGTTCACAAATACAGATATATTTTATTTATAAATAGTTAATTTTATTACTATATTTATTAATAAAATATATTTATACTGTTTGTAAAGCAGTAAAGATTAATTTTATTGATAGACACCAAGATTACATAAGCATTATATAGTAACAAAAATTTATCACGTAAACGTGCTAAGGGGAAACAACTGAATGGCAGTATATTGAAACTTAAAAAGAGGTTTATTAATCTATCAATACAAATTTTATTATAGTAAACTTTTAACAATGGAATAGTATATAGTGGGGGTTAAAAATAATATATATATACACACACATATATATAGCAATTAAAGTATAAGAAAATAGGAAAACTTGTAAAAAAAAAAATTACATATTTAAAATAAATATGTATATTTTTATGCACTGGTAAAATTTCAAGAAGCAAGCAAGTATTTTGGAATGTATCAGAAATGTAATTATGCATTTTGGCAACCTTGTCTGCAAAAGTATTTTCATAATTTTCCTGCACATTTTCTATGAACAACTTCTTTTATTTAATTATGCATCACTTTTAGACATCAGTGTACTAATTCATTGAAATTGGTTAGATCAACTAATGTTCAAAGATTCATAAAATATTTATTTTTGAACAGTTAAAAATAGACCAAAATGAAAGGTAAAAAAAAAAAAAAAACTTTTTTTTTTATTACAATATTACAATACAATAGATGGATTCTAGCAGGAATAGAAGAACAATTTGTAAAACAAAAACAATATATCCAAAATTTTAACAAATAAAATAATGGGTTATTCAGAAAATCGAACCTTTATCCTTGTGAAATCTTGCAAAAAAAAAAATTTAAACTTTATACGAAAAAAGTACAGTTCTAGACTGAAAGGGCAGTTTTGAGGCAGCTGATAAGCAGTATTTTGGTAATGAAGGGACATTCATTTTATTTACATTATTAAATATTCATTTAATGATTAATAAAGGTCTTTGTACAAAATAATTTAATGAATAACTTAATTACACCATTAATGATTACAAGTAAGAATGCTTATAAATTTTATATTAATATAATAACTAAGTAAATATAATAAGTTGTAGTATATATAAAAATTAGTATTTTACAGCAATACAACTACATAAACAGAACAAGCAATTTTGTTGGCCTTACTTTTTTCAAGGTCATTATTCAACATTATTTTTTTGTCAGATATGTATTTTCTGAAACACGATAAAAGTAATTTTAAAACTTAAAAGAGTCATGTCCACTTTTTCCCAGAATTCCTCAATAGCATTTTTTTAATGTACAGATCCACTTTTTTTTTTATCTCGGGAATGATTACTTTGTTCCAATGCTTATACCCAATATTTCTTGCAAAAAAAGAAAAAAAAAACTAGTTTGAACTAGGGAGATTGAACCCAGACTGGAATGGAAAAATTATTTACAGTCATATTTATAATATTAAGCTGCAGTACTGTAAGATATCAACTTCTCGGGTATATCATGAGCTGGAAATTTTAGGAAATGCTGGAGATTTTGAAACAGAGGGGAAATATACTAAATTGCGTACACATTCAGTTGGCCTACTTCGCACGGTCACAAGCTGCTACTGCAATGTGTGCACTGGATAAAGACAAAATTCTTGAGGAGAGGGTGGTGTAATTACACAGGGCTCCATGCTTGGAAAGGCCCAGTGCTCTTCGCAAAGTTTTACTTAAGATATCCATTTCATTAAGATGATCTGACTGACATTTAAAACATAGTACATAACAAAATCATATCAACCCTGGTGTTTCAATAAAACTTTTAAGTTAGTCTGACAATCCACTGATAGGAGGCATTTTAAAACTAGGAATAACCATGAAATATTAAAAAGATATGATTGAATTTGGTAATGATAGTATAATATAATGAATATGATAAATTTGAATTTTCTTGCTGACAATGTTTATAAACTTTTGCAATAACATGACATATCCAATAGGTATTTACAGGTACAATAGAATCTGTCTTATCTCAAAATTTATTTCTCTGCATTTTCAGCCCTAATTCAATATTTTTTCCATATTTATCTCAAATAATTTCCTCCCAAAACCTCTATATCATGAATTGTGGACTGAAATGTGGTACATGTGTGGTAGAACAGGTGCAGAGCACAAATTTCTTGGAAACCTACAAAGTAACTGCAACTTCCATTGGCTTTTTCAGAAGGGAGTAGAGACTTTGGAGGAGGGGATGACTGATAAGCAACGTTACCCTACTTTTCGTGGAAATTGTTTCACTTAGCTTACCAAATTGGAGGGGACTTTGGACACGAAAAGTTATTTCGTTGTGAGTAGTCAAGTTTGTGATTGCGACGCTAAAAGATGCATATGGTGGGCGTAAAAAGAACATTTGATGTTCTCTCAATTCAATAAAAAATTAAAATCTTAAAATTTTTGGACAAAAAACCTCGGATGAAAAAGAATGAAGTTGTGACCGTGTTTGACATTCCATCGCTCTTTCACCAATGATAAAGAACAAAAATTCTGAAAACGCGAAAGTGAAAAAAATTAAAAAATGTTCTTTTCCGGATGTAAACTAGTGTGTAAGAAATTATTTGTGTAATGCCATGACCAAGGAGTTCCTGTCAGCTGAAGGACGTCACAGAGAAAAAATAGAGATTTTGCAAAAGAACCTGGTCATAACCATGAATTTAAAGCTAGCAATGAGTGGCTCGAGACTTTCAGAAGTAGACACAATATCATTTTGGTGAAATATGTACATATCGTTTTAGTAATACATAAACGTGCATTGCTTTGGTATCATAACTTTCTAGTGAAAATGTGTCTGAACCTAAAAGTGTTTGTGAATAGTGTATTAAGGACAGTTGCTGTGTAGTTTCTGGGAAGGGACAATGGGATAAGTGTTTTCCTTGAGCAAACACCCTAAATTATTTTTTTTTATTTATATAGCTTTATTAAAAATTTTAGTGAAAAAAGCATTTTATCTCAACTGAATCATAAGAAAATTGATTTGCTAGAAATAAGTGATGGAATTTCCACTAGATGGTAACACTAAATCTGTCATTTATGCATTTTGCAGAACGTTCATGATAGAATCCATAGGGCAAAAGGTAAAATACTGTATGTTACATAGAAAGGCAAGAGATTCTTGGATAATTTACAGTTGTCTTGTGTCGACGAAAGCTGGTATGAATAGTATATTAGTATAAAGTAGCAGGACTTCTCTGGCAAAATCAACTGGCTAACAGGAAGACATAGCGCATGTAAGAGTTCTCTTTGAGTTGAAAAAAATCCAACTTTTTCCTGCACTCTTTCTATCTTCTTATTAACTGGCTAATCTTGCGCTCGTCACTTTGTCGTGTTTGAGGTAAACTAGGAGTAATGGACTGCAGCTCCATTTGAGGTCATAAAGCATAAAAGTGAATTGAAATGAAACATTTTATTTATAATTCTTCCAAAAATTGTCTATAGCCTATAAGAAGTTACATGCATGAACTGTATAAATTAAATGAATGCAAATGATTAGGTATAATTAATAAAATCTTAAGATATATTATTACAATGGAAACTTATTCATAAAAAATTACATATAATACAATAATGTAATTCATATATTTAAACCTATTTAGTTTTTCTTTTATTTCATATTTTGATTATTTTTGCTGACCATTTAAAAAGAAAAAAAGGTCAGTTCTATTATTTTTCCATGTTAAATTAAATTCCATGCTAACATGCAAGTCATTGAGAATAAAAATGCAGGGCCAACATGTCTAGTAAATGTAGCACAATATTACTTTTATTTATTTTTTTAAAATCAAATTATTGAGCTCTTTAAAGAAAATTCCCACTTAACTATTTCATTGGGTGTTCAAAGGGTAAAAACAATATATATTTTAAACATAACATTTCAAAATAGAAAATTTCATTAAATGATGAGGCTTTACACTTGATAAAAAAAATAGCTGTAAAATGATGCAAGAATTATTAGACTTTGAATACAATTTCAATTAACTGCTTCTATTTTGTCCTCTAATAATTCTAAGTCGTAAGAACTACAGAATCATGACTGAGCTTCTTAAATTATTGGCTTTGTTAATTCAGCTCATAATTATGTTCTTTTTTGCGGTCAAGGAAAATCCAATACAAAAAATTGGAAAACAAGTGCCTGTTTCTACTTTGTAGAATAGATTACACTCATACATCAGAATTTTAAAAAGTTTTTTCCCCATAGCTTCAATAATAAATAATGGTAAAATTAATTGTCCACAAAGAGAAATATGTACACAGAAAAACACAAACCAATTTGTACAATTACTTTTCATATTTCCCAAATACATGAATCTTTACTAGTATTTCTATTTTAAAGCTGGTATATATCTCAAAATTGTTCCCAGCTGTCGCATTTTATCCATTCGAGCAGTCTGCTCCTCAGTAAAACAGCAATTTAATTTTGACTTTAAATCTTCATTCACCCTTTCAAGATCACTTACTTTGCTAGTGAGAACTTTATTGTTTTTATCTAATTCTATTAACTCTGTGTTCATCAGTTTATTGTGTTTTTCAAGTTCTAAGATAACTCTCTCCATGGCTTTATTATGTTTTTCAAATTCAGATATTTCTTGCTTCATGGATTCATTTTCACGCTTAAGCAATTCTATTTGTTCACATTCATCCTCCAATTTTCCCACTTCCTTATAATCTTCTGTGGAAGAATCCTGGAAATAAATACATCACAATAAAAAGCTTTATATACCAAAATAAAAATGTGATGTCGACAGTACATGGCTTTCCCTAAAGACTCAAATTGATTTTTCTTTTATTGCATAATACACTGATTTATTTTATTGCACAAAATAACATTACATGGATACTTATTTGAAATTATATCCGATTTTCAGTTTTAAAACATTTTCTTTTAGCACATTGGAATTTTGATGAACTGGTGGTATATTAAAAGAACTTAAATATCTTAAGAACAGTTTATTGAAGTTAATAAAGTTGAATTATTCATTTGAATTGATTGTTAATAAAGTTGAATTATTCATAAAAAATTACATATAATACAATAATGTAATTCATATATTTAAACCTATTTAGTTTTTCTTTTATTTCATATTTTGATTATTTTTGCTGACCATTTAAAAAGAAAAAAAGGTCAGTTCTATTATTTTTCCAAGTTATACCAAAATCACATCAACACCAGGATACTCAAGTGCTTTAACTACCAAATTAAATGAAAATTCATGAGTTTGAGCTAGAGTGGATTCATACATTGCAGACTGACTGACTACACACAAATAGATGTCATGATAAAAGTAGTGGATTTGTGTTCTACAATGACTAAGATGTACAGATCCATCGAAAACTTGACTTACAATTTATGACCTAATTCCAATAATTTTCCTACACATTACCATGTATTGTGGGGAAAGCAATAAGGTCCAGCACTGTATCAAACATTTTAACCTGATAATGAATTAAAACTTTCATTTTATGAATCAAAACTCCATCAAATATGCTATTTTTCAATGGCAGATTTATCTGCCATTGGAAAAAATACCTAAGCATATCACACCATACCATACCACATATGAAATGAATTATCTATTCTATCCTCATGAGTGAGTTTTTATTTCCTAATATGTTTTTAGAATTATTCAATTTTTTTGCAATTCTCTGAAAAAAATGTACAGGTGATATAAAAAAATCTGCCAAGATATTTCGTATACTGTTCATTATTATAAGCTTTACTAAATTTGTTTTAAAATAGCAAATAACTAAAATATAAATAGCTGATGAATGCATTATTTCAATTCATAACATAAACTAATTCCTCCTCGGTTATATTTATGCTATTCATGATATTTATATAAAAACTCAAAAAAATATAAAAATTAATTGTAAAATGCTTAATGATATTTGAAATTATGCTTATGGGAATGAAATAAGGTCATTACCATATATTGATTATTTACCATATGTTGTAAGGTTTAACGCAATTATATTTAAGGATATCTTATTTTCCATTCAAGAATTTATCTCGAGTTAAATTCTGAAATTCCACAGTTTCTGAATTCATTCATATTTTAACAACTAATTTTTAGAAACCTGTCAATGAACAACTCAGCATCATCACATATTTAAAAATATTACATAATTAGAGCATAAACGTTCCATCAACAGAAATAATTTATAAAACACTGGAAAAACATTTATGAAATAACATCTTGAGACAGCTAGGATATCTTATTATTCTGAGTCCAGTATAAATTTAAAATGTATAACTTATGAAGAGTACCTGATTTTTTTTTCTCTCTAACATTAGTGGTGGGGAATAATATAATTTCAAAAAGACATAGGAATATATACATTTTCAAGTCATAGTGGAAATGAAAATAAAAAACATGACACTGTATATTCAAATGTATGAGTAATTTTATAAAATAAAATTAAATTCTATAAAATAAAATATGAAAACATATCCATTACCTTTTCACGTTTTATTTTTTCCAACGCAGGGCCTGACTTAGGATTTC
Source organism: Amaurobius ferox (assembly GCA_951213105.1). Lineage (NCBI taxonomy): Eukaryota > Metazoa > Arthropoda > Arachnida > Araneae > Amaurobiidae > Amaurobius > Amaurobius ferox. The sequence goes on along the minus strand of OX578150.1, from coordinate 125,466,584 downwards.
TAATTCCTTTCTTCCTTTTGCCACTCAATACAGGAGGTGGGCTAGGTACATAAAAAAGAGTCGGAATTGCATTTTTTCGCAGTTTCTTTTTCTCATCTTTACACAGGCTTTCAAATTGAGATTCTTCAAAGTGAGCCTATAAGGTAACGATATCTAAATTAAAAAGTTGTAAATTGAATATATATATATTTTAATGAATTAACTCTTTAGGAAAGCTGAACAATATTTATGGAATTATGGACAGTATCATGGCATTAATGTAAAAAATGAATAGAGAAAATGTTCAAAATGCCCCTTCTTTCCTACATATTATATTGGCCATTAATGTCTGTGTATCAATCCTGTTTTTACCTGGGTAAAACAGTAATTAAACAGTATCAATAAAAGAAATAGTGAAAATTAATTCCTAAATTATTGAAAACAAATACTTGAATTTATACCTAAAATTTTTCGAAACTCTGCTTTGATCCCCATGGTTTAAACTGGCCTCACTCTTAATACTCTACAACAAAATCTAATCTGTAAACTGCCAGCAGTAATCTACACATGCTCGAGAGAGAACTCGACTAGATTCAATAGGACATGGGAGTATTTGTAAACAAATCCTCTCTTTCCCTTTCGTCGGAGGGCAAAAGAGACAGTATCACTATTGCTTGAGTATTGTGAGTAGATGAATTCTGTGTTTTCTCTTCTTCTATAATTCCACTGTGACTGCAATGGATAATATTTAATTTTGTCATCTTATGCAAATTAAATATTATCCATTGCAGTTATGGAATTTAATTGATAAAAAACACTATGCAGATAAACTTAAAATTCAGTGTGTAATAGCATTATATACAGGGTCAAACTAGTGGACAGAAAATTAGGCCTACGGCCATTAAGATAATTTTAAAACTTTTATATTTATTCATATTGCATTGAATTGAGTTCAACTGCACAAAATGATATGTACATTTATTTGAAATTGTGTTTTATTTTATATATATGTGTATATACATATATAGGACTTTCAAACTATTATTATATATATAGTTTTAAAACATTATCTGGTGACTTATTGCATTATGGAACATCAACCAGCTTGCAAAAATTACCTACTAAAGAAAAAAACAAATATCTTGAAAACAATTTATCCTAGAAAACTACACACGAAACAACCGGGAATCAATATAACTGGAATCAATATAATTAAGCATATTTAGTTTTGTATTACAGATTTTGATAATTTTTGTGGGTTATTGCAAACAAGGCTTCAGGTTATTATTTTTCGAATCATACCAAAATCTAATCAGCACCAGGATAACCCATGACTTACCTATCAAATTTTGTGAAATTTTGTCGAATAGTTTCTGAGCAAGAGTAGATACACACATTGCATAGATGCCACATTGAAAATAGTTTTTTGTGTTTTAGAGAATGCAAAATGTGTAAAACTCGAGTTCTACTTTTTGACATGATTTCAATACTTACTTCATATATTACCATATATCAGGGGTATCCAACTTTTAGCATCCCTGAGCCAGATTGAAAGAAGATGAGTTGTTTTGGGCCACACATAATATACATTAACACTAACGATAGCTGAGCAAAAAATATAGAATATATAGTTAACATATTTAAGTAATTTATTTTTTATTATAAAAGTAAAAGACAAGACAGTAACATGAAATTAGTGAGATGTTTGACAGTATTTTTGAGATATTAATGCTTTGATATTTGGTTCGCTGGAAGTAGTTGCAATTCTCAGTGAGTTCTCAAGGTGCTCATCAAATATTTTGGTTCCAGTTTTATTCTTTGTGTGCTCCATTCTTGAAATTGCTGCTCACAAATGTAGGTGCTTTCAAATAGCGATGACATGAATAAGGCATGATTGTAAAGTGAAGATATTTTTCTCTGGGAAGATATATATGTATATCTTATAGAAATCCAGTAAAGACACATGATCAAATTTTTCTTTAAGTTGAATGTCAGATTGTAGCTCTATGTATTCTATTTGAAAATTGGCAGGTAATATTTTTATTGGCAGGTATGATAATTATGTTGACTGGTAATGGAGTCATAAATATACCAAAAGATTGATTATTTTTCCGTAAATCTTGAAACCTGTTCTCAAATTTCTGTATCAAATTGAAAAACAAGGCTGCATATTTTTTGTTGTTCACAGGACAGTGTTTAGCCAACGTGTCAAAATGCATAAAATTGTTTGCTTTAATTTGAGATTGCCATAATTTCAGTTCCATTTTGGACATTGTTATAGTTTGAAACATTGTATTGATTAGTTGGTTTTCACCTTAAAGAAGCATGTTTAACTCATTTAAATGAGCGGTCAAGTCTACTAAAAATGCTAAATCTGTGAACCAGTTTTCATCATCAAGTTCTGGCACAAATTTTGTTTTTGATTTCATAAACGACTTGATTTCATTTCGCAAATCATAAAATCTTTTCAACATTTTACTTCCGAAAAGTAAATGATGTCCCCATAGTCAATATCCATAAATTTAAGGAATTCCTGGAACTGGTGATGATTCAATCCCTTGGCCCTTATGAAATTTACAGCCTTGATGACAATCTGCATGACGTTATCCATCTTTAAAGCTTTTGCACATAAATTTTCTTGATGTACTATGCACTGGTATTTCATAATACGCAAATTTTGGGAGGCAATTACATCTTCTTCTATTAATTTTACAAGTCCATCCCTTTTATTTCTCATCGCTGGAGCACTATCAGTAGCTGTACCAGATATCTTCACAATGGACAAAGAAAATTGTTTTAATGTATTTTTCATTGTATCGTTTAAATCTCTTGATTGTGTCTTTTAAAATGGCACTAAAGAAGCCATTTCTTCAGTGGTATTATATTCGTCATCAACACCTCTAATAAAAATTGCCAATTGAGCTGTATTAGTAGCATCAGTACTTTTATCTATCGCCAAAGCATAAAATTTTAAATTAGCAGCTTTACTCTCCAAACCTTTCTCGAAAGATTTTCCTATTTCATCAATTCGCCTGGCTATAGTCTGGTGAGACAAACTAATTTTAGAAAAATTGCCTTTTTTATCAAGGCAAATTATATCTACCACACTTTCCATACATTGCTTAATAAACTCATCATCAGCATACAGATTTTATGAATTTCCCATTACTAAAGAATGTGTTAAATTTAAAAATTCACCACTTATAAATTAATAACATGTTAAAATTGTATTTATAGTATTATTAGTCGCAACCTCATAAAGTTTGTACATTTATTATTTTTTGTTGGGCTGTATGCGGGCCGCGGGTTGGACAAGCCTGCCATATATTATAGGGAAAGTAACAAGATACATTAACATACATTTTAATAAACTATTTTTGCTTATTTCATTTACAATCGCATCATTTTATGTGTTCTGATAAAAGTTACAACAGAATTGGCAACTTTTACAGAGAAGTGTGGTTGGAGATTCACTATAAAAAGAGCGTATAACTTTAAAAAGAAAATAATATTGTGAGGTTTTTTTTACCAGATACATTTGACTTTAAAATGTTAAAGAGGGGGCAACTTCATCAGAAACAGTGACAATTGATGAGGCTATATGCCAATAAGTACAAGTCCTGGTAGTTAATTTTAGCCAGATATAAAGATCTAAAGTTTTGATGACATTGCTGCAATTGAATGGAAAATTAACTCATAATAAGACTTACCAACACAGTATCTAAAAAGGTTAAATTATAATTAAAAAAAAAAAGCTCTTATAACACTAGAACGATGGAAGCGATCATTTTAACTGCATAACTACTTTCAGAAATGATTCCTCCAAAACGGCTAATTCCAGCCTCCAGCCCGTTGAAATTTTATGACTCTTCTTATTTTCTTCTGCGTTTTCAATAACCTTAAGAAAATAAGTCATAAAATTTCAATGGACTGGGATTAGCCGTTTTGGAGGAATCGTTTCACAAAGTAATTATGCGGGGCGCGGTAGCCCATTGGTTAGCGCGCTGGAGTTGCACTCGGTAGGCCCGGGTTCGATTCCAGCCGCTGCCAAAACTGCCACCGTGTTCACGCGGAGTATGAGCACGTTAAACATGTGGGTCCGTAAGTCCTTCCGAGAGGTTGGTGGTAGGGGAAGGAGGGTACGGTCCCTGTGGATGCCTCCCCCACTGGGTTCCGGTCTAAATTGGGTGGCACTTCCCGGCCATCCAAACAGTTACCTTACACCTTTCTGGTAGGTCGGACGGTCTGGGTCTCAACAACAACAAAGTAGTTATGTGGTCAAAATGACCCTTTCCGTCATTCTAGCGTTAAAGTTGAAGCAGTTCATATTTAGTGTTTAAGCAGCAAAACAAAACTTTAATCTCTTACAGGATACATCCAGTCATACCTACTTACAGGAAAATTAAGAAATGAAACAATGTAATGCAACCTCAGTGAACATCATAAAATCAATTTTTGTCAATCTGTCACATTTATTAACAGTCAATATTAACTAAATAAAATAAAAGTAAAATATAATTTACTTTTTGTAATTTTATACTTAGTACAAATGAATTGTAGCACTTTAAAAGGTATTGAGGAGATCCCCTAAATTGAGTTGACTATTTGAGTAATCTCGTGTCATTCGGACATGATTTCTATCAGTGTTTTGCCTTTTAGGATGTATTTCAAATTATTTACCCTTTAAAGCTCATGTTTACATACTATAATATGGAAATATTTTCATTTGGCGACAGTTCGTTGACAGTAGGATTCAATAATTTCGTGATTCAGTATACTCAAAAAATAGAATGAAGTGTATAAAACTGATATCGGTGTAATATGAATAAATCTTATATATATAATCTGAAGCTATTATATTTTTAGATTTGAAAGAGGATAACACATTCAATTTGATGGTTCGACTACAAACCAGAAAATAAGACTATAAAAACTAAAAATCATTAATTAGCCATACTTTAGTTACAGAAATTGTAAAATGAGTGTTTAAAATAAATACTTTACATAAAAAAAGAAGTTTCAATTTCAATATTGTAGAACTTACTTCGCACAAGTATGCTCCTGTACCGGGTATCCAATGATTCCGTCGACTATTTATAAGCCATTTCTTTCTTCTCTCTTCGTTTCTGGGAAAACGGAATAACCTAAATCCTTTTCTAGAATGATTAGAGCAATTTGGTGCAGAACACCCGCCCATAATTTTTTCAATAATACTTCCTAAAGTGAAAATACAAACAAATGTAGCATTAATGGGTTAAGCTTCTGGGTTTGGTGGGCTTCAAAATGCCTGACGAAACAGGGGTTCTAAATACTTCCGGCTCTGTGCTTCCGGTTGTCTGCTAACGTATGTAAATAAGAAACGTGTGAATTATCCTTTCATAAGTATGAAAGGTAGAAACATGGATCAACTCAACTGTCCGACCGGGCTTGACTTCTGAACACAACCATGATTACTTCTAAATCATGAAGAATTTCATGTTCTAAATCCATGGTTTGCATGATCTCCATGGTTAAAAGATGAAGAAAGTGCATGTTTTAACTGTATCCATAAATATTCAGACACAGTTACAGACAAAAAATAGTAATAACATTAAATATGGCAACTACTAGTCGTGTTTTGATAAGCGGAGTCCTTGCAAAGGGTAACTTAATATACAGAAATTTATGCAGATTTAGTACTGAAATTTGTCAGAGTTTTTTTAGTTTACTAGTTCACTCTTACAACAGATGTTTTAAATAACTGATATTTAGTTTTAAGTTGTATGACATTGAATTTGTCATTGTTTTGTTATATAATTTAAATGTCTAGATTTTCTGTATTTTCATTTTAAAATGTTTGTGCGGGCGATGCGAATCTTTATTTCTATAAAGGTTTTTTTTTATTCAAATGTATAATTTCTGATTTATTTACTTAATTTACGCTTTACTACATTTTAATACTGGACATATATCAGATATAAAAGTTTTTTCGAATGCTTTGCATTTGAATTTTGCTCTTAAAATTATCAAAACACGGACAAACGAGCCAACTTGGCGCAATTTTGTACTTAGAAAAATGAGTGGGGGGTCTATTATCCGGTTTTACCAAAACAAGTATCAAAAATCATATCAAGTGTATTGAGATGTGTGTAGTGTGTTCACATTTTCGACTGTTTCAGTAATAGCCATTATGAATATGTACAGTTAGCACATTCTGTTCACACATTTTCAGTATACTCAAAAAATTTTATAATAATTTTGAACTTTTATTCCTTAAAGCACTGATAAAAAGTTCAGGTTAACACTTTATGAATTAGGCTAATGTTTTTCAAATTTGGCAAAGTCATAAGTTTAGCTAAGCTATTTGAAGACTGAAATTCTAAAAATTGTCAATTCTGTTGCCTGTTCACATCCTATTTCCATTTGAATGAAAAAATTAGTCTTGAGAAGATTCCACTTTATGCAAATATTTACATAATTAGTGTAATTATTAATATTTGCATATTTTATTTTAAGGAAAGCTACACATCTGAGTTCTTTACCCATTTTCATATTTAAGATTCAATTTTATCTAAATGTGACCCATCAACCTTTCTTTACATGCTGAAAGTGAAAATATTTTTATATATTTTATGATTTAAACATTTTAAATTATAGGACACTTTAATCCATATCCTGTTCAAGCTCTTTTACGATGGAATTCTACTGATGCACCTCAAAAAGTGAGTCTTAACAACTGGAAGTAATTTAAATATGATAATTCTCTTTATGGTGTCCTTGCAGACTAGCTAAATATATCCAGAAAATGACCAGCTGGAGTTGGTTGACACATAGGGAAGACTGAATAATAGGATTTTGATCACCAATTCGTTCAAGTTAAAACTGACTAAAAATTTCAAAGAAATTAGCTTTCGAAAATTATTCTTTAAATTGAAAACTGAAAATATTAAGCTTTGATACAATATTTTGTATGATATGTCAAGTGTATAAACAGTTTTAAAATAAAAGAATGTAAAATATACTCCTAATAAAAAAGCCAACTTTTGTAGAGAAATTCAAAGCAATATGCGAGATTAGCTTTGAAAAAAGAATATGACTTGGAAGTTTAGAACTATGCTTTTGTGCAGCAGCCAACATCAATTAACTCTTATTAGATCTCATCAGCACCGAATAGCTATTACTGCACTTGCAACAAGTTAACAACACTTGTTACTAACTAAAATTTTGTAAATCTCTGTAGTGAATTATGATATCAATTGGATTGAATCATTATAAATTTGATGGCAGCTGCATGGCAAATTTGATTTTGTCAGTCACCATAGAGTAAAAGAACTTGTAAAATTGTAGTACACAGTAAATTTTCTGGTTGCCAGTGCAGTTTCTGATTATTTATTCAGTATGTATGAACCATCCACAGTTGCTGGTTGGTGTTCAGGAATCTTAATTTCAAACTTTGAAATATTTTACTAGTAAGATTTGTGACTATAACTTAAAGTATGCGTCTGGCTACGTGTTGGTAAGATGCTATTATCAAAATATAAAAGTGCATCAGATAAGAAAAAAGTTAAGCTCAAATTGGGGTTCAGTTCATTAAAATCAAAATGCTGTGTTATTTAATTTTCTTAATTAAGTTGATTAATTTTTCATTATCTGTGTATTTATTTGTCTTTAATTATGTTTATCATAGACATTTATATGAAGTAACTTTTATATTTGCATTTACATATTGGAACTAGCTTATTCATAACTTAATATATTTATATATTTTTTCCAGACAAAATTTGGTCCACTGAAAGATCAGGACAGAATATTTACAAATTTATATGGCCGGCATGACTGGAAACTCAAAGGAGCCCTTTCCAGGGTAAGTTTATCTTTTATGCATTTTGTCTGCTTTTGCCTTAATTCACCCTTTTCAGAATTCTATTTTGTTCAGCACCCCGTAGGTAATTGCCTAGTTTGCCTTTTAGTAACTCCCAGCTATGCTCACCAGTGTCAGTTTTTTTTTTTTTTTTAATACACAACTTCCTGTATTTTAATACTTGGATGCGAAGTATTTTGTTGTTGTTGTTGAGACCCAGACCGTCCGACCTACCAGAAAGGTGTACGGTAACTGTTTCGACAGCCGGGAAGTGCCACCCAATTTAGACCGGAACCCAGTGGGGGAGGCATCCACAGGGACTGTACCCTCCTTCCCCTACCACCAACCTCTCGGAAGGACTTACGGACCCAGATGTTTAACGTGATCGTACTCTGCGTGAACACGGCGGCAGTTTTGACAGTGGCTGGAATCGAACCCGGGCCTACCAAGTGCAACTCCAGCGCACTAACCAATGGGCTACCGCGCCCTGCGAAGTATTTTGTGTAACAATTTTAAAAATGTGAAATTGATATTTTATTAATTTTAAGTTATAATTCCTTTTTCTTTTTGCATCAAATCTGAAGTTTGTAATTTAATTTGCTTTTAGCAACACTTAACTAAGTGTAACTTATAACACTATTCACATATATATTGTAAGTCCAATATCAAAATAGGATGGGTCTAGCACAGTTTTCCACCAATGGTTTTATTGTACAGAATAAAACCCCACTATTTTTCCTATTTTGTGAGTTTTTAAAAATATTATTTCCTTATTGGTTCAAACTCATCTGTGTAACCCCTGCTGTAAATATAAATAACAAACCTATGATTGCTACAAAATCAATGAATTTCTCATTTAAATTAAAAATTAGAAGTAATATCAATTTTACTTTCTACTATAAATATATATATGTTTAATAACTTTTACAATGTAATCGAATTTTTTCCTGGTTATGACATATACAGGAGAAGCGTTTAAGTTAAACTGAATCAAAGTGAAGTCTGAAAGTCAATGAGTAATTTGAAATGAATATCAGCTCTTCTGAACAAGTAACTGTAACAGATATTCTACCCTTTGAACTTGTCTGTTTTTTTACATTTGTTCCCATTAAGAGCTTGACAATTATGTACAATCCCATCTAAATTTTTACTCTCAACTGCATTATATAAACAGTTTAATTCTCTTACTGAGGGCTCCCAGAGTCCTTAAAAAGTGCTTGAATATTATTTTGTTTTTAAGGGGCGCTTGAAAGTGCTTGCTTTTTACAATAGATATATTAAATTTTTATTTTTATTTAAAACTTTTAATTTTGTTGCACAAGTTTACTTCAGACTCCAACTGTACAAATAAGATTGTGCAACAATTGGCAATCGATCAATGACTATGCAACAAACAATGGGCAATTCCGACTTTTTTTAAAGATCTTAAAACCAATTTATAGAGAATTTTTTTCTGATTTCAAATATCCAAGCTAAAATCTCTTAAAATAATTATTTAATTAAGTATCAAGAAACGAAAAAGCGCAAAATCTACTCAAACACAAAACTGCCCATGATTGGCTGTGACGTCACACGGCCTGTTCGACCTGTGATGCAACATTTTACTATGTACTGTTTCTACTGAGATATTTGCAAGTAGTTGGCATTTAATTTTGTTTACAATTTGTTTATAATTATTTTACCCATTTGTTCTTGATCTGCTTGAGTTTAAATTATTTATTCCTTATTTTATTTTATTGTAAACAAGGATTCTGGTTTTGTTAAAGGGCAATCAGACAATTTGCCTAAGATCGATTTTACTGTGATGCACTCTCTTTCAGAAATAATAAATATTTTGTGACAGCTGAAACTCGAGATGTAAACTTGATACCCTTGCTTTTTCTTGAAGGTTTATAATAATAATAATAATTATTATTATTATGTGAATTACGTTTAAGGTATCTGTGGTGGAAATCGGAGCATTACGAAAAATGCAAACACTTTGGATGCCAGTTTCTCCGAACTTGATAGATAAAAATGTACATATTTTTTTGTTGTTTCGTTGATCCAGATTATGAATATATGAAATAATATTAATACTTTGGAACTTTTTAGAAAACACTTAAAGCGTCTATTCGAGCAAGTGGTTTTTTAATTTTTCCTACTTTCACTTAAACTTCAAAAGATATAAATAGTATGCGAGAAAAATATGTATTAGAGTAGTATATGGGGCATACTCTGGGACACCCAGAGTATGCCCCATATACTACATATTCCTATCATATTTCAAAGATTTAGGACAACCTCTGAGACCAAGCATGCATAAAATCATTAAAATATGGGTATTTTTTTAAAAATCAAAAATCAAGAGAGTTTTAAGACTCTAAAATTTCATGTTTTTTAACTTAAAAAATGAATTATATGAATATTATAGAGACCAAATTTTAACTTTTTTTTTAAGATAAATGATCAAAAGATAGGTCGCTCTATTTTGGGGCTACCATAGGTTAAATAAATGCGTGAAAAACTTCCAAAATGTATGGAAGTCCTCTAAACTTTAAAATAAATAGGGGACAGACAGCCCCATATACTACATATTCCTATCATATTTCAAAGATTTAGGACAACCTCTGAGACCAAGCATGTATAAAATCATCCGAAAATACATAAAATCATTAAAAAATGGGTATTTTTTAAAAAATCAAAAATCAAGAAAGTTTTAAGACTCTAAAATTTCATGTTTTTTAACTTAGAAAATGAATTATATGAATATTATTGAGACTGAATTTTAACTTTTTTTAGATAAATGATCAAGGGAGCCCCATTTTGGAGCTACCTTGATATTTATGAGGGGACCATTAGTCCCCCCATAGATAAAAGGATGAAATTAAATAAAAATGCGTGAAAGGAAATGTCAAATATAATTTGTTGCGCCGCGCGTTGACAGATATGTGCTCGCACTTTGTCCTATCAAGGAGAAAATCTCTCCTTCGCGCTAAACAAAATATCCGTCTTAGATAAAGAATAAAAAAAGTGATTAAACTCTTAAATATCCATTAGCGACTGTGTGCTATCTGAGGTCAATTATTATCTAAAACATCCTCAGCTCGCGGGAATTTTTTTCAACACGGCTAGAAAATAATATTTATTGACCCGCTTCATAGAACAAATACCACTTCCCGATGTCGTCATGCGTCATCTTTCTGACTGATAAGAGCAGTTTATATAAAGGGTTCACTGTGTGATAAACTTTCCTTTCAAACAGAATGGAAACAGATGATGAAAAAATAAATGCACGATTCCAATCTTTTTTTAAATCTATTGAAAAAAATACTGTGGGCTCATTAGCTCAAACAGAAAGAGATTTGATAAATGTAAAAGACGTAAATTATATGAGAAAAGAAGAGATTTAAAAAAGAGATTAAAACGGATAAGTAATGATTTAATTTCTATAGAAGAAAGTATTGATGATTATAACTGTAGGAAATCGAAATTGGAAAAAACTATAAATCTAGCTAATGTAATCAAAATGAAGGAAGATTTGAATGATCTTACAATGGATTAATTTTATATGAAAAGGTATGTAAAGTTTATTATACTTCATAATCTAGGAAGCTTTTATCAAACCACTATGATAAATTGAGTAATAATTATCATACTTTCTCTAATTCATAGTCGTATTTATCATTAATCATACCTGAATACTTAAATATATATCTACCTATATTGATTTCACTTATCGATTCATTAGAAAGTTGTCCATGCTTATTCGCTAGGTAATAATTTTTTTCTTCATCTATCACATATAACTTTGCGATTACTGTATCTCCATATTTGGTTTTAATTTTTTTCAATGATATCAGATTATATTCCCCAGGATATAAATCATTTAATTTAAACGTCTTGGGATAACCTCTCAGTCTATTGAACTCTTCCATTTATTAGTAAACATTTTTTATAAATATAGGGGGGATAGTCATCCCCCCCTGAATTATAGAGATATTAATAAAATTGTTATTATAAACACTCTAATATATTAAAAAAATCATATATTGATTAAGCATACTTAAATATACCTTTATATTTTTATTGATTCAACTAACTTTAAGGTACAATATTTAGTTATATCAAAATATATCCTAGGATATAAATCATTTAACATCTATTTATTAATAAACATTTTTTTATAAATTCATGACCAATAGAATAAATTCTTTGAAATAACATATAAAACTCCTAATCCATTCAATTTAATATCTTCATTTTCTTCTTTTTCAATTAATTCAGTCAACCTATGAAAACTTTCTGATAATAGTTTTTTATCATATTTTATATACAAATCATACAATTCATTACAAAGATAAGTCATATAGTAAATTTCTTCAGAATTTGTAAAATTTAAAGCTCGAATATCACCTAAGCACTCATCCATTTATTAGTAAACATTTTTTAATAACCAAATGGTACAGTATCAAAATTATCTAAAATTCTTCTTTTATCATATCCAAACATGTATCTTTTATTCGTTTTATGCACTTTAATATTTTTATCTTTTTGTATTTGAAACTGATTTATTTCTACATCTATATATTCAGTTTCACCTGTTATAGTTTTCATTCTTTCATCGAAACTAAGCTTAGTTTCACTCTCGTAACTCATCTTAAATCCTTTTACTTTTCCTTTTACAGATCCATCATTAAGAATGTAACCATAATCTTTGCTGGCTCCAGAAATCCATGTAGTTATATAATTATCTTCACCTAATTCATCTGTCCATTCTCCTAACATACAACCTGTTTTTACTTTATTAGTACCATCATCAATATAAACGATACTATCTGTATCATAATACATTACTTTATCTCCTAATTTATCAAGCATTTTATATAATCTTATTCTAGCAGAACTAGTTGTAAAAGCTGCTATATAAATATTCGTATTAAAATTATTCTGGGTATACTCATCTCTCATCTTATAATCCATTTGTACACAATCATCATTTAAAAATATCATATTCAAATCTTTAATTTCATCATTCAATATAATTCTATAAAAATCTTCCAAATCTATTACATATTCAGTTTGTTTCATATTATTTCTTTGTCCAAACTTACCCCATAAAGAGTTTAAACAGATTTTAGCTATAAATCTCATAGCGGGATTTTCTTTTATTTCACCTAATTCAATATCTAATTTTTCTTTAACAATCTTTTTATAATTATTAATGTCTTTTGGTAATTTATCATCTGTTTCTAATTTAATTTTTAAAAACATTTTGACATGCTCTTTGAATAGTTTATCTGTTTTCTTTTCAAAATGCCAAACTTCATATATATTTAAAATTTTATATCCTTTTTCTATAGCTAAATTGATTTCATCCGTAGTCCAAGTACCTATAAAACTTCTTTCATCATCTGTATGGTTACATAATTTATTTCTTATGTCATAACACTTTTTACATTTTTTCTTTTCATTGCATTTAAATGTTTTTGAACATGATTTACATAAACTAAATATCAATTTTTCTTCTTTATAAGGTAATACAGGATGATATAATTTTCTAGGAGGAAGTACTTTACACTGTGTCATTCCATACCAATTCTCATCATATTTTTCAGGATTATAGATCTTTTTAGGATGTCCAATTGGATAATAATCAAAATAATTTACAGTAGGATAGAGTGAACATACATCAATATATCGACCTTTCTCTTTATTTTTCATTTCATATTTTAATTTGGTTGGTTCACATCTACCACCATAGAAGGCATCTCTAGGATTTAATGGTTCTATAAAATCTCTTTTCCATTCTTTTTTCATATATTTTTTAATTTCTTTATCTTTATCAAAATCACATTCCCATATTTCAATTAACTCATATCCTGCGTCTTTTATCTTATTATTTATCTTTTTTGTTTTTTCATATAAATCAGCCATACATATTTGATTTTGTTTATTTAAAGTAGATTTTCTGTAACAACTATTACATCCATGCCAATGACAACCTTGAAATTGATATACTGTATTATCGTAAAAACCATCTACTTTATAAGTTTTATTATCTAATTTTATTTTTTTCTCTCTTCCATTTAAAGCATGCTGTATATTTATTTTATGTTTTTGAGATAAATAATCTAACCAAGCAATAGATTTTTTACTGTATTGATCTTGTTTGATGATCTCTTCATCTATAGCTATTGTACCTTCAGATATGAATTTATCTCTAAATATAGCCATACAAACACCCGCTAATGTAACATATTTAAAAGGATCAATATTAGCTATTTCTAAAAATAATCTTCTTAATTCCAAACATCCTTTTCTTAAAATATCTACATCAGACCTACAGTATTTTATAATTTCTTTTCGAAAATCAAAGATTTCATTTTTTACAGATATGTACCATTTATTAAACAATTCTCTATCTTCTAAAGTCATAGTATTATAACCATAATAATATTTATCTGGATATTTTCCTACATAATTTTGATTTTTAATAGTGTTAAACAAATGAGGAAAATATCCTTTTGCTAATTCTGTTAATCCAAACGTTTTAGGGAATTTTCTTAATGGAATCAATGTAAAATTTATAGAATCTATAAATCTTATATTATATTCGTTTGCATGCATATAAATGAGTTTATTTCCTTGATAGATTGTAAAAACTTTAATTTTATTTTTAAAACAGTATTTAGATATAAATTGAAAGTCAAAACCTTTTCCATAATGAGCTAATAGGGTATAACCTGCATGTTTCTTATCAAATAGCCACTTACAATAGTCGTTTTCATTCTTAAATATGTTTTCTTCTCCATAAAATTCTTTATTTATAATTAAATTAACTTCATGGTTTCCTGTTTCTTGATTCGTTTCAACATCAAAAAACATATATTTTTGTGTAAATCCTGAATATTTACATGCATTACACCAATTATATCTGTCATTACTTTTATAATTACATTTGTTTTCACATATACTACCATCAGGAAATCTTTGACATATATTACACCTTTCTTGAGTAGAACAAATATTTATACATGGACTACCCTTAGCTTTTTTTGTTTTCATATAACATCTATGATTTTTTTAGACCAATTGTCTACAATTTTTACACTCTCTCTCTCCACATTTATGATCTTTAGGTGTTCTTTTATTTCTGTTAATATTTCTCTTACATTTTAAACATTTCCATAGTCTTTCACAAACAGACAATTTATGATTTTCAAAACAGTTTTCACCTTTAAAACTTCGAAAACATTCATTACACTGGATATCATCTCCTTCACAATTACTATCTTTTATAAAACATCTATCGCATTTTAATAAACATTTATGCTGATCGCTTCTTTTATAACTCACCTTACAGTAATCACAATAATTGTTTTTTCCTAAAAATCCTGTAACAGATGTAATCACATCAAAGTGATTTCTATTTTTTAAAATGTAAATACAAGTAGTTTTATAAGTGCCATTGTATATTCTTTCATTAAAATTTTCTCTACAAAATATAGTAATTTGAATATTTAAGAATTTTTCAAATATTTTAACATGCTCTAAATTACATATATCTAATGGTATTTCACACATTTCATGTAATTTTTCAGCTAACTTTTTTTGTAATATTCTACCTTTTTTAATATATATAATGTCATTTTTAGTTAATGTTTCATGATTTAATTTTTTACATAAAAGTTCAGGATTTTGAATAGATAGAGCAACTACAATAGATCTAGCTAAACATATATTATCGTTATTTTTAATTTGACAAATACTCTTTTTGTTTATGATATCATCATCTTTGAGTATTTTTAGATGTTTTCTACCGTGTGGTAATTCTATGACATGAAAATTGAATGTACATTCTTTAATATCTAATTCTTTGTATTCAATTTTATGTGTTAAAACATCTAAATAGGTATCATAAGCCTCTCTAGTTGACATCATTTTAGGATGAAAAGGTTGACTTAATATAGGATTGTGTACTATAATATCTACTTTTCCTTCTATTTTTCCAATAGCTTTTCTGAATAAATCCTTTAAGATGTTATAATATTGTTCAGGTCTAAGTTCATTGATTTCTACAATTTTATAAATATATCTGTATGTGTTATATTTTTTAATATATTTTTGACTAATTTGAACAATTTCATAATCAGATTTAAATAAATCTTCAAGATTAACTTCTTCTACTATCTTTTCTTTCTTTTTTACCAATACACCATCTTTATATTTCAAACCAAAATAATTAAATATATTATTAAGTTTACGTCTATTTTTAGGTTCATTAATAAATTGTTTCAATTGTTCTGTAAGATCAGGAGTAAATATTTTTTTAAGATTCACTTCTGTTTTAATCTTCTTTTCTACTTTTGGTTTAAATTCCTTATTATCAAATTTCAAATTAAATGAATCAAAAATTTTTTTAATTTTATTACATTTTTTAGGTTTTTTAATAAATATTTTCTTCTTTTTTTCTATGTATTTTGATATATCTAAATTTAATAAATCTACTAAAACAGGTTTATATTCACCTGTTTTTCTGATATATTTAGTTAATAATTTAATTAAATCATCTTTCTTACAACCTTTAGATTGCTTAATATTCAATTGTTTTACTACTTTTCTAAGCTCACCAATAGTCTTTGACTTCAAACCAAATATATCCTTATTAATAACTGTAAATAATTTTTTAAGATTCACTTCTGTTTTAATCTTTTTTTCTTCTTTTGGTTTAAATTCATTATTATCAAATTTCAAATTAAATGAATCAAAAATTTTTTTAATTTTATTACGTTTTTGAGGTTTTCTAATAAATATTTTCTTCTTTTTTTCCAAGTATTTTGATATATCTAAATTTAATAAATCTACTAAAACATATTTATATTCTCCAGTTTCTTTTATATATTTAATTAATAATTTAATTAATTCATCCTTCTTACAGTCTTTAGGTTGTTTAATATTCAATAATTTTACTACTTTTCTAAGTTCATTAATAGTCTTTAAGTTGAGCTCCATTTATTAGGAAACATTTTTAACAATACTTTTTCCAAGATGCTTACTGTGATAAATACTTTTTAAATGCCGCTTTTTGTGTGTATAGGTATATTGCATACCACATTCACATTTAAATTTTTTATATTTGATTATGGAATCACAACATTTGCAATGACTTTGGAAATAAATTTTTTCATTTCTATGATATATGTAAAACTCATTTACTGATTTCATAGTCAAACAGTGTATGCACTTTTTTGTAAGCTCCATTTATTAAGAAACATTTCTTGAAATACTTTGTAAAAAATCATTCCATATTTTTTCATATTTCTTTTTAACTTTTTGAACTTTTATATTATTTTCAATATTAAAAATATCACAAATCTTTTTCATAAAATAGTAATAGTTAATTGATTTCTCATAATACATAAAATCTAAAAATTTTAAAAACATATCCTCAATTTCTTGAGAAATATTATATCTCCTTCTTAATCGATTAAAATAACAAACTCTACTATTATATCTTTGTTTTAAACTTTCGTAATCGATAACATAAAAATTTTCTTCTTCTTCCGAATCATAGATTAATTTCATCTTATTATCTACATTCATTTATTATCATCTTATTAAACTAATTCAGATGTCCAACTATTAAATTCATCAGGATATCCTAGCCATTTTACAAAATACTTATTTCCTTTCTTTTTTATGATTTTTTCAATTTTATATACATCATCTTTTTTATTATATTTTACCATTTCATTTTCATAAAAAGTTCCTTCAATTTCTTTACTGTTTAAATCTTTTAATCGATAAGTAATTGGATCTGTTTTCAATACTTCAGAAACTATAAAAATCTCTTCAGTGAATGTAGAATCATCTACTTTCCTGAATGTTTTCTTAATTGTAGATATTCTAACACTATCTCCTATCTTAAATTTAGGTTTTTTCATGATCTTTTTAGTATATAAATTTTTATAAACTTGAGATTCATTTTCTCTAGCCTCAACAGGTGTCATTTTTATTGATCTATGATATGAATTGTTATAATTTTTAAGTAATTTAGGTAATACATCAATATATCTTTTAGTATTGTTAGCATACATATATTTTATAATTTTTTCTCTTATACTTCTATTAAATCTCTCAGCTATTGCAGATTTTATTTCTTTATTTTTAGTTGTAAACCAATGTATATTATTATCTTTAAATAATTTTTGGGTCTGTTTTCCTGTAAATTCAGTACCTTCATCTGTCAAAATGAATTTTGGTATTCTTTCTTTAAAAACTTGTTTAAAACCTTGTACTACTTCTTCAGATGTTTTTCTTTTTATAGGAAAAGCCCAAGCATATTTATTAAAAGCATCTATAACCGTTAACAAATAATTAGTTCCATCATTATATTTGCTATAATTTTTTATAAATAACAAATCAGCGTCAAATTGATTATTACTGTTTGGAACATAAACCCTTCTTCTTTTAAATTTACGAATGACAGGTTTATATCTAGTATATACATCTTGTTCATGTAAAAATTCTTCAATATTAGGTAACCCTGTTTTTCTTTTCAATTCATTAATTCCACAATACCCTGTTTCTGGATTATAATATGTCTCTTTTAACTCCCTAAAAAAGTATTCTTTTTACTTCCACAAATAGTACAGATACCTTTACCAACAGGTTTATTATTTTTAGAAGTAGTTTTATAATAATTTTTAGTTGGGGTTTTATCTTTACACTTGACACAATATATAGAAAGACCTAATCCAAAAGTTTTTTTAACTTTAATAATAGGTTTAATAATTCCTCTAGCTAATCTTTCTTGAAATGTTGGATCTTGTATAGCATTTAAATTATCTATTAATTTTTGATCAGCAACATGTCTCAGTTTTGTATCTTTTGTTTTATTGTAATCAATATCATGTTCTTTACATGCTTTATCAACTCTATTTATTCCAGGATCACCTCTTTTTAATCTTTTTTCTAATTTTGTATTTGGACCACAATATTGATATCCTGGTAAATGCATTTCTGGAAGATTTACTTTATCTTGTATCCATCCAACAATATCACCACCTTTCTTTTTACAAACCATTTATTTATTTAGAAATTTATATCCATTCAATTGCATTTGTTTTACGTATTTTTCAACTGGATTAAATTTTAAACTTTTTATGAAATCCTTTTCACGCATATAAATTTCTTCTTCTGTCATATCCTTAGCTTTAAACGAATTAATGAGTTCTTTATAAAAATTATAACAATGTCTATATTCTTCTTTCCTTTCTGCTATTTTTAATGTGAGATCTATGGCTTCTACTATACCAACTGATAAACTTAAAAAAGCAAGCGGTAGAAAGGCTATTGCTGATAAACCTGTTCCACTTAGAATAACCTTACTTACTGATAATGAAATACTTATCTTTTGATACATATTTCTACTCTTTCTGTAAACATATAATCTTTTTTCTAAATATACATCCATTTATAAAGGATTAAATTTTTTCCTGTATCTTATTTCTGGATTAACTAAATCTAACATAAAAAAATCATATTTTTCTTGAACACTTTTATTATATATTTGTTTGAATTCTTCAGTACTTAATTTACCATCTATCTCTCTTATAATCTGTTGAATTTCTTTTGGTTGTAGATTGAAAAATATAAAGTAATTACAGTTCTTTCTTATATTGATAGGTGTTAAAAAATATGACTGAGATAAATAAATTATAGATGCGTTTTTCTTTCTACCTCTGATAAATAATTCCTGAATGGTTTTTTGATCTTTCTCAGTCACACAATCATCGAAAATAACTAAATTCTTTAATGTAGGATTTAAATCATCTACAGTAATAAAATCATCTGAAGAAAAGAATACTTCTGTTTTTTTGTATTTATCATATAATTCTAATAATGTTTTCTTATTCTTTATATTCTTACATTTCAAAATATCTTCTCTTTCTATATCATCAAACAATGTATATTTTTCTTGTAATTTAGAATATTTAGGTTCGTATAAATCTTTTGCACATATATATAGTGCATCAAAATTTAAAAAATCATATATCAAATTTAACAGTAAATTTGTTTTACCTGAACCTGAAGGTCCTGTTATAAGCAATCTAAATGGATGTTTAGGTAACAAAGGATGTTGTTTAGGATCAGGTAATTCTTCTGGTTCTGTGTAATCTTTAATTTTTATCATAATTTACTAGCAGTAAAAATAAAATTTGCTGCAGTAAAAAAATTAATATTATATAAATGAACTTAGAAAAAGAACGGAAACACAAGTTTTTAAAGCAAATAAAAGATTCAATTAAAATAGTAAAAATAGAAAAAGAAATAAGAAAGAATAATGAAGATCAACTAAAAGAAAAAATAGGTATTCAAAAGAGCTTAGAGGAATTTCATAAACCAGTCACTCAAGAAATTGAAAAATATGAAAAATCAAATAATTGTGAAAAGTATTCAAAATGTTGTAGAAAATATTACATTTCCATCTATAGAAGAGCCTATTGAAGCTGTGAAAGAATTAGTATCTTATACTTATGATATCGATCAAAATTTAAATTTAAAATATTTAAAAGAGGAAAAATTATACAGACCGTCAGTATTTTTAAACGATCAAGAAAAATTAGAGGAGATGTATGGAAGAGCTAAACAGTTAAAAGAAGGATTATCTAAGAAAAGAGGCAACTTAAAAAGTACAATTTCTAGAGCTAAAAATTTTTCAGAGGAGGAATTAAACCAGAAAAAGAATGATATAAAAGAAATTAAAAATAAAGAAAATATGTTGCAAAATTATATGCATAGATTAAATATGATTTGAAGTAGCAAAGAAATGAAGGTAGGTAAAGGATTGAATGTATTATCAAATTTAACAGAAAAAATATGTAACGGAAGTAAATCAAAGAAATTGTATAATCAAGTAACTTTATTGTTAGATATGTTATTAAAAAATAAAGAAATTACTTATAATGATGTACAACGATATCATAAACAATTTCTCTGTTAATAAATGATAAAATATAAAATTTATTTGAGTGATGGTCAGAAAAATAAACTTAAATCAGCTTTTAAAAATAAAGTAGAAGTAACATTACAAATAGATAAATCTAAAACTCCTAATCATGAGATGTATTTAACTAAAACTCAAATTAATCATATTAATGATAAAAAAAGAATTACAATTAGTAAAACTCAATTAGATAAAAATGGAGGATTTTTACCATTTCTAGCGGCACTTATACCCTCTTTAATAACCGCTGCTAAAATTGCAGTTCCAGCAATAGCAACAGGTGCTTTACATGGATTCGCTAGTTCAGCTGTGCAAAAAAAGGGATCTGGGAAAAAAAAAAAACTTGGAAAGGGAATATATCAACAGTGGGAATCAGTGACAAAATGATTATAGAAAATATGAAAAATGAAAAAGGATTTAGAGGTGTGTTTACCTCCGATTTATTACCTAAAACTATAGGAAAATTTGAAAATGGAATCATTAATTTAGATGTATCAACAGGTCCCGGAACTCATTGGGTTTGTTATTATAATGATCCTAAATATAAATATGTGGAATATTTTGATCCGTTTGGTGAATATGACAATATGAAGAAGGACTATATTCCTAAAAATATTAAATCATTTCTTGTTACATCCAATAAAAAAATAGGTTATAATGATAGTTTTTTACAGAAACCTTCATCTGTGAAATGTGGTATATTTTGTATGAAATATATAAGAGAAAGGAATAAAGGTATATCACCTAAAAATGTTCTCAAATCATTTCCTACACAAAAACCTAGTGACTATAATGAAAATTTTGTTATGTATAAATGATAAAATTAAAATCTGAAGGTCATGAGAAATCAGAGGAATTTACTGTAAATTTTATTACACCTCTTAAAATAAAAAAATTAGCTTTACACTCATTCTCTATGGAAGTTTCCTGGTTTAATATAAGTAAGAATTATGGAAATAACAAATTTAGATTGTATACATTAGGCATAGCAGATAGAACAATTACTATCTCAAATGGTAATTATACTGTAAGAGGTTTAAATGAGTATATGATGAAAATATTTGGTAAGGATCCACCTGTCAAATTTGGTATTATTGAAGCAAGACAAAGAATATCTATTAAACTGAAAAAAAATTGGGTAATTGATTTTACAGAAAGTAACTTTCATAAAATTATAGGCTTTTTAAAACCGACATATGGAAGTTATGATGAAGAAACAGAGATTGAAGGTGAACATATTGCTGATATATCTAATGGGAATGATAATATTTATATTCACTGTGATGTTGTAAAAGGATCTTTAATAAATCAATATAATTCAGAAGTTATATATTCTTTCACTAATAAAAACCCTCCAGGTAGTATAATTTCAAAAGAATTTAATAATTGGATATTTTTTCCTGTTAAAGTAGATCCTGTTGAAAGAATAAAAATGAGGATTACTAATCAAAAAGGTGAATTAATAGATTTAAATAAAGGAGCTGTAGAATTTAATTTTATTTCTTCTTAAATAAATGAGAAAAAGTAAAAAAATAAAAGGATTTTTAAAGGTTTTATTGAAACCTAAGAATATATTAAATGTAATATTTTCTATGAAAAAGAAAGGAGGTGGTTTAAAAATTCTTCCTAAATAAATGATTTATGATTTAAGTGATACTCGTTATTATTATAATGATCACATTAAAAGTTATGAATTAAGAGAAATTCATCCAAAAGAACATAGTTCAGATGAGAATGCCACCTATGTTTTTCATATTAATGATACTAAAGCAAAAATTTTATATTCTAGAGGATATCTTGAACTAAAATTAAAAATTACAAAAAATGATAAATCATCCATTGGAAACGAAAATGTGAGTCTGGTAAATGGTGGAGGTTTTATCAAAACTTTAAAAGTACATATAGGAGATACTGAAATTGAATCAAATACACAGTCAAATTTTTCAATCATGAATCATGTTTTAAGATTAATTCATTATACTCCTGATTATGTAACATCACAAGCTCAAAATGAATTTTTTTATCTAGATACATCTGATTCATCTGACCGTAATGAGTTCAAATATGATGGTACTTTAGAAGATACTACTAAAATAACTGAATTTTTTAATAATTTGAAAATGAATAAAGATTATAACGAAGGATTCGTAAAGAGATGGGAACTAACGAAAGATAGCAATGTCATTAAAATATGGACACCTTTAAAAGATATAATCGATTTCTTTAGAGAATATGAAAAGATAATTTCAGGTTTTGAAGTGAAAATAGAAATTCAAAGAAATGAAAATAAAAATATGATATATACTAATATAAGAAACGAAAATTATAAGGTAGTAGTTGAAGGTTTAACCTTGCATTTACCTTATATAGAATTAAAAAATTCTGCAGAAAGTTTGTTTCTGGAATCATATCTATCTAATAAAGATATAGAGGTAAATTGGGATCGACATAGATTTAAGATGGTAGGCCCTTATAGAAGCAACAGCGGATCTGTGACAGCAACAACAGCGTCAGATGAAGTTTTAAGTGTCTATGTTATTCCTCAATATGTTGAAAGAGATAGTAATTATGAAAAAAATAATATGATATTTGATCATATAGATATGGCAGAATGCTGGTTGATGATTAATAATAAACAAGTTCCTCTTATGCGTTATAAAACAAATTTTGCCAATAAAGATTATATTCGAGTGTATGAAGCTCTTTTACATGAAGGATTTAACGATAATAATACAGAAACAGGACCTTTGATAAATAAGGAGAATTTTGGTAAACTGTATCCTATTTTTCCTTTTGACTCATCAAATCATGAAAACTATATCGATTTAAATAATTTAGATATTGAATTTAATTGGATAACGAATAGTCAAAAGGAATATAAGTTTTATTTTATTTTTAAAGAAAGAAAGATATGTTTTATAAATTTAAAAAATAAAACTATAACAATGGTTAAGAGTTTAAAATCTTAATATTAAATAAATGAGTGCTTATTATCCACCTTATGATGATCAAATGAAAGAAGGACCTATTGGACCTCCTGGTATAGGTTTTAAATTAATGAATGATGGAAATTATGATATGGAAAATAGAATTTTAAAAAATTGTGAAAATCCTATAGATGATTTAGATTTAACCACTAAAAGTTTTGTTTTGAATAAAATAGAGAATAATCATCATGAATTGAGAGATCTTATAAAAACTAAATATGATGAGGGTTTTTTAACTTTTACTGAAGAAACAGGCAAGAGAATAAAAGAATTAAATGATACAACTTTACATACTTTAGAAGGTAAACCTTACGATGCAAAAGGAAAAAGAATAGGAAATGTTGCAGATCCTAAAGATGAAAAAAATGTTGTGAATAAAAGATATTTTGAAAAAAATTCGTTAATATTACAGAATGATAAATTTGATGCAAAAAATAAAATAATTACGAATGTTTCTGAACCTGAAAATGATAACGATGCTGTCAATAAAATATATTTAGATAATAGAGATATCTGGGTTACTATACTAGATGATTTTCATACAGATGGGGATTATAAAAAAGTAAATTTCAATATGATGAGCTCAAAATTACTGGATCAAGAGATGCGATTATCTACCGATATGTATATGAAAATTTCTATATATATAGATATATATACAAATATATATGATACAATAGAAAGTAAATATGATAAAAAACCACTGAGGTATCCAACGATATCTCTAGATATCAATGGTGAGGAAATTTTAAATGTTAATAGAGATCTAGTAACCTGTTTTGTTTATGGTAAACGTGATGATATCATCACATTAAAGATAAAATATGATGGTTACACTTTAAAACCTTATATGCATATTGAAAAAATTTCTTTCTAATAAATGGATATTGATTGGAATGAATTTTCCAGAAAAAATTTATCTGAAGATGTAATTAGAAATCTTATTAGTCATGTAAATTGGGATTTAGTTTTACAATATTCAACACTGTCTGAATCTTTTATTGAAGAATTTGCTCAACCTGATGATTGGCCTAAAATTTCTAGATATCAAAAATTATCAGAAGATTTTATAGAAAAATGTAAAGATAAAGTAGATTGGGTAAACATATCTCAATATCAAACTTTAAGTAACGAATTTATCATAAAATTTTCTGATAATTTAGATTTATATAAAGTATCAATATTTCAAAATCTTACAGAAGATACAATGAGAGAATTAAAAGATGATTTAAATTGGTTGTATATAACTAGATATCAAACATTTAGTGAAAATTTTATAGAAGAATTTATGCATAAATTAGATTTTTGTTATTTGATTAAATATAAATTTGAGCTATTACCTGATCACTTTTTTAATGTTTATTGGAAAAAAGTACAAGCAATACAGATGAGTGAATTAAATAAAAAGTTTGGTCATAATGAAATAGAACCTTACCAAGAGAAAATTTTTGAAGAGATATATGAAGTTAAATCAGTCTTGAGAGAGAGTGTTTATCTTTTGAGACAATTAACTAACAAAGAGGATAAATAAATATTTAATAAAAATGTTTCTATATAAATGGATGTTGTATATAATAATGGTATGGAAAAAAAAACTATGTCTTTCTTAAATATAGAGAATCCTACTGAAGTGAAATCTATTTTTATATTATATTTTGATACATCTCTAGAAGGAATAGAAAATTTAACTAATTTAAAAGAATTATATTGTGAGGGATATAAATTAACATCTCTTGATGAAATAAAAAATTTAATAAATTTAGAAACATTAGATTGTAAAAATAATAGATTAAAATCTCTTGATGGAATAGAAAATTTAACGAATTTAAAAGTATTAAAATGTAGAGGTAATAAATTAACATCTCTTGAAGGAATAAAAAATTTAACTAATTTAGAAACATTAAATTGTAATAAAAATAAATTAACTTCACTTAAAGGTATAGAAAACTTAACTAATTTAGAAATACTATCTTGTAGTAAAAACTATATTACATCTCTTGAAGGTATAGAAACTAATTTAAAAGAATTAAGTTGTAATGATAATAGATTAACTTCACTTGAAGGAATAAAAAATTTAATAAATTTAGAAATACTATCTTGTAGTGAAAACGATATTACATCTCTTGAAGGAATAAAAAATTTAACTAATTTAAAAGAATTATATTGTAGAGAAAACGATATTACATCTTTAACTGAATTAATATTTTTGCCTAGAATAAATGAAATACGGTATGATGAAGATAAAATACCCATGATGTTAAGAAGATTTATAAATAATGTAGGATTTCCATATCTAGGACAACAGTCTTAAATATTTCTTCTTTGATTATAATTCTTTTTTTAATTTTGTTTAGTTCTTCAAAAAAGATTTTTTTTCATATAAATCCTTTTTTTTCACCTTATGGAGGACTGTTTATTTTAAAGGAATCTATAAAACACGTCCGTAATATATGGACGCGTTTCGATATATTTTAAGTCACTTTGTAATCCTAGGATCTCTTTTAAAGTTTATTTCTTTTTTTCACGCATTTTTATTTAATTTCATCCTTTTATCTATGGGGGGACTAATGGTCCCCTCATAAATATCAAGGTAGCTCCAAAATGGGGCTCCATTGATCATTTATCTAAAAAAAGTTAAAATTCAGTCTCAATAATATTCATATAATTCATTTTCTAAGTTAAAAAACATGAAATTTTAGAGTCTTAAAACTCTCTTGATTTTTGATTTTTTAAAAAATACCCATTTTTTAATGATTTTATGTATTTTCGGATGATTTTATACATGCTTGGTCTCAGAGGTTGTCCTAAATCTTTGAAATATGATAGGAATATGTAGTATATGGGGCTGTTTGTCCCCTATTTATTTTAAAGTTTAGAGGACTTCCATACATTTTGGAAGTTTTTCACGCATTTATTTAACCTATGGTAGCCCCAAAATAGAGCGACCTATCTTTTGATCATTTATCTTAAAAAAAAAAGTTAAAATTTGGTCTCTATAATATTCATATAATTCATTTTTTAAGTTAAAAAACATGAAATTTTAGAGTCTTAAAACTCTCTTGATTTTTGATTTTTAAAAAAATACCCATATTTTAATGATTTTATGCATGCTTGGTCTCAGAGGTTGTCCTAAATCTTTGAAATATGATAGGAATATGTAGTATATGGGGCATACTCTGGGTGTCCCAGAGTATGCCCCATATACTACTTATTAGTAAATTTAGTTTCTGAATCTACTTTTTGAGAGAAAAAAAAGCTAATATATTGAACCTTAGTGACTTAGTTTTCGAGTAATTGTCTTGACAAGTTGCAGAAGATTAAAAATGTTTCATTTTACAAGCTTCTAACACTTATAGCTCAGAAACTGAAAGTGCTAGCTAGCTATGAACAATAAGCAAGAATTTGTAGCTCTTTTAAGGTCTTGCAAGTGTATATAATTGGATTTTGGATCGAGTGGTTCTAATTTCGATAGCTTAATTTTTAACCTGGATTATCCAATAGCTGGGAAAGTTGCAATATTTAAAATATCATGATTGCTGCAGCTCAATTTCTTTACTTACTTCTTGGTGAAATATGGATGCACAAGAACGAGATATATATATATATTTTTTTTTTTAAATTAGAAGGTCAAATAAACTTGGGGATTTTAAAGATGTTTAATGACTGGTGAGGTTTGAACATAATACATGGAAATATACATAATCAAGTAAGTAATTATGTGCTGCCAGACAAGTTTATAAATTAATTTGAATGTAAAATCTCGTCAGATATATTGTTAAGTTTAATATATATACCGCAAAGCAAGTTAAAAAAATTTCATATTTTGAAAAGATTGCATATCTAGAGTCAGAGTATCTAGATGAAATTTGGACGAAAACTAAAAGTGCTAGCTAGCTATAAGCAGTTAGCAAGTAATTTGTAGCATTTTGAAAGCCTGTAAATGAAACAAATGAGTGAAAAAAACCCGAAGAAATTGAATCTTTATTTTACAAAATATTATTTATAGAGAACCATTTTGGCTCCATCAGACTGGACGACTCACTGCTGTTTTTTTTTTGTTTTTTTTTCTGTAATGTGCTCCATAATTTTTTGAGTACAAATAGCCTTTTATAGTTAAGTTTGCTATACAGTAAATTTAAACCGAAAGTTTAGATTGAGCAGTGTATTTTTTCTGGGAATTAAAAATAATATTTATGTATTTTTGTTTATATGAATATATATATTTTTTATGCATATATTTTTTATTATATTTATATGATTTGTGAGGATTCTAAATATAATATCTAATAATTTATTTTTAAATTAAAAGCAGTTTTAAATTGTTTCTTATAATATTATATTTAAAAACCTATAATAAACAGTAAATCATTTATGATTCTGAATAGGTGAAGGCATTTTTAATTATTTTCCATTTAATTTCTATTCCTTTTGTGCAATGTTTCAAATTTGTGATTTATTTTTTTAGATAAAATCTTTTTGATAACTTTTCAAAAGCACATGTATTTAATGAAAATACTGAATTGCAATTGCTCACTGCAGTATATACAAAACTAAAAATAGAGTGTCGAACCAGTAGTGGATTTTCAAAGTTTATTAAATCAAAGAAATAACTTCTCATACAATGGCTTTGAAAAGTGTATTATACAGTCACTGATTTATTATCATAACATACATAATGAACACTCTTTAATGACAGTGGGGAAATTTGTTTACAATCTGGCTTCCTACGCTTCACATAATTTATCATGAAAAAAATTTTTTGGTACAGATATAAATATTTTATCTGATGATGTAAAACTAGTAATCGGGCACATTGGAGCTATACAATACTTATAACTATTCGGAAGTTTGGGACGGAAGAAACAATTATAATTATCAGAACTTTCTGAATGTAACCAAACTTATGCATCAATTCTCATAGACGGGAGCAGCAGGAAGAACCTTGTGACATCATATTCCGTGCTCGCCAAAATGGACCGTTTTCCCACCTCAGTCAGAAAGACGAACTTTGACTGCTAATAAAACATAAAATACAGCTCAGAGAATAAAAAATTTTGTACTTTTGTCCATTTTGAATCGAATAAAAAAAAAGAGGCCAGAATTGTCCATTGGCTCTGATGTTGTCTGAAATGCCAGCCAAACAAACAGCTAAGGATTTTTTCCCCTATACTACTATGTGGTCCCCGAAAGTCTGTGGTTATATAGTCATTGTAAATAAGATTTAAGTCCTTGAAAAGTGCTTTATTTTTATTTGTGAATAACTGTGAGAACCTTGCCTATTATATCCCCCCCCCCCAATATTCTATTAATACAATAATACCTCCAAAGTTATGCCACGGGAGATTCTGTCATTGGTGGTGCAAGTAAAAAAGCATAAGTCAGAGAAACACTTCCATATAAATTTATACATACTCAGCTGAGATAATTAGTTTTGTGATAGCAAATCTACAAATAAAATGATAATTTATTGGTAATTAAAACTATTATATTTTATAACATTCATATAAAAAAAGTAAATTATAAAAAAAGTAAGTGAACTATTATTTGAAGTAGATGCATTTATGAAATCCAGCACAGTCATTTGGCAAGATAAATACTGTCAATCAGTCAGTAGTTTAACTATGAATTTGCATAAGTCGGGGTATTACTGTATATGAAACGTTTGGGTTGTAATGTGAAGCACAAAATTGTATTATTTATATTTTTATCAGGAAAACAGAAGTAAAAAGTACAAGGTTTTCTAAACTTGGATGTTAGGCTATGATAACAAAACTTGGTTTTACTAAAATAGAAAATCTCAGTCTGGATAAATTTTATTCCATTTTTTAACAATTTTTGCATATTTGAGTTTTTATTGTGCTGTGTACAAGTTTCTCCCTCCTCCAGTTTTCTAACTTCTGGTGCATACCAGGGTTGGCTAGGTGAAATATGATTCAAATTTCAACAGTGCAATGGCGAAAATCGATGAGGATCCACTGCAATAAGTTTCTGAAGTAAACATACATATAAATACACAGACATTTAAGGAAGTTCAGTTATTAGATGCTCTTGCAGAATATGATATAAAGATATTATAAAAACTATTTCAAGTATTTAAAAAATTCAATTTTCATTAGTAGAATATTTTTGTTTTTTAAAAAGAAAAAATCCCTTTATTTTGATTTAAAGAAAAATGATCTCAGACTTTTGGAATCAGTTCACAGTGTCTGTGTTTCAGAGTTTTTGTGGTCAGAATTAAAATAGGTTTGGTTTATACTCTGTCAATAGCATTTCCGCTTTTCTAGACGATGGCTATTTTAAATTTAACAATTTGGTTTTGTTCTTTCCCATAAACACCATTTTCTCTTTTCTTTTAAACATTCTTTTGAACAAACTCTTTGATTCAGTCTTTTTAATATAGTGTTAACCAATTT
The DNA here is from genome assembly GCA_951213105.1 of Amaurobius ferox. Lineage (NCBI taxonomy): Eukaryota > Metazoa > Arthropoda > Arachnida > Araneae > Amaurobiidae > Amaurobius > Amaurobius ferox. The sequence continues at coordinate 125,436,374 of OX578150.1, read as the reverse complement.
AAAAACACTGTAAACATTATTAAATAGTTTTAATTTTCACTTACGCTCTCAATGGATTATGGAAATTGACATTAACATATGTAAAGTTAGACCTCTGTTGTGTTACAGTTATTTTCAATGAATGCTCCGTTAGAAAATAAATAAAACATTAAGTATGGCCTTTAATTAATAAAAAATGTCAACTGATTTCAGAGACAAAAATCTCCTTTAGGATGATAAGACAAAACCTTTCTTTAACTAAGGTGGTTGCTTTATCTTATAATCCTGAATGTTTTACTTTGGAAAAGAATTGATATCTTTAGTCAATTAGTGCTGTATTTTATGAAGTTTTATTTATTTTTCTTTTTTTAAGCAATTCATGTGTAACTTTTTATACGAATTCTATATTGTGATTAATGATAAGCTGTTCTCCACTTTTTTTTAATTTTGCCCTAGGGTGACTGGTATAAAACCAAAGAGATCTTACTCAAAGGAGTGGACTGGATACTCAAAGAGGTCAAGGATTCTGGTTTGAGAGGTCGAGGGGGTGCAGGTTTCCCCACTGGAATGAAATGGGGCTTTATGAATAAACCCAGTGATGGAAGGTATGTCTAGGATTGTTGATTATACACGAGTTCTTTAAGCTAAGGTCCAATTTTTTTATGATGTTACTTTTTTCAGTTTTTTAAAAGGAGACTGGCATTTTACTACATTTCAACCTGTGCATTTTAATTTTCCCTTTAAGGTTTTCAAGTGCGAAATTGGTCCATGGATGCTACAAAAATAATATCGGCTGTGTGCTTAAGTTAAGACTGAGTTTATTGGTCTCTATAGGTGTTCGTAAAATTGTGACACATAACAAGTTTTCTTGTTGCCAATGCAGGTATCGGCTATTATATGCTAACAAGCTTCAGAACTGGTCCATGAATATAATAAACTTGAAAGTGGTACCTGGATGCTGTTGTCTGCAATGGAAGCATGATCCCAATGTTTAGAACATCCCTTTATATGCAGGTTTTGTGAATATGAAGCAAATGGTAGTAAGAGTTCAATATCTCTTGATTAGAGTTAGATGAATATTGCTAATTCTAATCGTTAAACTCCTCGTATCTTTTTTTCGACCCAGACCATCCGACCTACCAAAAGGTGTAAGGTAACCTTGTATCAATTTATATTTTAAGACAATCCTGGTATATATATTAAGAACAGAAAATTGTGTATTTTTACTGAAAATTGGAGACATTCTTTCACTCAGCCAGTTTTTGCACCTGTCTCTTAGACAACATTTTATAATGTAAGAATTTTTAGTGGATGTAAGAATTTGCAGTTCATTATATCCAATAGTTAGTCATAATGTATTACTTCCCAATAGTCAGTCAATCCTTGATTTAATGCATTAGACGAAATAGTAAATTCATTTATCAAATTGTTCCATTTGTGAAATCACAAATAAGTATTTGTATAACCCTTTTGCATGCATATTTCCATTTTCAAGGAAAATTGACGATTTCATTAACTTTTATTACATTATTATATTTCATATATTTGAAAATAAATGTTTACTCTATTTAAATTTTCATAATTTAAAATTTTTACAAAAAATAAATAGTTGTGCCATTATAGAACACTGCCAATTTTGGAAAAACTGACATTGTTGAGCATAAAATCTTTTGCTACATTTTTCATGCTTATGTTGGGTTGCTTTAGAATTTAGGTAATTTGGAGGTTTGAAAATTTACTTTTATTTCTTTTTCCCTGGCTCAATATTCTTAATTTGGTAATATTTAAATAATATTTATTGGCTTTTTCATTTATTCTTTAATTAGAATATTTTTAATCTTCTAAATTAATTTTCTTTATAATATTCTTAATTAAAAATGTTCCATTCCTTAAATTAATATTACTTTTGATTTGTAAATTTTAAAAAATTATTTATTTATTTGATTCCCCTTAAAATTCCCTTTAATTTGATGTCCCATTTTCCCATTTTGGTTAGAAATTCCGTTTGTTCTACAGTTTCAAGTTATTTCCATGTCTCACTGCAATTCAAAAATTTCAGTTGCGGCCATTTTCGGAATTCTGTTTTGCGGGCTTTTTACTGCGATTTAAGGCGCCACCTAAGCGTTTTTCACGCCTCTTTGGAATTCGTGAAATTTTTTAATTGGTTCGCCTTTTTACGGATCGTCTGCTCTCGGAATTATGAGTATTATTTTGGCAATTCTAATTTCGGTAAGCGAATTTTAATTGCTGCCGTTTATCTAAACTCCGCGCTTTTGCCGCACATATAAATACGCACGTAGAACTTTTCAGTTTCAGTTTTTTGTTGAAATCCTTCGTCGGTGTTAGCGCGAGAAGCGCGTTGTTTATTTTCGAATGGAACTTATGTTCCACGCGAGCTTTTCAATGGAACGTTAGGTTCCTCGTGTTTTTTTTTTTTAACATTTGTAGTTTTGATTTAAATGATGGTTTTTCGAGTTTTTATCGCGAAATTCATGAAGTAACTCACGGAAAGATGTGTTGTGAGAATTTATTACGTGTGCTACGAGAATGAAGCGCCTCTAGAAACTTCGTCCGGTAGTTTTAAGAAGATCCGAGTGTACCAGAAGTAGCTGTTAGGTCTGATCTCCTGAGTTTACAATGTTTTTCAAGAAAAATGCTGAATCCTCTCCTGTTTCAAGTTTGGTGATTTTCAGTAAACCAGTCTACAAAATTTATTTCCTACCAGTGCAGTTCTAATAAATTGGAACTTTCCCCCCCCTGTCTGATGACCCAGCTGGTGAATATTGCTGTTATATTTAAACTCCTAATTTCTTAAATTCTCAATATTTAAAATGTATTTAATCAAAATTTATTCTGTAAATTTAAAATTCTAAACTTTATTCTGAGAGCAAATTTCTAAACCTTCATAAATTTTTAAGAGCCTGGGTAAAATTCTAAAATTCTTTAAATTTAATATTTTTGTTAATGATTTTTGATGAAATTTAAATAGATTGTTTTGAGTTAAGTTTTTATGCTAATTCCTTAATTTTAACTAAGTTGATAAAATTCTAAAATTCTAATGTCTAAAATTCTAATGTTAATTCTTCCTGGGTTGCCTGCCTGTGAGCAGTGTTTTTGTATTTGTTAATTTGAATTAATTTGAAGTACTATTTAATAAACTAATTTTCTTTAAACTAAATATTATGTCTTCATTTATTTTTTTTAAACACAGCAGGCTTCAGGCTTTATTCTATCTGTAAAACACAACACTTACCAAATATTTAACAACAATCTCACAGTTACAATTCTATACATTCAGAAACTTCCTTTTGCATTCTAGGTAACAGTTTCGAATTTTTTTCAATGCAGGAAATTATCTTTTTTTTCTGTATTATAGTTTATTTTGAAATTAATGTTTTATTAAATATTTTTTATAAATTGTGATTTTTTATGTTTATAGGTAACATTCCTATGCAGTGACTATTGAACAGGAATCTTTCTTCTTTAAGCTTCTTCTATACCATTTTAAATTTTGTTCTGTTGTTGCTTATCCCCCCTTGTCTGAAACAAGTCCAGAACGAGACAAGTCCATAAGATAGAAGTCCATGGTGAAGGCGGGGCCCAGAGCTTAGTCCTAATTTGCCCCCCTTATAATGATGTATAATATTTAAAACTATTAACATATTTTATAATTTAAAATAAAAACTAATATTACCAGTTTTAAATTAATTAAAAATTTATTTCTGCTTAAATTTTTAATTACATACAAAATCTAGGGGCCCCGGAGCACAGCCCCTTAGACCCATGCATTAATCAGATCCTGGGTAAAGGGAAGAAATTGTAGCTTCTGTTAGTCCAAAGACCCCAGGCACACCATGATAGAAGTCTGGATTTGTCTAAGGCTGCCCAATTTAGACTGGAATCAGTGACAAATTAACATACTGGCAAATGTTGGGAGCCTCATTTTGAACGAAAAATAAAAGTAAAAAATCTTTAAAGATTTTTTTTTTTTTTTTTTTTCCCCCGCTTAAAATATAAAAAAATATTTTTGATTTTCTGTGATGAGAAAAAAAAGTAGATTCAAAGTGTTTGTATTCATATTTATATGAAGAAAACTTAATTCAAGCGTTTCTAAATATTGAAAGAGTACTTTGTACTTATCTGTGTTTGATGATCTCCAACGCTAGTGAGAAAAGGTCATTCTGTAAATTAAAACTAATCAAAAACAACTTAAGAAGCATAATAACTGAAAAGAGACTAAATCATCTGTCAATTCTTAGCATTGAGAACGACCTTGATGAAATGTTAGATTTTACAGATGTTATTGATACTTTTGCTACAGCAAAAGCCAGAAAACATCCAATTTAAAGTACTCTAAGAAGTTTTAGTCCTTTTCCTAGTATTGTGCTGTAATATCAAAATTTACCACACAGTTTAACAAATAAAAATGTATAATATTTAAAAACTTGTATCATTCAATATTTTCATAAAAGATTACTATTCTCATTTTAATTTAATTCCTGTTCAAATTTTTGGGTGCAAATATTTCAAGTATGTTTATTGGATAAAAAAAAAGTATAGTAAGATTTGTACAGAGCAAGATTCAGTGTGTTTACTTTTAAGTACTTTTCCTTTTTTTCTAAATTGGCTTTTAGGCAGGGGGGGAGACTCTTTGGAAAAGATCTCCGGGACCACACTCTCCCATGATTCGCCACTGACTGGAATCCAAATGTGTTTGTGGTGTGTGTGTGTGTGGGGGGGGGGGGGGGGGTCATCAACAGGATCCATTCCTTCTTTTCCTGCCCATAACCTCTCAGAAAGACTTTCGGATCTACATATGTAACATGCCCATACTGTCCTCAGCCCGCCATAGAAATGTACTCGCTTCTAGAGAATAACTCAAGAATTGAAGCAGATAGGAAGTCCAAATTTTGTATGTTATTATGTTTGATACATTTAAGTTGCATACATTTTAATAAATATATTTTTCATACATTCAAGTTACATACAATAAAGGGTGTACTTTATAAGCTATATATTTTTTTTTTACTTGTTTAGGTCTTTTTTTACTATTTTTTGTTGCAAATTATAGGATTTTTCACTCCAGGTGTTTAAAAGTGTATGTGAGATTTTTTTTTTTTTTTTCAAATTTTTCAGACCTAAGTATCTAGTTGTAAATGCTGATGAAGGTGAACCAGGTACATGCAAGGACAGAGAAATCATGCGACATGATCCGCACAAGCTTGTAGAAGGTTGCTTGGTTGCAGGACGAGCTATGGGTGCAAGAGCTGGTAAGTGTTATTATTTTTATTTCTTTTTTTTTCGTTTGAATGTTATGTTTAGTTTTTGAATTTATAGTTTTGTCAATATAGCTGCTTTTTTTTGAAAGTTCATTAACCTCTCTTAATTTGTGGATCCCTAGCATAACAGTTGTAGGTACTTCCTTATTATAGCAGCCCCCAAGGATGAATCTCAAAGTGACAGATGTATCGCCAAGGTAGATTGCAAAATCTTGCCAAACATTTGCAGTCCTAAAGAAATAGCACTTGTTTATATTATCGTCATTTTTATTTCTCTATTACAAGTAGGTGCTATGGAACTTTGCAAAATCATAATTGCGGGGGCCACTATAATAAGAAAGTACCCAATTGTCTTATGAATATTTGTTTACATTTTTAGATTTGTGTTCAAAATCAAATATGGAGAAAAAAAACAGCGCATCTCTTATTCAGTGCTACTAACTTTATAATGCTTATATTAATAAAATTACTAGATTTTTACAGCATCAATAAGTTAAAAACACTTTGTGCAAAAGTTAAGGAAAACTTAAGTAACATAAGCACAGATTTTGGGCATATAACCTTCCTCTTTTTTTTTTGTATTTGCGTCCATTTTGTTCTTTTAATTTCAGGTTTGACTTTTCTCTTGTACTGACAAAGGGGGATCCAGTGTATCCTTGAAACAGCTGTATGCTGCAATATTATCTTATTTGTGCTTAAATACTTTGTTCAAGTTTTCCTTATTCTTACAGCATTATTCTTACATCCCCATCAGATCATGGTTAGATTGTGGTGAAAAGTCGCATCATGCTATGTCTTGTTGACACCCAGACTGTCCGACCTACCAGAAAGATGTAAGGTAACTGTTTGGACGGCCAAGAAGTTCCACCCAATTTAGACTGGAACACAGTGGGGGAGACATTCACAGGGACCGTACCCTCCTTCCCCTACCACAAACCTCTCAAAAGGACTTACGAACCTACATGTTTAACATGGTCTTACTCCGCGTGAACACGGTGGAAGTTTTGGCAGTGGCGAGAATCAAACCCGGGTTATGTGCATCATGTTATATGTTGAAGGCCCAGACCACACGACCAACCCTAAGGCTAATGGTAGTTTAGTGTGTGGCCGGGAGAGTCATGTTATATGTGTCAAAATATATGATTTTCATTAGGGAATTCACCTTTGACATTTACTTTTCTCCACGATCTAAACGTTAAATAACCATGACATGAAAATAATGTGCCGTTAGGGAAAATATATGGGAAAAATTTGAGAACATGGATAGGGTGACTGACCACAGACCTGAAAAACTGGGAATTTTATGCTTCTGGAAATATCGGAAAAATCAGGAATTGGAAAGTTGGAGAAAACTGCGAATTTCTGTGATTTTTATTTTGTGACTTTTTTATTTTAAACAAGTTTTCTTTTAGCTAAATGAAATGCTTGTTCATTTCATGCTGTCACATTTTGCATTACAGGATACATCACTCATCTCCTTTATACTTCTGAACAAGTGGTTGGAGAGAGAGTTTACATTAACAGGCGATGTGACCTTGATAAACATCTTTCGAGAGGGAACGTTTCAGGGAATTATCAGAAAATATCAGGGAATTTCAAAATGAATTTGTGATCATCGTGATGGACCATGTAAATTGTAAACTCATTACACACACATTTATATTATATTTGAAATGAAATATATCATTAAATTTTATATGCTTTTTAAGAGATTGAAAAGTCTTCAGGACAAGGAATCAAACATGAGGCTTTAGTAATAGGTACTACATGATCAGTAGCAGAACCAAAATCTAAACTAAACAAGGGGCATGATTATATAAAATAAACTTATTCTTTTATGTGTGGATGGGAAGATGCAATATTCAAATATTATATATAGAATATTCAAATAACAAAGTGTACCTCTTTTTTTACTCACCTGTAACACCTTTAAGCAGCAGGTGTGGGGCGTAATAAGAGACACGCAAGAGTATAATAAGCTTAGAACCTTATTGTATCCTTGCAATAAAATAATTTACAATACAACACACACTACCATATCATCAACTTTTAACCACAGTCGATAATTTATCTTAGGGGTGAGGAAAGAAACAATCATCAAAAGGATAAATCTTCTAAATATGGCTGTACACTAATGCAGTAAATGGTCGTTAATTTTCAATTTTGTGGTAGGATTATTCTTTTATGTTGGGTAATTCCATGTGAAATCAATGAATAAAATGTACATTTTCAACTTGACCCATTTCAATTTTTTCTTTTAAATTGGCATGGTGGTCGACTGTGTTTAGCAAAACAGAAATATCAAATATTACCCCAAATGCCTTTTGGTTCAAGAAATATGTGACCTTGAAAATTGTGAAATTTTGACAGACTAATTGTCAAAATATCATATCTCATTTATTATAGTTATAAACATGAGATGTGTGTCCCTTTAAAACATTTTGTGCATATTATAATAATTTAATGTCAAAATAATTAAAAAAAAATTTCTTTATTAAGGTCATCAATATGACATTTGACCTTGGAATATTTTAAAAATTGTAAATTTAAAATTTTGCAATTTTTTTATTGTATTCTTGTTATTTTTTAAATAAAGCATGCCAATTTTTAAAATGGAACATTATTAAAAACTAGCAAAGTCCATGCACTTTGTGCACCTAAATACATCATGGTCATGCATGGGAAACAGGAAATAGCAGACAGTAATTCCCAATGACCCTCCCATCCACTCCTGATATCCACAGACACATGTATACACCCGTCCCATTCAATTTTAATATCTAAAAGTATTGCTTAAAATGTCGAAAAAAGTTATCCCATTAGTTAGAGTAAAGGATGCTACCAGTGTGTCAAATTTTATCCAAATTTAAAAGGGTGATATTGCAAGACTCATTAATTTGACATTCTGGTAGTACCCTTTGCTTTAACTAATGGGGTCATTTTTTTCGGTATTTTAAGCAATACTTTTTTAACTATGATGCTTTAAAAAGAGAAAAGACCCTATTGTTTAATTTCCATTTATCTGCAATTTAATTAATTTCCCTTTATCCACAATTTAAATCATAATATATATGCACATTCTATCTTATATATATATATATTTTTAAATATATTTCAAAATAAGAGCAATATATTTTAATCCAAATGTTTTGGTATTGTTTGCAGTCAATTTTTTATACAGAAGAAACATTTTGTTATAACCAAAAGCAAAAACTAATAATCAAGTTCTGTGACAGTTATTTCAACCCTTGGTCTTGAAGTAACCTTAACCCAGGGTGCATACGGGTGCTTGAAAATTGGGAAAGTACTTGAAATTTAGATTAACATTTTCAAGGCCTTGAAAGTACTTGAAAATTCCCATTTTTTTTGGTTAAGTCCTTGAAAGTGCTTGAAAAAGGCATTTTTGAAAGTGTTCTACAGATTCACAGCATTGTGTTTTTTCTGAGAAGTTCTGCTTTCTCTGGAAATTTCCCTAGCAGTTACGCTGTCGCTGAAATTTTCCTAAACAACATTATTTTTCCCCAACAATTACCTCAACGACTATGATTTTTTCCTCCCAGAAATGCACACAACTTCATAATATGGAAGAAATGATGTCTTTGAAAAATAATTGCATGGTACTTGAAATTTTTTTAAGGAAAGTGTACTCACCCTGCTTAACATACTTGTTATCAAGAATTTGGGAATAAACATTCTGTGATCATTCTTGTATTGACAGAATCCACATATTAAATTCTGCTAACATATAAAATTGCAGTTATTTTTTTTTTAAATCCCCCATAAAAGATATCCCCTCTGTTATCACCATGTCAATATCTATCCCTTTTGAAGTGAGGGAATATGAGATAACAGTAATTCTAAAAATATTCTATATGAACTTATAGTAAGTTGGTTTTGTCATTTGTGTGATAGTTTCCATGGCAATAAATTAAAATGGATTTTAAGATCACTTAAATGATGCATGTCTGCCATTGATTATAAACATTTAGTATGTCATTTCTGTGTTTTGAATTATGTGAAATTTTTATTTGTATATATATGTATACTTGTAGCAAACCTAATTTGACACTACAAAGGTGTAGGAAAAACTGTAAACTTATGGTTAAGTTGTATCGTTAATCTATTAAATGTTAGTAGCAATCAAAAAATAAAAATTTTCTGTATTATACTAATAGTTTAAGTAAAAATCAACCTATAAATAAAAATTCAAAATTATATTAATGTTCTTTTATATCTCAATAAAAACAGTATTCTAAATTGATATTATAAATGAATTTTATTACCATGGAAACTATCTAGTGAATATATGTATGATGGACATAAAAAGACAAAGCTGAGTAATTAGTTGGTTATAGCATCCACAATATATTTAAAATGCTGCAAGTATAGATGCAAGCTTCTGGAGTATAATTTTTGTCTTATTGTTTTCACAGCATATATCTATATCCGTGGGGAATTTTACAATGAAGCCTCCAACATGCAAGTGGCTATCAAGGAGGCATATGAGGCTGGTTTGATTGGCAAAAATGCATGTGGTTCAGGTTATGACTTTGATGTTTTCATACACCGTGGAGCAGGAGCCTATATCTGTGGAGAGGAAACGGTAAATATACAAATCTGTTTAATAATTCTATAAAATCAGTTAATATGCATCATGTGTGGCATTTTAAAATTATTATTTTTTTTTAATATTTCTGAATAAATATAAATTTTTTTTGTGGTGTTTTATACAATTTCTGGGTGTTTTGAATGAAATTTGCTATGATTGCCATTATCAGTGAATAGAAAAACCTTATTGATTTTGAATGCGATCAAACATATTGAAGATCCCAAATCTTTAAAAAATTTTATAAAAAAAATCAGCATTATTCAATCTTGTTAAATAAATAATCATTTTATGCATAATTTATCACTAGAAAATGATTAGCACTCCTTTTCTAATGTTTTCTAATGATAATGAACCATTTTCCAGGTATTGCACATTTTAAAAATAAATTTGTAATAAATTACATAAAATTATAAAAATAGTAAGTATTGTTCAGTAGCAGATGGCAACTAAGAACCAGTGCTATTTTGAGCCGATTATCATCATAGTATTTTGGCCAGCAGAATTTTTTACAGTCAAAAATTCTTAGACTTGGGCTGCAACTCAATGTCTGGTGCATTGAAACATTAAATTTAGTTTAAAAAAATTAATAAAAGAATGTAATTGCATTAAAAAATGGGTAATTATAGGGTGACGAAAATGAAATTCAAATTACATTCCAGAACACATGTGCAAAATTTTAAGTTTGTGAAATTAAAATTTGTTTCTCTAAATGTTAAAATGGTTGTCAATGTTGTCCAAAAAATACCCAAGAATTCTATGGAAATGATGGGTTTCCATTTGATGCTACATAACTGCTTGTGCACATACATGCCAAGTCTGGGTGCTATGGGATTTGCACACCTGTGTGCATTGGACACCTGTGCACACCTGTGTGCATTTCTGTGTGCATTGGACACCCATAAAATTTACATTATATCAAATATGTGTGATCTGCATTTCTAAAATGTCACAAAACGGTGTAAAAAAATAATAAATTTCAATACATTCGTTATTATATTTAGAGGTGGCATGGAAAAGCACATAAGTCAAAAACAAGTATTTTGAAATATCGAGGGAAGAAAATTTTGATGCTTTCAGGAGAGCTTTTTTTTAAATTTTAATTTTTTGTTTTCAAAATACAACTTTATTTTTTTATGGAGTTTGCGAGCTAAATAAATAGCTTTTCAAATTTAATAAGTTTTTAAAGTTTTTCTTTTTTCAACATTTTGGAAACCTAACTTATGTGCTTTTTCTAAAAGAACGATCATACATTTCTTAAATCAAATATGTTATAAAAGAAAAATTGGAATTTTTGACTTGGGTGCTTTTTCCCACCACCTCTAGATATATTTGCATAATGTTTATTTATAATATGCAATAAATTATATGTATCCAAATATAGAATGTTTTCTGCTTATTATAGATTATTTAAAGAAATGTTAATTGCCTGCTCACAAATTATGTTGTGTGACTATAATAAGATATATCTCCAAACTTTTAGGAATTGATTTAGTAAAACTCAAGCCATTGTTTTTATTCAGTAAAATCAATTTTTAACTATTAAAAGCATTTAATACATTTACATGTATTAAATTCTTTTAATACATTTACATGTATTAAATGTTTTTAATACAATGCTTTTAATACGTTTACATGTATTAAATGCTTTTAATACATGTAATGTTTAGAAGGTAGCTCGTAATTTTTCTTTCTCCTTCCGTCAAAGTAGATTTGCATTAAATATAGATTAATTTAAACACTTCAAAACAGTTTGGTAGGGTATTTTCAAGTAAAGTGCTCAATTTTAATTTATAATTCTACTTTCAAAATCGTTGCATTATGTAGGGAAAAAGTGTGATGTGCTGCTCATATCAGTTTTTTTCTTCTTAAATTACTATTGCAACAAGTATTAAAATAACCATACTGTACATTTAAATAATGCATTGCTGTGCATTAAAATAATTTATGCAACATTTTTGATGTTAAAAGCAAATAAAGTATTTGCTGGAAAGTATAAGTATTTCCTGGAAAAAGTAAATAAAAATTATTGGCAATATTACTATGCAGCTAATTGCTTAAATTACTTTTTTTATTGTTGCTAATTCCTTTAATTAAACTTTTTTTTACAGATGGTTAATAATCTGTTTCTGTTGCTAAGCAACACGAAATCGTTTTTGATTTATAGCATGAAACATGGCTGTGATTTCCACAATAAATCAAAGAATAATAATACCAAATTTGATAATAAAAGAAAAATTGATAAAAAGATGTGAAATTGTACAGACATTGTTACCTTGCATTGCTAACATGCTTCAGGATAAAAGTTAACATTCTGGTGTTTTGTTCTGTAAAAAATTTTAAGTTCATATGCAACACTCTTCAGTTAATTTTGAAATCATGACTACAAATACTGGTGGAACATGTGACAAAAAGAATGCACATAAAATCATCAATGTGCATATTCATTGTAGTATAAAAATTAGTTATGCAATTGTAAAGTACATGTGAAATTGCTTTTCTGAATATCACTATTTAGCACCCCTAACTTTTTTGTATGCTTGAAATTATTGCTTTTTGCTGTAATAGTAAATCCCCATTGTTATTGTGTGTATGTGCAGTATAATGCCATTTTTATCTTGGTATAGAGCATTGTGCAAGATATCAGGTGAACGTATGTCCCGTTGCTGCTATGTTATAAACTTGTACCCTAAAGATCCTCTCTGACAGAAATTCCGATAGGTGGCTTTTATCCTTAGGGTCTGGAGATCCAATTCATTTGTATGGAGAGTGTTCTGTTTTTAAGTGCAAATATAATTTTTCTGTTATAAAAATGGGTGAAAAATATTTTGTACCCAATTGTACCTCTGGTTATGACAGTAACAAAAAGTCTGTGTCACTTTGTAAAGCCCCAAATAATTATAAAGAATTGGGGCTTTTATTATGAAAATAGCCTATTTTGTGTTTGCTTTACTTGCTTAGAAAGAAATTTATACATAATGAATGTGTATTGTGCTTAGTTTACGCCATAATGTGAAGATGAGAGTGCGATGATATAACATTCTTTGAAATTCATGAATTCAAATACAAATTTAACAGTGAAAATCCACAAAAAAAATAGTTTTAAGCAATTGGAGGAAAATGATAAAGATAATAAAAAAACTTCAAAATTGCATATTATTATATAATTTTTTTAATTTAAAGAGCAATTATACACTTTTGACAAATTTTTTGTTAAAAGAATGCATTCATAGGAAAGATTTCCTTAATCATTTCACAGATTTGCTTTATGTTAAATATCTTATTAGTTAAACTAGAGCTATAAAATAATAAACATGTCTTCTGGAATCATTCTTCAAAGCAATTAGAGCTTACAATGTTTACACTCAAGTAAAGGTGTACAAAAGTAATGATAGCTTTGGGTGGGTGGGGTGTATGCTGTGGAAAACCGGCATAATCCCTATCAAAAGTGATAAAGCAAAGTAAACAAAAAAGTAGATTGCATTTGTTTCAAATAATGTGATATTATTTATTTAGAATGAAACTCATTTTCTGCCTAAATGTATTATTTTCGTAATATAAGTTGCTCTTCACCCTTTAACTCAACACTAAAATAGGACCCTAGCATTAGGCACCATCTATTGGCGTGGGATGTTTAAGAATGGCAAATTTTCCGAAGCTCTTTCACCTGATTATCATACACCGTGGTATAGAGAACAATAAATATACTTTTTATTTTATGTATTGAGATTGTAAAGTACATATTGTCTTTTCATAAACATTGCAAGCATATTTTTTTACCAGTTTTATTTCATTTTAGGCCTTAATTGAATCTATAGAAGGAAAACAGGGTAAACCCCGACTGAAACCCCCATTCCCTGCTGATGTGGGTGTGTTTGGATGCCCTACAACTGTGGCCAATGTGGAGACTGTAGCTGTAGCACCCGCCATCTGTAGGAGGGGTGGATCATGGTTTGCATCATTTGGAAGGCCTAGGAATTCTGGAACAAAGGTGAGATATTTCATAGCTATCAACTCTTTTGATTTTCTCGGGAAGCACTTATTTTTTGGCAGTTCTTCCCAATGTCCTGTCAAATATCAAAGTTTTCCAGTTTTTTACTACTTTTAATGAAATTTCAATAATATTGAGTTTTTTTTTTTCACTTTTGATGAAAATTTAATAAGTTATAATTATATTTAAATAATTTTGAATTTTGTTAAAAATTAGTATATTTTATTAATTTTTTAGAGAATACGATAGAGTTTACCTGTAGTCAGAGTGCATACGGGTGCTTGAAAATTGGGAAAGTATTTGAATTTTAGATTAACACTGTCAAGGATTTAACCAAGAAAAGGGGAATTTTCTTGGTTAAGTAGGGAAATAATGAATAAATAGGGAATAGGGAAGAAATGATGTCCTTGAAAAATAATTGCATGGTGCTTAAAAGTCCTTGAAAAATGCTTGAAATTATTTTTAAGGAAAGTGTACTCACCCTGATAGTTCTTTTAATGTTTATACATGCAAGTACTTTATATAGAAAACTATAAAATGTACCTGACATTGTTCATGATTTAAAGATGAAAACCTGTGATTAAAACTACACTGGAACATATAGTGAATTCTTGAAAAGCTAACAGTGCTTTTACCTTGAAAGTGCTTAAAAGAGCCAGGGTTGAAAGTGTTCTGCAGATTCACAGCATTGTGTTTTTTCTGAGAAGTTCTGCTTTCTCTGGAAATTTCCATAGCAGTTACGCTTTCGCTAAACTTTCCTAAACAACATTGTTTTCTCCCAAAAATTTTCTCAAAGGCCTCAACATTAAACAATAATGTTAGTTTGCTATAATTTTTCCTCCTAGAAATGCATGTAACTTCATAATAGGGAAGAAATGATGCCCTTGAAAAATAATTGCATAGTACTTGAAAGTCCTTGAAAAATGCTTGAAATTTTTTTTAAGGAAAGTGTACTCACCCTGGTAGTTCTTTTAATGTTTATACATACAAGTACTTTATATAGAAAACTATAAAATGTACCTGACATTGTTCATGATTTAAAGATGAAAACCTGTGATTAAAACTACACTGGAACATATAGTGAATTCTCGAAAAGCTAACAGTGCTTTTACCTTGAAAGTGCTTAAAAGAGCCAGGGTTGAAAGTATTCTGCAGATTCACAGCATTGTGTTTTTTCTGAGAAGTTCTGCTTTCTCTGGAAATTTCCATAGCAGTTACGCTTTCGCTAAACTTTCCTAAACAACATTGTTTTCTCCCAAAAATTTTCTCAAAGGCCTCAACATTAAACAATAATGTTAGTTTGCTATAATTTTTCCTCCTAGAAATGCATACAACTTCATAATAGGGAAGAAATGATGTCCTTGAAAAATAATTGCATGGTACTTGAAAGTCCTTGAAAAGTGCTTGAAATTTTTTTTAAGGAAAGTGTACTCACCCTGATAGTTCTTTTAATGTTTATACATACAAGTACTTTATATAGAAAACTATAAAATGTACCTGGCATTGTCCATGATTTAAAGAGGAAAACCTCTGATTAAAACTACACTGGAACATATAGTGAATTCTCGAAAAGCTAACAATGCTTTTACAGTATGCCTGTTTACAACAAAAAATAAATAACTTGCTGTGTTAGCATAATATGCCTTAAATAAGCATGCAGGATGCATTCAATCTGGAACACAAGCAAAAAAAATATAGTCTAAACTAAATTTGAGTATAATTAGAAGCCGAGATATGATCAAATTAGACAAATGCCTAAAATTGAGGGTGATGATTTCAAAATCATATCACCACATCACTTTTAAAATACTTCACACTGAGAGCAATTACAGTAAATTATTCTCAGAAAAATTCTAAAAACTTTTTCAGAAAACTTATCAAAATTGAAAAGCTTAATTGCAATTAATTCAATATTATCACTAAACAATTAATTCTGAAATTATCAAAAACTTCTGAAATGTAATTAAAAACTGTGTTAACCTTTCATTATTACAAACTTTTTAAAACTTTCTATATTAATCTATAAGAACCTTATATTTTTAATTTTAATGATTGAAATGTTGTTCAAGCATATCATATAGCAACAAAAACATTATATTATGATTTGATAAAAGCTCTTTTATTCTTATTAGAAAACTAGAATGAATTACCCGTCATTGCCTAGATCCTAAATAAGTGACTGCTACTTAATTAATACAGATAACACTACTCAATTTACAAATCCCCTGTTTTGAACTAAAATCATTCCAGCTTTTCCATGCACAACCATGCTGATTGTACAATGTGGGTGTAATATGCCCTAAATATTCTGCTTTGAAACACCCTAGATAAGTACTTGGTCATCAATTTTTAGCAGAAGGACATAATGAAAATGCTTGAAGTCACAAAAACGAAAAAAAAAAATCATTTAACCCTACAGTAAAATTAAAAAATATATATTGCTATCTCAGTGAGTCTCATCTAATTTAAGTCAAATCTTAGTATAATACTCATCATAATATAGTACCAAATTGAAAAATGAAATGAAATATTTTAAATTTACAAAGTTATTCCATTTAGTTGCAAACAGCTTTTTTTTTGCTGAAAGAAAATGTCTGCGATTTAATTTAAATACTTATTCTCGAATATTGTCTGTAGCGGCACAGAATAAATAGATTTAATTTGAGGAAGTGGTGGAAAGTTTTTTTTTTTTATGCTTATAACTTTTAAACTAATTGGAATTTTTAAAAAATCTTGCTAAGGTGCATCGTATGGGAATACGAAGCACCTCTACAATAAATTTTGCTACAGGCTGACCATCAATTTTCCATTACAGATGGCATACACAGACTGACAAACATACAAACATCTTTTATTATGTAAGAAACAAGCCAATTTAAAACGCTTATATTTGAGTTGAAATTGCACTTACATTTTCCTCCATTTTATGATCTGCAATGTAAACAATCACTTTTGATTTAAAATGTTACTATTCCAGAAATACAAACTGCTGTTTAAAAATATTTATCTCATTCTTAGTTAAAAATAAAAATGCACGAATGGTAACTTTGGGCCAATTTTAGTGGGTTTAACAACAATAAGAGCTTATCGCTTACTTTATTGTGTTAATGTCACAATGGATTAATATGGGTTAAGGTAATGTTTTCTTAAGATTCCTGATTTTAAATAAATTGTTTTAAAAGTCCTTAAAATTTCATGCTTGCAAGAGTTCATTGATAAGTAAAATATGTACCATGCAGGCATGAGATTCTTCTGCTTTTCAGCGGAATTCCACTTTTTTGCTTTTCCCCAAAATATCTGCTTTTTCAAAAAATAGTTTTTTTTTTTTTTTTAATTTTATTTTTTCAGGCAAAGTTCCGCTTTTCAAAGAAAATCCCTAAGAAATCTGTGCACTCCTTCTGCCTACAAAACTCATCATTTGTAAATTTAACTACGATGCACCCTACATTGATAAATTGACCATGCCCATTGAGTGAACATGGAATTCCTTCAGTTTTATTCTTACCCCCTGTAATGTTGGCAGCCATTTCGGAGAGTACACAGGTAACAAGTAGGATTCTGGAAAAACCACTACCTCATTCATCCCTTTTCTTTTCAATAATTTTGTTCTTGTCTCCTGGGCTATGGGTCCTGCACAATGGTCAATGGGGGAGCTATCAAAGGAAGATTGAGTTTTGCAATCAAAGTTCAAGGAATGCATCGTAATCCCTCCTGTACTGGTAGGACCAAAGAGCTAGTATCAGTAGATGTAGCCTTTTCATTGTTTAGCCATCTTAATAGCATGGTCAGTACCTCCCACAATCTCCTCCTTCGCTTTTATAAATGACTGCCAGATTTGGCAAGTTCGCGCTAGAACTGTGCATTGTAGCAGTTCCAGAAAATTGTAAAAATGTGCTATTATGGTAGTTTGTTAATTGTTGAACTCAATTTTTATTTCAGAATCTTAATCTACGTATTTTTAAATCTCAAACATATACAGTTTCAAAATGCATGGATTAAGATTCTGCAACATTTTCTTTTCTTTCACATTTCTTTTCACATTTGTTAAGGCTGTTTTAGCTTTCTTTTTCAAATTATGATTGCAGAAAATGATTTCAAATTATTTTTAATTAATATTTCAGTTTTTTTAATCATAAAACAAAAAAATTATATATGGATAGATAACATTGTTAATATTGTTAACGAGATACAGGTAATAATTGAGCAAAACGCTACAGTAAACAGACGTCTATTAAATGCTAAACATTTTCCATAATAAATCTATCTTCTCTTACCTTTTAGCCTTGACTTTTTAAAGAAAAATTATATACCTAATTTATCTGTTTTTACATTTCAGTATATCACATATAGCACTACATGACAAATATGATCTATATGCATTGGTAATGAGTTATTTCATCAGGCGAATTTGATTAAAAAATAAAAAAAATGTATGAAACTTCAAAGATAAATAATATATCAATATAATCCATAATAATATATTAATATAAATATGAATAAATTCAAATTGTAATTACGAAAGCAACACAACTGCATGCAATGCCCACCAGGCGCACCCTAAGCTGCAACGATGTAGAAAAAGCACAATGATGGGCTGTTTTCATTATATAATGTTTAAAATACCACAGTAACTGAATTTTAGGGTGTGCTGTTTGAATTTTGGTAGTAATTTATAAACCATGCTAACTGAGAGATTACTGTAGATATATAACTGCAATTTGAATTCATTGTTATAGACGAGAGACCAGGTATCTTGCTTCTTCATAACATGACAGAAACCTGCTCATTGCCCAGCTTAAGAACTAATAATGACTTCATTCACATATGTAATATTAGCTTAAGGTGTAGTACACTATAATTTAGAATGTTGTTGTTGTTGAGACCCAGACCGTCCGACCTACCAGAAAGGTGTAAGGTAACTGTTTGGACGGCCGGGAAGTGCCACCCAATTTAGACCGGAACCCAGTGGGGGAGGCATCCACAGGGACCGTACCCTCCTTCCCCTACCACCAACCTCTCGGAAGAATTTAGAATGTGTAAAAGTTAACATACTTGAAAAGTGTTTGACTTTGGTCATTCTGTCTGTCCATTCACATAATAACTGCTGTAAAAATAACTTTATTAAAATGAAATTTTAGTATGTTGTTGAGATGGCCTGTGGGACATATAGGAATGTAAATGAATATCACCCAATTAGTTTCGGGTTGAACCCGGGTTGAAAAAATGAAATACATTGAGCCCTATGGGGCCTAATTTTTCAAACATTTTTTAAGCGAAGTTAAAATTCACAAATTGCTTCGAAAATTTTAGGAAATATTCAAATTATCCCATAAAATATATAGAAGAAATTTCCGCAAAATGTTTGGTAGTTTTTTAAATAAAATTAAAATAATAATTGTACCCACATAATATGAAGAGATCACATGACCCACTTTAAAATAAAATATGGCATCCATCTTTTTTTTTTTTTAAAGTAAAAATTGTTATTTTTAAAGTTCTTTAAAATTTATATTTAGTCTTGCATCCATCCTAAAACCGCTTTATTTTTGCATATTTTCTGTGTATATATATTTTGTGCCAATGCAATTACAATATTTTTGTGTTTAAATGACCATCCAACTTTGATTATTTCTACAACAAAGCCTAATTTTAATGGATGCAGAATATAAACAAGTGATTGTAAGATGGGTTGTATAAGAATTGCTGAATTTTTTTCATGCAAAGTTATTTAGCTCTGGAGTCTGGAATAAAAGTGTATGAATGAAATGTTCACTGCTTTTACATAGAGAGCCAGACGATTTATATTTCGATGACATCATTTGAATAAAGTTCATTTTTTTTATGACGTTATTTATAAGTTTTCAAGTAAAATAAATTATTGTAGTTCTGCAATATATAAAAATATATCACCACTGAATGTATGACATTTTAAAGATGCTTAAATAAAATTTCAGTTTGAAAGTGTTTCATAATCAATGCTTTATGCATGATTGATCTTTCTCGTTATAATTTAAAATGAGTATGAACACTGTTGTGCATATTAATTTGCAGCTATTCAATATTTCTGGCCATGTAAATTATCCGTGCACAGTAGAGGAGGAGATGTCCATTCCCCTTAAGGAGCTGATCGAAAGGCATGCAGGTGGCGTCACCGGTGGATGGGACAATTTGTTGGGTGTCATACCTGGTGGATCATCAACCCCTGTTATTCCTAAAAAGTAAGTCTTGGATATTTTAGAAAATTTTCCCAGATATAACTTTATGGTGAAGATGTCTTATTTTATTCAGGTACCTATGTAGAAGCTACCTTTCACTTTTACTCATCTGCAAATAGAAATTTTCCTGAGCTATGTTACTCAGATACTTTAAAATATGGTCTAAAATGAATATCTTTTCATTTTCAAAATCATTGAGCTTCACCAGTTTGAGAAATAATACTGAGCAGAGAATTGATTGAGCGGCTAAAAATTCATTGATCTTCAACTACATGAGATAAATCTTACATAATAAAAGATATTTGTGTGTGCATCAGTGGTGAAAAATCAGTGGTAGGACAGCAGCAAAATTTGGCAAAGATACTACAGGTCCCCGGGCGATACGGCTAGGCATGATTTTTTTTTTTTTTTTTTAATTTGAATTTGTTCAAAAGTAATAAACATTTAAAATCGAAAATCCGTTGACATTTTTGTTTTGGAATAAGTTAAATTTTGGACAGACAATATCCGAAAGGTACGAAAGCATGTGTTTTGATTTATTTTGTCTAGAACAACAGCTATTTCAATGGATTTAATTCATATGTTTTCTAACTTTGTAAATTATAAAGATTTTACTTTATTTATTTTTTAATTTGGTATTTTATTATTATGATATCAGTATTCTAAATTTTGATATAAATCTGATCAAAGTTCACTGAGATAGTATTTAATATTTGTATTTTTTATTTTTTGGCATTCAAGTCTTATTTTTTGGAGCAGATGATTTCTGAATTCCGTATTGAAAGCAGGCGTTTTGATAAAGTAACAGACATATTGTCGAGACTGAAATCTATTTTGATCATCTGCCTGTTGCAGACAAATAGACAAATTACTATGTGTAACCTTAAATTCCAAGTACATCTTCTTGTAACAAATAACACTTCATAAAAGACTTTGTATCAATTAGTCATGCTATAGTATTCTATGCCAGAATTTTCACTCTCTTCAATAACTGTATTTGGTAATGAAAATAGCTCCCTAAAAGTATTCACTACCAGCATCTAAGTGAAGGAAATATTTGGAAAGTATTTAACTACTAATGATAGTTATGGATTAGGAGACTTAAATTGTCAAAATTGAAAAGTTTTCTTAAAGCAGCAGTTTCCTGCCTATTTTTTATTACTTTTTCCATGTTAACTTACAGAAAAAAAATGTTAAATCTCCTGATCATTTTACTTTTGGAATTTCTTCTGACTGTTTTTGACAAGCAGGAGTAGCACCCCCCAATATGAAAATGTCCATAAGTGTACATGTTTGTATAAAAAATAATTCCTGTAATCCAAGCAAAAATAAAACATTTTGTAATTGATATGGAATTTTAAGGAGATGTAAAAATCATTTCTTGTTAAAAGAAATTTACGTTAATGAGGTTTGACCATAATAAATAAAATATTTGAATAAATATTAAAAATATACTTCTAATTAGTTTATCAAATGAAAAGTACTAACACAAATCATCTTCACAGTATCTGCATATGGCAAAAATCTAATGGCAGGGTGCTTGAAAATCGGGAAAGTACTTGAATTTTAGCTGACCATTTTCAAGACCTTGAAAATTCTCATGTTTGTCCTTGACAGTGCTTGAAAAGGCAGTGATGAAAATGTTCCACAGATCCGTGTCATTGTTGTTCTGCTCCCTGGAAAATTTTATTGATGTCCTTGAAAAAAAATTACATAGTATTTGAAAGTCCTTAAATTTTTTTAAGGAAAAGTCTACTCGCTCTATAGTGGGAAATTATTTAAAAATATAAACAAGTTAGAAATAGAAGTTAGGCCGAAAAGTTATTTTTCCGCCTAAAGTTAAGATGGGAAAACTGAAGTAGCTTGCAGACAGGAAAAGTCCACCTTAGAGCTGAAAGTATTAATGTGTTTTGTTGTTATGAAGGTATTTATGTAACAATCATTCAATAAAAGTACAGGGTGTCCCAAAAATGAGTGACACGTTTGAAAAATGCATTAAAAACAAAACAAAAGGCTACAGAAATGTAGCGTTTGCTGCATTGTACTTCAAAAACCAGGGAATTTTATTCAACCAATTTTCAAAATTTGTTACAAAGGTCACCAACAGATGGTGCTGCTGAATGGGAAAACTAATAAACAGTATAACCATGTTGCAAAAACTACAAAACTATGTTTTCAAAATAACCACCATTTGCAGCAACAACATGGCGCAGTCTGAGAACAAAATTCGCAGACACCTGTGCAAACATTTCAGACAGAATGGTATCACATGCAGCAGAGATGATGTATTGTTGCATTTCTGCAATCGTTTATGGATTTTGGCGATACACCCAGTCTTTCAGGTACCCCCACAGAAAAAAAGTTATATGGCGTCAAATCTGCTAAATAGGGAGGCCAATCCATGCCACGTCTTGTATGCCTGGTGTATTCAAGGGCAATCACATGATCATCGAAATGTTCGCTAAGGAAATCGAACACTTCAGGCGTTTGATGTGGCCCAGCACCATCTTGCATGAAACACACGGTGTTCGTACTATCCTCCAAAGCATTTTGAATCGCCACAAATTCATGCAGAATGCCCAGATACCGTACTGCAGTAACCGTTTCGTGATGGAAAAATGGCCCAATGAGTCCTTTGGAGGAAATGGTGGCCCAAACCATGACTTGTGTGGGATGCAGGGATGCAGGTATGGCAACATGAGGATTTTATGTTTCCAACATCGATTTCGCCGGCATCCAGCTGCTGCAGCATAGCGTTCGTGAACGTTTCGCTTGCATTCATAGCACCAGCACCCAGGAGTTGGCAAGTCTGGTTCTTGTAATGGAACAAGTGAAGGCTGTGACACATGATATGGTGCGTGAACATTCGTCAAAGTCCAGCCTCAGATGCAATATGGTGAACGGAAACCCGGGGCCATTGTTGAATGACCTGCTGAACGACTTCAGCATTCGCCTCTGTCATTCCCAAACTTAGGCGGCCGACATTTCCAGCACGATCATCATTGACATTCCCAGTCCATTCAAATTTTTCGAACAGAACCTTTATTGCATTGATTGAGAGTCCTTTTTTGGCATTAAATTTCCTTTGGAAACTGTGCCTCGTTTCAACAAAATTGTGCTCCAATTGGTGAAACTCCAAAGCAAAAAATATCCGCTGTTCCAAATAATAAGCCATTTTCAACAAATAAACCAACAGCAACTTGAAATCTTTGAGAAGCACATGCTAGCAGAATGCTGAGTAAAGTACAGAATGGCGATCTGACAGTATTCGTTTCCCTGCAGTGCCATCTGTTGGTGACTTTTGTAACAAATTTTGAAAATTGGTTGAATAAAATTTCCTGGTTTTCCAAGTACAATGCAGCAAACGCTACATTACTATCGCCTTCTGTTTTTTTTTATACATTTTTCAAATGTGTCAGTCATTTATGGGACATCCTGTATAAGTTAAACAGGGTGCATACTGGTGTTTGAAAATTGGGAAAGTACTTGAATTTTAGATTTACATTTTCAAGACCTTGAAAGTACTTGAAAATTCCCATTTTCGTAGTTAAGTGCTTGAAAAAGGCAGGGTTGAAAGTGTTCTGCAGATTCACAGCATTGTGTTTTTTCTGAGAAGTTCTGCTTTCTCTGGAAATTTTCCTAAACAACATAGTTTTTCCCAAAAATTTCCTCAACGGCTTCAACATTAAACAATGTTAGTTTGCTCTAATTTTTCCTATCAGAAACATGACTACTTCATAATATGGAAAAAAAAATGATGTCCTTAAAAAGTAATTGCATGGTACTTGAAAGTCCTTGAATTTTTTTTTAAGGAAAGTGTACTCACCCTGGCTAAACTACAAATTAATAACTTTGGTTCTTGGATTACTATATAATGAAGTGACTGATTTATCAAAGGCTGATTTATCACTCTCCCCTGAGTGAGAAAACGGAAATTTTTTTTAACAAATTGACATTAATGTTGGATCTTAAAAAACAGAAAACTGGAAATTCTAAATTTAACTTTAGCCACGATCATGAAAAAATTAAAAATAATTTGAAGAATGTTATGATACTTACAGGAAAAATCATCAAAAAGAGAATCTCTGAAATCAACTTTTCTGAAGTGAAAGCAAAACTGGTAGAATAGTTCAATAGAATTCGGACAAACAATAAAACAATATTGTCAGTGGACCTCTCATAAAATAGAAGACCTTTTTACTTGCACACACACACACATATGTGTATATATATATAGTGCAGCACTGTTTATACATTTCTCATTTATACGTCATTTCAGCACAATCGTGATTCATTCCTAAACATGTAATAATAAAATATTTCATTTATACGATGCAAAACTTCGGTTATACGTTGTTTTCCCAGTTTTTCTGCTGATAAATCTTTAAAATTCGGCTAATTTCATTCGGCTAGAACATTTGGGAATTGCCACCACAAGGGTAGAGGTACTCTGACCACTGTTACAAATTTAGCACGCTTTTTGATTCCCAAAGAATTCTCGCTCAAGCTGTCAAATTTACATGGCAATCCTAAATTGCATCTGCTGCGGAAAGAACGAACAATGAGAGGGTCTATTCACCAGACTCTTTGATAAGCAGTTTATTCTCGAATCGAATTCCTATGCTTTTTCCTATGCTTTCAGTATTGCTGTTCAGTCTGTTGGTTTCTTAAAAATTTAACATTCTCCAAAAATGTCCCAAAAGTATAATGCACTTTCATTAAAAGATAAAATTGAAATTTTAAAAGAATTTGACAAAAGTGCAGGATTAACAAAAGTACATTTGGCTAAAAAACTAGATATTCCAGTTTCTACTCTGAAAACCATTGTCTATAAAAGAAAAAAAAATCGAGGACAGAGCCGCAGCTTGCAAAAACTCTGCTTCAAAAAAAAAAAACTGCATGTGCAAGAAGGCAAATTTCCTGAAGTAGAAGACATTTTGCTTCAGTTTTTAACACAATGTCGTGCATCAAATATTCCCGTGAGTGGGCCCATGCTTGTGGAAAAAACAAAAGAAATTGCATTGAAATTGGATGTAAAAGATGCATGTTTTTCAACTGGATGGCTTCATAAATTCAGAATGCTACATGGGATTTCAAGTCAAGTGGTAAGTGGGGGATCTAAAGGTGTTTCAACTGAAACTGTTAATGAATGGTTAAAAAATTTGCCTAACAAAATTGATGGATACCAGCTGGATACATTTACAATGTTGATGAAACAGGTCTCTTTCATCATCTCATGCCTGCAAGAACTCTCGCATTTAAAGATGACAATTGCAATGGCGGGAAAAAAATCTAAAAATCACCTCACTGTTTTACTTTGTGCCAATGCTGATAAAAGTGATAAGATGATTCCTCTAGTCATAGGGAAGTCACGAAGCTAAGGTGTTTTGCAAAAGTTAAAACATTGCCAGTAGGTTATGAAGCAAATACAAGAGTTATTAAATTTTATTAAATTAAAGAGATAATTAAAATTTTTACTGAGTGACTCAAAAAAATGGATAAAGATAAGTAACAACAAAAACATAAAATTTTATTTTTTATGGATCAATCTACTGCTCACCCCCAAGAGATCGACTTTTTGAAAAATGTGAAAGTGGTTTTCTTTCCATTAAATTGCATGAGCAAGCTACAACCCCGAGATCTGGGAATAATAAAAATCTTAAAAGTGTACTACAGAAAGCGATTAATTCAACATGCCTTTCAAAGCATCACTACAGGAAATATCCAAGGAAAGATAAACGTACTTGATCTCTCTAGCATGGACTCAAGTCAAGTCTGAAACAATAAAAAATTGTTTCATTAAAGGAGGGTTTCCAGATCCAAAATTAGATGAATGTGATGCCAATGATGTCAACGCTGGAGATGATGAAACTGTGATCATGGATGAAGAAGACTGGAATCTCCTGAAATCAAAAGTTACTTTCGAGGAGTATGTGAATTGTGATACCGACGTAATGGCTTTGAAATTAATCACAATTGATGAATTAATAGAAGACAAATTGTCTAGTGCTAATTTAAGTAGTGATGATGATGAAAAAGAATGTGAAGAAGTTATCTCACCTTCCTTTAAAGATGCCATGGACTCCATTGATAAACTTAAAACTTATTTTGTTTGCCAAAACACCAGTGGAAAAACTTTCAAAAACCTTAATTCGATTCATAATACTGTACTCATTACTCACATTTAATCCACAAGTCAGATGATGATTAAAGATTCTTTTTAATTAACATCTGCCTGCATGTACATAAATCGTATAAAACAAGATGTGTATTTACTTAAGATATATATGTATGAAATTAAAATAAAGGTATGATTTTTTCATTATGATTGTAAATATAAAAATTTAATGAATATTATTTTCAATATAGATAATATCTTAAAAAAATTAAAATATTACTTTTAAATAAATTAGGATAATTTGTAGCATTAAATTTGTAATAATCAAAGTTGTTTCTTAGAATTCCGATTATACATCTTTCCATTTATACGTCTTTCTCGAATTTCCCTTGAGAAATGTATAAACGGTGCTTCACTGTATATATATAATTTTAACTAATTTTTTATGATCTTTCTCTACCCAATTTTATGATTTCCTCAAAATAACAAATAAAATTGTACCTTTTCGAGTCATTAAATTGAGGTCCAACTAACTTTTGTAACAGATCAAATAATTTAAGAATTATTTATTTTGGATGTTTGATTGAATTTACATGAAAAGTTTTTAATTGCACAGAAATCTGTTTGTAATTTTGGTTATGATAGTTTTCTCTCCCAATTTTATGATTTCCTCAAAATAATGAATAAAATTGTTTCCTTCTGAATCATTCAATTGAGGTCTGACATTAACTCTTTTAATGGGTCGGACAATGTGTGAAATATTTATTTTTGAAATTTGATTGAATTTATGTGAGGAGTCCATTCGTAGATAGTCTTATTTTTATTCTTGAAAATAAAAAGGTTATAGTATAATCTTGGCTACAGAATTTGAGGGTTCACATGTTTGACTGTATGTTTTCTGTGATGGCAGATACTTGTACTAAGTATTGTGTTAAAGAGATTTTTCTATCATACAATCAAATGTATTTTATACTGTTATACTTATTTTGTACTTGGAGTGTTATTGTTCATATTGTTTTTGCAGATTTGTTTTATTTAATAAATAGTATGAATACACAACACCTAATTAAACTTTAAAATCAAATACAACCAAAATTAGGTTTAAAAGTCCTTTAATAAAATTTCCTTTCCGCGACATACAAATTTACACAGCCAAAGTGCTTTCGGCATCACTATGCCTTTCATCAGTGGCGAAGTGAAAATATGGTGCAAACAAGTGCTTATATATAGGAATCCCTTTTTATTTATCTTTACTGGGTGACTATTTGTAATTTTGATCCAGTTCAGATCCTGAGTTATGTTTGGTGACTTGTTCTCTACTCCCTACGTGTCAAACCGTTATGATTTTCTGAAAATTTAGTAATTGCTGTAATTTGTGTTTTAACGACATTCATTATGGTTATGAACCTTTAACTTTATTGTAATTTGTATTTTATAATTATTTAAATTTTAAATGCCTTGTTTTTAAAAAATATAACAAATGTAAAAACGCCAATTGATGATATGTAAATTTTGCCTGGTGGTTATGGTCTATATGTAAGCACTTGTTTGCATCGTATTTTCATTTCTCCAATGATGAAGGGCATAGTGATGCCCTAAAGCGCGTGGGCCGTGTAAATTTGTATGTCGAGGAAAGGAAATATTCTTAAAGAACTTTTAAACCTAACTTTGGTTGTCTTTGATTTTAGAGTTGTTTTATTTATTTATTTTACTTATTCTTTTTCAGAGTATGTGAGGATGTCTTGATGGATTTTGATGGTTTGGTAGCTGCTCAGACTGCACTTGGAACAGCAGCTGTCATTGTGATGAATAAACAGACTGATATCATTAAAGCCATTTCTCGATTAATCGAGTTCTATAAGCATGAGAGTTGTGGACAGGTCAGTGCTTTGATGCTATACACATAGTATAACTTAAATTATAATTCTGTAATGAATTAGGTATTTGTTATTAGAGACAGATTTTTTTATTAGCTAATTTATTCGTTTGTTACTAATCTTTATTGCAACAGATGACCTATTTATCCATTGACTCTATAACCCAACAATATAAACTGAAAACAGAATAGTGAAAATATAATCTAGAAGTAATTTAGGATGCTTAAGTAACTTTGTGTGTGGAAAAGAGTCAACACACAAAAAATGATATGGATAACAACATACTTTGATTTCCAAACAAATCACAGATTCAGGGTCTTTCAAAATTTCAGACCTGTCTATCCAACATACCACTTGTTTCATCTTTCTATGTATCACTGTTTCGCAGTTATGTCATTTCAAAGTTGGGGAGTCCTTTTTGAAAGACCCTGTAATCACTGTACTGAAAAAATGACTACAAAATATTAAAATAGTAAGAGAGAAGCCACATTTAATGAAAATGTCACATTTAGACTAAACAGAAATCCCTCTATGCTGCCTTCAGTTTCCATTTTTAGTGAGACCACTGAAAAAGGAAATTGAATTTAGCTGTTCTCATCCAGACTTCATTATTATACAAGATAATTATTATACAAGATTTTTTTAACTGTGGGTTGTAGAAACATACTTCAAACTAAAAAAAAGTGCTCAAATCAAGCATATATGTTGGATATAGTTTGTTTTATAAGGGTTTATATATATATCTATAAAAATTTAAAATGTAACTTATTATATGGGCCTTTTATAAATAAACTTCCTATTAGAAAAATGTCTTTCTATGTGTAATTGATTAAATAAAAAAAATTCCATGTTTAAAAGTGAAATGTTTGCAGAGTTATTAAAAGTTAAATTTTACTACTTTTCGTTGACAACCTTATTTCGGAAAAATAGTGCTATTTTTGGGGACTAGATATTATGCAATAATGCAATATCTCAGCGAATATTCCACTTAAAAACAGTTTTTCTTTTTTTTTAATTTGAGTAGGAAAATATTTTTCAAATTGAAAGTTTCTTGGTTGAGGGCCTGCATTAAAATGTATAGTATGTTTTTTTTTATACATTACTACCCCTTGTAAAAAATATTTTACTAAAACATCTGTTTATGATCTAAGCACTTTTTCTAATTAGAAGTATCTTTCTATGATTAACAGTTAAACAGATAATCATTATAACATCTACAGTAAAATAATTCTTATTTGGCACTCAAATATCTAAAACTCGCAGGCAAGCGATGCCGAATGTTTGATTTACTATCAGCTTGATTTTGAGGGTTTTCGAACTAGACCGTTACACAAAGTGATTAGAGAGATACGTGCAATGGTGAAGACAAAGCATGACACGAGTGAGAAAGAGTCTGAACGTTGGATTAATATTGACAGTGATGTTCCTATCACCATATCTTTGAACGATGAAGAAATAATTTCTAATATATTGGCTCCCAATTCTGAGGAAAACAAAAAGGAAGAGGAAGCAATGTCTAAAATTTTGTGGAAGACAACATGCTGGATATGTTTATTTCTTTTGCAAAGCAGTCAATGTACATGATTACACAGAGATACACATTCATCTTCATATCATAAGAATGCATTTCTTTGTGAAAGAGCAAAGACATCTAGGCAAGGTGATATACAGAAGATGCTAAAGATATTTACAAAAAAAAAAAAAAAAAAAAAAAAAAAAAAAAAAAAAATCCCATCCAAACTAATTATTGCTGATACTACACCTTCCACAGTGGATGTCGGAGATCCTTCAGCCTCACCAGTCAGTGAACCTGCCAAACTCCCTGATGGCGAATTCTCAGAATAATTTTTTATTACTTTTATATAATGCAGTTAAGTGCTTAAACATTTAAGTAGTAATGATAATTTTATTTTCATGTGGTAAATTAATAAAACTTATTCTTTACTTAAATGACACTTTTATTTCTTCACTAACAGCATGTATATACAGTTCTAATAAGTTGTGTAAAGTACTACAGTAGTTTAAAAAGTGATGACCAGCAGAGTGGTATAAAATTGAAAACTGTCTGTGAACAAAAGTATTTGCCTAAAAATTTTCTGCAGAAATCTGTCGAATCATATACGGTATATACGTACACATCTCACACAAAAATGTTGATTTTCTGGTTACCTAATTCATTCAGGTAATATTTTCAGGGTACTAGTAAATGGGAAAAAAAGTGGGGGGGAAACATGATTTATCAGAGTTAGATATATAATATAGTTTTTTGAAAATGAAAGTAACAGTACATATGCATTGCTCATAATAACAAAAAAAAAATTTTTTTTTTTTACTAATTCTTTAAAATTTCTGCAATTTGAAAAACTTTCTGCAAACAGCATTCATCTATATTCTCTTACTCTGATGATCGTATATTTAGAAAATTCTGTTTTCAGTAGTGACTGATAAGAGGGTGTTTACTGCATTTTGAATCACCCTGTATTTAGTAAGCAGCATATGTTTTGTCTGGAAATTAACACACATTCCTGAAAAAAATGACACAGTCATAACAAAAGAAAAACTGAATTTATTTTTGTACCCAATATTGTTGGTTATATCGTGAATGTAAAATATTAACTTTTTTTTAAAATTATGCTAATAAGAAATAGATTATAAAGTCTTGTTCTATTTTTCAAAAGGCTACATTTGCTTGATTAGGCTCAAAGTTGGAAAGTTATTAGTGAGTTAGCTAGTAGTTATTGCATGATCATATGCAGTAAACCATATACAGTAAAAAAAAAATAATCAAAACACCTGAAAATCCAGTCATTTTTAAAATCACACTTTTTAATTTTATAGGTTTTTCATTTTTTTTTTAAAACTATTATAAAAATAATAGTTTTAAAAGTGATTTCAAGAATTTTAATGTATATTTTTAGTAAAAATTTTTACTTTTGTTTTTTGTCAAATATATAGTATATTTTTCTATTAAAATGTTTATTTTTATAAATGATTTCAAGAATTCAGCACCTTGTATGTTATAGTTAATAAACCATCATAATTTACATTCACATCTTCTTTATGTCTCACTAAATTTGAATTTTAAAATTACCTCTTATGAATCCAGAATATCGGGAAATCTTGACCCCCTAAGCGACCTAGTATTTTGGACTTTAAATGTAGTAAATCCCAAATCCAGATTGCTGGAAGAAATAAGTGTATATTTATTATTATTTTCTTTTATGGAAGTATCTAATGTTTTAAATATTTCAGTGTACTCCATGTCGTGAAGGTGTCGGCTGGATGTTTAAAATAATGAATAGATTTGGTAAGTTAAATCAAAGTAATTTTAATCAAAGGTTTGCATCTTAACTTATGGGCAAAGTCGAGTACTTGTTTTAGTTTTATTAAAAATATTTGTTTGGGGTGTTTATAATCACAGTTTTTTAATTGAATTTGGCATATAAATAACATAAAATATTTTAACTTGTGTTACTTTGAATTTGTCATACATACAAATAAAATAAATGTCCTGATGTACTTTATTGCGAAATTGCATAAACAGAAAACTCACTATGTCCAGTTTAAAACATTCTGTAGTTCAAAAGAATGTCAATAGGTGAGCTTAAGAATGTATTCTCATTTGCAAGATAGAAAAATATTGTTTTTATTAAAGGAATGAGGAATAATTATTTTTAGGTTTTATGTATTTTGAAACATTTAATCTGTATAAGTATACATTTAAAATTATATAAAAAATTTTAGCGATTTTTTATTGTTTTTCATCTACCTTCATATGCTCACAATAAATATTATTTAAATCAAAAATTATTATTTTTTTAAGAAAGTTATGTTAAAATAGTGGTATGTGCTATTTAGAATTTTGCTAAAGATGACAAAAAATTTAGTAAACTCTGGTAATTTTATTTTGGAAACTGGGCATGAATATTGTAGTGAGCATTAAGTTAAACTCTTTATAAAGTTTTTTCGCCATGTTAGATATATCATGTGCTTTGCTTGTTTCTGTTAAACACAATATAACGAGACATGTAGTTTTGTAGTTCAATTTTATAAATATGTTACAGTTTCAAAATTGAAAATTTCAGAAACCTACTTGAAAAAGTCTGGGAAATTTATCATGCTATTTGGGTTGCTAGGTTCCCTATTTTTGAGAGGACAGTCCTAAAATTACTAGTACCTCTTAGTCCTACATATATTTACTAATTGAAATTATGAAAAATAAAAGTGTGTAATTATATTTTAATTTACTAGCACTGAAAAGGCTATTGAAAGGATACAAAAATTACCACTGACATATATAAAAATTTTTTATATATTTTAAGTTTACCAACTTTCTTCTGTAGAACGAACGTATTTTCTCATAATAAGCAACAAATGGACTGAAGATAGAAAAGCATGTTCTGTAGAACTGATTAAAGCAGAATTATTTATAATTATAAAGAAAATTATCCAACGAAAATTATAATTATAAAGAAAATTATCCCAAGAAAATTATAATTATAACAATCCCAAGAAAATTATAATTATAAAGAAAATTATCCAACATATTTTATTAATTATAAAAACTAATAAATCCTTGTTAAAATGTGTCAAAAGTAATCAAAATTAAAGTTTCATCAATCTGTTTTTAACTAAAATTTAGAGTAATTTGCTATATTTTTAGAATCAGTAATTATTCATAAATATAAATGTGTTATTTCCTTTGCTAATATTAAGAATCCCCTTTTGCCACCAGGGTGCTGGCATATTTTGTGCTATTTAAAATCTGGTAACCCTAGTTGCAAATTGCAATGCTGTATAAATAGTTTCTTAAACTAGTAACATCTCAAAGCTATGATAATTTTGTTTATTGTAACAGCATAACCTTGTAGATTAACAAATATGGCATGCCAAAATTTTTATTTCATTCATAACCTAGTTCGAACTTAAAATTGTATATTGTATTGTGCATATGTTTAAACTAGTGGTAATATTATTTCAGTGGTGAATTTTTATTCTGAAAAAAAAAAAAGAAAAAAACAGGCATTTTTTTCTCACCCCCTTTTAGTTGAAGGTAGTGCTCAGGTGGATGAAATCGACATGCTTTTTGAAATTAGCAAGCAAATTGAAGGTCATACAATATGTGCTCTTGGGGATGGTGCAGCATGGCCTGTGCAGGTAATTTCACACTTGACTTTTTAATCTCAAAATCCATCAACATAGTTTAGGCTATTATAGTATATAATTCATGCAAGATTTATTCTATATGTTGCCATAATGAATTCTTTCATTTTTTTTTTTATTATTATTTCACACCAGTCATTCCAAGCACAAGAAGGGCCAGCTTTCATTTGTGCTTTACAGGGTTCATACACATCATTGAGAACCTGGAAACGTCTGGGAATTAAAAAAAAGGCTAAACCAATTAAGGAAAAGTCTGGGGAAAAATGCATGTTTTTATCAATAACCTGGAATCTTATCTCACTTTTTTTTTGTCCCTCACCTCGATACCTGAAATACTAAATTTGAAGTCTAAAATTGAAATACTGAATTAGAAAAAAAAAAAATCGTAAGAATTACTGAATTAGAAAAATGTCAAAGTCAGAATTAATTCTCCCCACCCCCTTCCTGAAAATGTAATATCTGACTTTGAATTCTGAAGTAATGAGTAAGATATTAAGTAACAAATAATATTTTAGGTACATCTTTGATTATTTATTGTAATAAATGATAACAAGTTATTTGTTTAATTATTAAAAATCGTAAGAATTACTGAATTAGGAAAATGCCATAATTAAATTGATTTTTTTTTTTTTTTTTTTTCTGCTGAAAATGTTATATTTAACTTTAAATTGTAAAGTAATGAGTAAGATATTAAGTAACAAGTAATATTTTATTCTTAAGTGTAAAAGGTGGTGATCCAAATGTATCCTGCATTATTTTAGGTACATCTTTGATTATTTATTATAATTAATGGCAAGTTATTTGTTTAATTATTAAATATCATAAGAATTACTGAATTAGAAAAATGTTATAAAGTCATAATTAAATTATTTTTTTTTACTGAAAATGTAATATTTAACTTTGAATTCTGAAGTAATGAGTAAGATATTAAGTAACAAGTAATATTTTAGGTACATCTTTGATTATTTATTGTAATAAATGACAACAAGTTATTTGTTTAATTATTAAAAATCGTAAGAATTACTGAAAGAACGAAAGAATTACTGAATTAGAAAAATGTAATATTTAACTTCTTTGAATTCTGAAGTAATGAGTAAGATATTAAGTAACAAGTAATATTTTATTAAGTATAAAAGGTGGTGATCCAAATGTATTCTGCATTATTTTAGGTACATCTTTCATTATTTGTTGTAATAAATGATAAGTTATTTGTTTAATTATTAAAAAATCGTACTTGTTTAATTATTAAATATCGTAAGAATTACTGAATTAGAAAATTGTTAAAGTCATAATTAATTTTTTTTTTTTTTGCTGAAAATGTAATATTTAACTTTGAATTCTAAAGTAATGAGTAAGATATTAAGTAACAAGTAATATTTTATTCTTAAGTCTAAAAGGTGGTGATCCAAATGTATTCTGCACTATTTTAGGTACATCTTTAACTATTTATTGTAATAAATGACAAGTTATTTGTTTAATTATTTGTTGTCATAAATTGATGCTAAATAGTAATTGTCCTTATATATTGTTTATGGCAAATCTGCAAATTTATGAAAATTCCTCTGGTAGTCAGGGAATTTAGTTTCAGGTAAAATTTCCATTCAGATAGGATTGATGATTAGGTAAAACTCATGCAAATTAACATTACAACATAAATTTATGTAAACATAAAATCTCGGTTTTAGGGGAATTTATGATGCAACTAATTTTATAAATACACAAAAAGATTAATTGGAGCAAATCCCATTTCTATGCTTTAAGTAAGTAAAGAATCTGACTTTGTGTATACCCAGTAATAAACTGAATCCTAACGTAAAGCCAAAAGAGCATATGTTTCAAAAATCATTATATTTCTTTCTTCAGTACAACAAGCATTGACCAGAAAATTCAAATGAGCACAGACTAAGATGGTCAAAAAGAAAATGGCTAAAGGACAGAACATGTGCATTTTATCCTTTAGCGATTTTCTTGTTGATCGGCTTAATCTGTGCTCATTTGGGCATTCTGTTCAAAACTTTTTTGCACTAAAGAAAGAAATACATTGATTTTCTAAACATATGTATGCTTTTTCCCTCTTTATTAGTGCTGTATTTGGCATTGTGATTCAGTTTGTAAATTTCTAACTAAATAAATCTATTTGTTCAATTATAAATGAAAGATACTTATGGTGCCCTGTCACTTTCATGTTGTGATGGGGGGGGGGTGTAAAAATAATGCATTGTGGCATTTAAGAAAGCAAAACTTGTATGCAGTTAAATGTTGCATAAAATTATCAGTCAATTGGTACTACTGGATTCAAGGTCAATTGAAATAAGTAGTTAAAATGACCTTGGCATGAGTCAGTCTCCTTGTAGCATTAATTCCTGTGTTTAGTACCAGCTATGCTGTTTTCCAAAAGTGAATGAGTTTATTGTGGAAACTTTTTTTGCACATACATTTCATAAGCATATGCAAGATTAGTTTCAGATTAGATTAATCTGTGCTCATTTGGGCATTCTGTTCAAGACTTTTTGCACTAAAGAAAGAAATACATTGATTTTTTAAACATATGTATGCTTTTTCCCTCTTTATTAGTGCTGTATTTGGCATTGTGATTCAGTTTGTAAGGCTAGGGAGGACTTTAAACCAGTCCTCCCTAGCGACTGAAAGGTTTAAAGCACATGGGAATGGGAAGCGGGGAAGTACTAATCTCTTAACTCTTAACCAGCTAGGACACAACCAAGGCAACAAGATTGGCAGAATCATTCACCGAATGAGGTGTGAGGGTGGTCCCGCCAAGCCCGACCCCAATTGCCGACGGGTTTAGGCTCAGGTCATGAATAGATGCAGTCCATCGCCTGGAAAAGTCCGAGTCACAACTACTGGGTAGAAGATTAGTTTCAGCTAACATTCTTCCATTCTGTACTTCCTAATAATGAACAATTTCATGAGACTGGGGGGAGGGGGGTACAAAGTCTAAAGAGTGCAGGTTGGCTATTGCTGTTAAACGCTTGAATTTTCGATGTTGTGAACAAATATTTAACTTGCTCATCTAAGAGTCTTAGAAAATTATCTTCTCAACCTGTCACCATTTAACTTCTTTATAGCCCTAAAAAAAAGTTATATCTTGGAAAACAGCAAAATATAGAAATGAACACACTAGCACATACCAAAACTATTTTAGCTGTTTATTTCTGTCGACCTTGGATACACTGCATGTTGAGGGCACGGTAGCCCATTGGTTAGCGCGCTAGAGTTACACTCGGTAGGCCCGGGTTCGATTCCAGCCACTGCCAAAACTGCCGCCGTGTTCATGCGGAGTACGATCACGTTAAACATGTGGGTCCGAAAGTCCTTCCGAGAGGTTGGTGGTAGGGGAAAGAGGGTACGGTCCCTGTGGATGCCTCCCCCACTGGGTTCCAGTCTAAATTGGGTGGCACTTCCCGACCGTCCAAACAGTTGCCTTACACCTTTCTGGTAGGTCGGACGGTCTGGGTCTCAACAACAACAACACTGCATGTTGAGTCTTGTTGAGGTTCAAAAATACGTTGGAAAGATTCTTTTAAAATATAGTATGTTACAAATTCGCCTTTTTTTTTCATGATTAATTAAAAAAATTCTTTACAGCATTTCTTTTAAGGTCATGAAACAGCTTTAAAACCAGATTAAATCAGCCCTCCCTGGCAACCAAGAGGTTTACACACATGGGAATGGAAAGTGGGAAAGTACTAATGTCTTAATCAGCGAGGATACAACCATGGTAACAAGATAGGCAGAATCATTCACCGAATGAGGTTTGAAGATGGTCCCGCCAAGCCTGACTCAGAAGATTAGTTTCAGCTAACATTCTTTCATTCTGTACTTCCTAATAATGAATAATTTCATGAGGCTGGCGGATGTACAAAGTCTAAAGAACGCAGCAGCTGTTAAACGCTTAAATTTTCGATGTTCTGAACAAATATTTAACTTGCTCATCTAAGAGTCTTAGAAAATTAATTATCTTCTCAAACTGTCACCAACTAACCTCTTTTAGGGCCATAAAGAAGTGATGTCTTGAGAAACAGAATAGCTGACACAAAATATAGAAATGGGTATTTAAGACACTAACACATACTAAAAAGTATTTTAACTGTTTATTTCGGTTGACCTTGGATACACTGCACGTTAAGTCTTGAACTCCAGAGTATGTTCTTTTTGAAACACGCTGTATATTTGGAGAAATAAGAATGATGAAATAATTAACATTAGAATAGGACTTGAGTAACTGATAGTTTTCGCATTAAGCTATAATTTTCCTATAAAATATTTAGTTCATAGTTTGTCTATTACTTATCTTTTAAATTATTTTCCAGGGTTTGATTCGTCATTTTAGACCAGTCATTGAAGAAAGGATGAGAAATTATGCAGCTGCCAACAAAAAGACGAAAGCAAGTGCTTAGCATTGTTATTTATTGTACATACACTTAACTGAAAATAGAACTATTAGATATTTAATGTAAAGTATATAAGAGAAAATGAATAAACATGCTTAACATTTTCATTTTAACCACACTAGATTTGACCCCTTTAAATTCACTCAAAGCTCTGCTAAATAAGAAACATTTATTTTTCTGCAGTATATACAGATTAATGCGAAAGTATAAGCAGACATTTCCCAATAGTTTAAAAGTGCATATTTTGGACTTTTGCATCTTAAGTTTTGTATTTAGAAAATAATACACAGTCCACAGTACATATTTTGCTTTTATATCACTTGGAAAAATAAATATTCACAAAAGTATCAAGCTTGCACTAGTGTAGTTCAACCTTTTTATTAATATGAGCTAAATACATTTTAGATTTATTCTCAAGTCTATGGCATTATTTGAACAAAAATACAGGATATTTTAAAAAAAGTGTTACAGGATTAGATTTCTTCAATTAATTCTAAATATACTTGCAATGGACAATTCCAATTTTTTTTTTTTTTTTTAAACCTCTTAAAACCAATTAATATTTATGGGAAAAAAATTTCTGATTTCAAATATCCAAGCGAAAATCTACTCAAACACAAAACTGCTCGTGATTGGCTGTGACGTCATATGGCCTGTTTGACCTGTAATGCAACAACATTCTATCGTGTTTTGCCTTGATATATTTGCAGGGTAGTAGGGGTTGAATTTTGTGTACAATTGAAATTTTAGATCATTTGCTGATTATTATTTTTTTTTATTGAAAACATGGATCCTGGTTTTCATCCTAGTTTTTGAAGGGGAATTAGACAATTTGCCCAAGATCAATTTTACTGTGATAGCGCTCTATTTCAGAAACAATAAATATTTTGTGTCAGATGAAACTCGAGGTGTAAACTTGATACCCTTTTCTTGAAGGTTTATTATTATTATGTTAATTGCATCTACATTTAGGGTATCTGTGGTGGAAATCTGAGCATTACGAAAAATGCAAACACTTTGGATGCCAATTTCTCCGAACCTAATGGATAAAATAAAAATGTACATATTTTTTCCTTGTTCTGTTGGTCCAGATTATGAATATATAAAATGATTTTAATACTTTGGAACTTTTATAGAAAGCACTTAAAACATCTATCCCACGGAGTGACTTTTTAATTTTTCTTACTTTCACTCAAACTTCAAAAGATAGCTATAAATAGTAAGCGATAAAAATATGTATTAGCAAATTTAGTTTCTGAATCTAATTTTTGAAAAAAAAAAGCTAATTTATTGAACCTTGACTTAGTTTTCAAGTAATCGTCTTGTCAAGTTGAAGGAGATTAAAAATTTTTTGTTTTACAAGTTTGTAATGCTTATAAAAACTAAAAGTGCTAGCTATGAACAATAAGCAATAATTTGTAGCTCTTTTAAAGTCTTGCAAGTGTATATAATTGGGTTTTGGATTGAGTGGTTATAATTTCGATAGCTTAGTTTTTAACCTGGATTTTCCAATAGCTGGGAAATCTGTACTATTTAAAATAATCACAATTGTTGCAGCTCAGTGTCTTTACTTACTCCTTGGTGAAATATGGGTGCACAAGAATGAGATATTTTATTATGTTTAAAGTAATTAGAAGGTTAAATAAACTTGGGGATTCTAAAGATGTTTGTTTAATGATGGGTGAGGTTTGAACATAATACATGGAAATATACATAATCAAGTATGTAATAATGTGCCGCCAGACAAGTTTATAAATTAACTTGAATGTAAAATCTCATCAGATATATATTGTTAAGTTTAATATATATACCTTCAAAGCAAGTTAATAAAAAAATTTCATATTTTGAGAAAATTGCATATCTAGAGTCTGAGTATCCAGATGAAAAGTAAAAGTACTAGCCAGCTATAAACAGTTAGCAAGTAATTTGTAGCACTTTGAAAGCCTGTAAACGAAACAAATGAGTCCGAAAAAAAAAAAGTGAATAAATTGAATCTTACTTAAGTTTTATTTTACAAAATATTATTTACGCAAAACGATTTCGGCTCCATCAGACTAGACAATCCACCTCTGATTTTTTTTTTTTCTTATTTTTTGTAATCTGTAATTTCTTGAGTGCAAATAGTCTTTTATAGTTATGTTTGTTATACAGTAAATTTAAACTGAAAGTTTAGACTATTTTTTCTGGGAATTAAAAATAATGTTTATATGTATATATATTTTTATGCATATATTTTTTTTTCTATTTATATGATTTGTGAGGATTCTAAATATAATATCTAATAATTTATTTTTAAATTAAAAGCAGTTTTAAATTATTTCTTATATTATATTTTAAAACCTATAATAAACAGTAAATCATTTATGATTCTGAATAGGTGAAGCAATTTTAATTATTTTCCATTTCATTTCTATTCCTTTTGTGCAATGTTTCAAATTTGTAATTTATTTTTTTAGATAAAATATATTTTATAACTTTTCAAAAGCACATGTACTTAATGAAAATATAAATTGCAGCTGCTCACTGTAGTACATTGGTATAAAAAAATATTTATGCTCTGAATTTTTTATATTCTCTAATTAACTGCGAACAAACAGCACACACTAAATTGGGTACAAAGTCAATAATCCACTTTGAATCTGGCTTTAAATTTATCCTTAATAGCAAAATTAAAAATAGAGTGCCGAACTAGTAGTGGACCCCCATAAGGATTTTCAAAGTTCATTAAATCATAAAGAAATAACTTCTCATAAAAAGGCTTTGAAAATTGGATTATACAGTCACTAATTTATTATTATAACATACGTAATGAACACTCTTTAATGACAGTGGTGAATTTTGTTTACAATCTGTCTTTCTGTGTTTCACACTATTTTTTAAGAAAAACATCAGTTTTTGGCACAGATATAAATATTATATCTGATGATGTAAAACTAGTAGTCGGGGACATAGGTGCAATACAATACTTATAACTATTTGGCAGTTTGGGACAGAAGAAACAATTATAATTATCGGAACTTTCCGAATGTAACCAAACTTATGCACCAATTCTTTAAGACGTGAGCCTTGTGACATCATATTTCGTGCACGCTAAAATGGATCGTTTTCCTGCCACAGTCAGAAAGGCGAACTTTGACTGCTAATAAAACATGAAATACAGCTCAGAGAATAAAATTTTTTATACTTTTGTCCGTTTTTCAACATTTCGAATCGGATTAAAAAAAAAAAAGCTGGAATTGTAAATTGCAAAGTTTCTTAATATAAGGTACAGAATTCAATAAAAACAGTTTTAACTCGGTAACATTATGGAAAAATTTCAAAACCTTTACATGTGTCCTGTAGAATGAAAGTTCAGCAAAATTC
Organism: Amaurobius ferox; assembly: GCA_951213105.1. NCBI lineage: Eukaryota > Metazoa > Arthropoda > Arachnida > Araneae > Amaurobiidae > Amaurobius > Amaurobius ferox. Next base: position 125,395,371 of record OX578150.1, on the reverse strand, counting down.
ACAGAAATCTGCCTAATAAAAGTTTTCACCAAGAAATACATGAATCCTCAAATTTATAAGCTAAAGGAAAAATTGTATAACATATTTAGGCACAAATAAAATAAAAATGCAGCATATAACAGTTTCAAGGATACAATAGATTCCCCCCCCCCCTTCATCATTGATAGTGAATCAAACTCTAAATGCGTACCCTTTGTCAATAAATCTGTTTAATATCTTTATGAATTTCTATCTTAAAAATTTTATTTTATTTTAACTAATGGAGTTATAAAGAATATTCTACTAATTGGAACTTTTACTCTAACATGTGTAAAAATTTAGATTTTTGAATTTTTCTGAAAATATGAATCCCTTTCTCCCAATGGAGATGTGACAGTACAGATATATATATATATATATATATATATATATATATATATATACTTTTTACCCTATCTATATGTAATAAGTAAAACCCGTAACAACCTTTCTAAAGCACTTTGTATATTCTTTTGCAATTCAATTTACTTTATTCAAATTTTGATATTCCCAACTGTCTTAAATACCAAAGATTAATTATATACCAAGATAATGCTACAACAAGAAATTTTTAAACTCATCCTGCCTTTTACTTTAAGAAGGGTTTTGCAACTAGTTTGTCAGAAAGACACAAACAATAGCACAGTTAGTATATATAAAATCCTGCATGTTTTAGCATATTCCTCAGTAATGTTTACAGTAGCGGTCAATCTTAACAGTTACTGCAAACTTTGTGTAAATTCTAAAAGTAGAATAAAACAGCCATATTTATAATTAAAAGAACTGCACAATCAAATTGTTCTTTATTACTAGAGTTGGATTATAATTTATCAACTTTTGGGCTGGACCTTTAATCATCAAAGAAATTAAGCAGTGAAAAACTGGAATTGAGGGTCTGAATTTTCAGATAACTGGTGGTCATTTTAAAATTCAAATGCAAAGAAGAAAATCACAAGTAAATTATGTGTTTACTCATGATGAAATGCAGACTACTTGGTTCTTAATATTCATAATAAATATTTTAACAGTAATTATAAAAAAATGCAATAATTAACAAAAACAAATGCAAAAATTACTTACTAAAAGTATACTGTGTACATTTTTTAAATCATTTTTTTTTTCATTTTAAACTAACACTTTTTATGCAATATAATTGATAAAAAAATAAATGGAAAAATTGTTTATTAAAAATATACTGCGTAATTCTTCTGTTTTTTTTAACTACCACTTTCTTATGCAATAAAATTGATAAAAAATAAAAGGAGATTGTTTATTAAAAATTATGTATTTTCAGACTTTCACTGCATTGAGAATTTCCTTTTTAAAAAAAACATTCCAACTGTCTCTTAGGACATTTTGAAGTTCTTAAAATAATGAATCAACTATATTAGAAAAGCATTTTAGAACAAAAGGGGTGAAAAGCCAGATGCAGCTTACAGCACATGGAATATCAGTTAAACCACACTGATTTACATCAAGTGCTTCATTTACTTAATTTATACAATGCTATTTTAAAATTGTAAAATAAATTGAAGAGTAAAATATATACCAAGTAAAAACTAATGGTGGAAAAAGTACAAAAATTGCAAATAAGTTTTAAGTAGATATTGTGACTTAACATAATGGTGATCATTTCTTATTACTTCAGTGTGCATAAGTTCAGTTCAATTGTAATATTCAATAGACAGAAAGAAGTGTACACTTGAAAAATATGTTAGTTTTACTGCTTAAAAAAGTTTGTATACAAGATTTTTTATAACAATTTGCATTAAAAAAGAAATGATCTGCTCTAAATATATAGTTGAATACTGATACATTTCTGAAACAAATTACCATTTTATACACAACTACATGAAATGTAATATATATACATATAACAAATTACACAAATTTCCAATTATGTTAATGATCCAATACTGCTTGTCTTGCACAATTAGGCATTTTTCATTTCAACACTTTTTGAAATTGTGCGGTTGGGCAAAAGTTGCGAACATTAAGACATGTACAGTTTCATGAAAATCTTACAAATATTTATACTCGTATAATAGAATTTGAAATGAATGGCAATACCCTAGTTTGGGAATATCAGCTAACAACTTCTGCTTTTGGTAGTTAAAAAAATATACAAAATATTAGCTTTTATGTATTTAAAATAATGTAACTAGTTAAGCTAGAAATCTTCATTTAAATTATAAATAATTATAAATAGAAGTAAATATGTAGAAATAGCACCATGTATAAAATGAAATCCGAGTTAAATTGCTGCAAACCCTTAATTTTGAATTCATTTATAGTTTAGTAACAAAAATGTGGAATGAGTACATATGAGAATTAAGACATATGAGACTATTGGTATATTTGAAAATTATATAACTATAGCAGATTTGAAATTCTGCATTACATTTGGAATGCAGTTTAAGACTACTTTTCTTATAATTTAGTAATCTAAAAGTACATTAATAACATTTTGAGTCTAGTGTACAGCATTTAAAACATACTGTTGTGTTCAGCAAGCACACTTAGTATTTGAGAGTATTTAACATCATAAAAAAAAAGTTGTTTACTATTTTTAATGTGGATACTGTACAATTTATCAATTACAGATTATTGTAAACCTGATTTGTTAAAATGTAAAAGCAAATTTGCAGTTTAACAATTACTCATGGAAGTATGCAAAATATCCTCACTTTCTTGTGGATTTTACTGAATATTTTAAGTTCATTTTTCTTTTCAAAATTTAGTTGTACATTTGGGTGTATGGTGAATCAGGATGACCACAGACCTGGAATTATCAGGGAATTTTATGCTTCTGGAAATGTCGGGGGGGGGGGGGGGGGGGGGGAATTCTATTAAAAGTCGGGGAAAACTGAACATCTGTGATTTTTTTTTTTTTTTCATTTTCCAACTTTAAAGTTTTTTTCATTCCATGATGTCACATTTTTCATTTTGCATTACAAGACCCATCACTCATCTCCTTTAAATATACTTCTGAACAAGTGGCTGAAAGGAGAATTTTCATTAAAAGGTGACGTGACCTCGATAACACCTTTCGTGGGGAAACGTTTCAGGGAATTATCAGGGAATTTCAAATTGAATTTGTGACCAACCCCCCTGTGAATCAACCTTCCGGTGAGACAATATCTAAAACAATTTTAAAACTAGCACACAGTAGTTGGTCATTAGAGATGCAGGTCTAGACTAGTTTGGATCAATCTCAGTTTTGAATTATCCCATATCAAATCGCATTTACTGTTTTAAAATGCTACGAGTTTTAATAGAATGTATGAACAATCTTTGTTTAATTCAGCAATAAATAGAACTTTTTACGTGTATTTTTTAGTCTTAACTTTTAAAAGGACTAAATTGCTTCTTATAATTCACAGCTAGAACATTTAGTTTTTGAGATATATGCATCACAATCTTGAAAAAGTGGAAACTTTTCAATATTTTAGAACTTGACAAAACGATTTCGAAAGAACTAGTTTTGTAAAAACAAACTATTGATCCAGAAAATGGATTTCCTACTAAAAGGTTTGTCACTTACTGTTTGTAGCTATCGTTTACAGTTTAAAATATATTTTGAGAAAAAGTAAGACAAAAAAATTTAGTTCACTGAAAAAAAAATTCAAAATATTAAAATTTTTATATATTCATAAATAAGTTTTGTGAAATACATTTTATTTTTCTTCCTTACAACAGTAAAACTGAGGCAGTTTGTAAATCAACCAATGGAGGTAAACTTTCTTTTGTATACAAGTGAATTGTATTTTATTGCTTGCTCAAGCAAAAATTTTGGGCAGGGCCTGATCAAGCCAAAGTGGGGCCTAGTGTTATATCGGGGCGGCCCCATACGCATACTGAACACATGCAAAACATCAACACATAACAAATTTAGGGACTCAGGATCACAATCTCTAATTTTTTACATGTAGAAAACTTCTAATCATTTTATTTCAAAATAATATATGTCTTTAAAGGATATATAATATTTAAACCTATTAACATATTTTATAATTTAAAATAAAAACTATGTTGTAAATCAATTAAAAAATTATTTCTGCTTAAAAATTTTTATCACATGCAAAATTTAGGGTCCCTCTTAAAATTTGGGGGACTACAGCTCCAGAGACCTGTGCATTAATCAGGCTCCTGTGGGGGGAGGGGGAAGTTAAATGAAAAATTACAGATTGTGGGTTTGGAATTGGTTACATGCTCTGTCATGAGTAAGTGATTCTTTTTTTTTTGCTGTAAATATATTGCTTATTATTACTGATACATCTGAATATGCACTATAACAAGTGAGGTTACTATATTAATTTAATTTTCTGAAAATTTCTCAAAGTAACATCGATGCGAACAATTTTGTGCTTTTTTAATTAAAATGTAAAAGTAAAAAGCTCAACATTTATTATTAAACTTATTTTTTTAAGCAAATATCTTATAACATTATCGGTCATTTGAGTAGAACAAGTTATAATATACACAAAAATTAATTTACATTTTTTCATATGTATCATATAAATCAGATCTGGATACCGAATATATTTGATTTAATGTAACAAATTATATTATACTCCTTAATTGATTATGTATTCTATAGCTCACTTTAGTTTCATTATAAAATCTAAATTCAAGTATTAACAAAAGTATTAATAAAAATCTAAGTATTAACAAAAAATTATATTTTAAACAGTCAACATGAGTAGAAAGGGTAACTTTAACTTTTTAAATCTTAGATAATTTTTATGTTACTTTCTCAACATTCAGAACAGAAATGCTCTTTTCAAATTTTGTTACAGCATTTGGAATGTGATCTCTCGTTCGGGAGGTGGGGTATCCTAAGAGGTCTGGACATGCTTTTCCATTTGTTATATCATCAAATGTGCAAAGTAAATCATAGTTGATCAGATCATTAACAACAGAATCAAATTTGTAGTTTGGATGTTTTGTGATAAAGTCTCGAGTCCAGCGAGCAGCAGTTTTAAGATCACCTGAAACACAAAAATTAATTGTTTAGAGTTTAGATTGAAAATCACTTATCTCTTTCATGCATCAGTGTAAATGAAAAATGCTAAAAACTTTGTTAATGATGAAAACGTCAATGAAAGATGGAGCTCTTTTTATGTATTCAAGTTACTGTGGAACATGTAAAAAATGAAATCTTAAATACAAAAAATTTTTTCATAATAAAATACCTGGAATGAAATTTCTTGATTTTTTTTTTTTTTAATACATGAATACTGATATATGCACCACAGAATGAATCATCTAAAAATTTCTGAAGAAACACCCCATACACAAAACCTTTCACTTTTTAAGGAGCAGCATTAAATATTTTGGAACAATAAAAATAAAATATGAACAAGTAAAAATTATAGATTTTTAAAGTACACCTTATATTATTTATGTGTAACTTAAATATATGTAACTCAAATATATGAAAGACAATATACCAAATTTGAACTTTCTAGCTGCTCTGGTTTACAAGTTATTCCACAAAAATGAGTATATTCATATGGTGAGCCCAAGAAGGCCTAGTCCAACAAAGTTCAAAATTAAAAAATATTCAAATATACCACAAAAGACTCATACTACATTTATGTTCCTCATTTATATGTCTTCTCATTTATATATCATTTAGCTTAGGTCCCTATTCATTCCTATATAATTTTAATGGTAAAATATTTTATTTACATGATGCAACTCAATTCTCAGTTTTATTTTTTTTCCGGCTTCAAAGTCAGGATTCATTGAGTAGTAAATTTCTCGCTAATATTCTAAGTCATTCTTTCTTGTCTTATTTGCTTTTCTGGTAACATAACCAGTAGTTGCAAGGGCGGAGAAAAATGGTAACAAGTTCATTCCCAGAACTACAATGAAAGAAGGAGGGGGAAGGGGGCTGTTTAAACTGGGTAAATGGAGGGACCAACTAACTACTTCACATTGAACAAGTAGGCTGATAAGGAATCCCCAACCGGCTCAGGTTTTTCTAATTAAAAAAAAAAAAAAAATCCTGGGTTTTATTGGGTATTTTCTGGAAACTCTAAAACTATGATTTATTTTGAAAATTCTATTCATCCAACATCTGTCCCATGTTACATGTAAGGCACTACTTAGCAGAAGTCTTGGAAATAATATTTAAAATTTAAAAATTGAATTTTTCTACACTGTTGCACATCCAAAATGTAAAGTTTAAAGCATTGAAACATCATCTTTATACATGTTGATATTTTGTTTAGATGTCATGCAAAGATTTAATATATCATTTTTTAATGATGTGTATTCTATCCACAAACAGTTACAGAATAAGCACTGTACTTAATTTGTAACTGTTTCTAGACTACATCAAAACTATACTGCATCACAACTGTACTGCATCAAAATTCCTTTTCTGGACCTTGAACAAAACTAGATATTCAATAAAGGTTTTCAACTTGTGAATAAAATACAGTATTTGTAAAGCGGAATTAACTAAATATATATTGTTAACCGATTCCAAAAGTAAAGCAAGCTTCTTTTACAAGGAAAATAAGACTGTTAGACAGTCTTAGTGCAACCTTTGTTTCTCTAACTACCCTTTTTTATTATCCTGATGAAGGTAGCTTATTTTGCTTCCAGTTTACACCATTACATTTTTTTTCAATCCTCTTACTACCAAACATTTTATTGACAGGAAGTTATAACAACAGTTTGAACAAATAAAAGTTATAATAAAATAGTATAGAAACACGTCAATTAATTAATACTTTAAAATCAAAGACAACCAAAAAATAGGTTTAAAAGTCTTTTATTAAAATCTCCTTTTTATGACGTATAAAATCACATGGCCATAGCACTTTCAGACACTATTATGCTCTTCATCAGTGGCGAAGTTCAACTTCATCACATTTTATACGCCATGCCAACGGCCCTACCGTGCTGAAAATACCGGTTCTCGTTAGATCACCGAAGTCAAGCAGCATCGGGCATGGTTAGTACTTGGTTGGGTGACCACCTGGGAACACCGCATGCTAGATTTGCACGCTGCCACAACTGCCGCCGTGTTCATGTGGAGTACGATCACGTTAAACATATGGGTCCGTAAGTCCTTCCGAGAGGTTGGTGGTAGGGGAAGGAGGGTATGGTCCCTGTGGATGCCTCCCCCACTGGGTTCCAGTCTAAATTGGGTGGCACCTCCCGGTCGTCCAAACGGTTACCTTACACCTTTCTTGTAGGTTGGACGGTCTGGGTTTCAACAACAACAATATTTTATACGCTGTAAAAAGGAGATTTTAATAAAAAAAACTTTTAAACCTACTTTTTGGTTGTCTTTGATTTTACAGTAAATAAATGTTATTTACCTTTTGCCCTCAGTTGAATAAGCTTCAGGTACTGCTGAATAGAGCATTGTGTGTCTACATCAATGTCCATGCTGGCCAGAAAGTTCTGTATCAAAGGCACCAGTCCAGGAAACTCATCTTTACCATTGATGATTTCATTGACAGTCATTAATGTGTATTTGCACTCATCGGAAGGACGGCAGCACTCAGCCATGTATGCAGTTGCTTCAGGGGGACTCTCACCTAGGTACAGAACAGAACAGCACAGCTAAAAACTAAAACAGGGTTTTTGCATATTTTTCATAAAAACAACTAAGCACCTTTTAAAGATTACTGTGAAAAAGTAGCTTTAATGTATTAAGAAGTTTTATCAAACTTTACATAATATGATATCATTAGAATGAATTACCTGGCATTGTCCGGGTTCTAACATCCACTACTTACAAATAATTAAATAAGCATCTGCTACTTAAATAATACATCTGAATACAATTTAAAATGGATTCTATCTGGAAATTAAATGCTCTAAATCATGCCAAGAGCACATCCATTATGTGCATGAACCAGATACGGGAAACCTCATTTTCACTAGATGGCAATAGTTATGATTTGAAATCTTGAATAACAGACACATTTTGTAGTTTTGTTCTACATTTGTTTGAAGTTTTAGAACTTTATTGCTAAATACACAATTTTATTGCTTATTTAGTGAAATACACAATTCTATTACTTATTTTTGATTAGTATATATTTTATTACCTGTCATTCCTGGTATGCATTTAATTATTATTAATATGACAGAAAATTCAAAAATACCAATTAGTGCACAAAACAAACCTGCACTGTGCATGCTTTGTTTCTCAATGTTAGTTTCGATTTCTATGCGGAACAAAAACAAATCCACGTCATTTCTGTCACGGTTATTTTTGACGCAGGAATGTAAAAAATATGGTAAAATTCCATTAATTATGTTGAAATAAATAAAATTCCCAACTAATTCCATACAAAAGTTTGTAGAAACTATAAAGTTATTTTAAGATATGAAAATTGACAATTATTAGATATTCAGTCATATACCAAACCAACTTTGTGGTAAAGTAATAAAAAATATGAACTGTTACAAAAACGTGCGACATTTTTGGAGCTTTTGCGACCAAATTTCATTACACAAAATGTTTGCAAGTTTTTGCACATTCATGATACTGACAAGTTGACATCCCAATAATTATTTGAAAATATTCCAAATAATGAAGATAAAAAATCCCTTACATGTGGTTAGGTCTGTGCGAAACCAGAATTTTTCATTCAAAACAGCATCCCTCTTTTGAGCTTTGCATAAATTCTCATCAACCTGAAAGGGAAATTTTATTGTATGTCAATTTTTCTAGTTATATGGAAATGAAACAATGTTCTGTAAAAGTAAGAGAATTAAAACATTAATCCTAATTTCAAAACTTAAGATTAAACAACATTGATGTTAGTATATTTGAACTTCCAAACTTTTATACACCAATACTTTACAAACTTTCTCTTTTAAAATGAATTTATATGCCTAAAGAAGTTTGCATTCGACACAAACAAGATTAAGCAAACTGTCATAATTTTAACCATTATCAGGGGTTGGCAATGTTTGAGAACCTGTGGGCCGCATTTGGCTCATTGAATGCAAAACAAGATGTAAAATACACCTGTGCAAAATAGCTAGGCAATGTAACTGCATGCAGGGAAGGTGCTATATCAGTATTGATGGTCATAGCCACATGATTCAACAATAATAAGCATTCCCAAAATTTGGAATCATGATCCTGATGTAATGACCAGTCATACTTTTTAGAACTTTTCAGCGCCTCATAGCTGATTCCACATTGAAGAGCACCAAATGTCACACTTTTTATTTCTATTGTTTCATTGTATCCATAGTTAATATAAAAATGCTAATATAATTTCCATAAGGCCCACTGTAGTTTGTAAATGGATTGAAATAAAAAAAAAACTGTAATGCTATGAAGGTATCTGGAGTAGTTAATGAAACAACAAATTAAAATTATTACCATAACAGAAAAAAATATAGTGAAATAAATCAATATACAGGTTGTGTAAGACTTAAAGCTGAAAAAATTTAAAATAACAGTGTTTAAAACAATGCACGATAAAAAATTTAAAAAAAAATCCTCAAATAATTTATTTACTTTACCATCATAGGCCGCAGATATAAAACTCGAGTTAATAGTCATGGACCAATGGCTGCCAATCCCTGGTTTGCATGATTAGATTTTTTAAATAGATTTTTTTATGTAAATGCATATGAAAAGCTATGTATGCAATCATTTATTTTTCTTCTAATTAAACTTAAATGGATTTAAACAATTAATAAAATGTTTTAGGTTAGTACAAACATCTGGTTCACCAGAATTGGGCATAAATCAATGAAAATACAATTGATTAATTGACTGAAATAATGTAATTGTAACAAAAATTTAATAACAATTAATTGTAATTACAAGTAATTGTTATCACACAATTAAATAGTAATTGTTAATCAGTAATTGCAATTGTTCTTGCAATTATTTCTTAGATTTATTTACTTCACATTTTCATTATTTCCATGAAATGCACATGTTTTATCCTCATCAATCAATGTTCACCTATGTAACCAACGTTCACCTTCCAGAAGAAAAATTGGATTTTTAAAAATACTTAAAATAAATATATATATATATATATTTAAAGTGCCGATATATGTATATTTGAGATTCCATCTTAAATGGCTATATATAGGGCCCTATAAATTATGTGGGAAAATTTTCGAAATTATGCGGTATTGATGCTGCAACTTATTAAAAATATGCAAACAAGGAAAAGTAATATACTAGTGTACAATCATATTACAAAAAATCCACTTTGAATGAAACGTCCATTTAATAAACTTTTAACTTACTTTTCTGTTACCATTACATAAAAAGAGACCATTTTATAAAAGAATATTTCCATGAATGACCATAATTATGGTAAATGAGGTGATGTGGTTTTTAGAGTTTGTTAAAATAAGCAGATACTAGTCCAGCAGCCGAAGATTCGATAAAGATTTAATACGAAGATTCAATACGGACGAAGAAAACAAATAAAATTGCATGGCAATTGTAAAATTAAGGCAAAAAAAAAAAAAAAAAAAAGATGCAAATCGCACATAAAATTACAAATTATTCGAAAAAATACGAAAATTTAAAACATTGCGAATTATACAGAAAACTTCAAATTATTCATATTTCCGCATTTTTTATAGGGCCCTAGCTATATATATATAAAAGCAAATTCAGTTGATGAGTAGTAAAAGCAAATGATGATACAAAAGATAAATTGCAGAAAATTTTACAAAATTAGCAAAATTTTATATGTTGCCAAAAAATATTGCAGATGATTTATCATATGGCACCTGTTATTTTCGTAAAAGAAAAAGTACATGTGCCATAGATAAACACAAATACAAGCAATAAAACAGTTTTATGAAAATAAAACCTGCATTTAAAAATAATATTCTAGCAGTCCAATACACACACATACAACAAAAAAAAAAGGTAAAACTTCAAAATCACTGCAATGGGAAGGCTCTTGTTGTTTGTCGTCAGTAAGACTAGTTATTTGTGAGACAATTGTATATAATGCTAGCCACATATCATATCTGGAATCCAACTGGTTTCTAGCTTTATTTATGCTGACAAGAGTTGAAAATCCAAATTTGCAAAGATATGATGATGCAATTGAAATTAAAGCTGAAAGAGCTTTCTTTGTCAAAATGTATCCCATAGATAAAGAACCCCTGATTTAATTGAACCAAAAGAGCCATTTAGTAGTTTTTTCTTAATAAATGTATTTAATGTGTAGTATCTAGAGAAAGATTCATGCCAGTGTTCAAAAATGAGTGTCAATAGTTTTCTAATGACAAAGAGTGCATAAAATGATAGTGACTAAATAGCAGTCTTTACTGCTCATTTAGTCAAATGTTTAATAATTTCAGATCCCACCTCTGGTGACATGCATTCTCGATGTCCTGCCTCTGACTGTACTTGCATATCTGTTGTGTTCCAACTTATTTTAATACAACAATGGAACTTATCAAATCTATTAAAACTTATCACGAAATGGGAACATTATTTCATCCAGACCTTTCTTGGCATGGTTTTTGGGAGTTTTCTGTACATAAATAGAAATGTATATATATTTTTTAATTTTGAAATAGTTATGGTCTTTAATAAAAACAGTGCTTTTATGAAACATCAGCCACAGTTCTTGACAGTACAAATTAACCAAGAAAAATATTAACAAATTTAAATTTTCCACTTGAAAATTTCTAAATATTCTAAACTTGAGGCTAAATTAAAAATTTCAACTTTGACATTTTTTTATCTTACAAGAAGAATCTTAAATTAACTTCTCCAGAAAACTTATCTAGCTGTGCTACTGCACCCCAGCTTGCCCTCTTTGCTGCTCAAAATCTTTTACAGATGTATAGAATATTTTTTAAATCTATTAATGATTTTTTCATTTCTTTACACATTTAAATCTGTTTTCAATACATTAAAATTAAAAAGGATGGTTTAAATAGAAGGCTGTAAATGTTAAGTTTTTGGAAATCAATTATTGCCATTGTCGCAGCAGAAATCTAGCAGACAAGCCTCATACTACAGGGAGAAAGTTATATAAGTACAGTTGCTGCACTAAATACTAACAATATACTCAATTTTCTTCATGGCTAAAGGCCTTATTAAATGACAGTATTTGGCACAACAAAACCGTTCGCAAGACAGGTCATTCAACAAATCTAGCCTCAACATTTTAGGTTCAAACATAAAATGTTGTTGTTGTTGAGGAAAAGGTTGTTGTTGTTGAGACCCAGACCGTCCGACCTACCAGAAAGGTGTAAGGTAACTGTATGGACGGCCGGGAAGTGCCACCCAATTTTGACCGGAACCCAGTGGGGGAGGCATCCACAGGGACCGTACCCTCCTTCCCCTACCACCAACCTCTCGGAAGGACTTACGGACCCACATGTTTAACGTGATCGTACTCCGCATGAACACGGCGGCATTTGTGGCAGCGTGCAAATCTAGCGCGCAAACCACGGGGATACCGCACCCGAGATGGCCAACAGCACGCGGCGTTCCGAGGTGGTCACCCACCAAGTACTAACCGCGCCCGATGCTGCTTCACTTCGGTGATCTAACGAGAACCGGTGTTTTCAGCACGGTACGGCCGTTGGCCCGAGGAAAAGGTTGTGCGAAAATCGACCAATCAGAAGTGCATAAATCCGAACATCACAGGTGACGTGCTTTCTAATAATTTTATTTCTTACTTGACCAAGATGGCCGATAGACTGCTTTGGAATGGTTAGAATCTCGAGATGGAAAAAATAATAGAACTTCTACTAAATTAAAGACACCTGTGGGATATAAAAGAGCCAAATTATATTGAAAACACACACTAAAGAATGCTTTCTGAAATCGGCGACATTAGACAGGAAGGACCTGTTAAAAAGGAGGGGCTTAAAGTATCATTGCCGAGCGGAAATGCTGAAGTTTGGCGATGGAAAAATAATAATAGAACTTTTACCAAATTGCAGATGTCTGTGAAATATAAAAGTTCCAAATTATACGCAAAAAACACTAAAGAATGTTTCTTGGAATGAAATCAGCATCATTAAAGAGGGGGGGCGTTAGAAAGGCGGGGACCTAAAGTATTATTGCTGGGCAGAATTGCTATTCTGGAGATGGAAAAATAATAATAGAACTTTTATCAAATTACAGACATCTGTGAAATATAAAAGAGCCAAATTATACGCAAAAAACACTAAAGAATGTTTCTTGGAATGAAATCGGTGTCAATAAAGAGGAGGGGCGAATTAGAAAGGCGGGGGGAACCTAGGGTATCATTTTTGGGGAAAATTGCTAAGTCTGGTGATGGAAAAATAGTAATAGAACTTTTACCGAATTACAGACATCTGAAAAATATAAAGGATTCAAATTATACGCAAAAAACACTAAAGAATGTTTCTTGGAATGAAATTGTCGGCATTAAAGAGGCGGGGACCTAAAGTATCATTGCCGGGCAGAATTGCTGAAGTCTGGAAATGCAGATAAAAAAAAAGAAAATAATTTTTACCAAATTACAGACACTTTTGAGATATAAAAAATTTATATTATACGAAAAACACACTGAAGAATGGTTTCTGGAATGAAATCACCGGTATTAGAGAAATGGACCTGTTAAAGAGGAGGAGCCTAAAGTATGATTGACGGGTGGAATTGCCGAAGTTCAGTAATAAAAATTGCCCTGTGTAATAACTAAGGCGCGGATTTTGATGACCTAAAAATTCACTAAAAATGCCCTTAAAGTTTTACATTATTATAAACTTAAAAAAAGAACGGCATGAAAAATAAATTTAGTTGATTCATGATACAAATTTCGAAAGTTTTGAGTAAATACAAATAATTTAAATTGTTGTAATAAAAAATTTATATGTATAAATACCTGACTTAAAACTTTTATTATCCTGAACTGCGACAAGTTAATTTCCCATGATAACATTGAAATTACATTGAATTATTAGGTGTTTCCTAATGTTCTCAAATGTAAAAGATCTTCTATTGTCGGAATATAAGTTTTTATACCGTGAAAAGCTTCTTTCAACATCTACGGATGTGAGAGGTGTATATTTGAAAAAAAAAACGGATTCGCTTACGTCCAATTTTTCCTCGATATCAAAAGTTTCATCTTCACCAGTTAGGATGAGAGAGATTTTCTTCAAAGCTTTGAAGTCCTGGTTTTTACCCAAAACATCCCTTAATGTGGCAATTATACAATGCCCAACCTTACCTTTAGCCTTCTGAATAACCTCACTAACGTTGTCAATGTAACCTATTGCGTCAACCAGTTCCACGTGTTGAAGGAGTTGATTTACGACCAGAGCCCCTTATGACGGGGAAGACTATATTGTAAAATACCCGTTTGCACCACAAAACGGGAGGAAGTGTTGCGGCCCCGGGGGGTTGTTTGTAAAGATGCTAAGACGGGAATTAGCAAAAACACCCATTACAACAGACAGTATAGAGAACTAAAAATGAAAAAAAATCTCTAAATATAGGAAATCTTATAAAAATGCTAAATATTGCCTCAAAAATGCCCATAAAAGGGAAAAATTCGAAAAAATGCAGATTTCATCAAAATCCACACCTTAGTAATAACACAATTATTCAATCCAAACGGAACCTTTGGGATGTTAAAAGAAATCTTTACAGTATGAGAACTCTAAAACGGTATTCCGATGAGGAAATTATGAAGCGAATGCAAGGGGGAAAGAGCTTCCCTCACTTGTTGAGTGAAGTGACATCACGTTCGTTCTGTGCTGCGTGGAGTGACGCCACAAACGTTCCAAAGCTGTTCTGCGAACGGTATGTTGTACCAAATTGCTGTTGTGTAATAAGGCCTTAAGTATCAAAAATCTTGTGTTTCCCTTACATTTGCAGCAATATAATTGCACCCCCCTTCTGTACCATATGCTATTTCCAACTAATTTGTGGATGTTCTACAAGTTTCTGATTTAGTTTTTTCTCATATCTCTCATAGTTTCCAAGATAGGAATACTAAGTTCCAAACTTTGACACTAGGGGTGCTGCGATCATTCTCATCTGATAGCATGTGGTTATTTTATAATACCAATATCTAACTTCCATAGCTGTAGCTGTGTTTGTTTCAAAATTATTTAGCTGAATTAGGACTTTGGGAATAATCATGTATGTGTGTATATATATATATATATATATATATAATTAAAATATTGTCTTAGAGATTTAAACTATTGTCTTAGAGATTCCCTCAAGAACTCTTCGGAATGAGTGTTTGTTCTTCAATCTTTTTGATGGTGTTAGGATTGAAATTCTAATAATATTTTTGATTACTAAGGAACCGATTTATGTGAAAATCACATCTTTCAACAATAAATATCTCATACACACAAAAACTAATTTGAATGTAAAACAATCTTGCCAAGATACATTGTTGCCTGTCCTCGGGTACCCCTGTATACCGAATTTCTCTGTGCATCACTTGAGTTTTCAGCTATATGTGACACAATTTATTATTATAGTTTATACATAACGATGTATTACCTTGGATATTGGAATCAAGAAATTCAATTGAAATGTTAGAATAACCCTTGTAAGTAAAACTATAAAAACCACATATGCAGCATTCTCAAATTCTGTTAACTGAACCTGAAATGACAAATGTTTGTTATATATATATATATATATAAACAAAAATAAATAAAAATAATATACCAATTAGAACTTAAATGTTAAAAACATAAAATACTTGCAACCTTAAAATTATTACAATTTATACAGAATGGTACACATATTTTAATTTTTAAAAATAAGAGATTTATTGATAATTAAAATTCACTATAAATTTAACCAATAAGCAATAGAAAAAGTTAAGAAACATTCCTTCAATATTCTATATAATATTGGAAAATTATAGTTATTAATAGATAAATAAATATTAAAAAATAACTTTCATATCAAATGTATACAATCATATATATATATACAGGGTCTTTATAATTAAAGTTCCACTTTGAAATGGCTATAAAAGGAAAACTACTGGACAGAATGTTATCAAACTTGGTAATAGTTTACAGGAGGTCATGGGATTTTATTTTCTGCAAAGAAAAAAAAAATCAAAAACTCACCGTCAGTTGGGAATGGCACTGTATGCAATATCGTTAAACGAAATAATACATCAAAACATCGGTTTAAAAAGTTTTTAATCGTTTCTAAAATGTGTTACAAATCATGTTCAATGTGGCTTCCACCATTTTCTGGAAGTAAGTTAACCTGGAAGCAAGTTAACCTGGAAGCAAGTTAACCTGGAGTTCGCATTACTGTGTTCTCAAGAGTAGCTCTTAGCATATCAGGAGGAATGTTACGGACATGTTGGTGTATCACATTTTTCAATTCCGTCAAATTGTTTAAGTTATCACCATAAACAGTGGCTTTGAGCTAACCCGATAGCCAGAGGTCACAGGGGTTGAGGTTTGGTGACCGGGGTGGCCAAGGAATGGGGAAGTGTCGGCTTACAATCTGGTCATCCGTGAAATGTTGCTTAAGTAACTGTTTGACACATGTACCAATGTGAGGTGGAACCCTGTACTGCATAAAAATTGTGGTATCTAAGCCACTTTTTATGGTAATAACAAACAATTTGGTGGAATTGAAAAATGTGATACACCGACATGTCCGTAACATTCCTCCTGATATGCTAAGAGCTACTGTTGAGAACGCAGTAATGCGATTTAACTTGCTTTCAGAAAATAATGGAAGCCACATTGAACATGATTTGTAACACGTTTTAGAAATGATTAAAAACTTTTTAAACCAATGTCTTCATGTCTTATTTCGTTTAACAATATTGCATACAGCGCCATTCCCCGCTAACGGTGAGTTTTTTAACTTTTTTTTTTTTTGCAGAAAATAAAATCCCATGACCGCCTGTAAACTATTACCAAGTTTGATAACATTCTGTCAGTAGTTTTCCTTTTACGGCCATTTTAAAGTAGAACTTTAATTATAAAGACCCTGTATATATATATATATGTGAGAGTATGTGAGAGTGTCTCTCTCTCTCTATATATAATATAACAATATTGTTAAAAATGTGTAAAACGTTTCACTGTGCTTTGCCTCCATGCAAAGTGAAAATACTTTATCAGGCTATCATTGCTATTACATGAAAATAGGGTCACCATTCTTTGGTGAGTTTTCAAGGTATGGGTGTCAGAAATATTGCCAATTTGGCAACTTTTGGAAACAAATAGAACTTTCCGAAAGATTGACTAGAAATTAGTACACTTTCTAGAAATTTCTATGGAGAGTATATAAGAGTGCCATTGCTCAGTTGGAAAGTAAATCTATAAATTATGAAATGTGTCAGTGTTTTGAAAACAAAATCTGCTGTTTTTTGAATAATTGGAGCATTTAATTGCTGTTTTATTGCATGCCAGTTGTTTAGTGATCATCTAAGACAGTTATCGAGCTAGTAGCTGTATATTGTTCCAGTTTACACTTAACAGCATTAGTTTCCAAAAATTCAGACTCATTCTTATATCACGAGAGTAGTACATACATGATTTAATAGGATAGGCTGTATGTATATGTATATATATATATATATATATATATATATATATATATATATATATAATAATAGAAGTTTGAAAATCCAATGAACGAAAAGTAAGAAGATGTAACACGATAAACCTAACTTTTTAAAAACACCCACAGAATAAAATATAATACAGCAAATCATCAATCAAATGGATTAAAAATACAAAACACTAGCTATCAAGTTACAGAAAATCAACCAAATTAAAAGGTATGGAAACAAAAAAAGAAAAACTTAAACTAAATTCAACTATCTAACTGGCGTACAAAACAAATGTAAAAATCAATTAATCCTCAAGCATATGGAAAAAATAAAAAAAATTAATATCGAATCAACAAGTCAATGAAAAATATAATACAAAGGTATGGAATCGAAATAAGTATAACAAACGAAATCAAGCACAAACGCCTTACACGTGGACGAGGCTCTAAGCCTAAATCATGAATTGTTAACCTCTACAAAAATCTAATCATGTCCAAGTTTTTTGTAGAAGCAAACTCAAAAATGTATGTTTCTGAAGAAATAGATAGATTAAATCTATGAACTATTTCTACTTGGAAATATATATATATATATATATATATATAGGGTGATCCAGAAGTCCTTGACACATTTTAAAATTGAATACAAACTCAAGTAATCGCCGTACGATAGGGAGGTTTGGACTAAAATGCTTTCCACGTTGAAAAGTTTTGGTTAAGCAAATAAAAAAAAGTAGTTCCAAACTTTGCCCATAAATGGCACTGTACCTTAAAAATACCAAAAAAGCATAAAAACTGAAGACAAGTAGTGAAGAAGTGCTTGGCCGGCCACTTCTTTCTCGATCCAAAACGCTTCCAGTTTCTAAAAATTTGCTATGGCAATCCAAAATGCTGTTTCGAGATGCAGTGTTTTTTTTATACTTGGCACAAAACTTCCTTTGAACTGTAATGATGGATTTAGTTTCAAAGTACCAATCTACGCAATGAGTTTTTTCGGTGGAAGTTGTCATTTCTTACTTCTAAGTGACAGTGCTAAAAGGAATATGAAAAAAAAAAAGCAGATATACAAACATTTGTACAAGTAGCTTCATCTATGGGCAAAGTTTAGAACTAAATTTTTTATTTGCTTAACCAAAACTTTTCAACGTGAAAAGCATTTTAGTCCAAACCCCACTGTCGTACGGCAATTACTTGAGTTCATATTCAATTTTAAAATGTGTCAAGGACTTTTGGATCACCCTGTATATATATATATATATATATATATATATATTAGAAAGATATAATAACCAAATCCAAGTAATTGCGAAATATTAAAATAATAAAATCACCAAAGCCATTAAACCATGGCTACCATGCCGAAAAAAGAAATGTACAGCTTTAGCTTAATTTGAAAGTTATTTAGACTAGATTCATCATCATGTCTGAGCATCTAATTGTAATTAACCCAAACACGTACTTGTTTCAGATATAACAACCCACACAACCACCGACTTCCACAGGACATCCCAGAGAGATCCCAAATATCCTGAACGTGTCATATCCCGATTTCGACGTCCACAGACATCCTCCGTAGGATCTGTTGAAAAGAAAGAACCGCAAGTACGCACTTCGGCTTCGTATTGGACAACGTGTTTTGCGCATGCGTGATTCCATCCTGCTGTGCCTTCCTGCTCCACTTCGTTCTTTATCATTCAGTCGAGTTCAGTACTAGGAGCAGCTTGGATTAGTAGCGTAGTTGGATTAGTACCAACACAGACTTGTATAGTTATATCCTTCTACGTGTTACTCATAATTGATAAAGTAAGTAAATTTTAATTTATATATATATGTAATATGCATTCTTACTAATTCGTAATGTATAATAATGTTTAAGCTTATTTAAAAACAATATTGTCAGACCACGCAGTCGAAATGTTCCGTTCAACTGTTGCATTTTATAAGCTAAATAATTTGTTTTATTAATGGAACTTTTTGTGCTAAATGTTCATAGTTCTGCCTTTGTTTTTTTCTTAGATTTTTTTTGTAAATTAATTTTCACATTGAACGCGAAGCGTCTGTGATTACATTTTTCAAATTTTGCAATCCTATTGAATCATCTTTATTTCTTTGTTTTTAACTTTCAAAGTATAGTAATTTAACCTCTATTATGCTACTGCAATGGATTATAAATTTTTTACTATTCATAAGCATTAATTTGATCGACACCTCAAAGAAATGCAGACGTGCCAACTCTCCGGATTTTTCATTAATTCTCCGGCCTCCGGATTATTAACGAATTTCTCCGGCTTTTTTTTTTTTTTGAAATTTATCAATTTCCTATAGGCATAGTATAATTCCTCGGAAACACCGATTTTCAGCTTTTTTAGCACAGATTTCTACCATTTCCTGGATCGTAGCAAATATATAATAAAATGCAGGGTAATGGCGATCAAATTAACGGAGATTTACGGCCAAGTGTAATGTAAATTAAGATCGCGATCGCTTATTTTATGAAAATAATAAACCTGTCTAATTCAGCATAAATCACTAAAATGTTATTTTCTTTATTAATTTCGCGTGAATTGCCAAGAGTACGTTAGTATCTTTTCCCATCCATCTCAATCTTCTAAATATTGCATTTTTGCTTGACTAAACTAGCTTATTTTCATATTCTAATTAATTATTACGGTTAATTTCTTAATTATTTTCGCATAAATAGTGTGATTACGCAATTCAGTTACATCGTGTGAATTGCCGAGAGTACGTTAGTATCTTTTCCCATTCATCTCTATCATTTAAATGTTGTATATTAGATCGACTAAACTAGCTTATTTTCATATTATGGCTTATTATTAAGGTTAATTTTTTAATTATATTTGCATAATACAAATCTTTTTATTTTGAAAAATGGATATGAACTCTGTGAAGGGATATTTTCCAAAAAGTGATATTAAAGCAATGATTTAGGCAAATAAAAAGGAAACTATTTTGGCAAGAATATAATTTTTTGCTATATATATTTTTTTTTTTATTAAAGATCAGTATTTGTTACTCTCTTTAGTGAAAACCTGTGTTTTACCAAACATAAATATTTGTTTTCATTATAAAGTAATTTTCACAGGATAAAACATATATATATATATTTTGTTTTTATAATTTATTGTTCTGAAATTTTGTAAAATTGGTGTCCTGAATTTTCATATTCTACCAGTACTACCCCTGATATTTAATGCAGTATTTTATTATTTTTTGGGGGGAGGGGGGGCATTAAGTTTTATAAAGTTATTTTTTTTTATAATTTGTTACTAACGCTATTTTAATTCAAAAGATAGTTCATGATTTTTTTTATTTTTTTTTATTTTCCCAGATAAGTTTAAAGCAATCTATACTTTAATGCTACAGTATTTTAATGTTTTATTTATAAGAAACATATAATTTTTAAACAAATATTAATCACAAGTACACAATATATTTGCGACGAAATAGTCTCCTGCTTTTTCTGTTTGGAAAGTTGGCACGTCTGAAAATATTGACATAGAATTTGAACATGTTAATGTGATCAAGATTTATATATATATATATATATATATATATATATAAAATAAGTCTTAAATTGAACGATCAACTTATCTTTTATTGCTAAATGTCCCTTAATTATTCATAGGGCAATTAAAAGCATTTAAATACAATGTAGAAGTCATGATCAAAAAGATAACATGCAATTTAAGAGGCATTTGCGTATGTATGCAATATTTTTTGCAAGGGGGACTGCTAATATTCATTGCATTATAAATTCAGATTACTATCAACCTTGAAATGTGTATTTTTGCAAAGTAAATTTGAATAGAGGATATGAACATCATTTTTTAAAAATTAGTGTGCGCCAATTATTATATAAATTAGTGTTAACCACTTTTAAAAAATATTCCCCCTTTCATAGCAGAATTCTACTAACCTTCCTGGAAACAGCAACTAAACTATAAGAAATATTGGATATTCATAAACATACCAAATGCATGCAATAATCCTGAGTTTTCTATTTATGTATAAGTTTAAATTGTTTTTATTAATATACACGTGGGAGAAAACACACAGTTGTGGTTTAATGTTTTATTTCCAAAAAGCATTTTTCCTATTCTTCTTGCTCTCATATTGGCTTTTAATTAAATTAACAATTTTCCAGGTCTAGGTAGACTAACATTTATTTTTACTACTAACTCATTTTACTACTAACTAGTTTTGGGTTAAATATTATATGATTATTTTCATGTGGCAATGCGTTCTAAAATTTCTTGAAATTACTTTCTGTGTGTGTGTTTATATATATATATTTGATTTTAATTTTTTTAGTATTTTTTTTTTCAGGCATCTCCATTTCATGAAATAACAATATGCCAAAATACACAAGTAAAGTTTCAAAACGACATCAGTCCAGAAAATTAAATGAAATTGTTAGGGCTTATGAGCTGGAAATAAATAAGAATTGCAATTCTAATTTTACAAATATAAATTTTCAGACTTCGATATCACAAAATGAGACTTCTCATTCTAATTTTACAAATGTAGATTTTCAGGCTTCGACATCACAAAATGAGACTTCTCATTCTAATTTTACAAATGTAGATTTTCAGGCTTCGACATCACAAAATGAGACTTCTCATTCTAATTTTACAAATGTAGATTTTCAGGCTTCGACATCACAAAATGAGAGTTCTCATTCCATCACCAATACAAATTTTCAGGCTTCAATACCTCTAAATGTTTCTTTTGAAACATTAGATGCACAGCCTAATTCTTCCTTTAATTATTTTGAGTCGGTATCTAATGCATCTAGTAATTTTTCGGAGTCAGACATAGATAATGAGGGTATTACAGGTAGTACAAACACTACTTTTATTGATGATTTTCGTGATTGGGCTGTTACTTTCAGCATTCCGCACAATGCTTTGTCTCATCTGCTTTCACTGTACCAGAAACACAATATTTGTAATTATATGCCTAAAGATGCTAGAACTTTGTTAAAAACTCCCAGGAATGTTGTGATTTCTTCTGTTAGTGGTGGTGAATATCTCAATTTGGGTATTAAAGATCAGTTAACTGATATTGTGAAAGATGTGGGTCACACACAAACTGGGGATGTTGATATTTTTGTAAACATTGATGGGTTGCCTATTTCCAGAAGCTCAAGTAGTCAATTATGGCCAATTTTGATAAAACTTTATAATATAGATGGTAATGTTTGTGTTTTTCCTGTTGGGATGTTTTGGGGGATGCAAAAGCCACTATCATCTGAAGATTTTGTAAAACCTTTTGTTGATGAGTTGAAGGATTTGTTAAGGGATGGAATTTTAATTGGTAATAAAGTGGTGAATGTCAGATTTAGGGCAATAATTTGTGATGCTCCAGCCAGAGCTTTTATCACTAATACGAAAGGTCACACCGGGTATTTTGCTTGTCCAAGGTGTGTTCAAGAGGGAGATCACGTAAATGGGAGAATGTGTTTTACAGAGGTTGATGCTCGCTTGAGAACAAATGAGAGTTTTAGACAACGGCTACAAGAAGAACATCACTTAGGATATTCATATTTTGAGGAAATTAAAGATTTTGACATGGTAACCCAGTTACCTTTTGACTACATGCATTTAATTTGTTTGGGTGTTATGCGGAAGCTTTTTAATTTATGGATGAAGGGTAGTTTAGCATATCGTTTAAATTCTAGTGGAGTGGCCGAGATATCTTCAAGACTACAGAAAATTAAATCATCAGTCCCTCAAGATTTTGCAAGAAAGCCAAGAAACCTTAAGTATATTGATCGCTGGAAGGCAACAGAATTTCGACAGTTTGTGTTGTATACTGGACCTATTGTTTTGAAAGATGTTTTAAAGCCTAAGCTTTATTTGAATTTTATGATTTTGCATGCAGCAACTTATATTTTATGTCACAAGACCCTCTGTTTCGAGCACAACAAATATGCAGCATCACTGATGAAAGGTTTTGTCTTGTCTTTTATTGAAGTTTATGGTAGAGAATTTGTATCCTGGAATGTTCATGCCTTAGTTCATATATCAGAAGATGTGGAAAGATTTGGAGAACTAGATCAATTCAGTGCATTCCCATTCGAGAATTTCCTGCAAAAGTTAAAGAGACTATTGCGCAAATCGGAGAAACCGTTACAGCAGATTAACAACCGATTGAAGGAGGTAATAAGTATTCAGATGAAAAAAAGATGTGTTCAAGAAAATGGTTTCAGGCTTGGCACTGAATATTGTGGTGGAAAGATGATTGAAGGCTGCTGTGGACCAGAGTACAAGAAAATATACATTAAAGGCTTCATGCTAAGTATAAAATCACCGGATAATTGTTGTCTTCTAGATGATGGTACTATTGTTGTAATAAAAAACATTTGTTTCTCTGGCAAAGAGTTAGTAGTAATAGGTCATTGTTTTAGGAATAAGGATAACTATTATACATTGCCATGTAAGTCTTCTATATTAGGAATTTATAAAGTTAATTCATTGTCATCACTAAAGTGCTGGAGAATTAGTCGTATTTGTAGCAAATGTTGCTTGTTTCAGGATGAAAAAGAAAACCGTATTGTTATCCCTGTTCTTCACACAGAAAAGTAAGAATTTATACATTAACACAGTTTGGGGTATGACAGCTAAGTGGTTAGTGGGCAGTAATTGCACTTGGATGGCCCGGGTTTGATTACTGCCACCGTGTTCATGCGGAGTACGATCACGTTAATCATGTGGGTCCATAAGTCCTTCCGAGAGGTTGGTGGTAGGGGAAGGAGGGTGCGGTCCCTGTGGATGCCTCCCTCACTGGGTTCCGTTCTAAATTGGGTGGCACCTCCCGGCCGTCCAAACAGGTACCTTTCTAGTAGGTCGGACGGTCTGGATTGAAGAAGACATTAACACAGTTTATATACTTCTCATTTATATGTCAATTTTAGTTTGTCACTTGATATTCCTATATCTTTTAATACCAAAATATTTCAATTTCACAACAATTTACTTTCATTTTTTTTTATATTCAAAAACAGCCAAACCCATAGAAAGTCCAAATCTAAGAATTCTTTCATTAATTGAGTTCGAAAAACACCCTTTGTCCTTTTCCCACACCTTGTTAATTGGAAAGTTTTCATTAAACAGATGTAAAATAAAAGTATTTCATCAGTTAATTAATTTTCATTACAATTTAAGCAATATTACAATTACTTTTATTATAATTTAATATGTCAATCAATAACAGCAAGAATACAAATATAATTACTTTTCATGTTATGATTTTAAAATATGTTGCAAGTTTCAATAATTATACATTTTATAAAAATAAATATATATCTGTTTTTAAATAAATAATTATAGTAAGAAATCAAACAATTTAATAGTGTTGTCATAACTTATAAGTGCTGCTTAATTTTTGATTATATATTTTTACAGATATACGCTTTTTTTCTGGTGCCCTCTTCAGAAGCATATAAACTGTGCTTTATTGAATAATTTTCAAAATTACCTAGAGCCATTCCCCATCCAAGAGCAAATCTAAAGTAGTAACACTTTAATAATTTTTGTTCCTGATTGAACTACGTTAATTATATCAAATTAAAAGATAGACCAAACATGTTGAGTGTAGTGTTTGCCGAAAAGTCAGTTATTTACATTATTTAATTTTTCTAAATTTACCAGAACTTACTTCTAAAAAGAATATCATTACAACTGATCAAACTGACTAGTATAAATGCATTTTTCAGATTTTAATTAGTTTCAGTCGGAGATATTCTGCCATCCAGTATGAAAATTAAATTTCATCAATAGAAAACTGATGGTACGGTTGAGAAATTAACTTTAATAACTAAAAATTAACGTATTTGTAACCCTCAATTCCCACATCAATGTGTACAGATCACCAAGATTGAATATTTTCTGTCCTAGACAGTCCTAGAATGAAGTGCACTTATCATTAAGTAGTTTTCTGGTAGACTGTTATTTAGATTTGCTCTCATCAGGCCAATTTGGTAGGGGTTAAAAGTTCAAAGTTATTTAAAACACAGATAAAGGCTTATTTTAGAACTTGCTAAATGGTGTCATTAATTACTTTTAATACCAGCTTATTTGTAACAGATTTGACTGTATAATTAAGGTAGGGAGTCATAAAATGAAAGATAGAGTGTGAATTTTACTTTTTCCCCCCTATATGCAATGCAGTCATAGCATACAGAGGGGTGGTACTCCTTTGCACACGAACCTCTGCTGTGACGTCAGACGGAGTGTATTTGCAGCGCACGACAGGCATGTTGTAACCGGCGTAACTGTACCCGAGAGTGCCGGCGAAATATTTTATTATTTCTGCAACGTGGTCATTGTTGATTTATCTTTTCTTATGTATCTTTTTACGTAAACGTTGGATTGATTTAAAACAAAACAGTCTTTATTAAGGTTAATTTATTATTTCTACGGTTGATCGGAGATATAGACTCCCACTCATTTTTCAAAGTACGAAATAGTGCCAAGTTGGCGTGATTCTCAGTGTTTCAATTTCATTTCGTATACTTTGCCAATCTGGTAGCCCACGATTTCTGGTAACCAACGGACATCCAATCACCATGCGATTTTTTGGGAATCTGCATAGTACAATTGTTTTTTTAAAATTTTTGTATTTTTTCTCAGTATTGTCTTTTTTTTATATACATTATAATTTTCAATGTTTGGAGTTAGTTTTTGATATTGATTTAAATTCAAAAAATATTTTAAGTATCGAGTGTTTATGATTTCTAAAATTTTATTATTTTGCCATTACGCAATATTTTTATAATTCTGCCATTAACGCACTATTTTTATAATGCACAAAAATCGTATTTTGTAATCTTTTTATGAGTATTATTCACTTTTATTTATATTCAATTGCAATATCATTTAACAAAATTCCAGTTCATAAAACTGTAGAATACATCACTTTGGTAGGAGGAGCCTATTTAAGACTGGAATATACATCACTTGAGTGGGAAGGAGTCAAATTCAAAACACTCAGAAACGCGCCAACTTGGTGCAATTTTGTATTTTACTATAAAAGCATAACTTCAATCATGTTACTAGTTAAGCATAAGTACATGCCCCCCCCCCCCCCCTAAAAGGGCATAAAACTCTTAGTGTTAGCGTTTTAATTATTGTTTTGATTTTCAATTATTAGAGATAACATAATCAAAAATAACTTTATTTATATGCATTTAGAAAGAAATTGCGTGATGCTTATTTGTTTATAATAAAAATTTTAGAATGATTGTTTGTTTAGAAAACTTTCCGAACATATTTCTGTAAAATCACATATTTAAAACAAAATTCATTAAAAATAACATCACCTCCTATAGCATTGACTGGTTTCAAAAAGTGAAACGAAACATTTAGATGATTTATAGTTTTCAGAAAGGGAAATACAATTTTATTATGTATGTACCCTTTCAAAATACCCCAGTACTGCATATTTAAGTTGTGTTCAAGTAAAATTAATTTTGTAACCGTCCTTTAACATTGGAATCTACCGGGTCGTTCATTACATTTCGCTCAGAGTGACATTACGTGTTTACGTGCTCTTATTGGCTGAAGCTCAAGTGGCACAACCTTACAGATATAATAACCTTGATAGCATATTCAGCTTAAAATTAGCTTACATTGATTTAATAGCAGTACTGTTCATTTTCTATTGCATTTGAGATTTCCTTATTTAATATTGCTTAAAATTCACTGGTAAATTAACTTCTTTCTTTTATACCAGTTTTGTTTTGTAACTCAATATTATTAAATTTTAGAATGTACACAGTTGTGGAATTCTTGGGGGCTGGAGAGGTTGAAGCAGTTCCAAAAAATTGGGTTTTATCGAGCTCTCAATGCTTATGGCCTCCAGTTGGAATAAAATCCTATGAAGTGGCTGCATTTATCAGACAGCAGAAACCAGCAGGCCAAATGTGGCAAATATTTGATGTTAGAATTTTAGGACATGCTGGTAAGTTTTAATTAGTAAGCTGTTTTTAATATGTAAAACATGTATATATATATATGTGTGTGTCCTGCTTTGACTGGAATTGTCCTAGTGCAAAGGCACGTCTTGAAGTTCCAGTTTAAAATTTATTTTTTGGAATAAAGTTTTTAGTGGTATAGAACAATTCTTATGGCTAAGAGAGTTTAGTATCACAGATTGCAATTTAAACATCTGCAGAGAAATATCAATGAAGCACTTGAATATCAATAGAAATATCAATGAAGCACTGAAATGCTATTATAAATGTAAATGGATTGTTTGGTTAAGTGGTCTTCGAATTGTGACACTAAACTATAAAGATTCAGATTTTGAAGAATTTCATGAATCTAAAAATTTTAATATTAAATTTCCCTCGCTATGGAGGGTTTTCTTTTTATTTACCAGATACTTCCACTCCTGTTAAAAGGGTGTTCTACATCATGAACAGTGTTTGGTCTGAAAAATGAGGTAGACTTGCTGAATCAACTAGGTCTAATGCGGATGTAATCAATGTTAAGTTTAATGCTTTGTGAAATACAGATCTATTATGAACTTCTCTACTTGATAATTTGACCCGGCCACCCACAAAAAGTGCTCTAAGTCCTCGGACGAGTCGGATGGCCTGGGCTTTCGACTTGATAATCTGAGCTCTTAAAACATCCATAAAAACTTTTTCTTGTACATTGCATTAAATATGTATATTGTTGATTTGAATTGTTTTCACTGTTTGATATAAAATAAGTTACATATATTTTTTTCAGCCACATTTTCTGAAGCCAGAAAGAAATGCAAAAAGGCAGCAATGTCAAGTGATTTGACGACAGACTCGGAAGGTGTGGGTAGGGGTGGAACACGAAGGGTTTCGCGTAAGCGGCCCTTATTTTGCCCTTCTGATGATGATGATGATGAGGAGGAGAATATTCCTCCTTCTGTTTTACAATATATACCCCCACCTCCTGAGAATGATGGTGCTAGTTCTTCACAGAGCGTATTTCTACCTGTCACCTCAAGACAGGTGGTGCCCGACACCCCCCGCCGACAAATGCCTGAAACGCCTCAGAGAGCTAGAGATGAAAGTAAGCATTTTTAATTGTTAAAGATGAAAGTAAGCATTTTTAATTGTTAAAGATGAAAGTAAGCATTTTTAATTGTTAAAGATGAAAGTAAGCATTTTTAATTGTGTAGTTAAAATAACTAATTAATTTGTTAACAATTTTTTATGTGTAGCTGTTGCTTCAAATAAATTAATCCTATCAATAGTGAACTAAAGTATTTATCTTATCCATCAATTTTGATCAGAGTAATTTTCAGATTTTTTAATTGCCCAGATCACCCAGACTCCTTTCTTGGAATTGCTTTTAGTTCTCGGCACATTTGATGACAGGCTAATACCTTTATTCTGCCTCCCTGAGCAAATTCTGGTGATGACAAAAATCTTTGTTTTCGAATTTCTTAACTGGGATGCTTCTACTCAAAGGTCTATGGTATAAAGCATTGATCATAAAACACTTTCCAACTGAAATGCATTTTATTTGCATTTTAAACTGTTCCAAAAATTGCTATAAGTTTAGTGATCATTTAAAAAAAATATTGTAATTGTGTTGGCATAGAATTATATATACATAGATAATACACAAAAATATAGTGGTTTTATAATGGATGATATTTTATTTCACTATCCTGCTTTAACTCCGGGGATAAACTAATTTTTTAAAATATAACTTAACTCAAATATAAAATACATGTTTATCTTTTTAAAATACTGGTCACTATTTTGTCCTGATAACATGTAATGTATAGTTAATTTCAATTGTTTTCAATTTTAGATTTTCAAGTGCTTGTGCTGCGAGAACTCGCAAGCATTAAGCAAAAGCTCGACATATTTCAAGAGCAAATGGAGCTTCTTATGCAAAAGAATCAAAGTAAACTGCTTTTACTTGTCAAAATAAGATAGATGCATTGCTTGTATGATTTCTATTTTTAAATTGTAGCTGTACAATCATGTGTCCTTGTGAGAATTGTGCATAATATGTGCTCTATTACTAATCCGGTAAATTAATTTGACTAGAAAAAAGTTTTTGTTTGCATACACATGTAGTATATATATAAGCATTTTGATTTATCTGTCAGTTTATCTATCATCTCTGGGTAATGTTTGGCGCGATATTTTAAATGTTGTCAAATTGATGAAGATGCAGCTAAATTGGTGAAAATAATAAATTGATGAAAATTCACTATCTCTGAAAAAATGTAAGCATCTATTATAAGAATAACCTATTTCTCTGTCTGTAATTCTTGGCAAAATTTTAGTGGCATATTGCCAACTATAAATGCTGTTTAATTGACGTAAATGTCGCTAAATTGATAAAATTGACACTATATTAATGAAAATAAGGACTAATTGATGAAAATTCAATATCTTGGAAATAACATAACAAACGACTATATGAATAACTAATTTCTCTGTCCGTCCGTAATGCTTGGCGAAAAATTTGGCAGGATATCGCACACTTGACAACCTTTTTAAATATTTACAAAAATGCCACCAAATAATGCTAAATGGCAAGCAATGCTTTGCAAATTTTTAATTCCGTCATAATGTGTGTACTATCTAGTATAGTATAGTGAAATGCAGAAATTATAATGATGCTTGGAAACATTTATCATATAATCTTTAAATATTAATTACTTGTGTGAGTTTAAACCAATGGTATATATTTCTCGCTCAGTTATCACACTTTTTAATTGTACATACATTTTAAAATTTATGAGCAAGAGGTCATATACCTATAGTATCAAATGTATTTTTTAGTTTTGTTTAGGTATAATTGTGAAAGTAACAATGCTGTTTTGTTGTAGCATCTACACCACTACACCCGGAAGAGGCACCGGCAACATTTATATTGCCGGTAAAATCTGAGGAGGAGTTGGTGTGTTTGGAGTCTCAGGCCATGACTCCTACTGGCGGAGCTCAACTAGTATATATTTTTATTCATTTACTTTTGATTTTACTTCATTACTTTGTATTTTTATCAATGTTCAGGGGTTCTATTAGTTTTGCAAAATCTCTATTTTTGGTTTTTATTTTTAAGAGACCGTATTAAATTTTTTTCCTGTCAGAATATAGAAAAAGTCCATCACATTAACATCCAGAAAACATCCATAATAATGGTCAACATTTTTACATATATAAGGTATATTATCGTTGATCCCATCTTTTTCATAGGGCTTGTGGGGCCTTTAAATTTTACTGGTCTCTGATCATAATGCAGGTAAAATAACCTGAACAAATAAAGAATTCCCTAAATTATTGGCTCAGTGCTCCTACAGTAAAGTTGCCTTATAAAAATATTCTTGTCTCGTTTGTCCGGAAAGCAAATTAAACTTACAATTCATCTTCTGCATTCTTCATGCCATACTCAGATGAATGCACAGAAGGGTACAGACAAATTTATATGCTAATATTTGCTTTTGATTTGTCAGTTTGTAGCTAAAATAAATTGCTGTTTAAAATAGATTAGCAGTAGTACACGCATTACAATCAGCAGTTTTCCCACATAACTTTATTTTTCTGAAGTGACATTATAAAATTATTTTTAAATGTATATTATATAATATGACTTTATTTTAATTCTTGCAGTTAAACAAATTAAAAGGTCTTGGTGGTTCGACTTATGCCGACCACACAAGAAGAATCTTGAAATGCTTGCTGTCGGATGTAGTGGCAGAGGAGTACAGCTGGCTAGGCTGCAAAGAAAAAAAGCGCTTCTCTGCACTCAGGATATCGGAATTAGCAATAGGTGAATTTAACTTATTGGTGTTTTTCTATATGCTTTTTGAAATGTTTGATGTAACTTAAAACACAAATTAGAAAAAAGTCTCAAGTTATAATTTTTTATCAGTATATTTTTAATCACACCATTTATGATATTAAAAAAAAAGACAAATGTCAAGCAAGCTGAATGACAAAGAAAATTTGGAGATCGTCAATACTTTTGAATGAAACATACATTTTTAGTGACAATTGCATCATGCAAAATAAAAATCACAGCTAGCTTTGGTTTTTGATATATTAAGTTCAGTGCAACCCTATTTCCATAACATAAAGCCATTCTTTAATGCCGTGTAATCAAGATTTTGAGCTAAAGACTTATCATTAAACAATGAATAGATTATAATGATCTTCAAAATTATAGATAGGTCAAAGCTGTTGTCAAGGAAAACATGGTTAATTTTCGTCAATTTGAAATTAAAATGCATGAGTTTCATTGTGTACAGTGCAGGGTTGGAATGGTTTTAACCGGTCAAAATAAGAAAAAAGTGGTTTTTTGCCAACCCTGGTACAGTGCACACTTGACATCAATGAAATTGCCACTAAAACAAATTTAAGGGAAAATGCCAATTATCTGAACAAAAATACATTTCATGTGATAGGAAAAGCTTTCTTTTTCTTCCTCTTACAGATGCTTAAAAAGAAGTAGAGTATTGTATTTTCTCCTTTATGTAGTTATAAAGTGTTATACTTTTATTATACAATATATTCAAATAAAGATATTAATTCAATTTTATTCTTTCAACAGATGCAGTAATGAATGTGGATGGAGGGAGGGTGACGAGAGCTGATGTAGAAATAGTAATAAAAAATTGGTTGCGCCATGCCAAAGAACGGCGAATTTACACAGAAAAAAAACTGAATAAATAACATGTTTCTAATCTTTGTGTTCTTATTCAATTCCATTCAGAGCATTTCTACTTTTAGTTTCATATTACTCAAAAACTATACATTTTATAGAAGAGAAAAATATTCCAAAAAGTTATAACAATTGGTTTTCTTTTATCATTTGTTTTCCTCAAACTCTATTCTGAAGGAATTTTTGGAAAATAAATTGGAATTTTTTTTTCTATAAAAGTTCTCTTCAGTATTGTGTACAGTATACCATATGAACCTATAGAAAGTACAATATGTACAAATAAAATGTACTTAGTCCAATAAATACATTATTTATTATATATGGCAAACAAATTTTTGCCAGTAAACTAAGAAATATATATATATAAATCCATGATTTGAGAAGTATTTAAATATATTCAATGCTATCATGTCAATGAATAATATTCATTTCTAAATAAATGAATACTATTCATCAGATAATAACAATTAAATATAGATATTATCTCAACAAGAATATTTCAACTTTATTCTCAAAAGGAATTTGTGCAAAATAAAGTGTGAGAATTTTTTTTTCTATGCATGTTCTCTTATATTGTGTACATTATACTACATTTGAACCTATAAAAAGCACAATATGTGCAAATACAATTTAATTAGTCCAATACATTATTTATTATTCACGGCAAACTAATTTTTGCCAGTAAATCTTATGGAAAAAGATATATAAATCAATGATTTAGAGAAGTAATTTAAATACACTCAATGTGAGTCAGTGCACACTTTGTAAATAAATGAATACCATTGTTTTCATGAGTTACTCGTCAGATATTAAAACATGCTACTATATTTCAAATATGAGTAAATCAAATTAATTTTTAGAAAGTTCTGCTTTGTATGCACAGGTTTTTATTTAAAATTGAATGGCATCGTTTATGGCACTTAAGGTGTTTATATATTGCATTTTTTTTTTTAATTTAAAACTGAAAAAATTCAGAAAATGTAATCCCATGAGAGATCTATTCACGTGACACATATTTGGATCAAAATGGACTAAAATATGAGGAAATAGCAGTATATCTGTATTTCAAGGTTTAACTGAAAAAAAAAAATGTTGGTAGAGGGGAAGCGAGACAAATGTCTTCCCTAATAACAGGAAAACATTGACTACTGAAACTGCTTTTTTTTTTTTTCACATGTTAACCTATGGGAAAGTCTCTAGCTTTCCTGTTGTCTACCAATTGTAGATTTAGAAAAGAGAAAGATTCATGCTTTTCTTAAAAAATCTGCAACATTAAAGTATTCTCTATAATGTTTATAAAAGTAATGCACATTAATTTTACAAAAATATTAGAAATACTTCTATTTTAACAATTTTTTAAAAACACATCTCTACTCTTAGAATCTATGTTTAATAAAAACATGGAAAGAGATTAAAAAAAATAAACTAATTAATGATTTAGGAACTGTTTAACATGGGGAAAATAAAACAAGCAGCTACAGGAAAAGTATCCTGAAAAATACAAAATATTCCTGTAATGTGCTAGAACATGTCCCATAATATTCCTGAAGAAACCTATAGAAAGCCTAGAGCCACTATCAACCCTCCTAAAAATGGCTCCAAAAGCCTCCAATGATATGCCATAAAACATCCCATAAGCCTTCAATGGTATTCCACAAAGCATCCTATAAGTCCCGAAAGTCTCCTGTGATATGCTGCAATACATCCCACAAGTTCCTAAAAATTTCACTAAACGCCTAAACACATACTGAATAGGATCTCCATAGGCTCCAATTACATGGCGTAAGACATCCCGTAAGTACCAAAAGCCTCCTATAGTACGCAGCGAGACATCCTACACGTTCCTAAAGAATCCACTAAAAACCTAAACACATCCTAAAAAATCATTAAATCATCCTAAAATGGATGTCCACAGGACGTAAGAAAAAGAGACATTTGTATGTCCTATGGACCTCCTTAAGACGTCCATAGGAAAATATAGGACTTCCTTTGGACGTCCCGAAATCCTGCATAGGACTTCCTCTGGACTTCCTGTGGACGTACTTGTGCTGTGTGGGAATAGTAAGTTACTATAAATACCATAACTCAGACTACAAGCATTAAAAGACGAAAATTTGAAAAATTATATAGAAATCAAGTGTAATCGTGATCCATGATGTAGGAACCTTGTATATATGTGCAGTAATGGCTAGCAGTTGTAACTGAATGAAAACAGTTGAGATGCATCTGGGAGAAGAAGAAAATAAACCATAGTATCAAAGGTGGAACAAACAGTTGAAGCGACCTCTACTGAAACCCGTCCAGGGAGTTAGAGTAGAAGCCAGGACAGCCATTAATAAAAGATGAACAGTATGAACAGGAATCATAGATCAAAAATTTAACTATAAAAGTGATTCACAGAAGAAATGAATAAATGAGTAGGCCACTAACACCATCAAAAAGATATATATATATAAATATAAATAAAAATATGAAATTCCAATGACAGACTATATATACAGGGTCTGTATAAAAAGAATTGGGAAAACTTTTTTCCTGACATGAGTGTACGTCGTAGCGTGCTCGCAGCGCGCATGCTCGGTAGTGGAGAATGTGACCTTCAAGACGCTGTCGAGTAACTCGGTGCAAGCGCAAAATGCAGCGAACGATGGAACAGCGGTACGCGATCAAATTTTGCGTTGGATTGGAGAAATTGGGTACGGAAACGTTGGCCATGATTCGCCAAGTGTTCAAGGATGAAAGCATGTCACAAACAGCAGTTTTTAAGTGGCACAAGCTCTTCAAAGATGGCCGAGAGAGTGTGCAGGACGAGTCTCGTGCTGGGATTCGAAATTTAGCTTATCCTTGTTATTTGCTGTATATTTTAACTCTTTGGATTAAAAATCTTTTCGGACTAGTCCGTCCTGGGCCCAACAAAAGGAATATATTGTTTTTTTGAAAATAACTAAAAATTCGGAGCATCTAGAATGTCTAAATTTAATATATCATTGTCCTTTGGGGTATATTACATTTCATCGCATTTCGAACCTTATCAGGCTAGCCCGTCTTGAGCCCGCCATAGAAATTTACTCTCTTTTCAAGAATAACTCGATCAACCGGAGCAGCTAAAAAATATAAATTTAGTATATCATTCCCTTTTGGATGGATTTTAATCTAGATTTTAAATCTGATCGGGCTAGCCCGTCTTGGATCTGCTGAAGACTGTATTTGTTTCTGAAGAATAATGCGAGAACCGAAGTAGCTAAAAATTCCAAGTTTAACATGTGGTTGGCTTCTGGGGTATATCTAAGTTTCTTCGGATTTAAACTTTATCAGGGTAGCTCATCCTGGACCCGACATAGGAATGGACCTGTTTTTTTAGAATAACTGGAAATCAGGGAAACTAGAAAATATAAATTTAGTACATCCTTATCTTTTGGGGAATATTTTAATTCCTTCGATTTTGAACCGTATCGGGCGAACCCGTTTTGGGCCCGCCTTAGAAATTCACTTTTGGAGGGGAATAACTCTAGAACCAGAGTATCTAAAAGTTTCAAGTTTAGAATGTCGTTGTCATTTGCGGTATGTCTTAGCTCATTGGATTTTAAACCTGATCGGGCTAGCACGTCCCGGTCTCAACAAGAAGAATGTACTCGTTTTTTAAGAATAGCTCCAAAACTGTAGCAGCTAGTATATCTAAATTTAGTATATCATTATCTTTTAGGGTATATTTTATTTCTTTGGATTTTGAACCTCATTGGACTCACCCGTCTTGGGCCCGACATAGTGATAATGTACTCGTTTTTCGAGAATAACTCATAAATTGGAGCAGCTAAAAAATCTAAATTTAGTATATCAATTTTCTTTGGGGTTTATCATAATTTATAATTTGAACCTCATCGGGCTAGCCCGTCTTGAGTCCGCCTTAGGAATGTGATCGTGTTTGATGAATAACTCGTAAATTGGAGCAGCTAAAAAATCTAAATTTAGTATATCAATTTTCTTTGGGGTTTATCATAATTTATAATTTGAACCTCATCGGGCTAGCCCGTCTTGAGTCCGCCTTAGGAATGTGATCGTGTTTGATGAATAACTCGAGAACCGGAGTAGCTAAAAATTGCTATTGTCTTTTGTGGTATATTTCATTTTTTCGGCTTTGAACTTTATTCAGCTAGCACGGGCTGGGCCTTCCATAGGAATATACTAATTTTTTTAGAATAACCCAAAAACTGGAGCAGATAGAAAATCCAAATTTAGCATATTAATTCCGTTTCGGATAGAATTTAATATTTTTGGCGTATATATAATTATAATTAGTGGCATAGGCATGGGAGATGGGATATGTGGTAAAAAACCTCATTCGCCAAACAATTACATTAGTTCTCAAAATTGTCCATATTTTAAAAAAAATGAATTTTGTACTATAAGCTCCATTCGATCGTCAACCCCTTTTTTCCTAGATACATAGCTACATCCATATGCAAATAAGCTAAGAAGTGCGAAATTTGTCCACGGATGTTGGGTCGGTGCACTGGGAGTACGAGTGAAGGTTGAAGTTCTGTCTGATCTGATGAAGAAGGTTTTTTGCCTTCGAAACCGGTTGATATTAGTATTTTGAGTTGTATTCTGCTTTTTACGAAAATAATTTTATTTCTTTAGCAGAAATTTGGACCGCACGTATTGATATTGTTTACTTGAAACTGAAATTTTTCAATAATTTTTAAAAGCATTATATGAATAACTTGAACGAATGCTTTAAAACCAAACTTTTGTTTTGCATTTTGATACATATTACCATGTAAACCTAAAAAAAAGAATGTATGATAATGTCTAGCAGATATTTTGTTTTATATCATATGTTCGGCTACAGGGGAAAATGCCTGTGGGTGGCCCTGTGAATTTGAAAGAAAAACATGAAACACCATTGTCGCTTGAACATTAGAACAAGGTGGGGGCTGCCTACAAGTGCTGTCTTTTTTGTACGGTGAAAGATAGCGCTTGATAAAAATTGATTAAGAGTGGACATGTAATCAACCACTATTTTATTTCGACAGGCGCGTCTCCTTTACACACGTTTCTGCAACACGAACAATGCTCAAAAGATCCATAAATCAGCGGGAGCTCTAGAAATGGGTAGAACACCAGGAAAGGGCATTTTGTACTTCCTTCAGGGTGGCCTCTAGGTACAATAGGAAGTATCTCATTAGCACATTGCTCATCTGAGATCGAATCTGTTTTTACTAAGAACCGTCACATGTACAATATTCTTTTTCGTTCATAATCTGCAAATTTCAGCATCCAAAAATCCCGTCACAAGACTTTTCTTTGTATTATACTATGTAGTACGAATTACTATATTACTATGAATCTTTAAAATGCACCGTGGACTGGTTTCGCATTATTTAATTCTCTTGCATATAAGCGTAGCCAAAATCTAGGATAAGAAGGGGGGGGATCGACGATCGAATGTGGGTTTACACAACAATACAAAATACTTTTCCAAATATAATTCCTAAGGAGAACTAATGTAATTGTTTTATTGTTTAGTAAATGATAATTTTTCTCCAATTTTCGAGTTATTTTCCAAAAACGAATGCATTCCTAAGACTGGGCAAAGACAAGGTAATCTAATAAAGTTTAAAATCCAAAGAATTAAAATATATCCCAAAAGAGAATAATATACTAAATTTAGATATTCTAGTTGCACGGTTTTCAAACACTGATCGGGCTATTTACATTTTTTAACTACTCCGTTTGATCGAGTTATTCTTGAAAAGTGAGTAAATTTCTATGACGGGCCAAGACGGGCTAGCTCGATAAGGTTCAAAATGCGATGAAATATAATATACCACAAAGGACAATGATATATTAAATTTAGACATTCTAAATGCTCCGAATTTTGAGTTATTCTAAAAAAAAAATATATTCCTCTTGTTGGGCTAGACCGATGGGGTTCAAAATCTAAATTGGAATCCATCCAAAAGGAAATGATATACTAAATCTACATGGTTTAGCTACTCCGTTTGATCGAGTTATTCTTGAAAAGCGAGTAAATTTCTATAACGGGCCAAGACAGGCTAGCTCAATAACGTTTGAAATGCGATGAAATATAATATACCACAAAAGACAATGGTATATTAAATTTAGACATTCTAGATGCTCCAAATATTGAGTTATTTTCAAAAAACGATATATTCCTCTTGTTGGGCTCAGGACGGGCTAGCCCGATAAGATTTTTAATCCAAAGTGTTAAAATATACAGCAAATGACAAGGATATGCTGAACTTCGAATTTTTAGATACAGCTGTTCTCGAATTATACCAAAAACAAGTAAAGTCATATGGCGGGTCCAGGACGACCTGGCTCAATAAGCTTCAAGATCGAAAGAACTGAAATGTACCACAAGAGAAAACGTTATACCGAATTTCACGTTACTGTGATGAATGAACTTGGTTATTTTGGATCTCAAATGTTTGAACGACCACAGATAAAGTTAAATAAAATTTTAAAAATAAGAATACATCCCTAGGTCAATCTCTCTAAAAATCAAATGACTTTTTGTGTATACCACTTGCAATAATTACATCAAATTTCAGACAAATTCTTCAATTACTTCCAAAGATATCGGTCATTTCATTTGCATTAAATTCCCATTAGTTTCAATATTAACTCCTCCGCTTTTAACCACTTATTCGAGACAAGTGCCGTCTGGCGGAGGCGGTTTTTAGGGAACCTGTTTTTCGCCTCGGTTGGCACACTATTCCTTCTAGGCACTGTACCATCGTTTAAGTATGCGAATGGTCGCAGATGAAATTGGCATTGATAAGATGACAGTGTACAGCATTATCGCTGAAAATTTGGTGATGCGAAAGATCTGCGCTAAACTCGTCCCGAAGGTCTTGACGGATGAGCAAAAGCAGAGGCGAGTGTCTGCTTGCGAAGACCTTCTGCAACGAGTTGAAGAAGACCCCAGCTTTTTGGACATCGTCATCACGGGAGAGGAGACTTGGATATTTGAATACGACCCGGAAACAAAGTGGCAAAGTTCAGAATGGCACACTGCGGGATCACCTTGTCCAAAAAAAGACTCGAAAGAGCAAACCCAGAGTGAAAGCCATGCTGATCGTTTTCTTCAACGCAAAGGGGGTCATCCACTAAGAATTTGATCCTGAGGGGCAGACAGTGAATGGTGCTTTTTACCTAGAAGTGCTAAGACTGAAGAGGAGGGTCAACTGGGTGAGGCCAGCCATCGCCGGAAATTGGAAATTGCATCACGACAATGCAACCAGCCACACCTGCTCCAAGGTGACCGACTTCCTGACGATAAATGGCATCGCGACGGTTCCCCAACTCCCTTACAGCCCCGACTTGGCACCAGCAGACTTTTTCCTTTTCCCAAAAGTGAAATCCTCCCTCAAAGGACACCACCATGGGACCCTAAGTGCCGTCAAAGAAGCTTGCATGCATGCCCTTAAGGACCTTCCGAAATCCACCTACCAGGGAGCCTTCGAGTCGTGGAAAAACCGTTGGCAAAAGTGTGTCGACGCTCAAGGGATGTACTTTGAAGACTTTTGAGGTATTGTAGCAATATCTGTAATAAATCTATTTTTCCAAAAATTTTTCCGATACTTTTTATACAAACCCTGTATATATAAAATTCCAATGACAGACTATATATATATACATATATAAAATTGATATTAATCGAAAACTATGCATAAACTACAGTAAGTACAAAAAACCCATCTCTAGCAAATCCGTTGCAAATAAGTAACTATAGACCAAGACTAAGGATAAAAATAGTATGTAACTTATCGCTATAATGGAAAAAAGGGATGAGGAGAATAATAGTATACAAAAACCATTATTAAATAGATAAATATATAAAAATATGAAAGAGCAAACATGGCAAAAATAAAAAAAGGCATTAACAATTACCTCAAGCTAAAAGATCAACACATGGAAAACAATCAGTTGAAACTGAATAAAAAATGATGATTAATTCAAAATTACACACTCTTCAGGACAGTCATATAATCTGAATTAAAACCGAAAGAATAGCCAGTTTCTGACAATGGTGATAGTATTTAACTATAAACCCCATTGGAACTATCAACTAGCTAATGGAAAGAATAATGATAATATAATCCATAAGAATTAAAAAACAGCAATATAAACTTACATGTATACATACTGGCTAATGGAAATAATAACAATAATATAGTCCATAAGAATTAAAAAACAGAAATATAAACTTACATATATATATACTGGCTAATGGAAATAATAATAATAATATAGTCCATAAGAATTAAAAAACAGAAATACAAACTTACATGTATATAAACTTACATGTACTGTCACCAAGTAAGTCAGGTTGAAAGAATGAGAGAAATTCATTAAAATGAGTTGTCCATGCAAGGATAAATAATGCAATTGTAAAATTGCTACATGGTGTATTTGAAATTATTAGTAATACAGTGAAACCTCGATTTCACGTATCCCGTTTCGTACATTATCCCGCTTCTTATGCCATTATTCATTGGTCCCCTTAAATAACCTATACGAATAACGTTAAAAAATCTGTTTAATACATCATCCATTTACAAACATTCCTACTTAGTACGTTTTTCTGTTGAAAGGCCAAAATATGTTTTTCTCCAATTTTACATTTCAGAAAGGTCACGTATAACGTTCCTTCCTTTCTGTGTAACTAGTTCTTCAGCATCTCTTCAAAGTCCCCCTTTCTTTTGTGTGGGAAGGGGTGGGGTGTTGTATGGTTCTAATTGACATACTGGGCTGAGTTCCCCTCTTTGGACCATTTCATTCTTCAATGGGTTGGCTGAAATCGTCGATGAAGTTGCTACCCATCAACACGTTTTCTACCTCAACAACTTGAACTCCTCCTTCCTGGGCGCTTAGAGTCTGACAATGGAATTCAAACTCGTTTTCACCTCTGACATTTGACAAACAAGTGTGGAGAAGCATCTTCTTTTATTGTCTGCATGCCTTCCACTCCAGGTAAAGATATCTAAAAGAAAATATTTTTCTGTTGCAGAAACGGCCGAAATCATTGAAAAGGCTAGAATATTTCATGGCACCACAGTCGATTTGGCGAAATCACTGGGTATTGCGTATTCAACTCTGCAAACGATCCTTTCGCAAGAGGTCACCATTGAATCAAATTCCGAAAAACTCAGAAATCTTTCGAAAAAAAGAAAAACTTTAAAAACTTCTTCATTTGATGAACTTGACAAGGTCTTACTAGAGTAGTTTAAGCAAGCACGTGCAGCCAAGATCCCTATTAATGGCCCTATTCTAAAGGAGAAAGCTCTTGAAATTTCTGCTCAGCTCGGACTGCATCAATTCACAGCATCAAATGGTTGGATTGACCGGTTCAAGAAACGGCACAACTTATGTTTCAAGTCTGTTTGTGGCGAATCTGATGGTGTGAATGATGCTACAGTTAAAGTTTGGATAGAGAGCAAATTGTCTTCACTTGTAGAGGGATACTACTCCGAAAACGACATCTTCAATACAGATGAGACAGACCTATTTTTTAATCTGCTCCCTGATAAGACCTACACAGTGACAGGTGAAAATTGTCATGGAAGTTATCCAAAATGCGCTTGATGGTTTTACAGTGCACAAACGCAGATGGGAACATAAAAGTAACTCCTCTGGTAGATCGATGAAACCTTGATGCTTCAAAAATTTGAAAAGTTTACCTACCGACTACAATGCAAGTAACAAGACATGGATGACACAATCACTTTTTGAAGATTTTCTTCGTAAACTGGATAAGCAAATGCATTTACAAAAGCAAAAAATAATTTTATTTATTGATCAATGCAGTGCTCATGTTGATTCAAAATTGAAAAACGTACATGTCAAATTTCTTCCTGCAAATTGCATGAGCAAACTACAACCTTGTGACTTGGGGATTATACGATCTTTCAAAATTAACTATAAAAAGTTATTGGTGAAAAAGGCTCTCCTTGCTCTTGACTCTGGCAATTTTCAGGATGATTTGAAGGAAAACATAAATGTACTGGAAACTTTGCATTTGATGATTTCTTCTGCATGGGATAGAGTAGAGAAAAAGTGCATTTCTCGTGTTTTTGAGACGGGTAGATTTTCGAAGTCAACTGACGAATCTCCAAAAGAACAAATCAAGGAAATTGATAAGGAGAATTCCTTGGCAGAACTTGGTTATCCAGAAATAGATCTTCCGGAGTATGTTCACTGCGACAGAGATGTTATCACATCAGAAATTCAGACAATATCCGATCTGATGCCATCAGATGAAAATGAGGAAGATGACGATGAAGAACTGACACCCAGCTTGCCCTCACCAGCAGAAGTGATGGAAAATGTAAAAACTTTGAAAAGCTTTTTAGGTGCATATGAAAACCAAGAACTTGATTTGCAAAAACTGAAGTATTGAAACCGAAATATGTGATATTGTAACGAAAAACGAAAAAGAAGCTAAAATAACAGATTTTTTTAAGTTATAATAAAGGTGAGTCTTTCCCCTCTTTTTTAATCTTTTTAATTGAATGTCCATTTTTATGTGACCCTGTTTTTACGTTTTCCTGTTTCGTACATTTTTTTCCCCTTTGGTTCCCAGAAAAACATAAAATCGGGGTCTCGCTGTATTACTAACAAAAAATTCTGGATAGTGGTAATTTTGAGAAATGCATTTAAGATTATTGATGTGGCGATAATGATACTGAGGATCAGAAAGTCTATATATATATATATATTTAATAATATAATATGAAATTCCAATGATAGATTTTATATATATGTATATATTAAGTGGCCACCTTAGTATACTGATCATCAAGGTAAAGTGATCACTTTTCACAAAGTGACCAGTTTTCTCAATCCCAAGTGGGGTCCCTTTAACCAGGTTTCACTGTATATAAAATTAAATAAAAAAAAAAAAAACTATTTGCTCTGAATACAATCCCAGTTTCTGACTAATCTTTTTTAAATTTGGTATGATTATGCTTTACTTCATTGCAGGTAACCTTATCAATGTTTTTAGATTCAGGACTTGTCAAGATATTAATAAAAAACAGTTCATTTTCATAGAACATTGTTAGACATGTTTCTCTTAGCAAAACTTTTTTGCGAGGAAATAAAATTGTGTTATTTGTTACAGAAATGTTTTTTTATTCTGTAAAAGTGTTGAAATGAAGTAGCTAAATGAGAAAGCATCAGATTCTTTTCATTTTCTTTCAATGTGAATAAATTAGTTAGATTTACAAATTTAATACATTTATGGTACTTTTTGGATTGTGTTGTACTCATTGTTAGAAAGAGAACTATTTATTTTAAGGCTAGGATATCAAAACTTTAGAAATTCACAAGTGAATTTTATTAATTGTTGCAACAGAAAATATTATTGCAGGAACATCTTTTGCTTTTTGTTTCAAATTCTAATTTTGTCATATAACTGAAATTTTTTTAATGGGTAGTAGTGGGCACCAGGATATTTTATTTTATTTTTTAGATTATAGATTTGAATGTGAAGTTAATTTTCTACAAAAAACAAACAAAAAAACAATTATTCTCTTGCCTTTTTAATTTTTATCTAAAGTAAAGTTTATTTTAAGGTATCATCTCAGCAATGCAACCCTACTGCTAGCATTCAGCTAAGTGCCTCTGCTTATAGTTACCCACATGTTAAAGCATTTCTATAAAAGGTGATATAACTTTTGAACTAAGCATTGAGATGATTTATCAGACACAATTATTTCGATAGAGCTCTGTGAGAGCTTTAACCCTTTCAGGACGGCGGCATTCCGAAACTACCTTGGCCCAAAGGACGAAGCACTTCGGTCCCGAAATGTGCCCAAAAGACGGCTATTTTTTTGCGCTAAGCCTAACTCTCGAAAAAAATTCACTAAAAATCACCCGTTCAACACAGCATTCTACTTTTTACTTTCCTTATATACATAATGTATAAGGAAAGTATTGTGATGGGGTCGAAAATTCGAATTCGAGTTTTCAACGGGAGAGCACGTTTCAAGCATCCCTGATCACGAATCAAACATTTTTGAAGTGATGTCTGTGTGTGTGTGTGTGTGTGTGTGAAAGTATGTGTGTGTGTGTGTGTGTGTGTGAAAGTATGTGTGTGTGTGTGTGTGTGTGTCAGTGAGTCTGTGGAGACGATAATTGACGAACGAATGGACCGATTCGAACCAAATTTGGTACAAAAATCCCAATCCGTAAACACTGGAAGCCTATTGTTTTTGTACGTAATCGAATGTTCAGAACCCCCCTAAATTTTCGAATAAAATTTTGAAAAAATCGTCAAAAAATCAAAACCGCTAATAAAGTTACGCAAATAGACATTTCTTATGTAATTTTTCATTAGAAAGCGATTGGCATAAATTTTAGAACGCTAACATGAACCGTTCTCGAGATATTGTACATTTTTTAAAAAAATTATGAAAAAGTCACATAAAAAAAAAAATTCCTATTGAGAAACATGTTCACTTTTCATATGTAAT
The DNA here is from genome assembly GCA_951213105.1 of Amaurobius ferox. Lineage (NCBI taxonomy): Eukaryota > Metazoa > Arthropoda > Arachnida > Araneae > Amaurobiidae > Amaurobius > Amaurobius ferox. The sequence continues at coordinate 125,350,642 of OX578150.1, read as the reverse complement.
ACCATGCGATAAATTGAGTGACATCATTCTCGTGGATCTAGCTCGTTCCATTCATGAAAAAATATACTTTGAATAACACTTTTGTATTTAAACGCCAATAGTCATTTATCTGCTGTAAGAATAACTTTTTTCTTTGTGCATAACGCTTGGCGAGATTTTGGCGACGAATTTGGCGGAATGTCGCCAACTTGGCGACTTTTTTGAAATGTTGCCAAATTAATGAAAATCTCGCCAAATGGATAAAAATGATGCTAAATCAATGAAAATGACGACTAATTGTCGAAAATTCAATATCTTGGAAAGAATATTAGTATCTACTATAAGAAAAACCTATTTTTTTACTGTAAAAGTAGTAAATTCATTACATTATATAAGGAAAGTCATGTGTTGCCCACATCAGATTTTTTCAGGAAGAAAGGAAATACTTATTTTCTATTTGATGTATATTTTTTATACAAATTTTCTTTTATCAAAATATTAAAAATTTTAGTGTATATATGTTTTAGGTACAGATGGATAATTCTTTGGCATGTCCTTCCGATTTTTTAAAACTGTACCACATACATGCGTATTCTTAGACAACAAATACTTTGCAAGTACAGGAGAGGTAAAAAATTTATCCAAATACAAAGTATATCCTTTTCCTAAAAGTTCACTTAGAAATGTTTTCGCAACGCGTTCTCCATACCCACCATCAGAGCTTGATAATCCCGTGTCCTTTCCAGTATACACAAGGAAATTCCATTTATGGCCTCATTCCGATTCTGACGATTTATATATTTTTATTCCATATCTGGACCTTTTCGATGGGATATATTAATGAAATCCCAGCCTTCCTTTCCATGAGAACATAAATAACCTAATCATTTCATTGCCGCACATTCCTTTTACCCCCCCCCCCCCCTCCCCCACCCACTCAAAAAAAAACCTCTCTTATATTCCTCTAATTCAACAACAAAATCAATGAAAGACAAAATCAGAACGAGACCCAGAACTCAATTATAAAATTGTTGATGCTACGAGAAGTGCTCCGTTTACTTCACAGAACCATGTGTTTCACCACTCCAAATGGAGAAATAATTCATTGGATTCTCCTTGTACCAAGGTCAAACATCTACAAAATACATTTAAGTTGCTTCCACGGGCATTTAACGCCATCTAGGAGACAAATACATTCAAATTAAAATGTTCCACGTAGAAACACCAATACGTGCCAGTCGTCCTTTAGGGTAAAATTTCCTCCGGCCCGTGGGCGTGCCGTTCGTCCTTGAATGCAAGTTCGCAGCTGGCACCTGGGCATGCCGTTCGTCGCGAAAGGGTTAAAATGAGACTTAAACAAATTTTCTAAGTTGTAAACCAAAAAAGATATAATGTTATAAAATTTGCGTAAAGTTAGTGATTCTGGCATAATTCTTCTTTTTAAGACTAAAATTTCAATCGAGCTACAGAGGTGTGTAATTGTTTCAGGTTTGATTTATTGGACATATAATGGGCTAACTTAAAATCCTTTGTAAATTTTAATTAAAAAAATTTAAATTCCTAATTTTAATTTGCAAAACTTTTAAACTCAGCTACAGAGGTATGTAATTACTGGATTTTTTTAGGATTGATTTAGCTGACAGATAATTAGATAACTTAGAATCCTTCATAAATTTAAATTTCAAAAAATTACATTTTCTATTTTTAATTATCGAAAAACCATTCATTTAATTCGATATTTCCATAGAAGCAGTAAGAAAACAGTGAGTTTCCCCTTCATCTGTATAAAAAGTGGAATTCCTCAAATTCTCTCACAGAACTAAATATAACTATTGGGTTATTAGCTTATCAGAATATTTATCAGAAATTAAAAAATTGTCGCACAGTAAAGTTTGTGATCATCAGAAAACATAGACATTTCATATTTCATTTGTAAAATAGACCAATTGAGAAGGATGGCAATTTAAAAATGAAATTTCATTTCTGCATTAGGAAATTGAACTTTTTAAAGATCGATAAAAAAATTGGAAAATAACATTAGAGATACAGAATTAGCTTTATTATCACCAGGAAAAGATTCTTCTTTGTTTACTATAAAATATTTTATTTAGACTTCATCCAATCAGTTAAATCTCACAATTTAACTGAAAAAATGAATGAAAACAAACGTCAACATTTAATAATGTCAAAGGTTCAAATCGGCACTTTAATTTATGATATAGATTTAAAAAATTGGATAATTATTTTTTGAACTAAACCCTTTAAAGTAGGTTAAAATTTAACATTTTTTCATGGTTACAGTTTTAATCATACATTTTATAATCAAAATTCATTTGTAGAGTAATGTTTTTAATTAAAATTATCTAATATATTATATTTGTAGACGTTATAGCTTTACAGTTTGATCAACCAAATTACAATTTCTGTACAAAACAATACTCAATTACTAAATAAATAATTAAAAGCTGAGAAACAAATTCTCTAGTACTACAAATATATTCAAGTACAGTATATTTACAGACATTATGGCTTTACAGTTTAATCAACCAAATTACAATTTCTGTACAAAATACCCTCAATTACAAAATAAATAATTAAAAGTTGAAAAACAGATTAAAGCAGAGGAATGCATTTACCTCCATAGCCCTGAACTCCACTCTCCATCCGATGCTGCTGTTGGGAGGAGGCGGCTTGAAGCGCATAGTCTGCCAGTTAGTAGACTGAATGTTCTGAAATGGGAAACATCACTTAATTCTAAACAAGAAAAATTAATAATGCATAAAGCATTGAGTATGAAACATGTTCCAACTGAAATGCAATTCACTGTATGTATCACATGTATAAAATGTGATACATTCAGCGGTGATAAAATATAAATCGTATGACTCTTTATGTAAAAGCAGTGAATATTTCATTCATACACTTTTATTTCAGACTCCAGAGATAAATAATTTTGTGTGAAAAAAATTCAGCAATTCTTATACAACTCATCTTACAATCACTTGTTTACATTCTGCATCCATTAAAATTAGGCTTCGTTGTAGAAATAATCAAAGTTTGATGATCATTTAAACTCAAAAATATTGTAATTGCATTGGCACAGAAAATACGCAAAAATGAAGCAATTTTAGGACAGATGCAACACTAAATATAAATTTAAAAGAACTTTAAAAGCACGATTTTTACTTTTGGAAAAGAAGATGGATGTCATGTTTTATTATGAAGTGGGTCACGAGATCTCTTCATATTATATAGGTGTAATTATTATTTTAAAAACTACCGAACATATTTTGCTAAAAAAATTTTTTATATATTTTATGGGATAATTTGAAGATTTCCAAAAATTTTCGAAGCAATTTGTGAATTTAACTTTGCTTAAAAATGTTTTAAAAACTAGGTCCCATAGGGTTCAATTTATTTCATTTTTTCAACCTAGGTTCAATATAAAACTAATTAGATGATATTATTCATTTACATTCCCATATGTCTCACAGATCGTCTCAATAACATACTAAAATTTCATTTTGATAAAGTCATTTTTACGGCAGTTATCGTGCGAACAGACAGGCAGACAGAATGACCAAACTCAAACACTTTTCAACTATGTTATAAAGTGTTAAAAAAACTTAAATAACTGAGATAAATAGCCCAGTGATCATTGGTGTGTTTATCACATTCTATGTGAATGTGGTCTTGGTTATGTTGACCAAACAAAAAGATCTTTAAACTTTGTATTAAGAAACACATGAGCAATGTTTCTAAACAAGAAGTTTCTAATGGTGTTAATACACAGGGCAATTTTTATTGCCGAACTTCGGCAATTCCGTCCGTCAATCATACTTTAGGCCCCTCCTCTTTAACATGCCTCTTCTCTCTAATGCTGCCGATTTCATTCCAGAAAGCAATGTTTAGTGTGTTTTTCATATAATTTGAATCTTTTATATCCCAAAGGTGTTTGTAATTTGGTAAAAGTTCTATTATTATCTTTCCATCTCCAGACAACAGCAATTCCGCCCGGCAATGATACTTTAGACCTTGTCTTTCTAACATGCCCTTGCTCTCTAATACTGTGGATTTCATTTCAAGAAGCATTTAGTGTTATTTTTGTATAATTTGGACCATTTATATGGACTACAGGTATCTGTAATTTAGTAAAAATTCTAGTATTTTGTTCCATTTCCAGATTCTAACGCAGTTGAGTTGCTTCAATATGCTGGCATTGCAGTCATCATCGCCATCTTGAATGCAAATGAGGAAAGAAAAGGCGGAGCAGAGTGACATCCAATCTTGTCATCCTCTGATTAGTTCGCAACTCAAAAATTCATTAATTTTTATTGTTGAGTATGAAAGAATTGTGGCAATTTGGTGGCAAGATATCTTCCCAATGAAATGTATGGTGTTGCTGAAAAATTACTGGAAGGAATTGATCCATGTAATAACACCATAAGTCTGGAATTGCTAAACATACTTGGGACTCTAATCATGTTTTTAATTTTTCAAAAGCTAAGATCATTTGTACTTCTAGCTTTGTTGCACAGTAATTATAAATAACACTATGGAAGTGTTAAATAATTCATAATTTTAAAAGACACCTCAGTAATGTAAGAGCTCAAAATTCATATCAAAATTTTTTTTAACTTTAACAACTAATTCATGCATAAGTAATAATACTGCAGTTACATAAGTTGTGAACTACAGGATGATTGAAATGTAGCATTATTTGTATGACATTTTGCATAATTTTACATCCTTGTCAATGAATAATAAGACTACAGTTACATAAGTTGTGAACTACGGGGTAATCGAAATGTGTTTTATATTGTTTGCATGACATTTTGTATACTTCTTACATCCATGTCAATGAACATTCTAGTGTTAAGATAATTAAATTTGACTTTGAATTGTCAAAAAAGAATATTTGAGCCAAAAATTGTCATAAAAATTGTATATATAAACAATTTTTTTACTTGTCCTACACAAAAAAAGCAAGTCCCATACAAAAATGCTATTAGGCATGCTCATACCCTATAAATATGAAAAAAACAACACCTATATTAATAAGTTTGTCTATGTATCTGTCCATATGCATAAAACAACCTGGTGTTTTGTAAAAATATCAGGTTGATTTTTACAAAATGTAATATATAGCATCTAAAGAGAAGAGCCAAAAATAAAATTCGTTAAAATAACTTAAAATGTTAAAAAGTCAAAAGCAATTTTATATTTTTACTCTATTATTATTATTATTATTATTACTATTTTTTAATTTTGCACTAGGAATTGCAAGCACGTAAATACCACTATGAACAAACCTTTTTAGACAATTCTCATGCACTTTTCAATTTGCTTTTGCTTGGATCTCGACTTAACATGGTAAGGGGGCATTGTAGAATCCAATTTAATGGATTTAACTAGCTCCATAACTAACAGTTAGCTACTAGTATTTAAAAAAACAAGTTGAATAAAAATGTATGATGGTTCAAATCACAGTTTAAAAAAATCAAATATCCACTATTCACTTGCTACTTGCACCGGTCACAGTTAACAATAGCCAACAAAAGTGCTCAAATTAGGCCAATAAAAGCAAAAATAGAGATATATAGTTTGGTACATGCCTTGCAGCTTATCCACAATGTTTTAAAGTGTCTGGAAGGAGATGAACTATGCAATCACTATGCCACCTCCCAACCCAACATATTCTTGAAGCCAAGAAAGCAATCTTCCAACCAAGGATTTCCCAATATCTCCCTTCATTTAATATGTATTACCAGAATTTAACTAAAAACACATATGAAAATACACATTAATAAAAATGAATTTTAAGTTGCCTATGTCTTATAGGTAAAGATAAAGTAACTTTAAAACAATTTCCTTGTTCCTAATCACAAAGCCTGCTAATATCAACCTTTCAGAGCTTGGTATTAATCCTCCATCTCTGATTTTTCATGCAATAACTAGCATCAACGGATCAGTTTCACTGTTAGTGCTCATTAGCTCAGCATGAAATAGCTGTTAATTGCACTGGCAAAAAACTTTGCTATGTGTTACTACAACATTGCAAACCTCTGTAACAATCAAAACAGTCAGCCATATCATGCAGTATCTATTAAATTTATATCAGATTGATATCACATACAAGAAAGATTCATATTCACATTTCACGCATAGAATCATGTTTGCAGTGCAGAAAGTTTTATTTTTCTAATGGGGGGGGGGGGGGAACCCTCCAGTTAATTAAGTTGTGAAAATAGCCATGAAAGCAAATTGTATAATACATTATTATTTTTTTTTATATATAATAACAATTTGAATCGTTTACAATGATGAAAAAAAAGCATTTTCCTGTTTTTAATGAATTTTTCCCAATTTTATTGAAAAAGTTATATTTTTATAAGATTTCCCCAGGATTTTAAGCTGAATTTAAATTCCCTGAGGATTCCAGGTTTTTCCCGAGGCATATGAATCCAGGGCAGCCACACAACTCTACAAGAAGACACTATCTACATTAATGGCAGATAGCAGTAGTCACAAAATTACCTCAAAATGATCAGTATCCTCATCATCATTCTGATGAATTTTCTCACTGAATAATGCTATGGGATCTCTAATGAACAAATGGGCAACATGCTGAGCCAGCAGATGATCAATACCTTTCAATAAAAAAACATTGTAAATCTAAAATAAAAAAGCAGCAAAATAAGAATCGGTGAAATTGTATAACAAAGTACAAGATTTAAAATGCTCTACTCTTCATTTTTTCTAACTAAAGATTATAACTTTTGGAGTATTTTAAGTCTTTCTGAATAAATAAACCAGAAGCAAATAGTCCCTAATAAAAATAGCAATAAAACAGAAGCAAATGGTTCCTAATAAAAATAGTAATAAAACAGAAGCAAATGGTTCCTAATAAAAATAGCAATAAAACAGAAGCAAATGGTTCCTAATAAAAATAGTAATAAAACAGAAGCAAATGGTTTCTAATAAAAATAGTAATAAAACAGAAGCAAATGATCCCCAAGAGAAGAGACTAGTGGTTGAGGCAAAGATCAGTAGGCACTTGACAGGAATATCCTGTAACTCCCAGAACTTGATCATGTCGACCCATGCGCTTGAACCTATGGGCAGAGAAAGCCTCACATTCACAGAGTATGTGTTGCAGACCCAGACCGTCCGACTCACCCAAGGGCTAGTGCAGCTGTTTGGACGGACAGCCACAGAGTATGTGTGAGGCAGTGTTTTTACTATACATACAACCACTACAGATCAGGTCCTTAATAACACGCATAATGATTGGCTCTGTTACAATATTCATCCGATACATCAATTGTATGTTGTATGCAAAAAAAGTAGGACATTAGGTAGAAATATCATAATTCAATGGAAGGAAAATGTTCAATGGAAGGAAATATCATAATTCAATATTCTTGCCCTTTTTTCATTAAAAACACCATGGAACTTTTAAGCATCTTTTAAGGACTACAGAAATGAAAAATTAAGTACTGTGAAAAAGTGAATTACGTATATATTGTATAATAAAAAAAGATGTTTGTCTGTATGTGTAGGTGCTGTTTGCAGTAGAAATTCTAAGCTTCAAACAGATACAAAATTCAGTTCTGGATGAGTTGAGTCCCCAAAACAACATACTTTGTTGAGATTTTAAAATTCAAATTAGTTTAAAAGTCATGAATTTTAAAGCCAAAAATAACCCATTTTAAGCCATTTTAAAAAATTTATTTATCCATTGCAGGTGCAGATAATATTCTATGCTCGTGTTCCAGATGGGCGAACAAAGAAAGACAATAAAAAATTAAAATGACATAGGAGGTCAGCGAATGATATTTTGAGTGTTGTTTTATTTGCTATTTTTTGAATTCATGAACTTAAAAGATAAATTTTCATGTTTTAATATATAATTATTTCACTATAAGTGTTCTTTGAAATTTTGACTCAAATCGGATTAAAACTCACTTAGATAGCAATTACTTTTGTGAATGTTACTTTTGGGGGTAAAGGAACATTTGTTTTATTTTTGCAACCCCAAATGTTTTATTTGTGATTACTTTAAACAATCCAAACATCTTAACTTCTTAAATATCAGTTTCTAATTTCATGATTTAAATATATATATATATATATATATATAAAAAAAATGAAATATTTTTAATCAAAAACTATACATAAACTATGGTAAGTACAATAAAACCCATCTCTAGCATATCTCTTACAAATAGATAACTATAGACCAAGACCAAGGATAAAAATAGAAGGTAACTTATCACTATAATGGAAAGGGAGTGAGGGGAATATTAGTATACAAAAATCATAATTAAAAAAGTATATATACGAGGCATGTTTTTTATGTAAGTACCGTTTTGCGATTCCGCCGCCGCAGCGCTACGGTCGGCATTCCGCGCATGCGCGCTGGTTACCTACATCTCTTGTCTACGCACTGACGCCATTACAGTCTGATTCTTCATTGTATACGTTGTTTACTGAGTGTTTAAGATGCCTCCGACAATCGTGAGTCCCGCCGATTGTGAAGTACGGGCTGTTATACGATTTCTTAGTGCTAAAGGCGTAAAACCGATCGATATTCATCGTGAGATCTGTGAAGTTTACGGACAAAACATTATGAGTGATGGAATGGTAAGGAAATGGGTGAGAGCATTTAAAGATGGCCGCACAAATGTGCATGATGAAGAACGGAGTGGGCGTCCTTCGGTCTTTAATGAAGATTTGGTGCAGAAAGTGGAAGAAAAGGTGAGAGAAAACAGACGCTTTACAATTTCATCAATGTGCGACTGGTTTCCTCAATATTCTCGTAGTGTTTTGTATCGCATTGTGACCGAGAACTTGAATTACCGGAAATTGTGTTCACGTTGGGTTCCAAAAATGTTGACGGATTTGCACAAAACCCAACGTTTAGGCAGTGCATTGACTTTCCTTGAGCGGTACCACAATGAAGGTGAAGATTTTTTAGACCAAATTGTTACTGGTGACGAAACATGGGTGGCCTACGTCACACCAGAATCAAAACAACAATCCATGGAATGGCGACATTCATCATCACCCAAAAGAGTGAAGTTTAAGCAAACAATTTCTGCCCGGAAAATCATGTGCACAGTTTTTTGGGACAAAAAAGGAGTATTGCTAGTGGAGTTTCTGCCTCGTAATGAGACAATCAATGCAGCGACTTATTGTGAGATATTGAACAATCTGCGTTGTGCAATCCAGAACAAAAGACGTGGCAAGTTGAGTAAGAGTATCGTTTTGCTGCATGACAATGCCCGTCCACATGTGGCTAATCGGACCAAAGATCTCATCAAATCTTTTAAATGGGAAACTCTAGATCATCCTCCATACAGCCCTGATCTGGCGCCCAGCGACTACCATTTGTTCCTGCACTTGAAGAAACACCTGGGTGGTCAGCGTCTTCAAGACGATAACGAAGTCAAAACAGTTGTGATACAGTGGTTAACAAGTCAGGCGGCAGAATTTTATGAGGAGGGTATTCAAAAACTGGTGCCACGTTATGACAAGTGCCTCAATATTCACGGAAATTATGTAGAAAAGTAGATTAAGGTACAGGCTTTCATGTAGAAATAAAATTATTGCGATATCTTTGCACGTCTTTTTTTAATTCCAAAACGGTACTTACTTAAAAAACATGCCTCGTATAAATATATATAAAAAAATATATAAAATAAAAAAGCAAACATGGCAAAAATAAGAAAAGGCAATAACAATTAGCTCAAGATTAAAGATCAAGACATGGAGAACAATCAATAGAAACTACACAAAAAATGAAGGTTAGTTCGAAATTGCATTCTCGTCAGGACAGCCATACAATCCGAATTAAAACTGATAGAATAGCCAATTTCTGACAATGGTGATAGTATTTACCTATAGACACCATTGGAACTGTCTACTGGCTAGTGGAAAGATAAATAATAAAAACCATACATATATATATATATATATATATATATATATATATATATATATATATAGTGTTTCGCTAACGATCGTTGAAAGAGATGTTTGTGCGCAGTCGTGGAAAATTGCAGCACACTTATATTAGAACATATCAAAGAAGCTTATACATGAGTGAGCAAACTAGTTTTGAAAAACTCACCCAAAAAAGGGGGGTCCACGACGTCCAAAATTGTGTCTCACAGAAATCTACAACTTGCTCAGCTCCAGTGGCACATGTATTGCAGTGGTACATGTAATGCAGTACTGCACATGAAATGCATTAAACAAGAATTTCACACAATACAGCTCAGCACAACCCAGTGCATTACAATTTTAATGGATGCCTATCTATAGGTTCTTTTTTGAACTGGCATTAAAGCAATTTTATGGTCCTTGAAACTCACAATTTGGAACGAGCAGTGTTTAAAGACTTTTTAAAGATTGTAAACACACCACGATAGGCACACCACAATTAATAAGTACTATAAGATGGGGGTAACTTGAACCCAAAATAAAATATAATCACCCTTACTATTTAAATGCATTTACTGATATAACTAAAATTCTGTTATCTCATACATGAAGGTGACAACATTTTAGTTACATTTCTAATGTCAAAAGTCTTTAGGCAAGATGGTGAACTACTAGTTTATTCATCAAGTACTATACAAATTAATATTAAATTCCTGCTTACCTGAAGTTCGAAGCTGATGATAGAGATCCTCATCGTATAACAAATTTATGTCATTAAACATCTCTCCAGCTGGCGAGAGGTAAGAGTCAATAGAATCATAGCGAGATTTATTGATCTGAAACCTGTTTTTCTTTAGAGGCTAAAAAAAAAGTTTAAACATGCATTAATATGACTCCTAAAATATTCAACAGCAACTATTGAAATACTGAAATAATTTTGCATGAAATTTTATATAACAAAGGCTAGTTTTAAGTTACTTTAGCTAGGCTTAATTCACTATATAGCTGTATTGCCATGGGAATGACTTTCATAAAGAAATTTCTAAGGGGTAGTGTACTATATTTACCTTATATGTAAGAGGAAATTAGTCAAAATCTAGCATGCACTGTCTGATAAAACATGTGTAAAACAGCAAACCAGATAAAACCACACACCAGCCAAACAAATACACAATAATTGGACATTGTTATACCTACCTCCCTTTCATATAGAAATGAAAAGAATGAAAAAAAAACATGAAAATAAAAATCAATGAGCAGAAACATATGAAATACTGTAACAAAAATAGTGTGTCTGTTCTAGGAACAACATCTCTCAACAGAAATATAAATAATCTTTTGTTTCTGTTACTATACGAACAAGGGTATCAACAACAAGTTTTTAACCAATTGGAGAAGTATTAGAGTTTATTTTTTTTATGCAGGTGTATAGGAACCCTCTGTGATGCTACACGATTAGACAAATTTGGGGGGGGGACTTCCTATTTTAGTGGGGTACGAGAGGTTATCTCGCTTCCGTTTAGAGATAAATAACTACAAAGTTGTAAAGTGGAGCAAAATTAGTACTAAGCATTTTTGTTCCCTCACAAAAGATAGAAAATAATGCTTTAAATAAAAAATTTTGAAAGACAACTTTATTAATCTACATATAACAGTGTAAACGTAGAGACATTGGAAAACACATGGAGACATCTTGCAAGCATGCATCATTGCTGAAGGTGGAAATTTTGTATTTTGTGTGTAATAAGGTTTTCAGGGTTCTTTTTCACTTTCTTGCAGGAAGGGGGGGGGGGACAATAAGTTTTCTATAAATTTTGCAACTTAGTGCTACTTTATATACAGGGTGCCATGGAAAGTTTTGAATCCAGAAAATAACTGAATATTAGAGTATCATATATTTTAGAAATATTAGAGTTATCGTATATTTTTCATGCAGGTCCATAGGAAATCTCAATGGTGCTACACAATGAGATTACTTTCAGAAGGATGACCCCCTCTCCTTCTTTAGCAGGGTACAGAAGACTATCTTGCTCCCTGTTAGAAATAGGAAAAAGTAAGTTACAAAATTGTAGAGCATTGCAAAATTAGTATAAAGCATCTTTGTTTCCCCCCTCCCCCCCCCCCCCCCCCCCCCATCCAACAAAAGATGGAACATAACCTTCTAAATAACGATTTAAAAAAAGACAATTTTTTTTAATCTGCATGAAAATGTAGAGATATTGGATAATACATGGGGATAACTTTATTACATGTGTGTAAACACGAATCATTGCTAAATACAAACATTTTGCATTTTGTATATAATAAGTTCAATTTTATTCTGCTGCATTGTCTAAATGTTCAATTTTTGGGGGAAAGGGTGTTAGATTGTATACATTTCTTTTCAGGGTTACTTTCTATTTTCTGAGAGGGAACAAAGGGACTTTGTACTAATTTTGCAATGCTCTACAACTTCGTATTTAATTTTTTTCCTCTATCTCTAGCAGAAAGCGAGGTAGTCCTCATATCCCATTAAAGAAGGGGGTCAACACCCCTCCAAAAGTTGTCTCATAGTGTAGTGTCATTGGGGTTTTTATACACCTCCATAAAAAATATACTATAACCCTAATATTTCTCGAGTTATCAGCCTGGTGACTTCTGATTGAAGTGAAAGTCGTTATAATGTTTCCAATTGTTGAGTGCTCATCTGGCAGGTGTGTGGTTTTATCTGGTTTGCTATTTCACACATTAGTATTTTACTCTTATTTACAACATTATATTATTTAGCTACAACTGCATAAATAGTATAATGTTTACACTTTCTTTATTTCAAATAGCATTTAATTCTAAATAATACAGAAAGTCTTAATATGAAATACATTATGTGCAAATAAAATATATTATAAATATATATACACATTTGTATAATCCTGCAAAAGAAAATTGAAAACGGTATTCAAAATTAAAGCAATGTTGAGCAATTGAAGATTTATTGAAATGTTATGACAGACTTAACAGTTAGTCTGATTGTATATTACACTATAAGTTTAAACATTATTTTTCCAGCAGAATGCAAGGCATTTAAGTTCAATACCTCCAGTCCCAGTTCTTCATCAGTTCTATCATCTACAGCGGCAGAAATAACATCCCACCGACAGTCTCGATCGGTTAAGTAACCACGATGCACAGGTGAAGCTGCACTGAAGGCTAACTGCAAAGGAAATTCAAACTTGTAAATAAAACACTTATGTTAAATTTATATAATTTATTATCAGAAAAAAACAGACAAAAAAAATTATGATTTTAAAAGTAAATTTTAAAATTTACTTTTAAATTTCTTGGCAATTTTGAGATAAGATTTATAATCAGAAGTAGTGTGAGTAAATCAATATATCTGTATTGTATCAATGCATAACCTTACAATAGAATGATATTCCATATCAATACACTTGTATATAATGCCAGGGTAAGTGCACTTTCCCTTAAAAGAAATTCAAGCACTTTTCAAGGACTTTCAAGTCCTATGTAATAATTTTTCAAGGACGTCAATTAGCCCCTCATCATGAAGATGTATTTGTTTCTAGGAGGAAAATTAAATAGCAAACAAATGTTATTGTTTATTATTAAAGACATTCAGAAAATTTTCGGGAATAGCAGAACCACAAGGAAATTTCCAGGGAAAGCTGAACTTCTTGGAAAAAAATAATGCTACGGATCTGCGGAACATTTTCATCGCTGCCTTTTTCAAGGATTTAACCAAACATATGAGAATTTTCAAGTACTTTCAAAGCCTTGAAAATGATGAGCTAAAATTCAAGTACTTTCCAGATTTTCAAGCACCCATATGCACTCTGTAATGCTTACATTGTATTGATACAATAGCTTTTAATATGTGTTGTATTAACAATTTCCCTCAATTTGTGATCATATTTTATTTTTTGGGATTTTCCTTTTTAGTTTAATAAAATTATAAATCATGATTTTGCTATAATGATAAAAGAAATTCAACAAATTATCATCTATATGTTTAAAACACAAGTCATTTTTTTATCATTAAATTTCCAAAATCTAACAAATCGATTTCCAAAAAAAGAATTTTTTTTTTATTTGAAACTTATACTTTACAAATGAGTGTATTGAATTTTCCCACAGAACTCCAGATTTTTAAATGAGGTGGCAGGAAATTCTCTAAATTCTTTTATTCTTATGCTATGTATCCTCGATATAGCCTCTTTTGCATGGTTGATATAACATCAACTTTGTTAAGAAGGTTCCTAATTCGAAGCTTGCTTATTTTTCTCAAATAAAATTGTTTTGGGAAAAGATTTTACATTTGGCTCATCTGCTATCTACAGTTAAAACATAAGCTGTTTCTTATCATTCAATTTCTAGGGATCTATCAAACCAATTTTCAATTGTGTTTGTTTGTGTTTGTTTAACAGCTTATACTTTAGTTATGAATAAAAGTTTAATAAAATATACTTTGCCAAGGAATATGGACAGAAACAATTTTAAGAATTTCACAGAACAACATGCTTTTGATTTCCACTGTTTGGATTTTCTTTTCAAAACGTCATTTGGAATAAAATCATGAAATAAGAAAGGGTGTTCATCTTTACAATTGACAGACTTTAGGACTTTTGAGTAACATTGAACATCAGCAGATTGTTGTTGTTGTTGTTTCTAATGACCTCCTGTTTCGGTACAGCCGATACAGGACCAGTGATGTAGGAAAGAAAGAAGAAAGACATAAGACAAGAGAACAAAGTTTATTACAAACAAGTATCACTGACGAAGGTCGGAGGGGGTGTAGATTCACATTTAGATGAGGACCCAGAAGGCAGAAGACTGATTTGCCTCAATAAACATCCATGCCTTACTCAGGATTCAAACCTGCGCCCATTAGACAGCAGCCAAAGACGCTATCCACTTGACCACCTGGGCGGCACACCAGGAGATTATAGCTACTATTGATATGAATTCTATTATTTATGTGATTTGATGTGATATAGTTTCCTTAAATGTAACATAAATACACTGAATGTTAAGCCTCTAAGGAGATTTTATACCTTTACAACGATGAGTATGGTTAAAAATAATTTCGAGGACATTGCAGTATTACATTTTGTTATTAAATTTCACTGTCTGAGTCCCTTTTATAAAGAGTCATTTAGAAGAATGAACACTAGGAAATCACAGTTAACAGCATGCAGATTTTAATCCTAAAACATTGTGATCAAATCGTGTGTGCTGTGTTTTACAAGACTGTATACTAAATATCGTAAATTCCACAAGAAAATATGACCTTCTATTTATCATATAGCCTTCCAATTATTATCCAAAATAACCTGATCAACTAAACTATTTTACACTTTTATATTTATTGCAAAAGTTTCACAATGGATTTCACTAGTTTTTTTGCTAAAATGTATCAATTAAAAAGTTTATAATCTGTTCTAAAAATGCTAAAAATAACTATCTGGAAACATACATTCCAAATTAGCTGGATTAAATACAGATTTTTTACTATAACTAAGTGATTTTATGAATTTCTGTGAAAAAGAGTTAATTTAATTTATAGATTATTATATTTCTGGATTATTGGGAATTTTATCCGATTATGACCAGTCACGTTTGATCCACATGAATGGGATTCTATTATATTTAAATTAGTATCATAAATTCAATAATGTTAATCAATATGTTCTCGAATCGCATTATAATTATCTTTTAAATATCATTTTCATATACTGTGTTAAAATAAAAATTATAAGTCAGTTTTTATTTTAAATTTTGCATATTCGAATTTTAAAATAGCAAATTTTATTTTCAAGGTCAGAATATTGATTTTTTACACTTTTATATTTATTGCAAAAGTTTCACAATGGATTTCACTAGTTTTTTCTAAAATGTATTAATTAAAGAGTTCGTAATCTGTTCTAAAAATACTGAAAATAACTATCTTGAAACATACATTACAAATTAGCTCGATTAAATACAGGTATTTTTACTATAACTAAGTGATTTTATGAATTTCTGTGAAAAAGAGTTAATTTAATTTAAAGATTATTATTTTTTTGGATTATTGGGAATTTTATCCATTCAGATTATGACTAGTTACATTTAATCCACTTGAATGGGATTCTACGAGGCATGTTTTTTATGTAAGTACCGTTTTGCGATTCCGCCGCCGCAGCGCTACGGTTGGCGTTCCGCGCATGCGCGCTGGTTACCTACATCTCTTGTCTACGCACTGACGCCATTACAGTCTGATTCTTCATTGTATACGTTGTTTACTGAGTGTTTAAGATGCCTCCGACAATCGTGAGTCCCGCCGATTGTGAAGTACGGGCTGTTATACGATTTCTTAGTGCTAAAGGCGTAAAACCGATCGATATTCATCGTGAGATCTGTGAAGTTTACGGACAAAACATTATGAGTGATGGAATGGTAAGGAAATGGGTGAGAGCATTTAAAGATGGCCGCACAAATGTGCATGATGAAGAACGGAGTGGGCGTCCTTCGGTCTTTAATGAAGATTTGGTGCAGAAAGTGGAAGAAAAGGTGAGAGAAAACAGACGCTTTACAATTTCATCAATGTGCGACTGGTTTCCTCAATATTCTCGTAGTGTTTTGTATCGCATTGTGACCGAGAACTTGAATTACCGGAAATTGTGTTCACGTTGGGTTCCAAAAATGTTGACGGATTTGCACAAAACCCAACGTTTAGGCAGTGCATTGACTTTCCTTGAGCGGTACCACAATGAAGGTGAAGATTTTTTAGACCAAATTGTTACTGGTGACGAAACATGGGTGGCCTACGTCACACCAGAATCAAAACAACAATCCATGGAATGGCGACATTCATCATCACCCAAAAGAGTGAAGTTTAAGCAAACAATTTCTGCCCGGAAAATCATGTGCACAGTTTTTTGGGACAAAAAAGGAGTATTGCTAGTGGAGTTTCTGCCTCGTAATGAGACAATCAATGCAGCGTCTTATTGTGAGATATTGAACAATCTGTGTTGTGCAATCCAGAACAAAAGACGTGGCAAGTTGAGTAAGAGTATCGTTTTGCTGCATGACAATGCCCGTCCACATGTGGCTAATCGGACCAAAGATCTCATCAAATCTTTTAAATGGGAAACTCTAGATCATCCTCCATACAGCCCTGATCTGGCGCCCAGCGACTACCATTTGTTCCTGCACTTGAAGAAACACCTGGGTGGTCAGCGTCTTCAAGACGATAACGAAGTCAAAACAGTTGTGATACAGTGGTTAACAAGTCAGGCGGCAGAATTTTATGAGGAGGGTATTCAAAAACTGGTGCCACGTTATGACAAGTGCCTCAATATTCACGGAAATTATGTAGAAAAGTAGATTAAGGTACAGGCTTTCATGTAGAAATAAAATTATTGCGATATCTTTGCACGTCTTTTTTTAATTCCAAAACGGTACTTACTTAAAAAACATGCCTCGTACTATATTTAAATTAGTATCATAAATCCAATAATGGTAATCAATATGTTCTCGAATCGCATTATAATTATCTTTTAAATATTACTTTCATATACTGTGTTAAAATAAAAATTATAAGTCAGTTTTTAATTTAAATTTTGCATATTCAAATTTTAAAATTGCAAAATGCAAGATTCAGAATATTTTATTATCTAGGTCAGAATATTTCATTATCTAGGTCAGAATATTTTATTATCTAGGTCAGAATATTTTATTATCTAGGTCAGAATATTTTATTATCTAGGTCAGAATATTTCATTATCTAGGTCAGAATATTTCATTATCTAGGTCAGAATATTTTATTATCTAGGTCAGAATATTTTATTATCTAGGTCAGAATATTTTATTATTTAGGCCAGAATATTGATGATGTTGATACAATCAGGAGCAATCCCTTTGCCAGAAAATTATTTTGCTTTCTGAGACAAGACTATTTAACATGCAAATCTTTCTGCAATACGATGTTTTTAACAATAAAAATATTGTATAATAAATGTACAAATACAATTAGAAAAGGAGCAATAACACATTCAGCATTTTAAAGTTTTTTAGAATTCCCAATTTGTCGATCCCATCTGTAAACAATTAAATAATACTTTGCATGTCCCACAGATGATGCTTTATCATCGTAATTAATTTTTACAGGTCTTTGATGTGCTATAACGCATCAACAGCATTGGGGCACTACTATTTTTCTGCAAGGGACCATTCCTGTTCTGCGACAATGTCACTGTGCCATCACGTTTCTGCCACAGGGTAAGTAATATTCATACAATATTGATACATTACTAAACGATATGTTCCAATACACCATATAATAAGGCTACTCTGAAATAAGGCCTTCCATCATTAGCCAGAGGTGTGCTTGGAGTGTTTTAGAAATCAAAGGATCTGGCAGTTTAGGCTCTTTTCTGGACAAGATCACATAAAGTAACTACTTAGTGATTTTTTTTTAGGTATAATTAATAACTGTGCACAGAAGAAATTTTAATTTGTTTTCAAAATCAAGAATTTGGTAGTTTAAGATCTTTTCTGGACAACATTTCATAAAGCACTTTGAGGTATGAATTTTTCAGGTAGTACTAAAAATTGTAAACATAATCAAAACTTGTAGTATTTCATTAAAGAGGAGGGGACTGTCCAGTGGATGAATTGTAAAAAGCAGCAATGAAACTGGGAAACAACATTCAACTTAGTTTCCAATCACTAGTTTCACCCCACAAAAATGTCAGACAGCCAAGTTGACAAAAATCTTTACTGATAATACCATGTATACGAGAAATTAAAATAAAAAAAAAAACCTCTTACTGCAATAGGACACATAGGTGCCAGCTGATCATACAGACATCTTGCTTCAGTTAAATTACACGCTTGAAATGTAACTTGCAGGCAAGAACAACCCATTCCAAACCCGATGCAATCCATATACACATGGTTTGGTCTTGCAGCAAAAGCAGCTTCCCCGTTATCTCCAAGACTAGAGAAATCTTCAACAAAAGGGTCAGGTGTTTTGATGTCTCTGTAAACTGAAGAACAAATCAAATTATTTTTTATACTAAAGAAAAAATGGACATATTTCATGCTGTAAAAAAGTCTCGATCCTAGGCTCCACTCAACATTTTTGTACACTTGTATTCTATACATTTCAGGTCCATTTATGAATAAAATCTAATATATACTGTGTGGACAAGGAGTATGGGCAAGTTAAATCTGTAAACCCGAAAGTTCATTCTGAGATGTGATGGGTTAGGGGAAGATGGTAATCCTTGCAGTTACAACCCCCATTGGGTTCCAACCTAAATTGGGTGACACTGTCCCAGCTGTCCAAACGCAGTTGGCCAGAAAGTATATCAATTCAGGTCCCTCCTTTCACATCACACGAGGAAATTGGCTGGCTTTCGAAGTGATCGCCAAATGTATTACGTCACACGCGGAGAGACAATCGCCTTCAAGGTTATTTCGGAGCAAGTCAGCATGTCACATGATATTTCTCCTTTAAAATAAGGCAGAGGAGGGGGGAGGTGCAAAAAACTGGTATTGGTGGTGTTGGAGGTATTGGAGGTGGTATTGGTGGTGTTGGCGAGAGGTGGATTCGATTGGTTTCACATAAGGTAATTCTTTTGCATTTTGTTTAATTTCAGTGTCTATATTTTTGGCAATTCCTTTAGTCACAAGGACTTTCTATGAACGGTGCCGGTTTTCCGAGAGTGTTTGCCGCGGCACTCAAAGCATGCTTTTAACCGAGGAGTGGGGGGTCCCAACCCCCCACAACCACTTTTTGGTACTGTTCATTCTTTCATTGTATTTTATATAGTGCATAAAATTGTAATTGCTGCTTTGCGTATACTCTTTTATTGTTTTAACTGGTATACATTGCCTTATTGGTAATATTATTCCAAACATTAGTTTAAAAGTTTTAAGTTTATATTTATATATATGTTTTGATTGCTTCAAATGAACTGCATTGCGCCATGAGTTATCAAATGTGTTTTAGTCTTTTTGTAAGTTGTTAATCTTCACTCTCTGCTGGAGGAGTGTTGGGGGTGTGGGTGACACTTTCGGGGATTGGCATCACATTGAGGTTTTTCTTAGCGATAGGTTTTTGCATGTATACTTCTATCCATGGCTTTGGTACATTTTCAATCTTGTAATTATAATATTATTAATTTTATGTTGGATGTTTTGATTGCATTTCGTCTTATACATATATTCATACTCATAATAAAACGGTTTTATCTCTGAATAAAACAACATAAAAATGTTAAAAAATAAAAATATAATTCTGGTTTTATCTTTGCATAAAACAACATAAAAAAAATAAGATATTGAAAAAAGTTTTCCCTTTGGTTGTGATCTTGAACCTTGGTCTATGTTGATGCTTTGGAGTGACGTGTTATTTACAATAAGTACGGCAGTGTATTGAAGCCGATCTGTTTGGTGCAATCAAGGGCATGAACAAATTTTTTATACTCTATTACATGAGTTAAAATTGTTTTTACACTTTATGACATGGCAAAAAATATGAATATAGCGACTGGCAACGTAGGCACCTGTGTGACGAGTGCTTGGTCTACCAATATAAGGGTAATTGGTCGATCGTCAAAAAATGACCTTTCCTCTCACCTTATCTATAACTATTTTAGACCGGTCAATCACAGGGGGAATATACAAAAAATCGTCGTTGAAAAAAATAAAAATGAAAAAAACAAAAATTTAAAGGTTTGCAATAAATTGAATACTCATGAGGAAATAAAATCTGGAATACGGAAGAGTTATTACAGGTATATGTCTGAATTTAAATATAAGAGATGCAGTTCTAAACGATGTAAATTATGCCCTAAAGCAAACTCCAAACAAATTTCTACAGAGCATACACACAAGAATTTTTGTAAAACTTTTAACTGTATCTACAGCATTAAATGTAACATCTGCAATTTAACATATATTGGTCAAACTAAGAATTGTCTCAATCTTCGTATTAATCTCCATAGAAGTCAAGTTTATAAGTTATATGAAAACCCTGCAATCGAGTCCACCTTCGAATTAAGACACTTTGCTGAACATGGGATTGATAACATCGAGGTATCCATTATTGACATCATTACTGACAACAATATAAGATTATGGTGGGAGAACCATCATATTGTAAATATGGGTACCATTTTCCCATATGGTCTAAATACAGTGAATTACGGAAAAACATTCAATAGCAATTATTATGGAGTGACACAATTGTAAAAGGAAGAGACAAACCTGGCTTGAAACGCAATATACGAGGTGGAAGAAAACATAAATTGGGCTTGGAAGAGTCTGTAAACAATTTAAAGGAATTTTTTCGTGTTAACATGAGCGATAGGAATATACCACCGGGTTGGATAAAAATTTGATATATGGTATAAGACCAAAACATCTGAATAAAATTTGACACTGTGTGGATCAAAATCATGACGTTTTAGATCATAGTAAGGATCACACATATTTGGCTATTCTACACGATTATATAAAATTACGTGCAAAGGGTTTGAATATTGTATTGAGTGAAATTAAGAATGATATTAAAACATACAAGGAGTTTTTCATGGTAAAATTCAGTAATAAAAAAATACGACAATATACCATTGTCACGTATTGTTAATGATTGCATAAACTTATTACCTATTAAAAATATAAAAGTGTGTGTCACATATAAATACAATATACCCATCGGACGAAAGATTTTCAATTATAATAAATTTTGTTGTGAAATGAAGAGAGAGGACATCGGGAATTACGAATGCGATAGTATGAAATGTTATATTGAGCCAACTTTGAAACATGTTATTACCGGTAATTTAGATATAATACGTTCTGCGGACTTGAGAGAGCTTATGAAAAAAGGAACACTAAATATAGATTTCAGGAAAGTTGGAAAGTAATCGAAAATTTCAATGGGGATGTAGAAAACTTTATTTATAAAATGGCTGTTAAATACAGCTTTCCTATCTCAACTTTCAATGACTGGAAATATCAAGTGATTAAAGCATTTAACATGTGTTACTGGGAGAATTCTGATAATATACATCGTGAAAGATTTGATGTCGGGGAGATAAGGGAATTGCAGGACAGGTATATTGTCACTTACGTGGATAAAGTGACGTCCAATTATGCTATTACATGTAGGAAATCCTATCATAGTACTTTGCTGGAACACTATAAGAATGACACTATGTATAAACAACTGAGTATATCAAGAAGATCAATCGAAAATCGTATAGTAGCAATCTATAAAAAAATTGGGTCTTTGACTAAACAGAAGCTGCGCACATTTCTTCCTTAATAAAATATGTTAGGGATACGACACCAACCAACCAACCAACCAACCAAGTTATCTATGATGACAAAAATTTCTTTGTTTCTGTGAAAACTAGCTGTAAGAGGTCCAAGAAAGTCAATATGGATAATTTCAAACGGTCGTCTTCCAGGGGGAATTGGGTTTAATTCCCCCTGAATTTTTCCAGCAAAAGCTTTGTTAAAAGTGCAGCTAACACATTACCGTATATGCTGCTTTATGTAACTCATCATATTTGGAAACTAAAATTTTTCTTGAATTAGCTATCTAACTTTATTGACTCCAAAGTGTCCAGCAAAATCGTGATATTGGACAACTAAATACTTCCGCATGGGTCGAGGCATAATAAATAGTTTCTTGGTTACATCACAATCTGCTATTATTCTATAAAGAATTCCGTTTTCTAAACTATATCGATTGGTAAGTTGACGTTCTGCTGGGTTTCGGTTAATTGAGGGTTTAGTTACTGCTTGCAAAATACTTTGTACTTCCTTACCCTGAGATTGAAGTAAAGCTACCTGATCACTTTCAGTAGTAATATACAATACTGTAGGTGAATCTGTTAGTTCAACAGGACTTGTTAGATTGAATTCATCATCTGGTGTAAATTTTTGTTCTTCTACTAGTGCTCTACTAAGGGCATCAACATGGCACACTTTATCCCCTGCACGATGTTTTACTTCATAGTCAAACTCGCTCAAGAGTTCTGCCTACCAGGCTATCTGAGGCTTGAGATTCCTTTGAGTGGTAAGAAATGTTATTGCTGAACAGTCTGTTACTAGAGTAAAATGGTTACCAATATGAAAAGGTCGCAAGAATGTCATTGACCAAACAGCAGCAATTAATTCTAATCGACTGGAGTGGTACACTGCTTCTTTGGGACTCGTTCGACAACTTACACAGTATGCTAAATGTAATCTTTTATCACTATCATACTGCAAGGCCATTCCAGATAATCCGACTGAACTTGCATCAGTGTAGAGTTCAGTTTCATCATGATTGTCATAAAGTTTTAGTACTGGTTTAGAAGTTAGACGTAACTTTAATTCCTCGAACACTTTTTGATGATCCGCAGTCCATTCAAATGTAGAATTTTTCTGCAACAATTGAGTTAACAGGGACGCTAATAATATAAATCTACCAAAGAAACTAGAAAGTCCTAGAAATCTTCTCAATTCTCTTACATTTCTTGGTGGTGGAATTTCTGAGATTGCAGCATGTTTTCGAGATCCAGGTTTTATTTCTTCCTTTGATATTGAGAACCCCAAATATTCTATTTTTTCCATCGTAAATTCACATTTCGATAGTTTGAGCATAACTCTTGCTTCACGAAGTTTCATCAGAACTTTACATAATCGAGTCATCATATCTTTAAATGTTTTAGCTCCTATGAGCATATCATCGACACAGCAAGTTACAACATTCCACCACAAGCGATTGCCCAGCGCCATTGTCATGGCTCTTTGAAAAACAGCAGGTCCATTTGTCAATCCAAAAATTAATCTTGTTGGCTCATAATGGCCATCGGGTGCAACAAATGCTGCCTTGTGTTTTGACTCTGGATGTAGAGAATCTGGTTGAAACCCTGTGCAGCATCAAGAATACAGAAAAAATTGTATCCAGTCAATCTATCAAGTAAGTCATCAATGTGTGGCAAGGGAAATTTATCTTTTACCGTTTGTGCATTAAAATTCTCATAATCTATGACCATATGATAATCTCCAGTTTTCTTCTTTAATAATAATACAGTGCTACTATAATTCGAAGTACAGTTTTGAATAACACCTTGTTCTTTCAGTTCGGAAATAATTTTTTGTAAAATTTCACGTTTGTGATATGATGTGTTATGCCGAGATTTGACAGTTCTAAATGTAATTAATAGTTCAAAATTATGTAATAGCTTAAAATTCGTTATTTTCCCCTTTCCCTTCAAAATTCTAAATTTATTTGTTGTTTTGGAATATTTCGGCGATTTATTTCCCCTTTAACGTAATTTGTTATCTTTTTAAGGTTTTTATTATTCAAAATTGTGCGCAATGTGCCTTTAAACATTAAATAATCTTTTGTTAATTCTCATAATCTTCGTTTTCAGCTGTTAACTTCTTTTCACTTCATTCATGAGTTTGCAGAAAAAAGGCACTTTTTTAAGACAAAATTTGACTTTCCCTCGCTTATCAGTAAACACCTGCAAGAGGAGGGTGCCAGCACATCCGGTGGGGCTGGCGGGTTGCCATTTTGCGGCGGCTTGCCGCTTGGCGGAAGTTATCCTTTTTTGATTCTTGGCATAACAGCGTTTTTATTTCCGCAGTGTATGCGTGGGCGCTCGGCGCGAAGCGCAGAGTTTCGCTCGCCAAGTTTGGCATCTCCTGGGAAGGCAAGCGTGTGTTGCTGCGAGAGTTGGATTCTGAGCAGCAGAGCAGAGAGGTGGTAAAAATTTAGAGTGCCGAGCCGGGGCTCATGCTGAGCGCCCGGGCTCGCCCGAAAGGTGTTTTGAAGACCTCGGAAAATTCTCACGTAAGCTTAGTTTCTTCGACTTTCGACGAACTTCGCATTAGAATTTTTGGACAACCAAATGTAAAAATGTGACAGCAGAAAGAAAAATGCGACTGGTTTCGCGCAGTCATCACTGGGTTGTGCTCCTCTAAAGCTTTTGTTGCCGACTCACCTATTTTTCTGAGTCGACATCTATGTTGCTGATGAATGAGTCATGTGCCGTCATTTGATTTGCAAAAGAAACTCATCACCGTGTGCCGCGGCGGTTCTGCTTGTCTCAAGTTTTGGAGGTGTGTTTCTCTCAACAAAATCTTCTAAAGTGGGTTTTCAGCGAGCCCTTAGTGTTACACTCAGTATCTTCAGAGTGCGCTCTCAGCAAGATTTTGTGTTTTGGTGTTCCACGTGTTGATTAGCTTAATCACTTTTGTTCAGTGGTGCTGCCATCTACATGCACCCTCTAGAACGTCCCAGCCAAAAATGGGAACTTTTTCCAAAATGATAAAAGCAGATAAAAAGGTCGTGTCTTCAATTAGATGTGCATTTGGAAGTTCAAATAATCTTACATACAATATTTGCACACTCTTATCTCAACAAAAGTCCTTAATTGAAATATTTGTGTTTGTTTTTATTAATTTGAAAATTTAAATTTAACCTTTTTAGTGGTGGACAGCTCCTTAGGCAGACCAAGCTCTGGTCTTCTGACCAGAGTGGATTCTGTTTCCTGGGTCATTTAAATTGAATTGTCAGATAATGCAATGTACTAAATTTAATGGATCTTAATATTAGTTAATGTAAGGAACAACTTACTGCTATACATTCAACATAGATAATAATGAAATTTTAAAGAGTTCAGATTGTTTAAATTTTTAATTGTTGTTAATAAAAGTTAATTTTTAAATTTAACAAATGAGTTGTGATTCTTTAGTTGGCTGTGCTATTTATTTATTTAAAAGGTAAGTGGATTTTTTAGAAATATTAAGAAGTTGGAATGTCTTTGAAAGTGTAGCATGGTTCAGCACAGACCAAGCAATAGTAATGGTTGAGTAAATAAAGGAACAAAAGAAATAATAAATATTATTAAAAGTAAACTTTATTGATTAGGAAAATACTATACGATCAGGCTAATGTAAGATATTATTAAATAAAATGTAATGATTAAATATAAATATAATAACTTAGAATAATGAAATGAAATGTAAATAACTTAAAGAATAATAATAGTTAATAATTATAAATAAATAAACTTGTGTGTGAATCTAGAAATGAATCAAAAATGAAATAATACTTAAAGTATAAATAGTAATATTTCAAAAGGGAAAACCAATATAACAGATGTATGATATGGAGCATGTGAAACTGGTTTGCTTCCGGGAACTTCCATTATTTTCATAGTTGTGGTTTTGATGCATCCCAACTCGTCGGTTTGCACTGCAATATAGTCTATGAATTCATTTAAAAGGTCACACACCTTTTGTGCTTCTGATTCTATGAGCTGAGATCAGACTTAACATTAATGATTTATGAAATGATGGCTCCTGATCTTCTAGTTGGATATGTAAACTTTCACCAAATTTAAAAGACTTAGTAAAAATTTAATTTTCCTCACAATTGTTTTATGTAATTTTTATGTAATTCCGATCAAAATTTTCTTTTCATTGTTCTCTACTACTGTAATTGGAATTACATTCCCTCTAAGGACGACTTGATTTTCTTTTATGTGAATTTTACTATTGGTAAAATTTATGACTGAAACAGATGCTACACCATTTTGAACATATATTTCATTACCTTGAGAGTTCCACTCTTCAATAATAAAGGAATTTAAATTTATATCATCATTCACAGAATTAACTAACTGTGCACTATGGGGTTCCACAATCACAGCTTTTTCACTAGTACTGCTTTGCAATTCGAATTGTTTTCAAGATTAAAATTTTCTAATAAATCGGAATTGTTTTCATTTATTAATATAGAATTTACTTGTTTTCATACTAATGCTATGTGTAAGATCAATAACATTCGCCCCTATAAGTGCATCAGGTCCTCTGCAACTAACATCAAAAACAACAAGAAAGTGAATCGTTTTAACTCTATTTCATTAATAACAATATTGCAATAAACTACACTATAAGGCAGGGGTCGCCAAACTTTTTTGATCATCGACCCCTATATAATTTAAAAAACCAAACTTTTTTGATCATCGACCCCTATATAATTTAAAAAACCTTAATATTTATTAAATAATGAGTAATTATAAATAAGTAGAAATAATAAGTAAAGTAACTACAGATTTATTGCTTCTTAATCAATGAGATGGGTGTGCCTGGTATATTTTTGCAAGGTTCGCTATATTTGGTTCAAAATTAGTCAATTTTAATCTTAAATCCCCTCGAAGCTCCACATTTAATTTATTTCTGTACTTGGTTAAGATTGAATTTACGTGACTGAAACCGGCTTCAACCATATAGGAACTTGGAAATGCTAGCATAAACGGTTGAGCTATTTCACAAAGTTTTACATATTTTTGCATTATATTTATATTTGTCCAAAATTTGCTTATTGTTAAATTTCTAAGAAGCGTCTTTGCTTCAAGATCCGATAATAATTCAGCAAGCTCATCTTGCAGGTTGATGTCCACGTTTTCAATTTGAGCAGAAAATGGCACAATAATCCAATCAGGGATGTCAATGTTTTCCAAATCAACAAAGCGCAGTTTAAAATCGTCGCTCAATTTTTGAAGATGACCTGTATATATTTCCAAGTCTTCTTCTTTTATTTCTAATTGTCGCAGATTTGTAAAATACTGATAATCCTTACGTAGCAATGAAGATCTAAATGCATTTAATTTTACTTGGAAGCCTAACAGTATTGTTCGAGCTTGAATAATTGTAACATCCTTTCCTTGCAGCTTTGTTTGGACATCATTAAATTTTCCAAACAAGTCTGCTAAATAAAATATATGGTTCTTATTGTTTTGGAGTTCATCACTCAGAACAGGGTTTATTTCGCTGAGAAATTCGGTCGTGGAGTCAAATAACTCAACTAGCCTTTGCAAGCATACACCTCTAGACAACCATCTAACTTCGGTGTGCAGAAGTAATTGGTTAAATAACTCGTCGTTTTCTTGACAAAGTTTGGAAAATAATCTTGATTTAAGAGGTTGAGCTTTAATTTGATTGATACATTTAATACAAAACTGTAAGGCTTCATGTAACTCTGGACTCAGATATTTTGCTACTAAGTTGTTTCTATGCAACACACAATGAATAGTACGTATACCGGGCACTTTTTCTTTGAGAAATGTAGCAAAACCTCGGTAACGCCCTACCATAGCAGGTGCCCCATCTGTGGCTACCGCTATTATATTTTCAAGCGGAATATCATATTTATTTAAATATTCTTGTAAACATCTAAAAATTGTCTCTCCTTTTCCATCAGTTTCAAGATATTTAGCAAATAAAAATTCATCAATGACTTGTCCTTTAATTTTACTGAAATATCTAACGTACGCCATAAGAATAGCAGAAACGCCAAAAACAGATTCATCAAGTTGAATAGAGAACTTGCAATTTTTTAGCTCTGAAACTACCGTATTTTCTATTTCTTTAGCCATTTCGTCGATACGCCGTTTTACAGAATTTGCACTTAATGGCAATGACTTTAAAACATTAACGGAGTCTTTTTTCATTACATCCTCAATGACGTCTTTAATTGCAGGAATAATAATTTCTTCAGCGATTGTGTGTGGTTTCCCCCTCTTTGCTATATTAAGCGAAATCTTGTACGAAGCTATTAATCCTCCTTCAGTTTCAACTTCAGTAGATTGCTTCATAAAACTTCTTATAGTTAGCCGACATGTGAATTTTTCTTTAAGTTTTTTGAAAAATTCAAGTTCTTTATTTTTTTTATCTGAGTGAACCCTATCAAGATGATCTTTCATTTTTGACGGTTTCATGTAGTCGTTTCCAAAAGTTTTTTCGCATAGAAGACACATAGGAATCGTTTCATTTACCGGTGAACAAATAAATCCAAATTTCAAATAATCCAATGAATAATACCGACATTTCTTTTTAGACACTGAAGCTGCCATTTTTCAATTAGGGTTCTATAAATAAATTAAAAATAAATTAGTATAATATACAATTGTAATACGTCAAAAAATACGTAACACTGGAATTGCGTTCTCTTCTGTCTTCAAAATAAACTCAAATGAAAATTCTTGAAAGGGGTACTTACCCCACTATTGTATCATCTCAGAAAGATCCAATATTCCCAATGTACAGATAAACACACACTTTATTACTGTTGATACAACACACACAGAACATAGAACAATAGAACACACATTTTTCACAGCTATTTCCGCTCGCTCGCGCTGAACATAAACATTGAAAATTAGCTAGCCGACGGACAAGCAACGCCATCTGCCGGCATCAAACAGCTTAACAGTGGAGATTCAACATATGAGTATGACTAATAAACCAGAAGTGCAGAGTTCGTGCCACTGCGCGCTGGTACGTCAATACTTGTTTCACCCGAATAAATATTCGTTGATTAATTTATGTTCTATAAAGAAACTGATATTAAGTCAATTATAAAAAAATTCACAAATTTTACGATCATCGCGATTACGTATGTGTGATTTTCGTATTAAGAACTATTTTTTCTTCGACCCCCAATCGACCCCCTGGCTCAGATCGACCCCCGCTTTTGTTAAATAGACCCCTGGGGGTCTATATAGACCACTTTGGCGACCTCTGCTATAAGGTGTTAAATTACCTCCAATACCTTTCAAATTTTCTGGTACTTCTTTCTCAATAGTTTTATTAAGAGCTGATACTAATTTAAGTTTCATTAAACTCACATTCGAACCTGTTTCGATAATAGATGAAATTGAATTTAACCCATCAACATTTATAAATTTAAATGACTGATGTAGAGATATAACATTCGAAACACATAAAGAAGTCGAATGTTTGATTTTAGTGCAATCTTTAGTACCATGACCTTCTTTCTACACTTTGTGCAATATTTTTGATGTTTAGGTTTTATACAGTCATGCGAAAAATGTCCTTTTTCATAACAGTTATAACAAGTAAGAGCAAGTTTTTTTGTATCCCATTCTATTATTGTTTTAACTTCTTCATTTACTTCTTTTGGTACATGGAATTTATTTGTTTGGTTGTTTTTCCTCACATATTCAAAATACTGATAGAGTTCAACTGACCGTGCAATTCTTCTACGCCCTCTAACACTTTCGTACTCATCTAATTTGTCTGCAAGTTTATTGGAAGATATAAATTTCGACCAGTCATCCAAAAAATATCTTTAATTTCATTTCAAACTTTTCTCTTTAATTGGTCTATTATAATAAAATGTTTAAGTTTCTCTAAATTGTTTATATCTAATCCTTTGATCCATTCTTCAAAATAGTTTTTCACAATTCAAAAGTAAAATCGTGCCAAGTGTCTTTAGGTGATTTTTTATGATAAACAAATTTTTGTCGAAATTTCTCAGGGCCGAACCTAAACCTCTTTAATAATAAATTCTTGACATGCTCATAATTATTTGCTACTTAATCGGGTTCAAGTGCAATTAATTGTGATATTCCGTATGGTAATAACACTAGTAAATGAGCTACAAAATCATCTTCGTGTATGTTTGCTCTAAGGGCCTGCATTTCAAATAATGTTAAATAAAAACTAATATCACTTTCTTTCATTTCAAATTTCTGCATCAAAAATTGTAAACTACAATGTTTACCTTCATTTTCAGAATTTTCAACATTATGCAAACTTAAATTAAATCATCAATGTTCATTTTGTTCGAAGTTTCAATCTTTAATTTTTCCAGCTCAAATTCATATTTTAATTTTTCCCTTTCAAATTCCTTAGCTTGAACTTATTTTTCTTTTTCTGCTTCTTTTCAAATAAAAATTATTGTTTCTAACATTTGTTTCACAAATTCTTCATTGTATTCTTTACTATTTAATATGTTTATTTTTAACTCTACAATTGTATCTTTTGGGAAAATAGTTTCCCCAACTTCATGTGCTAACAATATTAAATCACACTTTCTTCCTATAGCTAAATACATCATTTCCATTACTTCTTATTACATCAATATATACAATACAGTATCCAATAAAAATTATTTTCTAATCAAAACTGAGCATCATAACACTGTACTTTAAACTACATCAACATCGCAATACTTTATATCCAAATCGAAATTATTCAAAAGCATTTATTTACCTTGCGAAAATAGTTTCCATCGCCATAGTAGACTAGCTATCTGCTTGTCTCATTAGTTTGCTTTTTTTCAAACATGAGCACTGATCGAAAATGAAATATCTAAGATTGTTCATATGTCCATTAAACACAAGTGTAAAACAATATACCAGTTCTAAACAAGTCATCGATGTCAATCCCACTTCTGAATTTTAAGAGGTGTATCAGGCAGAAGAATTTTAATGAATAACATTCTAGCATAAATTAACAAAGGTTTATTTAATTACATGGTAATCATCGCATCGTAATAAATTTAAAAAATATACTGTAAAATTGAATGCGGGCACCAAGCGTCGTACATAACATCAAGTGACTCACTGGTGCTGCTAGAGCAAGGTTACAAAAATAAAATGAATATGAAAGAAAATAGTTCTTGGTTGACACTTACAAATTGAATGAATCTTGAAAACAAAATATGTCTGTGCCCATATCTGAGGGTGACAGTTAAACAGGGGTTTATATTATTGTGAATGCGTTTTTTATATGACTTTTTATCAGAATTTTGGGTAATTATATTTAAGGAGGTGTCTGTTAAGAGGGGTTTTAATACATTAATATTCTGCAAATTATTATTTTTCCATAGTGAATAATGTTAGCACAACCTCAAATAATATTTATCTTAATCAGTTA
Source organism: Amaurobius ferox (assembly GCA_951213105.1). Taxonomy (NCBI): domain Eukaryota; kingdom Metazoa; phylum Arthropoda; class Arachnida; order Araneae; family Amaurobiidae; genus Amaurobius; species Amaurobius ferox. The sequence continues at coordinate 125,318,977 of OX578150.1, read as the reverse complement.
ACTGAAAAAAATGCTATTGAATATTTGTTACTTGCATAATCTAATTAAAGATAAAATATCATAATTATTTCTTGAATTATTCTGGCCAAACCTCACAGACACAAACATACACAAATGGACATTCATTCAAAAGTGTTTGAAACATGTTCAAGAGGTTTAAAAGTGAATAAACCTCTCAAAATCTTAAATTCAAAAAAAAAAAAAAAAAAATTATAAAAACCTGTCATTTTTTGAATAGAAAAAAATTCAAGGATATGAGGATGAAACTGTCAACTTAATTATCTTTACTTTTTTATATAGTGATATCATTTCTCATAGTCATATAATTTTCTTATATAGCCATATCAATTTCTCCATGAGTAAAACAGATAATGAAAATAACTTACTTGGAATATTTATGATAACCTTTTTTCCCCTTCGCTGGGCTGTATTGCGTCCTAGGGTTCTGTAAAAGAAAGATTGAAAAGTTTTTATTACCAGTAAATAAAAAATGTTCGACATATTTTTTACAAATCATTGAATGAAACTTCTTTTAAATATTTTGAAACTGATTTTAAAAAAAAATTATGAAATATTTTCAAAACAAAATTTCAAAAGACACTACTAGAGTTTTCAAAGAACAATTAGAACTGCTTATCAAAGAGAAAGAGGAAAAAATTTTAAATTACATATGAACAAATAAAACATTTATAGGTTTGACACAGTAGTAGACTAACTCATAATGGTGCATTTATCAGTAAAAAAAAAGAAATATATCATTTTGATAAGCAACTTTGCTTCAATGGCAATTAAATAATTTTATGGAGCAGTGTTTAAAAAAGAAAAAAAGAACATAAGATAAACAAATATTTTAAAGCATTTCACAGCTTTTTTTTAACAACAAAAAATTTGTACAAAACAAACCATTTACTTATGGCTACCCCTCACTATCACTATAAAAAAAATTTCTTTTATCATAAAGCTTCATATTCATAAGTTGCACTTTCTTTCCAAAGAATGTATCAGTTGCATCAGTTTCTTCCCAAAGAATATATCAGTTACTGCAGTTTCTTTCCAACGAATACAACAGTTACTCGGTTTGGTTAGAAGTTGGAAAGCTCAGGACCATCTGAAGATAATTCTCAGAAGATGATTTAATGTTGCAATACTCATTCTATTTTTAAAATCAGTTTTAATTCTTTTTATGGCGGAAAACTCTCTTTCAACCTCGGCATTTGTTACTGGCAGTATATTTCTTATACTGCTCAAATTAAGAAATGCTGTGGAGTGCTTTTCTTTGAGATATTTCTATAATTGTTGACAGATGGGAAGAAGAGGTGTAAGAGGAAGAAGCCAAGGCTGCTACATCACATATCAGGGATGGAGATGTTAATTCAAATCAGAGATCTTCAATATCAGAGATGCTAATTCAGCAAAGCGGCATCTATCATTATATGGTTTGTGCAAAGATGAGTTTGGTTACTGTTTTCAGTGAATTTCGGCACATGTCTCTTAAAGCAGTGCTTCCCAATCAATGTGCCGCGAAAAATTTAACCACAAAGTTCTGATTATAGGACGAAAACACTGGAGTCAAATCTGACAATTTAGTTTATAGATTGCGATATAAAAACTATGTCAAATATCAATCACTGAGGATGTATGGATTAGGTATTTTCATTCCATTTGTTTCGTTTATTTCGTGCTAATGTTTGCATAAGAAGACTTATCTGAAACGAATGTCTAGCTGGAATGTTTATGTATTATAATGCAAAAATATGTGAAAGAAAGATCTTATTAATTGAATCCCTAGTAGAAAATAGAAAAAATTAATCATGTTAATAGGAGAATGTTCCTTCATAGTGTGTCGTGAAATTATGCTTGCAAGGTATGCTGTGAAATTATTTATGCTTGTGAGGTGTGCCGTGACGTGAAAAATGTTGGGAAGCACTGCCTTAGAGGAAGCTCTCATTTGTGCTGATATGTGAATAATATGTAATAAAACAGCTTTTGTTTGGATGTAAAAATGGTATTTACATTAATTGAGGGAAAATTTTCTCAATTCAATTTATACTTAGTGACATGTGCTTGGCAAATTGCTTTAGCAGAGCGATTAAAGCCTTGCATGAAAACGTCCTTGTGCAAAGAAGCAAGAAGAAGAAGTTGAGAAAGTCTATTCACCTTTTATTCATGAAAGATATCCATCACCAGTAAGAATTACAACACTTGGTAATTTTAAGGCATAGCAATGCTATTTATAAAAGATGAGCTGGTAAGCTCTACAAAGTTGTTCCATTGAATTCTGGACCATCTTAAAGCAACTCGGAGTATAAAGGTAATAGAAAACAAATATATTACCTAAAACTAAATGTGTGCTCTTGTTGAAACCACCATAACTGGTGTCACACTCGGCAAAAGTAGGTTCCTTTGAAAAGATACTTCCAGGTAAATTTAATACCGTAAATCACCTTTTGCGACTTCAACAGATTATCTTAAAGAATGCATAATGACCTGTAACTAGGTCATACTTAACAAGGTCATTTAAATATGGCCTCAAGTCTCATTCGTCCGTCTGCATCTCTGACTGAAGTGTTTTAAGATTAGTCCACTATATATATCCAAGGATGAGATCATTCCAGAATGTAACCATAGCCAGAAATGTCCCCGGATATGCAAATTACTTGCATACACATCGAGCACATGATTTGCATGATTCGTATGCCAGAAAAACATCACGATTCACTCCCGAGAATGAAGAGAGTCATTCACCAAGAATTTATAGGATGAAAAACACACTCAAGGAAAACGTGAATTGTGATGTTTACACATGTTTTTCTAACAATCGGCCCCCTCATGCAAATCTCCAAGTCTCGATGCATATGTAAACAGACAAAAAATTTATTCTAAGGACCATAGCATGTTAATTAATGACAAGACCCCCAGTATTCTACCAAAAACATAATAAAGGAAGTAAAATTTGATAATCACATCATTAAGTAAATTTAAATGTGGGTATAAATACTAATATCATTGAAAAATGTGTATAACTTACATTATAGCATCTAATTTAAGAGAAGCACACATATCCACACATCACTATTAATTTTACTGTCGAACATGAGTCCAATGGTTATTTGCCTTTCTTGATATTCTTATTACTTGTTCCTTCTCTGATTTTCAAACTTCGGTTTTCCATAAAAGTACTTTTACTAATTGCTGTATTCCCGCTAATTCCTTTCACCCGATTTCTTCTAAAAAAGCTTCTTTTAATACCTATTTTAATCGTGCTTTTAATATTTGCTCTTCTATCCTCATTTTAAAAGATGAAATCAATTTTATTTTTAATCTTGGCCATGAGGCTGCTTGTATCTTTGAGTTTATTTATAGGGTTTTTGCCCATATTCGCCTTAAATTTACCTGTTTTGATACTAATCTGGTTGCTATTAAATATTCTTTGGCCTATAAATCTAGTTTTCCTTACCATCCTAAGATTTTTTGTCCTTTTATCCATTTTTGTCACGAATTTGGTTTTGAACCTGCTCATTTTAATATTACTACTCTCTTTAATTGTATTCGTTCCAATAAACTTGGGAATATTCATGGTTTTAAAAGTCACGATGGGGTGTATGTTGTTCCCCTTTTGTCTCCTGATGGTAATTATAACTTTTACATTGGCAGTACTAAACGTACTATTAGCATCCGTTTAGCGGAACACACCCGGGGATGTCAAGAACAGTAAACTTTCCACTGCTCCTGCTCAGTATGTCACAAATGATAATTTTCTGCCTGTTTTGAAAAAACTTTTCTTTTAATCCATTGCAATAACCCTAATAATATTCTTCTTTATGAATCCTTTTCATTTATATGTACCATGCCTTGATTTGTAATTTTGATTCCGTTCAAACTAAGTTTTGCCTGGCAACTCATTCGTGATTCTATACAATTCAAGCCTCTTCACAGTTACCTTTGACTTTTTCTTTTTAATTTTTTGAATTTTTGCACTTGTACTTTTGTTGTATTTGTATTTTGCTTGTAATTAGTTTACTTTAAATAATCGGTGCATGTTTGTTTATTTGGATTATTATTAATTATTAATTAATAGCTTTGTACATTACCATTTTATTCATGCAAATTTTGCCGTGTTTCTGGTTACTATATACGAACAATTGAATGTTTTACATCTTATGTTGTTATTGATGAAAGGCATTTATACGCTTGAAAGTGCTCCAGCTTTTGTAACTATTTTGTACGTCTTTTAGGAAGTTCAGTAAATGACCTTTATTTTAATTTGTGTTGTGTACTTGAGTTTTATTCATTAAATTTAATTTTAAAAGGAATTTGGGCATAAGCATTAAATTTAAGTTTAAAAGAAAATTTAGATATGAATATTAAATCTAATTTTAAAAGCATAATCATTTTTTCATCTTTTAGTACATTGGTGCAAGATGAATATATATAATCAATACTACTAACAAATTGGACAAAAATACTAAAAATACAAGAGGCTAATTTTTCACATGATATAAACACACACACTACTAATATGCCTTGTGTGGTTTAAAAAATTCAATATGTAATACAAAAAAATGATTTGTCATCAACACACATTTTATACACATAAGCAAGTAAATTGCAATATGTGGGTAATCAAAAATGGATATATATTTATTAGTGTAATGTCTAAAAGTTCATGGCTACACAATATATACTCAAGTTACATTCACTTGTATCAATAAGGGAGTAGTAAACAATAATATAAATAATACCATATTCCAATAATAATACCATAGGTTTAGTTAAATAATCTTCTATATTCTCTTTACTATTTACAAATTTGATTTTAAATGACTCATTGACTACTAAGTTCCTCAAAAATTGGCATTTAACATCTATATGTTTAGTCCTATTATTTTCAATTCGAGAATTAGAAAAATGTATTGCTGCTTGGTTATCACAAAAAATGACACTGTTATTTTTGCTAAAGTTTAACGCTAGTCTTCTACATTCTTTAATCATATTTTGCATCCAAACCATTTCCTTAGCAGCCTCTGCAAGCGACACATATTCAGCTTCTATAGTTGACAGACTGACACATTTATGTCTAAAGGTTCGCCAAAAAATGGGTACTCTATCAATGAAAAATAGCATACCCCCTAGTGACACACGGTCATCTCTGCTGCAAAAATAGAGTCAGAATAGCAGTTTAAATTTAATTCATTAATATTTGATAGGCTTAGCATGTAATTTAGTTTTCTCAACGTATCCTAACAATTTCAATAATGCGTCCCAATGCTTAATCCCTGGATTTTCTTGGAACCGAGATAGTATGCTTATTGCATAACATATATCTGGTCTAGTCCTACTTGATAGAAAAGCCAAACATCCGATATAAACTTCTGTATCGAAAGTCTTGCATTTGAATCAATTCCTCATTTGTCAGTGGTCAATCAATTTTACTTAGAATACTACCTTTAGTAATAGGAAGTGAAGTGATAGGATACTTAAGTGTTTAAACATTTGACACACTTTTTCTATGTATTAACCTTGATGTATAAAAAATTTATCATCAATTTCTTTAAATTCCACACCTAAAAGTTTCTTAATTTTTCCTAATATCTTAATATCAAATTCATTACTAAGTAAAAAAACATTATGGCCTATATCTTTTTGATATTTAGAAAACAGAATTATGTCATCAACATAAATTAGCATCAGAACTTTATCACTGTATAGGTATGCACAAATGCACCATTTAAATTTTGAAAAGTTTAATCTTCTTAATATGGTGTCAAGTTCTATATACCATTCCCTTCCACTATGATGAAGACCATATATGGCTCTCTTTAATAAACAAATATAATTATGGTGTTCTTGACTGATTAAGTTGTTTCATGTAAATATTTTTATTCAACTTAGCGTAGAGATATGCTGATTTGATATCAAGTTGAAAATGCATCCAGCCGAGCATATAAACAAAAATGGAAAAAAAAGTTTTGATTATACTGAAGTTGACCACTGGACTAAATAGTCATATGAATCTTCCTTCTTTTGGGTATACGCTTGAGCTACCAAACGTGCCTTAAATCTTTTGATTTCCCCTTTCTTATCTTTATTGTGTAGATCCATCTACTGCCTATCTGCTTTTGTGAAGTGGGTACAGGAACTAATTCTCAAACACACCTCTCTTGCATTATGACTATTTATTCATCCATGACCTTACACCATTTTTTAGATTGGGGGAGATTTTATGGCAGCATTATAACTCTTAGGTACTTTGATTTCCACGTTGCTCACTTTTGGTTTATTTCTGGTCCCTATCATTTTTTTTTTTTTCATAAAATTAAATAAGTGTTGATCATATTGTACATTAGCTTTTGCACAATATTTCTTATCATTATGTGACCTCAGCCTTCTCTTATTTCCCTTGACAAAATAGTAGATATCTGTTCTAGTGCCATCAGGTCTTGGTACAATTTTTCGTTCCCAAGAAATATCCGAGCAAGGAGTCAGATTAGAATCCACAGGAGAGTCCGTTTCCTCACTGGATTCAGATGGATCTTCACCAGTGTCTTTACTCTTTCCTGCTTTTTCATCTGACCTTGCCCTTAGATATTCCCCCTCAAAATTTACAGAACAGCTATCACTTGGCATCCTCAAGGAAATAGTTCTTGGATAAATAGGGTCCAGGATGCTTTCCTGTAACATAGCCTTTACACAATCAGGGGCTGTAAGATTAAAGCATTCAGAGACCCCATTTTGTTGTGGTGTATAGATATTTGTCAGCTCTGCTTTAATCCCAAGATTCTTTAAATAGGCTTTGAACTGGTTGTAACAAAATGCCATCCCGCAATCCGTCCGGATGCTTAGAATCTTTTTACTTAGCTGCCTTTCTTCTCTAACTTCTCTTCTCTAACAAGCTCTTTAAAAACTTGAAATACTTCTGGTTTTTTGTTTAAGGGAAAACCTTTCAGCTAGTCATCTGTTATTGAGAAAAAATACTTATTACGACCTAAAGAAACTGTAGATAAGGGACCACAAACATCTATATCAAGTAACTGTAATGGTCTAGTGTACCTTATCCTACCTATAGGCTGGTATGACACTCGCCTAGATTTAACCAATTTACAATGTTTACAGTTAATTTTTCTGTACTTAAGTCTAAGGAGTCCATTAGCTGCAGAAACTTTACTAGTCTGATACAAATAATCAGCATTGATGTGGTAATATCTTTTATGCCATAAATTATTATCATCTTTCAGCTCAGTTGCTGAATTACTAGGCTTAATTTCAGTTCTACCTATATCAATTTTCTGTCTTGTCTTTGACTTTACTGAATCAGATTCTCTTTTGACTTTAGTTTTGTTAGATTTAGGACTATCCAGTAAAAATATCTGACTGGATAGCTGCCAAAATATTTTAAGCAAAACTCTTCAATAACATGCATAGCATAAAACTGCTTATGACCACACAATATCTGAGCTTTTTAAAAATAAACTTGACAGCATTTGCATTTTATTTTAACAAAATATATATTTCTAATAAAAATAAGATTTCAGAAGAAAATATTGTTTGGAAAATATCTCACATGAATCTTGGGTGTCCTCCATATATAACTTCATCGGGCATAAACAAAGAGTGTAAAACACTTCTTTTGGGGTTTGTATGGGTTGGAGGATAAGTGAAACTTCCACAACCTAGGCTTAAGGAGATAAAATTAATGAGTTATTCACTTATGATTTAAAACTAATTACAAGTTATTTATTAAACTTACATTTTTGTATATGTAAAAGTATAGTCATTTGTCATATTCTAATTCTATGCTACTTGTTACATGGCTAACATTGTGAAAGTCATGCAACAAGCCATGCAACATTGTGAAAGCCATGACCAGCTAATTACTTAGTTTTATCTTCATACTTATATTATGCATATATGAATTAGATGGTTTCCATAACAACAGAATTTATTTTGAATACCCATTTTGAACAGGGTTCATACTCAATTTTGAAAACAAAAATTAAGAAGTTTTTTAATGGCACCTCAAAAATTTTTAAAGAGTATGCATTCAAACCCTCTACTTTTTATCACCATTATTTTCCAAAGAAAAATATGTTACCAGAAAAATTAATCAACACCTGTAATATTGATAATTTAAGGGAAAATTTCATGATTTGAAATACTAATTATACAGAGGCTTAAATTACAAATATCTTCATATAATACAATATACAATTAAGTGAAATATATTAACACGATAAGCATAGCATCAGTTCATGGGGACTGACAGTGAACTTTCCTCTCAGGTGGCGGCAGTCCATGGAAACTGACAGTGAACTTTTCTTTCAGGCAGCGGCAATCCATGGGGACTGACAGTGAACTTTCTTTTTAGGCAGCAGCAGTCCGTAGGGACTGACAGTGAACTTTTCGTTTGGGTGACGTCGGTCCATGGGACAGGAAGTATCAAGGTTAAAAAATAAATGTTATAATTTTAATGGAGTTTATTAAAACATTCTAAGCAAAGGTGTAGTTTGATTTTACACATATTGCAAAAAGTAATGAACTGTTTAGTTAACTTTCTGACTGTATTGTGCCCGAATGTTTTTGCATTTATGTTATAACATTCAGAGTTATAACATTATGTTATAACATTGTGTTATAACATAATGTTGCATTGTGTTACAGCAATATACTCTATGACCGAACACCTTGCTGAGAGATTGCTGCTGTGTGCTGCCTGAATGGTAGGCAGAGCAAGAACAGCTCCGTGCTCAACGTGTTAACAACATAAATTAGTATCAAGTAAAACTAAGACTCATATCAATTTTATAGCAGGTAAATCAAAGTTTAGCATGTTTCATGGCAGATCAATTTGAATGATTTGTAGCAGTGGAAATTCAAAGTTTTTTTTGTCAAAAATTTACAAATATAAAAATTCTATACAAGAATAATGCAAATGTCCACAAATTATTTATTAACTTACTTTTAATTTTTCATTTATTGTTTAACATGTTATCACTTAAAAAAATATATATCTATATAATATGTACTGAACTGACTGAATAAGTAAGTGAGCGTGAAGGTGATGATCAAAATTATTGAGCACTCATTATAGCTAAAATCTTGATTTTCATAACATTCGATCTGTCTTAGCTTTGTAACCAAAGTAAAAATCTAAAATTTCAAGAATTCAAATTTGGGATGATGGTGCAAAAGAATAACAAAAAACTCAACTTCTTTGATTAATTATCAAGCGCTTCCACTCTAACTAAAATCTTGGCTTTAGCTTCATTTGATTATTCTTAGCATACAAATCAAAGAAAAAATCTTAATATTTCGAAAATTCAAATTAGGGGCAACAATGCAAGGGAATAATTAAAATATTCAAATTCACTTTTCAAAATGTTTAAGCACTTTCACTTAAGTCAAAACCTCAGTTTTGAGTCCAGAATCGAGTTTCCAGATCAAGGAAAAATAAAAAATTTTGAAAATTCAATTCTTAGGAGTGACGATACAAAGGGATTTTCAAAAACTTACACCACTTTGCTTTAAAAAATGTGCACTATTCCTTTTTTTTTTTTACTTAAAATTGAAATAGTTTTTGATATCCAGAACTTTGATGTTCTGAATGTCTAATAGTTACTAAATGTGTAGATGTTACATTTAGTAACCACTAGCCATTAAGAATGTGAAGCATGGCTGAAATGGCTAGTTTTAAAATAAATTTGACAATCATTTGAAAACCTAAAATATTTTTTAAAAAAAAAGGCTTTTAGATTCAAAGTACTATATGAGAATATTAATTATAATAATAATCTTATTTCCATCATTATTAACTCCAGAATATTTGGTTAATTATGCAAAATATTTCTTTAAAATTATCCAAAGTATGAAAATAGGCAAGTTTAGTCTGCCTATTGTTTAGTCTGCCTATTAAAGGATGGGGATGGATGGGAAAAGATACTCGTGGACTCTCAGTAATGTATGACAATACAAAATTAATTCCACAATAGCACCATTTATGTGAAAAATTATTTTGTTTAGTAAAATATTTATTCATTTACATTCTGGTACACTATTAAACAAGAAAGATCAATCATGCATAAGCATTGATTATGAAACACTTTCCAACTGAAATGTAATTTCATTTAAAAATTTCTAAAATGTGATTCATTCAGTGGTAATATCTTTTACATTATCACAGTACTACAGTAATTTATTATACTTAAACATTTAAAACTGTATCGAAATATAAATCATCTGATTCTTTATGCAAAATCAATGAATATTTCATTCATATAACTTGTACTCCAGACTCCAGAGCTAAATAATTTTGTGTGAAAAAAATTCAGCAATTCTTATGTAATTCATCTTACAATCGCTTGAGATATTTGCATTCTGCATATGTTAAAATTAGGCTTCCTTGAAGAAATAATAAAAGTTTAGGGATCATTTAAAATCACAACTATTGTAATTGCATAGGCACGGAATTTAGATACACAGATAATACACAGATAATATATATGTGTATGTGTATGTACTCAAAGTATTGGAATCGTGCCGAAGATCGGAACTCGAATTTTCAAAGGATCTACACGTTTTGGGACTTCTAGAACACGAAAAAACTGCTTTTAGGAAGACGTCTGTGTGTGTAAGGGTGTATCTGTGTATGTTTCTGTGTGTCTGTGTGGATATTACATCCACTCTAATTGAAAAACTAATGGACCGAATTTCATACAATTTGGTAGGTATGTTTTTTGTGGGAAATCCTGATGTTCATTAGATTATAGAACGATTCGTAATAAAAGAATCTGCCTTCTTTGCGAAATGGCCGCAGAAATTGCCTTTATCCTCTCTAGCTAAAAACTAATGAACCAAATTTAACAAAATTTGGAGTATAATATTTCAATAACCTACAAGTGATTTATATACCAAATTTAACAAAATTTTGTATATAAATCATTTGTAGGTTATTCTACTACGATTCGGGAAAAAGGAACGGGCTATTTTTGCGAAATGGCCAGCAAAAATCGTTATATATAAAAATAAAAGACTACGTGTGCTCAATTATATCAATTAAATTCCTATATTATATGTGATTTTTGACAACAAAAAGAATAAGACTAACCCCATTACTCTAGGACTAGCCGTTCTTGAGATATTCTAGTTTTTTCGCGTTTTTGCTACGCCACCTTTGACAATAAGTCCAGCTATCAAATGAGAACCAAATTTAAGTTTAACGTGTAAATTCAATGTCATTTAAAATACTTATGTTGTGCAGATAAACTCAAATTATCATTGAATAAATAAAGAGAACGAATATGAGTCTGCAGGGAAAGACATGTGCTGTCCACATCAGAATTTTTAACAATATTACACCAATGATTTATAGAAGTGAACGGGGATTATTTTCAGGCCATTTCGAAAAAAATGTATGATCTATATTTAAAGATCCATCAAATTTTTGTCGAATAAAATGTTCAACAAATTTAAGCTGTGTACCAAATTTTAACTCTCTAGGACGTAGGAAAGTGCATTTAAAATGCCATCAATTAAATTTATCATGAAGAGTTATATAAAATTTAAAAAAAATGAAAAATTGTTATCTACCAAATTTATTTTAAAATATGAAGCCACTCCCATATGCAAAACGTTTAAACAAATGGAGAGATATTTATTATATAATATCTCTCTCTTTTCTTTCTGGAAGATATCCCAAAGTCAGAATTTAAATGAATTTGTTTTTTTCCCTATATTAAATAATTTTTTTAATTAAAAAACTACTTAACATATTTAACTGAATTTTTTTTTATATATTCTATGGGATAATGTGAATATTTCCTAAAAATTTCGAAGCAATTCGTGAATTTTAAATTTACTTAAAAAATGTTTGAAAAATTAGGTCCCATAGGGTTCAATGTATTTCATTTTTTCAACCCGGGTTCAATAAAAAACTAATTGGGTGATATTATTTATTTATATTCCCATAGGTCCTACAGACCGTCTGAACAACATACTAAAATTTCATTTTGATAAACTCATTTTTACGGCAGTTATCGTGCTAACGGACAGACAGACAGACAGACAGACAGACAGACAGACAGAATGAACAAAGTCATAAACACTTTTCAACTTTGTTGTAAAGTGTTAAAAACCTGATAATATATAAAAGGAGTCACTTTAAAAATATTAAGGTAAAGTATGCATATAGTGGACATAAGCAGGAGCCCTAAAGACAACAAAATTTGTATTTGCAGAGAAAGTCACGACCTGCCCATGTCAGATTTTTTGTTAAGCAAATACTTAAACCTGTTTTTGAATCCACTTTTTATTGGTTCTGATATGCTTAGAGAGAAATTAAACTGGATGAAAAGAGATTCTGATTGAAAGTTGTATATTAAAACTTAAATTACATCAGACAAATGTTTAAAAATAAACATCATATTACAAAAATATTTATTTCAATCTCATTAAAATGCTTGATCCCTTTAATTCTTAGGGGAGATAGCTTGAATGACCCAATGCAAATAGAAAACACTTGGTGAGAACATTCTTCTCTCTAATGAGGGAATAAGGGAATTCTAGTCTGAATAATTATATTTAGTTGAAAATACTGGTTTTAGAGATAAATTTTTTAAACAGTTCCAATTTTCAGAACTTTTTACTCCAAACTAATACCAAACAAAGAATAATTAAACTAAATTTTGACTTTATAAAGAAAATAAACATAGTAATTTATTAGGTAGAAAGGGAGCACACTAATCAGCAATCTTCTAGTCTTTTCTACTTTTTTTTTCTTCAGGAGAGGTGAAAGAGGGTGTTTTGCTTCTTTCTTTTCTACTTTTAATTCTGCTAATGAAGTTTGGATTTGGAGGTAAAAGCAAACAAAAACAATAGGCTGAGAGAATTTTAATTCCTGATTTTTAAGAACAGTAGAAACTGCTACATTTCACATGAATACATTTACAAAAAAATTAATTAACATGATGTTGGAGGGCTTAGCATAACCTATTTTAAATCAAGATAGATTGCTATTATAGAGGTTTCACATTTTTATCACATTACAACAAAGTTATAAAGTGTTTATGACTTTGTTCATTCTGTCTGTCTGTCTGTCTGTCCATTAGCACGATAACTGCCGTAAAAATGACTTAATCAAAATGAAAGTTTAGTATGTTGTTCAGACGGTCTGTAGGACCTATGGGAATATAAATGAATAATATCACCAAATTAGTTTTGGATTGAACCCGGGTTGAAAAAATGAAATACATTGAACCCTATGGGACCTAATTTTTTAAACATTTTTTAAGCGGATTTAAAATTCACAAATTGCTTCGAAAATTTTAGGTAATATTCAAATTGTTCCATAAAATATATAAATTCAAAATATATTCAGTAGTTTTTTAAATAAAAATTAAAATAATAATTACACCTCTTATATGAAGTGATCACGTGACCATGATATGAAAAGATCACGTGACCCACTTCAAAATGAAATATGGCATCCATCTTGTCTCAAAATCATGATTTTTAAAGTTCTTTTTAATTCATATTGAGTGTTGTATCAGTCCTAAAACCACTTTATTTTTGCTTAAATTCTGTGCATCTACATACTGAAACAACGCAATTACAATATATTTGAGTTTAAATGATCATCCAAATTTGATTATTTCTACAACGAAGTCTATTTTTCACTTATGTAAAATATAAACAGCAAAATATGTAGAATGAGTTGTATAAGAATTGCTGCATTTCTTTAACACAAAATTATTTAGCTCATGGAGTCTGCATAGCTGATATGAATGAAATATTCATTGATTTTACAGAGAGAAGGATGATTTTTTTCGATGAAGTTTTAAGCATAGAGTTTAATTACTTGTAGCTCCATGGTCTTAAGTTTTTAAATAAAATAAATTATTTTAGTACTGTGATGAATGAAATGAATGGGAAAATGTTCATGAATGAAATGCTGCTTTCATAGAGAGAGCCAGGCGTGTTATTTTTTCTATGACATCATTTGAATGAATTTCAGTTGTTTTCGATGAAGTTTTCGAATATAATAAATTATTGTAGTATTATGATAATTTTAAAAATATTACCAAGAAATGTATCGCATTTTAGAGATGTTTAAACCAGGCAATTTATATTTCAATGCCGTCATTTGAATGAAGTTCATTTTTTTCGATGAAGGTTTAAGTTTTCAAATATAATAAATTAATGTAGTATTGTGATAAGTTTTAAAATATTAATTACCGAGGAATGTATTGCATTTTAGAGATGGTTAAATAAATTTGCATTGAAGTTGGAAAGTGTTTCATAATCAATGCTTTAAGCATGATTAATCTTTCTTGTCTAATATACTACTAGGCTAAAATATTGGTTATGGCACTGATATAAAATTCATTTATTTAATATTGATTGTGTATATGAATAAGTTAAAGATGTAAAATAAGACTATTCTAACTTCACATTAAACTTAGTCCCTTTAAAAAACTATTCACTAAAATGAAGATACTCTTACAGTGGAAAACTAGTTAAACAAAGTAATCGCTCATCTTTTTCAAGAAGTTCTGCTGCTTCATCTCTTCTGAAAATATAATAAATATAAAAGATTAAAATAAATATATTATAATGTTTTACAAATACAATATATTAGAAACAATATCTACATACCTTGTTTTCATATTAGCCTCTACCACATTAAAGCATGAAGATAGAGCACCATATGGTTTCCCTGGGGTGCCCTCAATCATATAAGCACAACATTCAGGACGCCAGAGGGCTTTTACATCACTACAGAAGAATAGAAAGCCCAAAAAATATTACTACCATTGTTAGATTTAACTATATCTACATTTCAATAAAACTATTTAGCTTATAACAGCATAGAGAAAGTAATAGAAGGAAAAACATATTTTAAGACCTTAACATATTTCAAACATTTGGAAATATGTCTGCCTGTGTGTGTATGTTTTTAAGATATTGGCACACTAAATCAAAAATGAATGCACTAACTCAAAACTATGCATGATATTTTATGTGCGGATACATACATTGTGTAAAAATTTAGAACTAAATAGAATATTTTGCAATTTTTGTGATTAGAACTAAAATTATTCTGAATTTGATTAAGGCATTATTTCTTAGGGAAAACAATCATTCATAGAACAATGGTGGCAGTACAGTCTATGCGGAAAAATGATAGTTTCAACTATACTATTTATGTAAATGGCATTTAAATCACATATATTAACACAGGGAGCTGAATGTATCCATTTCATCAGCATGACAGATCAGTTGCAAACTTAAAATAATTTAAGAATTTTTGTAAAAATTTTTAAATGAATAATAGAGAACTAAAGCTCACAATATTTTTTTCTATCCTGATACTGATTATAATACAAGTGCTTAAAACAATCCAGAAATATGAATATATGCATAGGTATAGTGAGAATCTTATAAAAGAGAATCAATGATTAAATGAGGGGTGTACAGTGCTGAATTTGGTACTTTCATAATAACAGCATGCCAGCAATAGGGGTTCAACATGAAGGTAGAAATGTGTGGAACGAATGTACCAGTGGTCCGTGTAGGGGCAGGGGTTTGACCTAAAGGCTGCTCTACACCAGGAAGGGACCCTCTCAGTGGTCTGCCGTTTATTAGGAAAGGGCCGTCTGCGGCGCCCAGACAAAGAACTGGTATGTGGTTAATATGAAAGTACCCTGAATTCTGTTTTCTAATATGAACACTATGGAAAATTATATAATTGTTTGTTTAGCCAATAAAGGGAAGGGGGAGAAATATGACCCCCAAATTCCTGCCTAAGCTACCAAAATTATAAAGAAGTCAAATGAATTCTCAAACTCCAGATATTTATGTTAATGGGGCTGAAGTGCAGTTGAAGTTGGATGACTGAATATACGAAATATAAACAAAGCTCAGCGAAACAAAAGTGTGTTTCTTCACCATCATGTTCAAAAATATTTTTTCTTTGGTAAATTAAATTTGGAGTTATTAAACAATTGTAAAGTAACTAATGATTATAAATCATATCATATTTCAACCAAACCCAATATTGTTTTCTTAATATGAAAGTACCCTGAATTCTGTTTTCTAATATGAACACTATGGAAAATTATATAATTGTTTGTTTAGCCAATGAAGGGAAGGGGGAGAAATATGACCCCCAAATTCCTGCCTAAGCTACCAAAATTATAAAGAAGTCAAATGAATTCTCAAACTCCAGATATTTATGTTAATGGGGCTGAAGTGCAGTTGAAGTTGGATGACTGAATATACGAAATATAAACAAAGCTCAGCGAAACAAAAGTGTGTTTCTTCACCATCATGTTCAAAAATATTTTTTCTTTGGTAAATTAAATTTGGAGTTATTAAACAATTGTAAAGTAACTAATGATTATAAATCATATCATATTTTAACCAAACTCAATATTGTTTTCTTAATAGGTATAAGCCATTACTAACTTTTGATATCTTAATTAAAAAAAAAAAAATACATTTTTAAATACGAATAACAGAATATTTAAATTTATTTAAAATTTCTAGATGAAAAAAACAATCATTTTTACAGAAAATGTGCAATTACATAAATTTAAAAATATTCAAATAATTTATAAGTAAACAGATCTAAAAATTTAAACATTTTATTGATATAATGCAAGCAAAATGTTTAAATTAACACATTTTCAGCATTTCCATAAGGATTTATTTTTAAATGTGTGCTTCAACAAATTGACAAACAATTGAACACAATTCTAATATTTCACATGAATACGAATGTCTCCCCATTTAAATAAAAAATATTATTTAAGTGAAGCTATTTGTTGAATTTTAATTAGTATTTCAGTGGGATTTATAGGTTAATCACATACTTGCAGATGAAATGGGCACTTCTTTCACCCGCATGCCATTACATGCGTAGCAGTTGCTATGGAAATAACCAGTTCCACAAAATGATAATTGAGACTAGGTTTTTTTTGTTCTATTTTATTATACTTTAAATACAGAGTGTGTTTTCTTGTTCTAAGCTGGCATTCTGTAAAAAGAATGGTTATTATTGTTAGACACTCACTTGAAACTAATAGTTTATTGGAAATAATGAGGTAACTCTGTAATAGATTGTATTTTGATCGATCTTATAAAAACCTTGCCTATTAATCTTTCAGGTAGTTCCAGATGTCAGTTGAATAATTGCACCTTTCAGTGCTGATCAATTACATCATACATACATTTCCTATGTTTGGTAGATAGTATTTCACAGAATATGCTAATTTATTTCACGGCACAGCATCTATGCTATTAAGAAAAAAAAAAACCAGCATCCTGCAACTACCTAGCATATCTGTTACCTTGAACTGTGGAGTAAATAATTGATTTAAGACTTCACATAATTTTAAAAGAAATAACTAGCCATACTGGGACCCATTTAAAATATTCAATGTTTCAAAAAATTTGATAGTTTGTAAATATTTTTAAAAAACCTCCAAAATTAGAGTAATATGCATATTTATATGCATATAACCCTTATTATTTATAAGCCCCCTCATTTCAATTCTCTACTTGGCTTAGGACCTTGTTTTTTTCTGCATTGCAACAGCTTTCACTAATGTTTTGGTAACTTACCTGACAGAACTTAGATAATGCCTCTAAGTTTCAGTTAATGATGGTCATGTAATGCCTATGCTGCTGCTGTGCCACAGCCATGTGTGCACTTGTACAGCAAGCAAATGTGTGTTTTTATACTTACTAGCCGAATACCCGTTGAAAATCAACGATCTTGCAATAAGCAATCCCTGAATAATGTAAATTTTATAATAATTCGTGTTTCACATTTATTCGACAAATCGAATATTTTGGTGTGCAGAACCCCCTAAAGGAGAAAATATTTGAAAACTAAATTTTCGCACTTCTTCCTCTGTTTGTATTGTGTTTTTTATCAGATGATTGGCCCATATACCAAATATCAAGCCTCTATCACATTTAAAAGGAAGCGTGCCTCATTTATTCAGAAAATCGAACATATTAGTGTGCGCACCCCTTAAAGTAGCAAATATTGGAAATCTGAAATTTCACACTTTCTTACTTTCAAACTATCTACCCTTACACCAAATTTGATATCTCTATCTCATTTCGAAGCATGGTTTTTTATCAATTCTCTTTTCGAACGTTTCGAACGAATAGATAGAGAGACATCGGCACCCCCTACAATAGCAAATGTTGGAAGACTGAAATTGCACAATTTCTTCCTTTCCAACTTTTTACCCGTACACCAAATTTAAAGACTCTATCTCATCGCAAAGCATGCTTTTCTAGCATTTCATCTTTCGAATGCTTTTGTGTGGAGTACCCACCCCTTTAACTATACATTTTTTAAAAACTCTATTCTTTTTGTGATTTCTATGATATGTTTCGCCTATATACCAGATATAAAGCCTCTATCACGTTTTTAAAGGAGCGTTTATCCTTTATTCCGAAAATCGAACATTTTGGTGTGTGCGGCACCCCCTAAAGTAGAAAATATTGGTAAACTGAAATTGTACACTTTCGCCCTTTCAAACTATCTATCCTTACACCAAATCTGATATCTCTATCTCATTCCAAAGCATGGTTTTTTTATCAATTGACTTTTCGAACGTTTTACTCTGGAGCACCCCCTTAAACGAACATTTTTGAAAAACTGTATCCGTCTTGGGCGTTTTCGTCAAATTATTAGCCCATATACCATATTTTAAGCCTCTATCAAATTTTAAAGGCGTATTTTCTCATTTATTCGGTAAATCGAACGTTTTGGTGTGCGACACCCCCTTAAGTAGAAAATATTGGAAATCTGAAATTGCACACTTTCTTCCTTTCGAACGATTTACCCATACACCGAATTTGAAGTCTCTATCTCATCGCAAAGCATTCTTTCCTATCATTTCACTTTTCGAACGTTTTGGTGTGCGGCACCCCCTTAAGTAGAAAATATTGGGAATCTGAAATTCCACACTTTCTTTGTTTCAAACGGTTTACCCATACTCCAAACTTGAAGTCCCTATCTCATCGCAAAGCATGCTCTCCTATCATATCACTTTTCGAACGTTTTGGTGTGCTGCACCCCCCCTTAAGAATAAAATATTGAAAATCTGAAATTGCACACTTTCTTCCTTTCGAGTGATTTACCCATATACCAAATTTAAAGTCTCTATCTCATCGCAAAGCATGCTTTCCCGTCATTTCACTTTTCGAACGTTTTGGTGTGGGGCACCCCCTCTATAGAACGTTTTCGAAAAATTCGATTTTTCCAGGGGGTTTTATCGGACGACCGAGCCGTGTACCAAATTGCAAGTCTCTATCTATTCGGGAAGTGCCTGAAAAAGGCGTGACAGACAGACAGACAGACAGACAGACAGACGGACAGACAGACGGACACTTGGCAATTAGTATATACTAGCCGAATACCCGTTAAAATCAACGTTCTCGCAATAAGCAACCCCTGAATATTGTAATTTTTTAATAATTCGCGTTTCACATTTATTCGGCAAATCGAATATTTTAGTGTGCAGAACCCCCTTAAGTAGAAAATATTGGAAATCTGAAATTCCACACGTTCTTTGTTTCAAACGATTTACCCATACACCAAACTTGAAGTCTCTATCTCATCGCATATCATTTCACTTTTCGAACGTTTTGGTGTGCTGCACCCCCCCTTAAGTAGAAAATATTGGAAATCTGAAATTGCACACTTTCTTCCTTTCGAGTGATTTACCCATATACCAAATTTGAAGTCTCTATCTCATCGCAAAGCATGCTTTCCCGTCATTTCACTTTTCGAACGTTTTGGTGTGCGGCACCCCCTTAAGTAGAAAATATTGAAAATCTGAAATTCCACACTTTCTTCCTTTCTAACGATTTATCCATACACCAAATTTGAAGTCTCTATCTCATCGCAAAGCATGCTCTCCTATCATTTCACTTTTCGAACGTTTTGGTGTGCTGCACCCCCCCCCCCCCCCCCCTAAGTAGAAAATATTGGAAATCTGAAATTGCACACTTTCTTCCTTTCGAGTGATTTACCCATACACCAAATTTGAAGTCTCTATCTCATCGCAAAGCATGCTTTCCCGTCATTTCACTTTTCGAACGTTTTGGTGTGGGGCACCCCCTCTATAGAACGTTTTCGAAAAATTCGATTTTTCCAGGGGGGTTTATCGAACGACCGAGCCGTGTACCAAATTGCAAGTCTCTATCTATTCGGGAAGTGCCTAAAAAAGGCGTGACAGACAGACGGACAGACGGACAGACAGACAGACAGACGGACACTTGGCAATTAGTATATATAATAGATACAGAGACCCAGACTTCATGTACCTTTGCAGTGGGCAAAGTGCAGCAGGTGAAGGGATGTTTAGATGGGCATACCTAGGTTGCAGACATATGTGCATTGCATGCTCTCCTGCAACTGGTGGCTACTAGGTTGATAGCTACTGCAAGAAAGCTAATGAAAGTTAAGAACTTTTAAAAAAGAGGTTGAGCTGGTCACCGAAAGCAGTTAGTTACAATAAAGTAAAGAATGTTGTCACTAACAAGTTTTTTTTTGTATGGCATATTCTTCATGCTTAATTCAGATTTTCAAAATTATTAAGGTGCATGGACATGGTAAATAATAAAATAATTAGTCATTAAAAAAATTAGCAAAATCATATAAACCCTTTAATACAGCATTTTAATAAAAATAAATAACTTAAATATAACTTACTCATTGTTTTCCTTTTCTTTTTCTTGTAAAACAGGAAGTAATTTTTCAGCTTTAAGGCATACTTTTGCCGTTTTTTTAGCATGATCAAACTTTACAATCATATATTCAATCTAAAGAGAAAGGTTTAAAATTAGGTTTTTTTTTCAAATATTAATGAAAATATAATTTGAAAATTAATATTTTACAATAATCAAAATTTGTTTTGTTAAACGTGTGTTAAATTAAGTGATGATTAAATAAATTATAACTATGCAAAATTAAGAAAAATATAGATTACTTATAATCTACAACTTTAAATATATGCCTGCAAAGCTAAAACTTTTTTAACAAAACAGTATACTGTAAAACCCTGCAAATTTGTCACCTTTTAATTCATTGCATCTGCTAAACTATTACTCATTACTAGACGCATGAATTTAAGTTTGCATGATAAAAAAATTCAGATTTTTTTAAAAGCAAGGATTAATTTTCATTGCACAAAATATTTCAGTTGTTTCTCATATTCTTAATGAAGCTTTTGAAATAAAGCTTGTAAACAAAATCATATTAGTACAAAATGACATAAAATGTGTTTGTGAAATATCTATATGTACCTACTAATTGCCAAGTGTCCATCTGTCACGCTTTTTTTAGGCACTTCCCGAATAGACAGACTTGCAATTTGGCACACGGCTTGGTCGTTTGATAAAAACCCCTGGAAAAATTGAATTTTTCGAGAGCGTTCTCTAGAAGAGGGTGTCCCACACCAAAACGTTCGAAAAGTGAAATGATAGGAAAGCATGCTTTGCGATAAGATAGAGACTTCAAATTTGGTGTATGGGTAAACCGTTTGAAAGGAAGAAAGTGTGCAATTTCAAATTTCTAATATTTTCTATTTAAGGGTGTGCCACACACCAAAATGCTCAATTTTCCGAATAAATGAGAAACGGCTCCTTTAAAATTTGATAGAGGCTTGAAATTTGGTATATAGACTAATCATTTGATGAAAACACCCAAGACGAATATAGTTTTTCAAAAATGTTCCTTTAAATGGGTGTCCCAAAAGAAAAGTTCGAAAGGTGAATCGATAAAAAAACATGCTTCGGAATGAGATAACAATTTCAAATTTTGTGTATGGATAGATAGTTTGGAAGGAAGGAAGAGTACAATTTCAGTTTTCTAATATTTTCTACTTAAGGGGGTGCCGCGCACAAAAATGTTCGATTTTCCAGATAAAGGAGAAATTTCCCTTTTAAAACGTGATAGAGGCTTTATATTTGGTATCTGGGCGAATCATTTGATGAAAACACCCAAGACAAAAGAGTTTTTCAAAAATGTTCGTTTAAGAGGGTGCTCCAGAGAAAAACGTTTGAAAGGTGAAATGACAAAAAACTATGCTTCGGGATGGAATAGAGACTTCAAATTTGGTGTACTGGTAGATAGTTCGAAAAGAAGAGATGTGCAATTTCAGTTTTCCAATATTTTCTAATTTAGGGGGGTGCCGCAAACCCAATTGTTCGATTTTCCGAATAAATGAGAAATTCCTCCTTTAAATTTTGATAAAAGCTTGAAATTTGGTATATGGGCTAACCATTTAATAAAAACACCCAAGAAGAATAGAATTTCTCAGAAATGTTCGGTTAAGAGGATGTTCCAGAGAAAAACGTTCGAAATATGACATGATACAAAACATGTTTTGGGATGACATAGAGATTTCAAATTTGGTGTACAGGTAGATAATTTGGAAGGAAGAAAGTGTATAATTTTAGTTTTCAATATTCTCTACTTTAGGGGGTGCCGCACACCAAAATGTTTGATTTTCGGAATAAAGGAGAAACGCCCCTTTTAAAGCGTGATAGAGGCTTGATATTTCATATATAGGTGAATCATCCGATGGAAAACCCAAGAATAATGGAGATTTTCAAAAATGCTCATTTAAGGGGTGGGTATTCCACACAAAAACATTCGAAAGGTGAAATGATAGAAAAAGCATGCTTCACGATGAGATAGACTTTAAATTTGGTTTACGGGTAGATTGTTGCATTGAAAGAAAGTGTGCAATTTCAGTGTTCCAACAATTGCTATTTTAGGGAGTGTCACACACTAAAATATTCGATTTGATGAACAAATGAAAAACGCCTCCATTACAATATGATAGCGGCTTGAAATTTGGTATATGGACTAATCATTTGATAAATACAATTGATGAATACAGTTTTTCAAAAATATTCATTTGACGGCTACTACACAGAAAAACGTTCGAAATGTAAAATGATAGTAGCATACTTTGTGATAGGATAAAAACTTCAAATTTGGTGTATGTGTAGATAGTTTGAAAGGAAGAAAGTGTGCAATTTCAAATTTCCAATATTTGCTACTTTAGTGGGTGCCGCACACCAAAATGTTCGATTTTTCGAATAAGTTATACACACTTCCTTTTAAATGCAATAGAGGCTTGATATTTGGTATATTGGCCAATTATCTGATAAAAAACCCAAGACAAAGAGAGTTTTTCCTAAATGCCCATTTATGGCCATGCTCCACAGAAAGACGTTTGAATGGGGAAATAATAAAATAGCATGCTTCAGGATGAGATATATACTTTAATTTTGTGTATGGGTAGATAGTTCGAAAGGAAGAAGTGTGCAATTTAAGTTTTCCAATTTTTTCTTCTTTTAAGGGGTTCTGCCCAACAAAATCTTCGATTTTCCAATTAAATGTGAAACACAAATTATTCAAAAATTTACATTATTCAGGGGGTTACTTATTACAAGACCGTTGATTTTCAATGGGTATTCAGCTAATCCTTAGTACATATTTTGTGAAAGATTTCTGTATAATTATATAATAATTAGTGTAATAAGGATTTTGTCAATAATTATTTGTATAATTTTATTGTATTGTTAAGTAGATTTATGTACATACTGTATTTGAAAATAGAAAAATTTTCTATATATTCACTAATCCTTCTGTTTCATTCAACTGCCACCCTCTCAGTCCTGATCCCAGACAGATTTGTGGGATTTTACTCTCTATAACAATAAGATAATTTTATCAGTTAGCGATAACTGTATCAAAAGAGCTAGAAGACACCCGACCAGTTTTTATCAATGTGGCTGCTCTATCTTTTTACACTGAAGTTGTATGTTTCTTGCCCCTCAAATCAGGTAATAAGTTTGTTAATAAAATAGTATATAGCAATTATATAACTAAGTTTTTGCTCTGAAATAATTTTTACAGTAGTTTTGGGCATTTAAATTTAGATATTGAATACATCATAACTTCTTTATTCACAATTCAGTCAAAGTAATACAAATTACAGAATTTTTAGTGGGATTTATAATATAGAATCTAATAATGTAAATTAGGTGAATTTTTACACTCTAGCAACTCTACGGTTACCTTACACCTTTCTGGTAGGTCGGACGGTCTGGGTCTCAACAACAACTCTAGCTTCAGTTAATCAGAACATTTTGCTCAGCCCTTGAGCAAAACCATCTGTTCTCGACAAGATTCTTAGTTGTCTTGCTCTTGTCTCTCACAAACCAGATTCCTTTTTGTTGTAATTTTTTTCTTCTCATTATTTGTTCGTCGATTGATCTTTGTGTCACGAGAGAGTTTTTGTTCAAGTTCTTCAACTCATGCATTGCATTTATTCAACTTATGTAATGTTTTTAAAATATCGAATATTAAAGGGTATAGCAGTGTTTATATAATAATTTTCTAATGTGCAATTGTGTATGTGCCTTTTCAGACCCTTCAGAAGCCCCCTCCCCACCCCGGTGGCCTAGAAGGCTTAATCTTTGCACATAGTATCGACCACGGGCACGGTAGTCCAGTGGTTAGCACGCGAGAATTACACTCGGTAGGCCTGGATTCGATTCCCTCCGCTGCCAAAACTGCCGTCGTGTTCACGCGAAAAACCGATTACATTAAACATGTGGGTCCGTAAGTCCTTCCGAGAGGTTAGTGGTAGTGGAAGGAGGGTCCGGTCCCTGTGGATACCTCTCCCACTGGGTTCCAGTCTAAATTGGGTGGCTCTTCACGGCCGTCCAAACTGTTACCTTACACCTTTCTGGTACTGTTACCTTACTGTTCCCTTACACCTTTCTGGTATCTGGACGAGTCGGACGGCCTGGGGCTTTCACACCTTTCTGGTAGGTCGAACGGTCTGGGTCTCAACAACAACACTCTAGCAACCAGTGGCGGTTACGGGTCCATACTGCTGTCTCTCAGTGGCGTAGCACCCATTGAGGATCAGAAGCTGAGCCTCCAGTGCTTAAAATCTAATTTAAAGATACTTTTATTTATTATATTTTTTAATATCCTAACTTTGTGAATATATATGTTTTTTTTTAAAAAACTGTTACACTTTACTTACTTACTTTCCGGCCACACAAGCAGCTACCATAAGCCTTCGGGTTGGTCGTGTGGTCTGGGCTTTCTACTTTACTTACTTAAAATTAGACGTTTCAAAGTATTTTTCCCATTAAAACACATATCTAGAAACTGAAATCATCTAGCTTTTATGGTTCATTGAAAGAAGCATGGTATTAGCCCCACCCACCTGTTAAACTCCATCCTGGCTGATAAGCTAGAATTATAAGCTAGCTTCCTGGAAAGCATGGCTAGTTCTTCCCCTATTTTCAACCTTTTATAAACAACGTAATGACAGACAATGATTGGATATGGGATGCAACATTTCATGAATGACAATTTTTTGGGCAAAGTGAATGGATCTGCAATTTTAGGTCAAACATGGTTCTATTAATTAATCTTTACAGAAAAAGTCATAAATAATACTAAAAAATATAAATAATTTTCCATGAATAAAATGACATTCGCCTAAATTTAAACAATATCAAGACAAAGAAATACACTAATAATGACTACCATTAAACTTAAGTTCTTAAGTTTGTGAAGCAGACTTGGTCACAGCAACAATATGGCGAAGCATCTGTTTGCGTATTTGCGAGTTTTAGAAGGAATAAATCTGACTTCCCTTCAAAAATCAAATTTGGAATTAAGATTGATTATCTTCTGTGCACTATTGCATCAACTAAATAAATATAATGCATCAGTGCTTTCCAATCACACCAACTGAAAGTTCAGCCAACAGTGTAGAGAAACAGCTAAAACTTTCATAAAATATACTGGGCTGAATGAAATTTGTTTATTATCAATAAAAAAACTGCACAAATATATGTTTTTAGGGTTTTAAGGAGGATGGCATTTTATGTGTTACAAACCTGGACTATCCGCTTAAAGCTGGACATATGGCAATGATACTACTAAGGATCAGATCTTAGCCTAATAAGGCATTGCTAAAATTAATGCCCTATAATATATCCTCTCTATCAGCACCAG
Source organism: Amaurobius ferox (assembly GCA_951213105.1). Classification (NCBI taxonomy): domain Eukaryota; kingdom Metazoa; phylum Arthropoda; class Arachnida; order Araneae; family Amaurobiidae; genus Amaurobius; species Amaurobius ferox. The sequence continues at coordinate 125,292,900 of OX578150.1, read as the reverse complement.
AGTAGATTGTTGCGACATACAAATATTATTGCAAAATGTTCACCTGAACATATATTCTGTTACAATTTATTTGCAGTCAAAGCATAATTGTTTGCATTAGTGGCTTTTTAAGTAGGTTTTACATCATGATTTCAGAGCAAAAACAATTTATTAGTGAAATTGCTGAGTTTTAAAAGCACTGATAAAAAATAGCCAAAGCTGGCAGTAACCCAATTAAAATGAGTATGAAAGAGCAAACAAAAGGTCAGCTTTAAAAATTTTGAAATGCATAAACTTGTTAAATAATTTTACTAGCACAGTTTTACGTTCCACTGCGCAGTAAATCACATTAATTTTTGACATATAAATCATTTTTCTCCATTATTGGAATAAATGGGCGTTTCATACTATTACACTTTTGTGCATATTGATTGGTACACAAAATATGTAAATATATAAATAAAATTTTAACAGCCACTTTAATGCAAGCTATAATTATGTAGAATACAAATCAGTGTAAAGATTTATGAGATTTAAATAATATATCAAACGTATCTCACAGACCAGCTATTTACAATTACGTATTTTACAAGGCCGGGTTTCGTAATGAAATAAAGTTGTCGGGTGGCCTGCGTCTTTCACACACAGTCATGAAAACAAATTGCTGCTCTAAGTTCTAAGAATGAGTCGGACGGTCTGGGTCTTCAACACAGTCATAAAAAAGAAAACAAATGAATGACTATTATACTATTATATTACAGATAAATAAATCTGGAAATGTAAAATTACTGGAATTTGCCGGGAACAATTAATTGACAAGTACCTCATCACCCCATTTTAAACAATCATTTTGCCGGTCTTTTAGACGATGATAGAGTTTTATGAATTGTACAATACCATGCTGTCGCACATGATTAGCGTATTTTTTTGTTTCTTCCCAAGATAAGGGAGAACCTTCGGATAATAGTCCCATTACATCCAATTAAATACCGTAACAAAAACAGACTGAGAAAGCTGAAAGCGCAAAACGAGTTTGGGGAAAGTAATCTATCCACAATGGAACTCTGACAGACTTTGGTGCTTTGGATAGAACCAAGGTTATTATATCTATAACAGACTTTGGAATTTTCACCTTTTCCTTTGAATCTCCAAACTAGAGTGCGCATGCGCGTGCATCAAATAGGGTTTATCAAAGCACTTTACACCCATCTAATCAATTTGTTTTTCTAAAATTAGCTAAAAGCTATAATAATCATTTTCTAGAGTACACATGGAACGGAAAGAAGATGCATAAGATGGAAACACTGCAAAGTAAAATAAAAGTATGTATTTATGTAAAATTACTTTACATAAAGAATCAATCTTGATGATTTTGGTGTCGCCATCTAGTTTTTTCTTTCAAACTTATATAAAAATCACTTGAATTCTTTATTTTTACATTTTCCAAAATTATATCGTAATTCCAATAGCATTATTTGTTTAGAAATATTGTAATAAATAAGATCTCCTAAAAGAAGATATTTGATTGTCAGTAATGGAGAAATTTTATAGAATGCAGGTATACTTGGGGGAAGAATGTAAATCTCGGGGCGGAAAATCTAAATCTCGTATTTCTTTTAAATTTATTTCATATATTTACTGGCTTAAAAAAATATCCTAATTGCATTATAAAATTCAGAAAAGCGAATTTTAGAAGCAAGCTGAATTTCAGACTTTTATAAGCAGTATTTTTTTATTAAAACGCATTTTTTTTAAATTGCATTGATGGTATTGGGAGTCCTTGACTGACACATTGATCGAATTCCAGAACTATGCATAGGAGTATCAAGATGGGGGGCTTCAGAAATGGATTAAAATTGAATAAAATCATTTTCTAAAAGAAAGGCAAGAAAATTTTAATAAGTTTGTTTTCTGTAAAACTGTTTAAAAAAATAAATCTTTGTTATAATCACGAAACAAACAATAAATGATGTCATCGATAGTTTTTAATACATGTTATTAACCCAGATTTTACTTTTTAGCTTTTTTCATACTTTTGCTTTGTTGTTGGATAATTGCACCTGCATGTCAAATGTGAATGCTGTCGGATGGGCGGTTTAAATTTAAAAAAGTTTGGATTACCAGCGCCGTGAACACAATTTTTAGTGAGCACACAGTGAACACAAATTTCTTGGGCAAGGCTAATGGATCTGTCATTTTGGATCAAACATGGTTCTATTAATAAATCTTCGCAGTAAAAAGTCATATATAATACTAAAAAATGTGAGGCATTTTCCACGAATAACATGACATTCACCTAAATTTAAACAATATCAAGGCGAAGAAACACACTAATAATGACTGCCATTAAACTTATGTAATTTGTGAAGTAGATTTATTCACAGCAACAATATGGCAAAGCAACTGTTTGCGTATTTGGGAGTTTTAGGAAAAATAAATCTGATTTCCTTTTAAAAATCACGTTACAAGAGAATCTCAGTTTAAAAAATGCCATTGATAATTCTCTAGCGGATTTTTAGCATATCGTAGTTGAGATATTTTTAAGTTTGCAAAGTATAGTATTTTTAAATAATTAATATACAAATTGGTTTAGGACATTATTGACTACAGTGATTTTCAACTAAGCTTACGTTGCAGATATATTTCTCACCCATTTTCAGTGCACTCCTTTGAATTCCTTTAATTCATTAGTTCCAGCTGTCTGTATTTACAAAACTGATATATTTTTCCTATCACTTACTAATAATATTCGAATATATCTCTACTTCATGCGTAAACTCAGCACATGATGTACAACATCGATTGGCTTGATGCTCGCTTTTGTTTTATTGAATATCCAAGTGGGAGTGTGACCTCCCCTATAGACGACCATGACTCCATATTTAATTAAATTATTGTAAAAGTTCATTTAATTTAGAAATAAGAAAACATTTGAAATGTAGGTAACATATTTTATAATATCGTGCATTTTATCCACTCATTACAGTTTTATGTAAAATCATTTTATTTTATTCACTAATAAATAAAACTTATGAAAATGCGAATTCCAATATAAATTTCACTTGCAATACCACATTTTTTGCCAATCACTCAGCCTCCCCAGTCAAAAATCTCCCGCTACGCTACTACGAGATACCATCCTTTTTCCACAAGCTCGTGTCCAAAGCTCGCTACCAAAGCCATGTTTTCACTACAGAATACTATATTAGTCTGTGGTTTTTACCACCAAGGCTGGTAATTGCAGCATATTTCCCCAGCATGGTATTTGCAGGGCCAAAATCTAATCAGTAGTAAGTACCAAAATCTAATCAGTACCAGAGTCACCCACAAGGGACTTATCTACCAAATTTTAAGAAATTCGGTTAATTAGTTTTTTTAGTTAGAGTGGATACAAAATCTACACACACATGCACACACACAGATGTCACGCTAAAAATAGTTTTCTCGTGTTCTAGAGGTCCCAAAACGGCCATTTCGTAAAAGAATCCAGTTATTTTTTTCAATCGTACCAAAATCTAATCAGCACCAGGGTAACCCATAAGTGACTTATCTACCAAATTTTGTAAAATTTGATTTATCAGTTTTTTAGTTAAAGTGGATACAAGCAATTTTTGCGGGCCATTTCGCAAAAAAAAAGCGGATTCTTTTATCGGGTCGTATCCGAAACTAATCAGCACCAGGGTCACACACAAGTGACTTACCTACTTAATATTATGAAATTCGGTCCAATTAGTTTTTTAGTTAGAGTGGATACAAAATCTGCACAGACAGACGTCACAGACTTCACTGATTAGTTTTGGGTACGATTCGGGATAAAAGAACCCGCCTTTTTTTGCGAAATGGCCCGCAAAAGCTTGTATCCATTCTAGTTGAAAAACTAATGAACCGAATTTCACAAAATTCGGTAGATAAGTCACTTGTGGGACACCCTGGTGTTGATTAGATTTTGGTACGATTGGGAAAAAAATAATTTGCTTTTTTTTGCAAAATGGCCCGCAAAAATCGCTAAAATAAAAAACTACGTTTGCTCAAATATATCCATTAAGGGGAAGTCTCACTCATTGACTCCCTATACCATCAATGCAATTTTATAAAAATGAGCAGTAATAAAAAAATACTGAATATGAAAGTCTGAAATTTACTTTGCTTGTAAAATACGCTTTTCTGAATCTTCTAATACAATTAGAACACTCTTTATAGTTAGTAAATATATTAAATTAATTTTCAAAAAAGGCATCTTTCCTAATTTGGGCTTATTGGATGGTGGTGCCATCTAGAAATAAAATCAGTAACTATGTTTTAAAAATCGCCAATTGTTTAACTAAGGTATAGCAACCCACTAGACCGCCAAAGCAGTAATACACCGGCGAGTTCCTTCCATCCTAAGGTAATGGGTATGGTAGGAAGCACAGAGGTGGAAGTTTGTCCTAGGAAGAGTCGATTTGTTCCATTTGTTCGCTTTGTCCCATTCCTCCCGCAAAACGGAGTTCTTCAGCTTCAGAGAACTTGTGTTTCTGCTTTCTGCTGTACCTGGAGGGGGCGGGGTAGGGGCTATATTCTTGCGCTAGCCTACGGTACTGGGAATTGGATCAACATATTCCTTTGGTATATTTTTAACGATAATAACATAATAGATTTCTTCCCATAGCAAACTTTCTATACATAAAAGAACATATTTTTACAGATTAAAAAAATGTTTCTGTAGTCTGAAATTAAAATTAATTCGTTAGTTACACCATAAATAGTTGATTAAATATATTCTATATATTCTTACGCTAGCCTACGTTACTGGGAATTGGATCAATATATTCCTTTGGTATATTTTTAACGATAATAGAATAATAGATTTCTTTCCATAACAAACTTTCTATACATAAAAGAACATATCTTTACCGATTAAAAAAATGTTTCTGTAGCCTGAAATTAAAATTAATTCGTTAGTTACAGCATAAATAGTTGATTAAATATATCAATCGTTTCAGAAGCAAAAAATATCCCTCTTCTTCAGGCAAGACGTTCTTTGCTGGTGTGGTTGCTCAGAAACTGATTAATATATTCAATCAAATGTTTATGCTATAATTAATAACGAAATATTTTTAATTTCAGATTATTTAAGACAGCAGGTTTACTGAATATACTTTATGTTGCTATACAGTGCTATTTCATCACTGTTAGCAGTCAATATAAATTTCAACAGTATCAAATAAAATAATATTCAGCATTAAATTTCTTTTGATCATGTAATAAGTCAAACTAAACAGTTAGTAAGTGAAATATTAAATAAAATTATAAAATATATTACTTTCCTTATATGCATAGTATAATGTATACTAAAAGTATTGTGACGGGGTCGAAAATTCGACTTCGAGTTTTCGATGGGAGCACGTTTCACGCATCCTTGAACACGAATCAAACATTTTTGAGGTGATGTCTCTGTGTGTGTATCAATGAGTCTGTGGAGACGATATCTGACGAACGAATGGAGCGATTCGAATGAAATTTAGTACAAAAATTTCAATCCGTGAATATTGGAAGCCTATTGTTTTTAAACACAGTCTAGTGTTCAGAACTCCCCTAAATTTTCGAGCGAAATTTTGAAAAAATCAAGACCTTTAATAAAGTGTTATGCAAATAGTTATTTCTTGTGTAGTTTTTATTAGAAAACAATTAACACAAGCTTTAGAACGCTTATTTTTCAAATAAATTTATCAAAAAATTATTAAATATTGTGAAATATTTATCACTTTTCATATATAATATCATGTGATAAATTGGGTGACATCATTTCTGTGGATCTAGCTCGTTCCATTCATGAGAAAAGATACTTTGGGTAATACTTTTTTATTTGAAAACCAATAGTCATTTATTTGCTATAAGAATAACTTATTTTTCATCCGTAATGCTTAGCGAGATTTTAGCAACGAAGTTAGCGGAATATTGCCAACTTGACGACTTTTCTATATATTAACAAGTTAACGAAAATGTTGCCAAATTGATTAAAATGGCACTTAATCAATGAAAATGACGACTTATTGACTAAAATTCAATATCTTGAAAAGAATATAAGAATCTACTATAAGAAAAACTTAATTTTCCGTCCGTAGCGTTTGGCAAAATTTTGGTGAAGTATTTGTCGAATATCTCCAACTTGCTGACTTTTTAAATGTTGCCAAATTGACGAAAATATCGTCAAAATTACAAAAATGACGCTAAATTAAGGGAAATGACTTCTAATTGATGCATTAATTAATAAAATATTTTAATATATGGGCTCGATCGCTTATGGAGGATGCTATCAATATTGATAATTGTTTATATAGAGTTGCGTGAAATATAAGTTTATTGGGTACTTTGAAATAGTCTTGCATGTTGTCCTTTCGTAAAATCGCCAAATGTACAATTCAAAGTTAAAAACACAGTACCGTGGAACTTATTGTTTTTTTACTGTCAAAAGAGTAAATTCATTGCATTGTATAAGGAAAGCCATGTATGTACTGCTTACATCAGAATTTTTTTTTACTTTAATTTTGCACGAAGATATCTGATTTGAATTAAAACTAATTTTAATTGTATACTATATGATATCGGCAATTTTTTCAAAAATTATCTACTACTTTTTTGGTGGATTTATTACATTGATGACATCGCTCACTACAACGCTTTTGATATAATTTCAGAACTAAGAAAAAATCATTTCATAAATTATACTCTAGATTGTGGGATAAACATTCCTAGCTGGCAACATATAAATAGAATCATTCTATTTTGAATAACATATTATATACAAATAGATGTTCCTTTCATATATTTTCCATGCAACACATGATATATGTAAAGGGAATAATAAAAAAAAAAAGACCATTCAATACTGATGGATCTGTGCGTTTTGTGCATCCAGAAATCATACACTTTTTCAATGATGTCCGTGTATATTGTCTGTACGTCCGTCTGTAGACATGATATCTCTCGAACAAATTGAAAGAAACTTGATACGGTTATTTCCACTGAAAGTCATCAGAGGCTTTTTTATTTTCAGATTGATCAAGTCATCAATTTGACGTCATTACTATATCACCTAAACGTTTTACTCAGTGGTGAATTTACTGTGGAAGTATCAAGTTTCTGACCCCGGTTAAATAGATCCCCTCTCCTTCACCCCTAATAGTTCGTTTTCAAATTTTTATGCAAATTACTTTTATATAAAATTTTAAGAAGTTAAAAAAGACGTTTGAAAAAATGTAATACATAAGATTTGGCAAACGCCTACCCCCCCCCCCCCCCCCCATTTTTTTCCTGTCTACACTACTGAACAATTGCTACACTCAACATGTTCAATAGTTTTTGTGCTATGCTACACATCGTGTACACAGCTTTTTGTACTCTGTTACTTATCCGTCAATCAAAATTTGGGTATAAGGTATGGTTTTTCATAGAAATTTCGTATTCGAAATTTTGATAATAAAACACGTTATAGCAACTCTTGAACATACAACACAGATGGGCTGGCTCTAAATGTCTTCAAAATGTGCTCAGGAGTTATAGAAATATACGTATCAGTCTGTCAAGATCTAAGATATAGTTTCGAAATATTTCGTATTTGAGATGTTATTAAAAAAAACACGTTATACGAACTCCTGAACACATTTCAGCTGCAGTCCTATGAAAAGTGATTGCGGGCCCTAAAACTATTGCTCCTCTCCCTAATCAGACCGGACTTCAGCCTCTTCTCATCTGTCCTGTTTGTCTGACCTCGTAAGAGACCATTGTTTGTAGATAAATAGACATCTGTTTTAAAGTGTGCCTTCGTCATGTGTATGTCTGATTAGTGAAAATTAAAAAAAAAAAAAAATCTAACTGGCAAGGATTGAAAAGTTATGTTTTTGTGGCCCTCCATCCGAAAGATTAGTTAGAGAAAAAATAGTTCAGTCATATTTGAGGTTGCTGATCAGCGGAATTTGTCGATAGATTTTATTTTCAGCTATGCAAAAATATTTCGTCAAGACAGCCATACAATTCGAATTAAAACCGATAGAATAGCCAGTTTCTGACAATGGCGATAGTATTTACTAATAAACTTAACTAATAAATAATTTACTTATAAATCTAAACTTAAGAACTACGTATGCTCAAATATAGCCATTAAATGCTTGTTTAATACGTAATTTTTAACGAAGAAAAGAATAACACCAACCCCCATTACACTAGGACTAGCCGTTCTTGAGATATTTTAGTTTTTCCATATTTTCGCTACGCCACCTTTGAAAATAAGTTCAGTTATCAAATGAGAACGAAAAGTGAATTAAATTTAATTAAAATAAAGAGAACGTGAATATAAGTCTGCAGGGAAAGTCATGTGTTCAGATTTTTTACTTTCCCTGCAATGCATGGTAATGTATAGGGAAAATATTGGAATCATACTGAAAATCAGAACTCTGAGTTTTCGACGGATCTACACATTTCGAAACCTCTAGAATTCGAAAAAACTATTTTTAGAGTGACGTCTGTGTGTCTGTCTGTGCAATGTATGTATTCACTCTAACTAAAAAACTAATGGACCGAATTTTATAAAATTTGGTATGTAAGTCACTTGGGTGAGACGCTCGTGCTGATTAGTTTTGGGTAGGATTCGTAGAGACAGAACCCGCCTTTTTTTGCGAAAGGGCTAGCAAAAATTGCCTCTATCCACTCTAGCTGAAAAACTAATGGACCGAACTTCACAAAATTCGGTAGGTACGTCGCTTGTGGGTCATCCTGGTGCTGATTAGATTTTGGTACGATTCGGAAAAACATAATCTGCCTTTTTTTGCAAAATGGACCGCAAAAATCGTCAAAATCTAAAATAAAAAACTACGCATGCTCAAATATATCCATTAAATACTTGTTTTGCACGTAATGTTTAATGAAGAAAAGAATAAGACCAATCCCATTACACTAGGACTAGCCGTTCTCGAGATATTTTCGTTTTTCCATATTTTCGCTACGCCACCTTTGAAAATAAGTCCAGTTATCAAATGAGAATGAAAAGTGAATTAAATTTAATTAAAATAAAGAGAACGTAGATAACTTATCTTTTACTCTGACTTGAAAGGGTCTGTTATTTTTTAAGTATGCCATTAAAAGTTTGACTAGCGCGTCAGGGACTTTTAGGGTTGTTGTTGTTGAAACCCAGACCGTCCGACCTACCAGAAAGGTGTAAGGTAACTGTTTGGACGGTCGGGAAGTGCCACCCAATTTAGACCGGAACCCAGTGGGGGAAGCATCCACAGGGACCGTACCCTCCTTCCCCTACCACCAACCTCTCGGAAGGACTTTCGGACCCACATGTTTAACGTGATCGTACTCCGCATGAACACGGCGGCAGTTTTGGCAGTGGCTGGAATCGAACCCGGGTCTACCGAGTGCAACTCCAGCGCGCTAACCAATGGGCTACCGCGCCCCAAGGGACTTTTAGGGTGATCCATCTGTACGCTAAACGAAAGTGTCACACTTCATCAAAGGCCTTTTGTATGTCTAGGAGAATGGCATTTGTGGGTGTCTTGTTACTAAGTCCAGAAGATATGTACTCGACCACTCTCAGCAACTGCTGGGTGGTGGAGTGTTTTTGGCCGAAATCCGAACTGCTCCGGAATGATAATGTCATTCTCACTAAGGTGCGTGTTTAGTCTCTTAGGTTTTATTTTCTGAGTAATTTTACTAAGTGCCGGTAGTAGGCTAATTGGTCTGTAGTTGGCTGGAATAATGTCATCCTCTCCTGCCTTACGGATCGGTATAATTATAGCGTCCTTCCATTCTTTGGGGAAATAGTTAATTTAAGTATTTGGTTTATTAATTGGGTAATAAAAATATTATGTTTAGGGGTATGTGTTTAGCTGCGACATTTCTGATATTATCGTGTCCTGGGCTCTTATGATTTTTGAGGTTTTTAATGATTTCTATTATTTCCTGCGGGGTTGTTGGGGTTAACTCTTCAGTGATCGGAGAGTTTCTGAAGTTGTTTAGAGTTTGACTAACCAAGTTTAGGGTGTCCTGGCACATTAGATCGTGGTTTGGCTCGAACTGGGTTTCATAAAGGTTTGCAAGCGCCTCGGCTTTTGTCCTCGTCAGAGTACGTGATTTTGTTGCTGTCTTTCAGTGGCGGGAGTTTTAGGGGAAGGAGGGTACGGTTGCCGTAGATGTCGCCGACGCTGGGTCCCGGCCGTCTAAGCATATACCTTGCACCTTCTGGTAGGTCGGACAGTTTGGGTCTAAGAAGAAAAATCGAGCTCCGATTCCCATTCACATCGCTCAATTTCCTAAACTATCGTTAATTTAGTCCAATAGTGTTTAAAATTATCTCGTTTTAAGACCCCATTATTAAAACTTAGCTAAATTGATGATTCACTGTGAAGTGTAACTAACATAGACCATCTTATAATCCAATAGACTCACTATGTCATCTATGTCTTAATAAAAAATTCCATCGCGAGTTATCACTGACACGAAATTCGAAGAAAACCAAAACAAATCCTTGTGTTTGCATGAGATCGCATGATTAGATAGGATTGCAAGGCAAGGTCATCCATCGGCTGAGCACCCGTCGATAGATTATTTTCGGTGAGGCACATCGATAAGTTTTTTAACTGGAAATTATATTTCTGGCCATCCTGAATCAGAGTTGTTAATCATCACAGATATCTGTAAACTTATTGTACAGGGGAAGTTTTATTGCTTTTAGTGTAGCCATAGGAGATCTAGGAAGATAAAATACGGTTTTGAAATGCAGTTTGCCGCATGCATACATTACATACTGTTTCTCAAATAATAAAATAAGGAATTATTAGTATCAAGAGCTCAACCGATAAAATTAATAAGACTCATTTCAAGCTTGGATGATTAGAACACTGATTTGAGAATTTTAGAATATATAACAATAAACTGGCCGAAATATTTTTATCAAGGTAATCTAAGGATATAGGGCAATTCTACAGTTATGTGCGTGACATTTTAATACAAAATTTTTCTATTTGTATTAAAATTGCATGTTTGCATTGATTAAGAAAAAATGTTTACACTTTTTCTCTTATATTAATTGTTATTGTGTTTTCTCACTTTAAAAAAAAAAATCACTCATTATAAATTAATTAATTAATTGCAAAAGTAACAAAATATATAATGTGCGTGACATTGCATCTTTAAAAATAGTTACAAGTTTTGTTAATTTTATAATCGAGAGAGGTGTTTAACTGCAAAACTCAATCTCTAATGCATTAAATGAAAGACAACAAATTGTAGATTAAAAGGTCATTTAATAACAAGAAAGATCAATCATGTATAAAGCATTGATTATGAAACGCTTTCCAACTTCAATACAATTTTATTTAAACATCTCTAAAATGCGATACATTCCTCGGTAATATTTTTAAAATTATCAGAATACTACATTAATTTATTATATTTGAAAACTTAAAACTTCATCGAAAAAAATGAACTTCATTCAAATGACGGCATTGAAATATAAATTGCCTGGTTTAAACATCACTAAAATGCGATACATTCCTCGATAATATTTTTAAACTTATAATATTACAATGATTTATTATATTTGAAAACTTCTACGAAAACAAATGCAATTTATTCAAATGACGCCATCGAAATATAACTCGCCTGCCTCTCTATAAAAGCAGCATTTCATTCATCACAATACTATAATTTATTTTATTTAAAAACTTAAGACCATGGAGGAACAAGTAATTAAACTCTATGCTTAAAACTTCATCGAAAAAAATCGTTCTTTTTTCTGTAAAATCAATGACTATTTCCTTCATATCAGCTATGCAGACTCCACGAGCTAAATAATTTTGTGTTAAAGAAATACAGCAATTCTTAAACAACTCATTCTACATATTTTACCGTTAACATTTTATATAAGTGAAAAATAGGCTTCGTTGTAGAAATAATCAAATTTGGATGATCATTTAAACTCAAATATATTGTAATTGCGTTGTTTCAGTATGTAGATGCACAGAATTTAAGCAAAAATAAAGCGGTTTTAGGACGGATACAACACTCAATATGAATTAAAAAGAACTTTAAAAATCACGATTTTGAGACAACATGGGTGCCATATTTCATTTTAAAGTGGGTCACGTGATCTCTTCATATAAGAGGTTTAATCATTATTTTAATTTTTTATTTAAAAAATTACTGAATATATTTTGCTGAAATTTTTTTTTATATATTTTATGGGATAATTTGAATATTACCTAAAAATTTCGAAGCAATTTGAAAATTTTAAATCCGCTTAAAAAATGCTTGAAAAATTAGGTCCCATAGGGTTCAATGTATTTCATTTTTTCAACCCGGATTCAATCCAAAACTAATTGGGTGATATTATTCATTTATATTCCCATAGGTCCTACAGACAGTCTGAACAACATACTAAAATTTCATTTTGATTAAGTCATTTTTACGGCAGTTATCGTGCTAACGGACAGACAGAATGAACAACGTCATAAACACTTTCAACTTTGTTGTAAAGTGTTAATAATAAACAGGGATTCATAAAGTAGAATATTACGAGGGTCGAGGGTTATTGCAACTAATTAAAAGGAAAGTTTTTTTCATAAAAGGGTTGAAAGTTATCATTAACAACACATTGGACGAGAGCCATAGAAAGTTTACAATTCTTGACGTCAGGAGCATGTTCAGCTAAACGGATACCGACCATACGTTAATTTTATCAATTTAATTCGCCCTGTGGAGGATGCTCTGCTTCATGTGGCTCAAGGCCATAAGGATAGATGCGGTTTCATTATGTATCGGTATATTAATAATTTTCAAAATGAGAAGAAAGTAAAAATAACAAGAAAGATCAATCATGCATAAGCATTGATTATGAAACACTTTCCAACTGAAATGTAATTTCATTTAAAAATTTCTAAAATGTGATTCATTCAGTGGTAATATATTTTACATTATCACAGTACTACAGTAATTTATTATACTTAAATATTTAAAACTGTATCGAAATATAAATCATCTGATTCTTTATGCAAAATCAATGAATATTTCATTCATATAACTTGTATTCCAGACTCTAGAGCTAAATAATTTTGTGTGAAAAAAATTCAGCAATTCTTATGTAATTCATCTTACAATCGCTTGAGATATTTGCATTCTGCATATGTTAAAATTAGGCTTCCTTGAAGAAATAATAAAAGTTTAGGGATCATTTAAAATCACAACTATTGTAATTGCATAGGCACGGAATTTAGATACACAGATAATACACAGATAATATATATGTGTATGTGTATGTACTCAAAGTATTGGAATCGTGCCGAAGATCGGAACTCGAATTTTCAAAGTATCTACACGTTTTGGGACTTCTAGAACACGAAAAAACTACTTTTAGGAAGACGTCTGTGTGTGTAAGGGTGTATCTGTGTATGTTTCTGTGTGTCTGTGTGGATATTACATCCACTCTAATTGAAAAACTAATGGACCGAATTTCATACAATTTGGTAGGTATGTTTTTTGTGGGAAATCCTGATGTTCATTAGATTATAGTACGATTCGTAATAAAAGAATCTGCCTTCTTTGCGAAATGGCCGCAGAAATTGCCTTTATCCACTCTAGCTAAAAACTAATGAACCAAATTTAACAAAATTTGGAGTATAATATTTCAATAACCTACAAGTGATTTATATACCAAATTTAACAAAATTTTGTATATAAATCATTTGTAGGTTATTCTACTACGATTCGGGAAAAAGGAACGGGCTATTTTTGCGAAATGGCCAGCAAAAATCGTTATATATAAAAATAAAAGACTACGTGTGCTCAATTATATCAATTAAATTCCTATTTTATATGTGATTTTTGACAACAAAAAGAATAAGACTAACCCCATTACTCTAGGACTAGCCGTTCTTGAGATATTCTAGTTTTTTCGCGTTTTCGCTACGCCACCTTTGACAATAAGTCTAGCTATCAAATGAGAACCAAATTTAAGTTTAACGTGTAAATTCAATGTCATTTAAAATACTTATGTTGTGCAGATAAACTCAAATTATCATTGAATAAATAAAGAGAACGAATATGAGTCTGCAGAGAAAGACATGTGCTGTCCACATCAGAATTTTTAACAATATTACACCAATGATTTATAGAAGTGAACGGGGATTATTTTCAGGCCATTTCGAAAAAAATGTATGATCTATATTTAAAGATCCACCAAATTGTTGTAGAATAAAATGTTCTACAAATTTAAGCTGTGTACCAAATTTTAATTCTCTAGGACGTAGGAAAGTGCATTAAAAAACGCCATCAAATAAGTATATCATGAAAAGTTATATAAATTAAAAAAAAAATTGAAAAATTATTATCTACCAAATTTATTTTAAAATGTGAAGCGTCTCTCATATGCAAAATAATTAAACTCTTGGAAAGATATTTATTATATAATATATCTATTTTTTCTTTCTGGAGGATATCGCAAAAGTCAGAATTTAATTGAATTCGTATTTCTCCCTATATTAAATAATTTTTAATAAAAAAACTACCTAACATATTTTACTAAAATTTTTTTTATATATTTTATGAGATAATGTGAATATTTTCTTATAATTTCGAAGCAATTTGTGAATTTTAAATGTGCGTAAAAAATGTTTGAAGAATTAGGTCCCATAGGGTTCAATGTATTTCATTTTTTCAACCCGGGTTCAATAAAAAACTGATAACAAATTTAAGCTGTGTACCAAATTTTAACTCTCTAGGACGTAGGAAAGTGCATTTAAAATGCCATCAATTAAATTTATCATGAAGAGTTATATAAAATTTAAAAAAAATGAAAAATTGTTATCTACCAAATTTATTTTAAAATATGAAGCCACTCCCATATGCAAAACGTTTAAACAAATGGAGAGATATTTATTATATAATATCTCTCTCTTTTCTTTCTGGAAGATATCCCAAAGTCAGAATTTAATTGAATTTGTTTTTTTCCCTATATTAAATAATTTTTTTAATTAAAAAACTACTTAATATATTTTACTGAATTTTTTTTTATATATTCTATGGGATAATGTGAATATTTCCTAAAAATTTCGAAGCAATTCGTGAATTTTAAATTTACTTAAAAAATGTTTGAAAAGTTAGGTCCCATAGGGTTCAATGTATTTCATTTTTTCAACCCGGGTTCAATAAAAAACTAATTGGGTGATATTATTTATTTATATTCCCATAGGTCCTACAGACCGTCTGAACAACATACTAAAATTTCATTTTGATAAACTCATTTTTACGGCAGTTATCGTGCTAACGGACAGACAGACAGACAGACAGACAGAATGAATGAACAAAGTCATAAACACTTTTCAACTTTGTTGTAAAGTGTTAAAAATAATACTGATTTAGATGTTTCTTTGCATATTGAAATCGCGGAACTTAATAAACTTAAATCTAATTCCGACAAAGTTATACTATCAGCCGATAAGACTAAACAACTTGTTCTTGCCAATCAAGTCGATTGTGTTAATTCCATGCAGAAGTGTATTGCCGAGATGGATTGCAATCGGTTAAAAAAATCCCGATCGTGGTTATTAACCCCGATTGCGGTTATCGCTAAACTTAAAAAATCCGTCGCTCTTCCTTCTATCAGTAAATCTGATGTTTCTGAACTTCGCATCAATTTCCACAAATTTTTGGACAAATTAAATTACATAAAGTTAATCATCCCACGCGTCCCATTGTTTCGAAATGTAACGGTTCTGCTTCTTTTTTAGAGAAAGCTCTTGCTTATTTTCTTAAACCGTTTTTCAATAATCATAATTATTCTATTAGCTCTACTGAAAATTTCATTAAAATTCTGTTTAATACTAATTTTGTTCCAAATAGCACTTTCCACAGTTTTGACGTTGCTTCTTTATTTCCTAGTGTTTCTGTAGCATGATATTATAGCCAAAAAACTTCGAAGTCAAAATTATCTCTATCGACACAATAATTTCGACTGCATTGAACATTGTTGCGGAGACTAATTACTTTGGTTTCCACAAAGCTTTGGTGTCCCTATGGGTAGCCCCTTATCTGGCATTTTAGCTGAAGCTGTTTTGCAGGAGCTCGAGAATTTGCCTTATTCTTTGGTGCCGCTATGTTGATGATGTTTTATAATTTGGGATCATGATTTAAATGATCTCCTTAAGCTTTTGGATAAAGTTAATGATTTTTACCCCTCTATCAATTTTACCATTGAGCTTGAGTCTAATTTTTCTTTACCGTTTTGAGATGCTCTTGTTTCCCGTAACTCTAAAGGGTGATATCCGAAAACGCTTTGGCCTTTTTTAATATTTGTACGTCATAAAGGATGGTTTTTATTAAATGACCTTTTAATCTACGATTTGTTATCTTTGATTTAATGCATTATTGTAGTTGATGTGTAACCACTTTAATTATCACAATCTCTATTTTTATCATTTTACACAATCTGCTTAAAACTCATGAAATCTAAGAAACTTATTTTATTGTAATTGCCTCTATACTATAAGTTAAAATGATTAATAAATCGAACAATTAATCACTATAAAAATATTTTTAACATATGACATTTTAATCTACGATTTATTGTCTTTGATTTGATGCATTATTGAAGTTGACGTGTAACCACTTTAATTATTTATCACAATCTATTTTTGTCATTTTACACAATCTGCTTAAAACTCATGAAAACTAAGAAACTTATTTTATTGCAATTGCCTCTATAAATTAAAATGATTAATAAATCGAACAATTAATCACAGTAAAAATATGATTCATGATAAAATGGCAATATTTAGTTTTAAACCAATATTTAGCTTGTCACCCCAAATCGAGATTTTGGCTCGAGTAGAAATGTTTTATCATTTTGAAAAGTGAGTTTGAGTGTTTTTATTATCGCCTTGCAAAGTCACCCTTAATTCAAATTTTATATTTTGCCCTTAATTTCGAAGCTGAGATGAATCGAATGACACAAAAACTAAGATTCTAGCTATAATGGAAGTGCTCGATAATTTTTATATCAATTAGTCAGTCAGTATTATATAGATTTAGACCGTATTATATAGATTTCTTAAATTTGTTGTAAACTGCGAAAAATCGGAAACATTTGCATTGGTGAGCAGGAGGGCGAAATCCTTTACTATAGACAAATGGGTGTAATTATCAGTATTCTTTTCAACTCATTTCTTAATTGATTTTATTTTTGATTTCTCATTTTTCAGCTAAATCTATGCAAGACAGCATCAAACTTCCAAAGAGAAATAGTTACAGAAATCCCGCCGGCAAATATTTCGTTTGCTTTGGAGTCTGTTTCAAGAAGTTGGATGCACAGAAGCACGGGGGCATTAAGGATAGCATAACTGTGGAAATGCAAGCGATGGATCAAATGGGGGATTCACGAAACATATGGAATAGGTCAAGCCTCAGCGAGAGTCATTTAAATTATTGAAAATGCCGTATAGGTTCAAAGAATTAAGAAAAAACCCTTTCCCGCCTCTTCCTTTTGGATTTATGTGTACTGTGTAGTAATAAATACGTATATGTTAACAAGTTGAAAATTCTTTGTTTCATTGTTTGATGTCTTACCACCTAGCTCTCTTTAATAAAATATCTATAAGAGAAAACACTCTTAACCCAAACACATGCTTGTTTCAGATTTACAATAGTAAGTTACTATAAATGCCAAAGCACGGACTGCAAGCATTGAAAGAGGAAAAATTGAAAAATCAAGTATTACTATGATCCATGAGGCAGGAACCCAGCGTACAAGTGTATTGAAAGCGAGTAGTTGTAACTGAATAAAATTATTTATTTATAATATATACACTCTAAGTCAAAAAACTGATGCACCCCGCCAAATAATCCGATAGTAATGAAACTTTACATGCAAACGCCTTTTGACCGAATATGCAAATGATCGAAAATTCGCAGCCAATGAATGAATAGTCGGAACATCAGAGCATTAAAAATGATCACCATGGTAGTGTATATATAAGGAGCGAACCTCGATTTCAGGAACAAAACGTGCAGTATATTTCGATTGCGTACCTTGATTGGAACAATACCTCGGTGGTGAATTCGCGGCCACTATGAGCATATGAAGGAGTTTGAAAAAGGGTGGGTAATCGGACTGCATGAGGCTGGATGGGCGCACCGTAGAATCGCTCGGCATTTGGGTAGGAGCGATGTAGCAATTAGATGTTGGCAGGAATGGGTCCGGAATGACAGATTTCAGAGGCAAGCGGGCAGTGGACGGCCTAGAGCGACGACAGAACGGGAAGATAGAGCGATTGTCAGAGCGGCAGTGGTAGCACGAGATTCGTCGTTATCAACCATCTGTGCCGAATTAAATTAATTCAGCAAATGAAGCTGTAATTAAATCTCCCCCCCCCCGAATTGGAATTGGGGCTTAGAATTCCAGACCGGGCACACCTGTGACCCTTTGAATGTTAAAGACACCAGAGGTCACCAGAACAATGGACGTCGCGAATCCCGCGCCACCATGTCTGGAAAATTGACAGTTAAAAAGAAAGGCTAAGCTGGCATGAACCGCCTTGAGTGATCGCGTGGACGTTAGCTCCAGACGTGAGGGGAGTGTCCCCTAGACTTACTGGCACGAGGCTCCGGACAAATGAGACTCAAGAAAAATGACATCACGGATATTAAGATCCAATAAAAAAATAGAGAGTAAATTGTCCCCTGGTGGCTCTTTTTCTGAGGGCGACCGGAGCAGTTTTGAGAGACCAGTTAAGATCTGATCTTCGACAAGAGAGCTCGTCTTTTTGGAAAGAGAGTGCTTCTCGGGCATAGGCCCTGTATTAATGGTTTTTGAGCAGAAGTCTTCTGCGATAGTTCCTGACCTAAGGACGGAACGGAAGAGAAATCGAGGGCCCAGTAGGACTCGATCCAGATAGACTACCGCTAGTCTAAAATTCAGACCACCCGGGTCTAGCATATTGTCGTGACAGGACGTCACCGCATCGTGGACTTACGTCAGTTTCATCTTGAAACCTAGTTAGAGAATTGCCTCTCATAGACTTTCCACTGGAAATTGATGCGGACATTTTCTTGAACACGTCAGAGTGACCTCAGCGGACTATTCGCCTCACATCAGATTTGGATACATTTGTAACCTAAATTGTATATTACCTAATTGCTGTAAATAAATAAAGAATTGAAGTCACTCGAGAGTTATTTGGCTGTGACTATAAAACCACGCTACCACTACGCCACAGCCATTTTGGTGGCAGCTGAGTTGGATAAATCGATCGTCAAATTAAAGACGACAGGCCCACACTTCATCAAGAAGTTGAAGCAAGTAAACAGACCGGACCACTGCGGACTGGAGCTGTAGGACATCCCGTCCAAGAGATTAAGAGGACATCCCGTCCAAGAGTTAAGAGGACATCCCGTCCAAGAGTTTAAGAGGACATCCCATCCAAGACTTTAAGAGGACATCCCGTCCAGGAGCGAGTGCCACATCCCTTCTGAAACCGTTGCGAGTCATCCTGTGGTGAAAGGTTACGTCAGAGGAGACTGCATCATCATTGAGCTGAGTGACATCGACGCAGAGCGAGGGTCTTCAGACAAGGTAAGCCTGACTCATTTTTTGGAGGCAAACAAAATTTTGGTAGAATTAGATTAATTTGTAATTTGTGAAAATTAGCTAAATTAATTAAGAACCAGATTAAATTGTTGTATGTGCGTAACTGTCAAACGGTATGCAAGTCTGTGTTCTAGGAAATTTTTAAAATATTCCAGTTTAGTAAACTATTTTTTTTGGCAAAATGTTATTATATATGTCTTACATTAATTTAAATTAATGCCATACAATCATATTGTATAGTGTTGGAAGTTGCATTTAAACTTAACTAATTGGGGCATAAGTATCCGAATAATTATAATTGAATGACCAAGATAAAATCTTGTAAAGTGTTATTGCAACTAATTGTTTTATTTAATGTAAATTGTATAACCATTGCTAGTCAGGAGATAGATGTGTTATTGTGTGTTATAATCCTTAGAGGCTTAGAGCTGTGGGGATAGTTAAGCCGTGCTAGACACGCCCCAGGCAGTTTCAATTGAAAGGAATTCTCCCCTTCTTCAGATGAGAGTCTTATTGTTAAGCTGGGAAGTAGGGAAGAGGGACTAGTGTATTGTGGGATAAATTATAGGTACTGTGTGTATTGACCTTTGGAAAGGGACGTTTTAAAAATTGGATTATTGTTATAATTAAAGCATTGTGTAGTGATTCCCCGTGAATTCACGAATTATTTGAAATGGCGTTTTTAAAAAGACATAAAAAAACTGACCTTCAAAGCCTCGTTGTAGAATTAGGTCTAGAGTTGGGAGAAGATGAAAAAATAATCGACCTTGTTAAAAAAATTCAAGAGAGTCCAGATTTTGACGAACCAAGTGTTAAGGCCATGTTAGAGACGATTATAGAGGAACGACATGAATCCTCGGAATCAGAAAAATTAAGAGAGGAACGGGCATACGAACTTGAAAAGTTGCGTTTGGCTCAAAGTGGGGAAACAATTAGCTTGGCCTCGTCGAGTCATGAGTGCGCGAGACCCCCTAGAAATCTAAAATTTGTAATGCAGAAATATGAACCCGAAAAATCGGATATGGCTCTATTTCTGACGTTATTTGAGCGTCAAGCTCGTAAGAATGGGATCGATAAGGAGGAATGGGTAACTCAATTACTTAGTTTGATACCGATTGAGATCGCCGAAATTATAATTAGGGAGCCCGAAGATAAAGTCGATGACTATGAACATATTAAGTCGGTACTGATGGAAAGATTTAAACTTAACTCAGAGACCCTTAGGACCAAATTCCAAACACATAAAAAACGAGAAGGAGAGCTCTGGAAAGACCTCGTTTTTGAGTTACGGGCATATCTCGAAGGATGGCTAAGAGAAATAGAGGTTCAGGATTTTGAATCTTTAAAAGAATTGATGGTGGCGGACCAAATAAAAAGATGCGTGTCGGCTGAAGTGAAAGAACACTTCATCGATAATTGGGGAAAGGTTAACAGACCAAGCGAACTAGCAAAGAAATTAGATGATTATGAGGCATCTAGACGTTTTATAAAGAAACCCCAAATTTTTAAACCTCCCGAAAGGAAATTTGTAGACCGCCCAAAAACAACCGAACAAACCCAAGCTGGGAAAAGGGTGGATGTAAATAGGAACGTGCCTAAAAATGGGTCGAGTGCTAATCAAACAAATAACGATTGGAGAACGAGGGAATTCGAGCGGAAGAAAAGTGTGACGTGCTATCTCTGCCGGAAAATCGGACACATCAGTACGAACTGTACCGAATCAAAAAGGGGCGCGGAGATTGTAAATAATCTAGAGACGACCGACCATTTCAATGCTTCATTTAAACCCTATTTAAGCCGGGCGAAAGTGAATTCCATAGATACGCTTATACTTCGTGACAGCGGAAGTAGCATAGATCTTGCGTCCATCAATGTAGTAAAACCTGAAGACTTTACAGGGGAGACCGTGTGGGTAAAGCAACCCTTAGGAAATGATTTTATGTGTTTACCGCTAGCTCGTGTAATTTTGGAAAGCACTGAATTCGGAACCATTCGAACCAAAGCAGCCATCGGGGGCAAATCAGTGGAAATGAATCACTATCTGTTGGGGAACTCAAGTCAGGAATTAATCGACTTAAATAAGGATAACCCCCAAAGAATTAATGCTATGATTACGAGGAGTCAAAGCAAATCTAAAAAAGCGACCGAAGAACCAAAAGGGAGCGCGGAAAGGGGAGATAAAGGAAATTTCGATGAAAAATTAAAATTGATTGAGTCAGAACCCGCAAATGTGGCGGAAAGTGAAGAATTAATTGAGGGGCTAGAAGAACCGATTGATTTACCTCCGGTTGTACCATGCCCTACGCAAGAATTGATAAACGTAGACGCTACTGAATTCTTAGAGGAACAGAAAAAATGCCCAAATTTAAAGTCTCTCTGGGAAAAGGTAGAGCAAAATAAAACGTCGGAATTTGTAATTGAACGCGAATTACTGTTCAGAAAATCAACAGATCACCGAGGGTTAGTTAGGAAACAGCTGTTGATTCCCACTAAGTATAGATCAAAAATATTAAGTCTTTGTCATGAAGGTTTTGGTTCACACATGGGAACTACTAAGACCAAGGATAAGCTTTTGAGACACTATTTTTGGCCTCAATGCTTTAAAAACGTCGAAAAAATGGTAAAAACTTGCGATGCATGTCAGCGGGTGGGGAAATCGTTAGAAAAGAAAAAAGCCCCACTTAAACTTGTGCCTGTGATTTCAGAAATATTTTCAAAAATAAACATAGATACGGTAGGGCCGCTGCCGGTATCTTCGAAAAATAATAGGTACCTCCTAACTTGTATTGACATAGCCTCTAAATATCCTGAAGCTATACCTTTATCTACGGTAAGCTCACAGAACGTGACGGATGCTTTGTTGTTGTTATTTAGCCGCATTGGGTACCCCAGGGAAGTCCAATTGGACAATGGAAGCTATTTCACTAGCAACTTGACAACGACGTTCTTCGAAAAGTTTGGAGTGAAAACCACCCATAGTTCTATTTATCACCCCCAGTCAAATCCAGTCGAGAGATTTCACCGAACAATTAAAAGACTTTTGCGTGCAATGTGTGCCGAAACCGGTACTGAATGGGAGCGACATTTGCCCTCAGTCTTGCTGGCATTACGCAATGTCACCCACGAATCTACTGGATTTAGTCCCTCCGAGTTAGTTCACGGCAGGAACCTTCGGACACCGGAGACTCTATTGTTCGAGCAGTGGGCGCGTGAGCCGATAACAGATGATGTGGTCACGGATTATGTATTTGACCTTTTAAACCGATTAAGGCATTGTCAGCAGCTGGCTTCGGAAACGGAGACAGATAACAAAATAAAACGAAAGGAGTATTATGATAAGGGTTCCGTTAAAAGAGAATTTAAAGCAGGGAATCAGGTTTTGGTTTTGGCGACGCACCGGCCGAATAAATTAGCCGTTAAGTGGATAGGTCCCGGGACTATTGAGAGACAATTATCCGAGACAAATTACACTGTAAGGATGCCAGGGAAATCTGAAAAGGTACAAGTGTACCACGTAAATTTATTAAAACCATATCACCAGTGCGTGGAGTGCGTGAATGTTTTAATAAGCGAAAATGTTGCAGAGGAAACGAAGGATTCGGAGTTGGATATTTCATATCCCGTAGCTAATCCCAACATTTTTGATTTCGAGGAAATCGTCACGGACAGTGCGTTACGAGAAAAGTGCACTTCAGAACAGATTGAAGAGTTGAGGAAATTACTGAAATCGCATGAAAATCTATTTTCAAATGATCCAGGCAGAACGCATTTAATAGAGCACGATATCGAACTTATAAGTAATAAACCCGTGCGCTCTAAACCGTATAGGACGTCCCCGAGACAGAACGATATTGTGAAACGGGAGATTAAGAGAATGCTGGAATTAAAAATCATTGAGATTGGAGAGTCGGATTATACTTCACCCATAATCCTAGTGGAAAGTCCAGGGAAGGACCCGAGATTATGTGTCGATTACAGGCGGTTAAATTCAATTATTCGCACAGAATATTATCCGCTACCTAACATGGATGATAGGATAGAGAAGGTGTCGTCAGCGAAGTTCATTACGGTAATTGATCTGACCAAGGGGTACTGGCAGATCCCCTTAAGCCCTAAAGCTCAAAGGTTAGCCGCGTTCGTCACGACCTTCGGAACGTACCGACCGTTAGTGCTTCCGTTCGGTTTAGTCAACGCCCCCTATTGTTTCTCCAAGTTCATGGCACAATTGTTACAGGGTTGTGAGGAGTTTTGTGTTCCGTACCTGGACGACGTTGCCATTTTCTCAGAGACCTGGGATGAACATTTAAAACACCTGGACGTTGTTTTGAGGAAAATCGCTTCTGCCAAACTAACGATAAAACCTGCCAAATGCAAATTTGGACAGAGTTGTGTTAAATACTTAGGACACATGGTAGGGAACGGTCAAAGGACGCCGACCGAGGCGAAAATTAAAGCGGTGTTAGATTTTCGGACGCCCCGAAATAAAACCCAAATCAGGCAGTTTTTAGGCCTTAGTGGTTATTACGCACGCTATATACGTAATTACGCAATTATTGCCGAACCTCTGACTCGGGCACTGAAAGGAAAGAATAGGAAGGAGGAGATAGTATGGACGGAAGAGTGCGAGAGCGCTTTTAACGAGCTTAAAACAAAACTGACAGGAAAGCCTGTGTTATACGCACCCGATTTTACTAAGGAGTTTATCCTTCAAACTGACGCGTCATTAAAAGGGCTGGGCGTAATAATGGCTCAGAAGGGGGCGGATAATACTGACCACCCAATATTATATTTGAGTAGGAAATTTACGACAACGGAACAAAGGTTTGGAACCACGGAGAAGGAATGCGCAGGCATAATTTTTGCAATAAAAAAGCTGCGACATTACCTTGATGGTCAAAAGTTCACAATCGAAACCGATCATAACCCATTAGTGTTCCTTAAGACAAATTCTGGTCAGAACCCTAGATTGATGAGATGGGCCCTAGCTCTACAGCCTTTTAACTATCAGATCATTCACCGGGCTGGAAAGGAGATCGGACATGCAGACTGTCTGAGCAGAATGCTGCCAGATTAAGAAAAAAACTGTATTACATTGTGCTGTATATATATTTATAATTTTTGTAGGAATTGTGCTGTATATATTTTTATAATTTTTGTAGGAATTGTGTTATGTATATATTAATTTTTTTTGTTTTATTTTAATCCTTGTTGCCTCCAATGATGTTGTCAGGTGAACCATGTCTAACCCTTTGCCTTACAGATTTTGCCTGCTAGACAAAATCTCCCTAAGGGGGGAGGGATTGTGCCGAATTAAATTAATTCAGCAAATGAAGCTGTAATTAAATCCCCCCCCCCCCCGAATTGGAATTGGGGCTTAGAATTCCAGACCGGGCACACCTGTGACCCTTTGAATGTTAAAGACACCAGAGGTCACCAGAACAATGGACGTCGCGAATCCCGCGCCACCATGTCTGGAAAATTGACAGTTAAAAAGAAAGGCTAAGCTGGCATGAACCGCCTTGAGTGATCGCGTGGACGTTAGCTCCAAACGTGAGGGGAGTGTCCCCTAGACTTACTGGCACGAGTCTCCGGACAAATGAGACTCAAGAAAAATGACATCACGGATATTAAGATCCAATAAAAAAATAGAGAGTAAATTGTCCCCTGGTGGCTCTTTTTCTGAGGGCGACCGGAGCAGTTTTGAGAGACCAGTTAAGATCTGATCTTCGACAAGAGAGCTCGTCTTTTTGGAAAGAGAGTGCTTCTCGGGCATAGGCCCTGTATTAATGGTTTTTGAGCAGAAGTCTTCTGCGATAGTTCCTGACCTAAGGACGGAACGGAAGAGAGATCGAAGGCCCAGTAGGACTCGATCCAGATAGACTACCGCTAGTCTAAAATTCAGACCACCCGGGTCTAGCATATTGTCGTGACAGGACGTCACCGCATCGTGGACTTACGTCAGTTTCATCTTGAAACCTAGTTAGAGAATTACCTCTCATAGACTTTCCACTGGAAATTGATGTGGACATTTTCTTGAACACGTCAGAGTGACCTCAGCGGACTATTCGCCTCACATCAGATTTGGATACATTTGTAACCTAAATTGTATATTACCTAATTGCTGTAAATAAATAAAGAATTGAAGTCACTCGAGAGTTATTTGGCTGTGACTATAAAACCACGCTACCACTACGCCACACATCCAACGTGTGACAAACACGGAAGTGACCAACCGGACCATTAATAAAAAATTACGGGAGCGGAATCTATACTCGCGGCGTCCACTGACCACTGACCAGCATGCATCGTCAACAGTGATTGCAATGGTGCCGGGTCCGATCAAAGTGGAATTTTTCGGATTGGGAACGAATTGCCTTCAGTGATGAGTCCCGTTTCGAACCGAGTCCCGACGACCAGCGCAGACGTGTCTGGAGACAGCCCGGACATCGTCCGGATCATGATCTTACTGTCACACGCCACGACAACAGGGAGTTATGGTCTGGGAGTGCCATTTCGTTTGATAGCCGGACCCTTTTGATAGTCCTCCGCAGCACCATCACAGTGGTATGTTGCCGACATTCTACGACCCGTTGTATTGTCATTCTTTCGCGACACTCTGGGCTAACTTTTCGGTAAGATAATGCCAGGCCACACACATCACGCCTCTCTATAATTGTCTGCATGCTTACGACACACTTCCTTAGCCAACCAGATTCCCAGATCTCTCGCTTATTGAGCACATTTGGGCTGAGATGGGGCGTCGCCTGTGACCATCCCAGAATGTAGACGACTTGAAGACAAAGCTGCAGTCCTCAGTGATGTATATTCAGATCCCCTTATCCAATTTATTGAATGAGAAATTATCTTTCAGTGATTGTGGCACTATTATATATGATCTGTTGTATTAAATACTGTATTAGAAGGAATAGATATTTAAAATGTTCATTAAAAAATAAAAATAGTCTGTATGAATTAAATTACGGCAACAGGTGGCAGCACCAAAAATATTTTTGATTAAAATAAAAATATATTCTATATTTTATTGAGTATTAAATTTAGTTTTAATATAATCTAAGCATAGCGTTTTATCTTTTAGAAAATATTTTGCAACTGTTTGAGCTGAATTTAGGCGAAAAAAGTGATCTGCGAAAGTTAACAAAGAGTGGATAGAGCAAAAGATTTACTGACGCTTACCCTAAATGGACTCGTCTTCCTTTTGGATGTTTTTTAAAGAACTTTGAGACAAATATCAAATTCGATTTGCACTAAATTATTTTGATGCCATAATTGTATTTTCTCAAAATTTTAATGAGAATCTAGAACATCTAAAAATTATTTTCTCAATTCGTGAAAAAGAAAACAATAAATTAAAGCATTCTAAATGCCAATTTGCACAACAAAAAATTAATTTTCTTAGATATGAAATTGAGAATGGAAAGTATCAGCCAGTAATGTAAATATTGAAGTAATCAAAAAATTGTAACCACCCAGAAATGTAAAAGACCTACAAAGATTCTTAGGAACTGCTAGCAGACTTTGTTAATATTAGTGGCGTGGGATAGAATTTAATATAGTTGCAATACGTGCTGGACATGAAATAGGAATTTGGAATAATAATTATGAAAGAAAAGGGCACGTTATTGGGGAAAGCTTAAAATCTCTTCATCATATCCCCCCCCCCCCCCCCTTCTAAAAACAAAAGGCTTGGGCACAGACACACTTCATGCCCAAGACGTTTCAAAGTATAACAAAAGTATAACATTTCAATATAAAATCAAAAGTAAAAATCACAATAAAATTTACAATATAAAAAGCAATAAAAATATAAATAATTACAAACCTGAGAACTGTAAATGTTCCCTATATTATAACAATATTATGAAGAATTTTTATAAGCATAATTATTTTAATAGACAAACGACACACTATGATAATAGTTCAATGAATTATTTTTTTTATTCTATATTGTGTAAGTGTGATGAATAATTATGTTTTAAAAAAAATGTAGAGTTCCTTGAACAGGGGAACTCGCACACATCATTCACTCCCTGGCCGTCCAAATAGCTGTTGTATTCTTGAAATTTTTAACTCAAAAGTAGAGATGCCGATTGATTACTACGGATTCTCCGTAGTTCTTATGGGAAACATCCCCATCTCATACCACCGGTTACGGAATTTGTATAGTTTTCTATGGGAAAATTGCCTTCTGGCTAGGCCACTGTAAATTTACGGCTGCATGCACGGGATGCATAGGGATTTACGGCCGCATGTAATGTAAATTAAGATCGCGATCGCGTATTTTATGAAGGTAATAAATATGCTTCTGCAAATTCAACATAAATCGCTAAAATGTTATGTTTTATGAGTTAAACATCCTCATCTCATATTACAGGTTAAGGAATTTGCAACGTTTTCTATTGAAAATTGCTTTCTAACTAGGCCAATGTAAATTTACGGCCGCGTGCACGATAATTAACTGGGATTTACGACCGCATGTAATATAAATTAAGATTGCATGTTTTATGAAAGTAATAAATATGCTTCTGCAAATTTAGAATAAATCGCTAAAATGTTATGTTTTCATTAAAATATTTGTGTCCTAAAATATCCTTATTTTTTACGTAGCATCCCCAAATTCTTGAAATTTTACTTATCTTAAAAATAGAGATGCCGATTACTACGGATTCTCCGTAGTTTCTACGGGAAACTGCATCTCATGTTACGGGTTACGGAATTTGCATAGTTTTCTACGGAAAACTGCCTTTTGGCTAGTCCAATGTAAATTTACGGCCGCATGTAATGTTAATTAAGATCGCGATCGCGTGTTTTATGAAAATAATAAATATGCTTCTGCAAATTCAGCATAAATCGCTAAAATTTGTTGTTTTCATTAAAATATTTGTGTCCTACAATATCTTTATTACTTTCCTTATATACATAATGTATAAGGAAAGTATTGTGAAGGGGTCGAAAATTCGAATTCGAGTTTTCGACGGGAGAGCACGTTTCAAGCATCCCTGATCACGAATCAAACATTTTTGAAGTGATGTCTGTGTGTGTGTCAGTGAGTCTGTGGAGACGATAACTGACGAACGATTGGACCGATTCGAACAAAATTTGGTACAAAAATCACAATCCGTAAACACTGGAAGCCTATTGTTTTTATACGCAATCGAATGTTCAGAACCACCCTAAATTTTCGAATGAAATTTTGAAAAAATCATCAAAAAATCAAAACCGCTAATAAAGTTACGCAAATAGACATTTCTTATGTAATTTTGCATTAGAAAACGATTGACATAAATTTTAGAACGCTAACATGAACCCTTCTCGAGATATTGTACATTTTTCAAAAAAATTATCAAAAAGTCATATAAAATTAAAAAAAAATATTTCCTCTTGAGAAACATGTTCACTTTTCATATCTTACAATAAATTGGGTGACATCACTCGCGGGAATCTAGCTCGTTCCATTCATGAAAAAAGATACTTTAAGTAATACTTTTGTCTTTGGAAGCCAATAGTCATTTATCTGCTATAAGAATAACTTATTTCTTCGTCCATAAGGCTTGGCAAGATTTTGGCGACGAATTTGGCGGAATGTCGCCAACTTGGCGACTTTTTGAAATGTTGCCAAATTAACGAAAATCTCGCCAAATGGATAAAAATTACGCTAAATCAATGAAAATGACAACTAATTGTAGAAAATTCAATATCTTGGAAAGAATATTAGTATCTACTATAAGAAAAACCTATTTTTTTACTGTAAAAATAGTAAATTCATTACATTATATAAGGAAAGTCATGTGTTGCCCACATGAGATTTTTTTTTTTGTACCATCCGACCCGAAATTTTACTTATCTTAAAAGTACAGATGCCGATTACTAAGGATTCTTCGTAATTTCTACGGAAAACATCCTCAACTCGTACTACCGGTTACGGAATTTGCATAGTTTTCCATTGAACATTGCTTTCTGTCTAGGCCAATGTAAATTTAAGGCCGCATGCACGATAATTAACTAGGATTTAAAGCCGCATGTAATGTAAAATTAAGATCACGATCGCGTGTTTTATGAAAGTATAGGCTTCTGCAAATTCAGCATAAATAGTTAAAATGTTATGTTTTTTATTAGTTTCGCATAAACAGCGCGATTGCGCAATTCAGTTTGTTCTCGTGAAATGCCGAAAATACTTTGTATCTTTTTCCATCCATTTCCATCTTCTAAATATTGCGTATTAGATTTACTAAACTATCATTTCTTCATATTCTGATTAATTATTAAGGTTAATTTTTTAATTATTTTCGCTTAAACAGTGCGATTCTTCAATTCAGTTTCTCTCGTGAATTGCCGAGAATACATTAGTATCTTTTCCTCATCTTTCTTCATAATATTGCATATTAGATAAACTAAGCTAGCATATTTTCATATTCTGGTTAATTATTACTGTTATTTTTTTCGGCGATTGCGCAATTCAGTTTGTTCTCGTGAATTGCTGATTAGTATCTTTTCCATTCATCTCAGTCTTTTAAATGTTGCATATTAGATTGACTAAACTAGCTTATTTTTATGTTCTGGCTAATTATTAAGGTTACTTTTTACTTTCCTTATATACAATAATGTATAAGGAAAGTATTGACGAGGTCGAAAATTCGAGTTTTCGACGGGAGAGCACGTTTCAAGCATCCCTGATCACGAATTAAACATTTTTAAAGTGATGTGTGTGTGTGTCAGTAAGTCTGTGGAGACAATAACTGACGAACGAATGGACCGATTCGAACGAAATTTGGTACAAAAATTACAAGCCATAAACACTGGAAGCCTATTGTTTTAATAAGCAATCGAATGCTCAGAACCCACCTAAATTTTCGAGTGAACTTTTGAAAAAATCGTCAAAAAATCAAAACCTCTAATAAAGTTACGCAAATAGACATTTCTTATGTAAATTTTCATTAGAAAACGATTGACCTAAATTTTAGAACGCTAACATGAACCGTTCTCGAGATATTGCATATTCTTTAAATAAATTATATAAAATATTTCCTATTGGGAATCATGTTCACTTTTCATATGTAATGCCATGCGATAAATTAGATGACATCATTCTCGTAGATCTAGCTCGTTCCATTCATGAAAAGAAATACTTTGAGTAATACTTTTGTATTTGAACGCCAATAGTCATTTATCTGCTGCAAGAATAACATTTTTCCTGTCCATAACGCTTGGCGAAATTTTGGCGACGAATTTGATGGAATGTCGCCAACTTGACGACTTTTTTATATGTTTCTAAATTAACGAAAAACTTGCCAAATGGATAAAAATGGCGCTCAATCAATGAAAATGACGACTCATTGACGAAAATTCAATATCTTGGAAAGAATATAAGTATCTACTATAAGAATATAAGTATCTACTATAAGAATAATATTTTTTTAACTGTAAAAGTAGTAAATTCTTTGCATTATATAAGGAAAGGCATGTGCTGCCCACATCAGATTTTTTTAATTATATTTGCATAATGCAAATTTTTCTATTTTGAAAAATGGGTATGAATTCTGCGAAGGGATATTTTCTAAAAAGTGGTATTAAAGTAATGATTTAGGCAAATAAAAATCAACCATTTTGATAGGGATGTAATTCATTGCTCTCTCTCTCTCTATATATATATATTAAAGATCAATATTTGTTATTTTCTTTAGTGAAAACTTATGTTTACCAAACAGATGTTTGTTTTTATTATAAAGTAATTTTCACAGGATAAAAACTTCATCTATTTATAATTTTTTGTCCCGAAATTTTGTAAAATTTGTGTCCTGAATTTTCATATTCTACCAGTACAACCTCTGGATGTTTCAAATGTAATGTTTCTGTATATATTTTAATAAAACGTAGATGTCTTAATCATTTTTCCGAAAAATTACCAATTTTTTTTTTCTAATATTGCTATTTAATATCAAAATATCTTGAATCCGATTGCAAGCCTATTATTTTTCATCTTTCATTTTTGCATAAATAGTGAGATTGCACAATTTAATTTGTCCGTGATTATAACCTCTAAAATTACCGGCCGGCTTTAAAACATAAAAGAGGAATAAATAATAGTAAATGCTTTATCAGTTTTAAAACTCCCGTATACCTTTCGAGTGGGTCGGATACATATTTAGAGTTATCAGCTTGAAAAGTAAAAAGATAAAGATGAGAAAATTTTAAAACTTAAGAGAGTAAAAGGTACATTAAAAAAGTTAAAGGTAAAGAAATCTTGAATAATTAAAGTACTATTTGAGAAAATGTTCAAATTGCCCTCTAAAGTACTTGAATTTTTTATGTCTTGGAAATTTTTTTTATAAAGCATCTGAAAAGACATATAATGAAAATCGTTGGTACGAGGTCGAATGTGTGAAATATTTATTTTAGGAAGTTTGATTGAATTTATGTGAAGAGTTCATTGGTAGATAGTTTTATTTTTATTCTTCTTGAAAATAGATTATAGCATAATCTTGGTTACAGAATGTGAGGGCATGTCAAGCACATGTTTGACTGTCAATACAGTCAAGCACATGTTTGACTGTATGTTTGTTCTCTTTGATGACAGATACTTGTACTAAACATTGTACGGAAGAGATTTTTCAATCATGCTATCAAATGTATATTATAGTTATACTTATTTTGTACTAAAATGTTTTTGTGCATATTGTTTTTGCACTTTACACCATAGTTGTAAAGTGTTTATGACTTTGTTCATTCTGTCTGTCCGTTCGCACGATAACTGCCATAAAATGACTATTAAAATGAAATTTTAGTATGTTGTTGAATAGGTCTGTGGTACATATGGGAATATAAATGAATAATATCACCCAATTAGGCTTGTATTGAACCTGGGTTGAAAAAATGAAATACATTGAACCAACCCTATGGGACCTAATTTTTCAAACATTTTTTAAGCGAATTTAAAATTCACAAATAGCTTCGAAAATTTTAGGAAATATTCAAATTATCCCATAAAATATATAAAAAAATTTCAGCAAAATAGGCTCGGTATTTTTTCAAATAAAAATTAATAATTATATCCATATAATATGAAGAGATCATGTAACCCACTTCAAAATAAAATAGGGCATCCATCTTTTTTCCACGAGTCGAAATCGTGATTTTTAAAGTTCTTTTAAATTTATATTTAGTGTTGCATTCATCCTAAAATCACTTTATTTTTGTATATTATTTGTGCATCTATATTTTGCGCCAACGCAATTACACTATTTTTAAGTTTAAATGATTATCAAACTTTGATTATTTCTACAACGAAGCCTAATTTTAATGAATGCAGAATGTAAAACGATTATAAGATGAGTTGTATAAGAATTACTGAATTTTTTTTTCACGCAAAATTATTTATCTGAGTCTGGAATAAAAGTGTACGAATGAAATATTCAGTGCTTTTACATAGAGATCCAGACGATTTATATTTTGATAACGTCATTTGAATAAAGTTCATTTTTATCGATGAGGTTTTAAGATAAGATTTCAAGTAAAATAAATTACTGTATTTCTGTGATAATTTAAAAAATATCACCGCTGAATGTATCCCATTTTAGATGTTTAAATAAAATTGCATTTTTGCTGAAAAGTGTTTCATAATCAATACTTTATGCATGATTAATCTTGTTTATTTTACTTTATCTTTTTCAGAATATGTGAGGACGCATTGATGGACTTTGATGATTTGGTAGCTGCTCAGACTGCACTTGGAACAGCAGCTGTCATGGTGATGAATAAACAAACCGATATCATTTAAGTCATTGCTCGATTAATTGAGTTCTATAAGCATGAGAGTTGTGGACAGGTTAGTGATGCCATGCACATAGTATAACTTAAATTATAATTCTGTAATGAATTGGGTATTTGTTTAGAGATCGATTTTTTTTTTATTAGCTAATTTATTCGTTTGTTACCAATCTTTATTGCAACAGATGACCTATTTATACATTGACTCTATAACCCAACAATATAAACTGAAAATATAATCCAGAAGTAATTTAGGGCGCTTAAGTAACTATGTGTGGAAAACTGCCAAAACACAGATAATGATAGGGATAACAACATACCTTTTTATCAGTAGAAAAACCAAAATGCTTATTTATAAAGGTTTGATTAAACCCGTTTTATTTATAAAGGTTTGATTAAACACGTTCTCACTTACGCTGCTGAGACATGGACAGTGATCGAGAAGGACTAAGAAACTCTCGCTATATTTGAAAGAAAAATCTTGAGAAGCATATTTGGAGGAATAAAGTGTGGTAATTATTGGAGAAGAACTAACTTGGAGGTTTACAAATTATTTAAAGAACCAGATATTATTACTTTCCTTATATACATAATGTATAAGGAAAGTATTGTGACGGGGTCGAAAATGACGGGTTCGAGTTTTCGACGGGAGAGCACGTTTCAAGCATCCCTGATCACGAATCAAACATTTTTGAAGTGATGTCTGTGTGTGTGTGTGTGTCAGTGAGTCTGTGGAGATAACTGACGAACGAATGGACCGATTCGAACAAAATTTGGTACAAAAATCACAATCCGTAAACACTGGAAGCCTATTGTTTTTATACGTAATCGAATGTTCAGAACCCCCCTAAATTTTCGAATGAAATTTTGAAAAAATCGTCAAAAAATCAAAACCGCTAATAAAGTTACGCAAATAGACATTTCTTATGTAATTTTGCATTAGAAAACGATTGACATAAATTTTAGAACGTTAACATGAACCATTCTCGAGATATTGTACATTTTTCAAAAATATTATCAAAAAGTCACAAAATAAAAAAAAATATTTCCTATTGAGAAACATGTTCACTTTTCATATGTAATACCATGCGATAAATTGGGTGACATCATTCTCGTGGATCTAGCTCGTTCCATTCATGAAAAAAGATACTTTAAGTAATACTTTTGTATTTGAACGTCAATAGTCATTTATCTGCTGTAAGAATAACTTATTTCTTTGTCCATAACGCTTGGCGAGATTTTGGCGACGAATCTGGCGGAATGCCGCCAACTTTGCGACTTTTTGAAATGTTGCCAAATTAACGAAAATCTCGCCAAATGGATAAGAATGACGACTAATTGTCGAAAATTCAATATCTTGGAAAGAATATTAGTATCTACTATAAGAAAAACCTATTTTTTTTACTGTAAAAGTAGTAAATTCATTACATTATATAAGGAAAGTCATGTGTTGCCCACATAAGATTTTTAAATTTATAGCAATACAGAGGATTAAATGGGCAGGACACTTGATGAGATTGGATGACAGTCGAGCCACAAAAAAGATCTTCTTGGCTAGACCAATTGGTACCCGAAAAAGAGGGAGACCAAATTTTAGGTGGTGTGACTGCCTGGAAAAAGATCTGAAAATTATTAAGGTGATTAATTGGAAAACCTTGGCCAAGAACAGGATGGCATGGAATGGAATTCTAAGGAAGGCCTGGGCCCACCCGGGGCTGTCGTGCCAGTGAAGAAGAACAACATACCTTGATTTCCAAATGAATCACAATAATAATCACTGCAGCGAAAAATGCATTAGAAAATATTAAAATGGCAAGAGAGAAGCAACATTTAGACTAAACAGAAATCCCTTTCGCGACGATCGGCACGCCCACGTGCCAGCTGCGAACTTGTATTCAAGGACGACTCAAGGACGGGGTTAGTGGAGTACCCAGAAGAGGAAGCTTCCTCCCTTTAAACTCCAGGCGAAGAGAAAAGAGGCATAAAGAGAGAGTAATAAAAGCTTTTAAACAACTGATAGGAATTTAAGTCTAAGATATGCTTGGGGGGGGGGGGGGGGGCGACCTAGGTCGTGCCCTTCCCCAAGTCTCCAGAAAACTGAAAAAGTTGGGGCCCAAGTGGGTTCCCAGCAGAGAGAAGAAAGAGGGGGATAGACTGGGGCGCCCCGAAGGACGCAGGGCCTTGAGCTTGAGCAGTGCCTAGTAGCGACGCCAAAAACGGTAGCTTGCCAACGAAAAACGCGAATTCCCAAATGCTAGGGAGGGGTACAGCATACTAGAGTCTGCATCTAAATTGAGAGCACAAGGCTATGATGGACGGGACCGCTTTTTAGGGCGGAAGAAAACATCTCTCACCGATCTGGTAGGTAACGACCGGGGGCGCTTGCGCGAGCCCGGGTGCCCTATTCGATAGTGAGGAATGTTGTCCAACGTAGGATTGTTTACGCTTCTCAGACCTCCGTGGAATTTAAGAGAAAGCTTTTTGACATGTTCCAAAAAAGGCCTAATTTTGAGGTCTCTGTGCAGGACTTCTAGCTGGACGTAGTTCGGCAGATCAGCAAACATACGCAGTGCGTTATTCTGGATGACTTGAAGCTTCTTAATTTTAGTCTCGGCTGCGGTGCCCCAAACAGGGACTCCGTACGTCATTGTGGGACGTATACAGGACTTGTATAGCAATAACTTAGTACGAACGGACAGGCGGCTATTCCTAGCCAAAAGGGGGCGAAGCAGGGCGAGTGCAGCCTTCACTTTCTTACTAGTTTCAGAAATGTGAAGGCTCCACGATAATTTAGAATCAAGGTACACTCCTAGGTACTTGTAACTATCTTGCCAGGGAATAGGCTGATTATTTAAGATAAGATTAGCGGGATGGGTATGCCGGGGGGGGGGGGGGGAGGTGACAGCAGCACACTTACCTACGTTGACTTTTATGCGCCATTTGGTTAGCCATTGTGTCAGGTCGTTCAGATACCTTTGCAGATTTTCGTGCACGACTTGTGTCTGTTTATGATGTGCGAACAGGGCAGTGTCGTCGGCATAGAGGCCAAGGGTGACAACAGGGGAACGAGGAAGATCATTAATGTAAAGGTTGAACAGTTTGGGCCCCACAAGAGAACCTTGCGGGACCCCGCTGAGAACATTCCTGGGAGAGGATAGCTTGTCGGAAACACGGACGGCAAAACTTCGACCAGTCAGATAGGAATACAGAATGTGGATGAGATTTGGAGGGAAGGATTGTTTGATAAGTTTAAATATGAGTCCCTGGACCCATACCTTATCGAACGCCTTCTGGAGGTCCAGAAAGACCAAAGTGGAGCGCTCGCGCTTGCTACGCGCCTCATAGACGAGCTCTACGACCCGCAGCAACTGGTGCTGAGTGGAATGCTTCTTCCTGAACCCATATTGTTCAGGAATAACTATTTTCCTCAGGTTGCAGAACTCATCCAGTCGACGCAGTATAACAAACTCGAAGAGCTTCGACAAACTAGAAAGGAGAGAGATTGGACGGTAGTTGACCGGAAGCGAAAGGTCAAGACCTGGCTTGGGGAGGGGAGCAACAGTGGCTACCTTCCAAGCCCCGGGAAAATAACTATGACGGAGGAGGAGATTGAAGAGCTTGACCATGTAGCTATAGAGCAAAGCAGGCAAGTTCTTCAACATGGTAGAGGTGATGCCATCCTTCCCAGGAGCTTTGTTCCTTCTGAGATTTTGAATACGGGGCTGCAGTTCGTCAAAGGTGACATCTGTCAGTGAATAAGGTACAGCTGTTGTGATGAACTGTTCAACCTTGGCATCCACGATCGCAACCGTCCTAGGATCGATTACGTCGTGGTGTGGTTCAAACTGGCTTCTAAGACTGTCTGCAAGCAGCTCAGCCTTTTGTGTGTTGAAGGTGGCCCTGAAGTTGGGACCTTCAAGGGTCGGAATGTAAGTTTTGTGCCTACGATAACGTGAGGTTGCCCTCCAAATGGTGTTGTCATCAGTCGTTAAGGACTCAACGTAAGTGTTCCATCGTGCACTGGTGTGGGCCTTGATCTTGGCTTTCACCTGAGCTCTGACGAAGTTGAGCTCTGTCTTTATAGCAGGGTCCCTGCTGACCTGCCAGTCCTTGCGTAGCCCATTTCTGTCTCTGATCATCTCCCCGATATCCTGTGGCAGCTTGAAATGGTCCACCCTATTGCTCTTGGGCCTAGAGGATGCAGAGAAGGCATCTCGAATCATATTCTCGAGCTTACCCACCTCTGCATCCAATTGGTCCTTGGTATTGGCAACGGGGGGGGGGGGGGAGGGGGGAGCTCCTCGGCAAGGAGTTCCTTAAACTTAGCCCAGTTGGTGAAGAGCTTGGCTGGCTGGCTGAAGTTATACCTGTCAAGTTCCGGAGCAATGATGTCGAAGTTTCTCTCGTCGGCCCAGCGTTTAAGCCGGAGGCCGCGAGAGTTCGCATGTGGGCAGTTCCAGGCTGGGTGCTTGGCATTGAAATTACCAG
Source organism: Amaurobius ferox (assembly GCA_951213105.1). Lineage (NCBI taxonomy): Eukaryota > Metazoa > Arthropoda > Arachnida > Araneae > Amaurobiidae > Amaurobius > Amaurobius ferox. The sequence goes on along the minus strand of OX578150.1, from coordinate 125,255,033 downwards.
CGACTATTGCATGGGGCAAGATCTTGAAAAGAGACTGCAGGTCAGAGATGACAGAATCAGCTGTAGAAGCGGGCTTGAATATTCAAGGACGAACGGCACGCACTCGGGCCTATACGTGCCACCACGCGGAACGTTTTAATTTGTCTGCTAGATGGCGTTTCATGTCCGTAGAATTAACTCCAATGTATTTTGCAGAGGCATGACCTTGGCAGAAGAGGATCGAATGAATTATTTCTCCATTTGGAGCGGTGAAAATCATTTTGTAATATAAACAAACAGAACAATTCTCGTAGCATCAACAATTTTATAATTGAGTTTCGTTTTTATTTTTATTTCACCGTTATGATTTCGTTGATGAATCATAGGAATATAAGAGTATTTTTTTTTGTTTTGAGTTTTAGAGGCAGTGAAATTATTCGTTTATTTCGGATAAAAGAATGGGAGCAACTCACGAGTATTTTGTATTCAGATTTGTATGAAAATTATACATCAAATAGAACATAAATATTTCTTTTATTCCTGAAAAAAGTAGATTTCTGTGTTGAATAGGTGATTTTTAGTGAATTTTTTTCGAGAGTTAGGCTTAGCGCAAAAAATGCGCCGTCCTTTGGGACCAATTCGGAAGCGAAGCGCGCCGTCTTTTGGGCCGCGACAGCTCCGGAATGCCGCTGTCCCGAAAGGGTTATGCTGCCTTCAGTTTCCTTTTTCAGTGGTCTCACTAAAAAAGGAAACTGAATTTAGCTGTTCTCATCCAGACTTGATTATTATACAAGATGATTAAAAATAAATGTTATAGTGATTATCATAGGCGCCGACTACGGAGGGGAGGGGGGCACCAGCCCCGGCTGAAATTTTCCAGAGGGGGCATATCCCCCTCTGAGAAATTTCAAGATTTTTTTTCTACTTATTTTACTAATAACCAGAAAATGCAATTTTCAATTATTAAAGAAGAGAAAAAAAATTTTTAAAATCTTCTAAACATAAATGTCACATTTCAGTTGTATCTTGTTCACATCTTCCTCACCGCAGGGCCATAAACTATCTCGCACACAAATCAAGTTCTTAACTCTCAGGAAACATGTTTATGCTAATGTCAACAGCACCTGCCTACCAGACATTTTTCGATTGACCTCTTAGTTCAAAGAGAAAAAGAAATATTTACAGCCGTGGAATTGATATTTTTTAAAGGTAGCTGTCTCCAGTTATAACTATAGTATAACCACGTAGTGGGATGACTTATTTGATCTAAATACTATACCAAAGAGCTCTCATCTGCAATTGCTTCTTGATTCTATATACCAGACCAGTGCTATCTTTCCAGGTGGTATTGTGTATTATAGTATATCTTTTTGAAGATATGAACCCCGCGGGTAGCTTTGTCCTAAAGAGCTATGTTTGGCAGTTATCAGCCACAAGTCGTTTGAGACAAGAGAGAGTATAAATTATGAGAAAATAGAAAATACCCAATTCGTTAGGAACTTTGTGGGAAAATGGGTGCTTTTTGTAGGAGGATTTGGCATATCTTCAACTGGTGTAGTCTCAGATGAGTGATGTTTATAGTGTTGAAGGCAGTGTGATGTTTTGGTTCTGATGAAAAAAAGAATAATATTTTTGTGCTATTCATAAAGGTTGCATTTCAGCTTCTAATTAAAAAAAAACATACTTATTTCTCAAGGTTAAATTTAAATTAGAGCAGAAAAAGTATCTTCTTGTATGAGAAATCACCAAACTGCTGAAAGAACTCACCTGTATATTATATTAAAAATCATGCAGATTTTGATTTTGCAACACTATCTGGTAAGTATATATGTTACAATAACTCTGTGCATCGCATTATGTGAAATTGTACCGATAGGTTTGGGTTTTTGAATTAAATAATTTAACTATATTAGATCTTTCATTTAAAGGGCTTGATGAAACATGGCAATTCTACAATTTGACTAAAATTTTTCCAGAAATAACTGCATACAGCTATATCATTTGATGGAAAAACTCCAATTTGGTAAAAAGTGTCGCTAGTCATGTTGTTCCAAGCTGTTTATTTATAAGTTTATGTCTTTTTAATGAAACTTGTTTTTGCATATCTTACACAGCTGATGGCATGGACATCCAGATTCCTATAAATTTATATGTGACAAAATCTTAAGGTTTCGTCACATATCCTAACTCCAACTTTGATTTTATTGTTTTGCAACTTTAACATATTTTACCCTCAATAAGTGTTAATCAGGTTCTAATCAGGTTCGGAAACTATCTCAGAGATTGACCTAGGAGAAATGGGCCATGGTCATCCTTTTCAACTTCAGCCTATCATACACATCATTGATAATGAAAAAATTAAATGCAATGGACCCGGCCCACCCAGAAATCTTCAGAAATCCCACTGGTCATATCAGGGTCTGGTGTAGGTAATTAACAATATGCTGTAGAGGATTGTATGACGGACTCTTATAGTGCCTTGTCTATCTCAAGAACTATTTGTCATAATATCTGTATTAAAATGGTAAATTGGATCTCTAAATATCATCTCAGCACTGCATTCAATAAACTAATCACACCTTGTTAAGCTTTGGCGGTTTAAGAACAATTTATACAGTTTTCAGTATTTCTAGTTATTCTTTGGTTTGATTTGTGGTTCTATGGTAACTTATGCCAATCTTGTAGTTAACTGGATCAGAACCTACAGTTTAAAGTCAATTTCATTGATAAAACAGATTATCATGACTGTTAGATGCAGGAATCGAACCCACATCCTTTGGATCCCATGGCATGTGCCCTTACTACTCAGCCATCGAGTCAGCAGTTGTTCTTTGTAAGTCATTACACCACCTGCATATCTTGTAAGTGGATAATCTTACAATATTAATGATGTTTATACTATCAAGTAAATCATATCAATGTATTCAAATGTGTTAACGCTAGAATGATAATGGACTATGATCAAATCATAAATTATTGTGCAGGGGGGGGGGGAGGTGAAAATTTTTACAGTACAGTATTAAGTAGATATCCTACTTTAACAACAAGCGCACATATAAACTTTTTTTAATGACACATGAACTCCGTATTTTAATCAAAGTGTTTATCTCATTGTTTTCATTTTCAAGATGCCTCCTAACACCTTGGCAAGAAATTGTAAAATTTCAAATGTGCAATATCTTAGCAAATATTCCACTTAGAAAAAAAATATATTTTTTTTAATTTGATGTAGAACAACATTTTTCAAATTGAAAGTTTCTTAGTTGAGGGCCCGCATAAAAAGTTACAGTATGTATTTTTATATATTACTACTCCTTGTAAAGAAATATTTTATGAAAACATCTGTCTATGATATGAGCACTTTTTCTAATTGGAAGTATCTTTCTAAGATCAGCAGTTAAACAGATAATCATTATAACATCTACAGTAAAATAACTTTTATTTGGCACTCAAATATCTAAAACTCCCAGGCAAGCATCGTCCAAATGTTTGATTTACTATCGGCTTGATTTTGAGGGTTTTCGAACTAGACCGTTACGCAAAGTGATTAGAGAGATACGTGCATTAGCGAAGATAAAGCATGACATGAGTGAGAAAGAGTTTGAATGTTGGATTAATATTAACAGTGATGTTTCTATCACCATATCTTTGAACAATGAAAAAATAATTTCTAATGTATTGGCCCTTAACGCTGAGGAAAATAAAAAGGAAGAGGAAGCAATGCCCAAAATTTTGTGGAAGACAACATGCTGGATATGTTTATTTCTTTTACAAAGCAGTCAACGTACATGAATACACGGCATTGCTCATAGCAGCTGAATACATATTCATCTTCATACCATAAGAATGAATTTCTTTGTGAAAGAGCAAAGGCATCTAGGCAATGTGATATACAGAAGATGCTAAAGGTATTTACAAAAGAAAATCCCATCTAAATATCCACTATTATTGCCGATGCTACACTTTCCACAGCTGATGTTGGAGATCCCTCAACCTCGCCAGATAATGAATCTACCAAACTTCCTGATTACAAATTCTCAGAATAAATTTTTATTACTTTTATATACTGCAGTTAAGTGTTTAAACATTTAAGTAGTAATGATAATTTTATTTTCATTACATATTCAGTTTATATTTCACGTATTAGGTTAATAAAACTTGATCTTTACTTAAATGACACTTTTATTTCTTCACTAACAGCAGGTATATACAGTTCTAATAAGTTGTGTAAAATACTACAGTAGTTCAAAAGTGATCAGATATCTGGAAAAATTCTGTTTTCCAGATTGATAGAATTCTATGGTAGTTTGACGACTCAAAGGAAATTGTATGAAATATTTTATAATTAGTGATTTTTATCTGAAAAAAGTAAACTATACAGTAGTTGGGAAAGAGTGAATTGCATTATTAATTTTTTATAGAATCTTTATATATTTTATATATTCTCTATATAAAATTTTGTTAAATTTGAATATTCTTGAAATATAAGTTTGTTTCAAAATGAATAAAATTTTATATTTAGAGGTTCAAAATACGTTGGAAAGATTCTTTTAAAATATAGTATGTTACAATTCACCTTTTTTTTCACTATTAATTAAAAAAATTCTTTACAGCATTTCTTTTAGGTCATGAAACAGCTTTAAAACCAGATTAAACTAGCCCTCCCTGGCAACCGAGAGGTTTACACACATGGGAATGGAAGTGGGAAAGTACTAATCTCTTAACCAGCGAGGATACAACCAAGGCAACAAGATAGGCAGAATCATTCACCGAATGAGGTTTGAAGATGGTCCCACCAGGCCTAACTCAGAAGATTAGTTTCAGCTAACATTCTTTCATTCTGTCCTTCCTAATAATGAATAATTTCATGAGGCTGGCGGATGTATAAAGTCTAAAGAACGCAGCAGCTGTTAAACGCTTAAATTTTTGATGTTGTGAACAAATATTTAACTTGCTCATCTAAGAGTCTTAGAAAATTAATTGTCTTCTCAAACTGTCACCAACTAACCTCTTTTAGGACCATAAAGAAGTGATGTCTTGAGAAACAGCATAGCTGACACAAAATATAGAAATGGGTATTTAAGACACTAATACATACTAAAAAGTATTTTAACAGTTTATTTCGGTTGACCTTGGATACACTGCACGTTAAGTCTTGAACTCCAGAGTATGCCCTTTTTGAAACACGCTGTATATTTGGAGAAATAAGAATGATGAAATAATTAACATTAGAATAGGACTTGAGTAACCGATAGTTCGCATTAAGCTATAATTTTCCTATAAAATGTTTAGTTCATAGTTTATCTAATACTCACTTCTTAAATTATTCCAGGGTTTGATTCGTCATTTTAGACCAGTCATTGAAGAAAGGATGAGAAATTGTGCAGCTGCCAACAAAAAGACGAAAGTGAGTGCTCAGCATTGTTATTTATTGTACAGAGACTTAACTGAAAATAGAACTATTAGATGTTTAATATAAAGGATATAAGAGAAAATAAATAAACATGTTCAACATTTTCATTTTAACCACACTAGATTTGACCCCTTTAAATTCACTCAAAGCTCTGCTACATAAGAAACATTTATTTTTCTGCAGTATATACAGATTAATGCAAAAGTATAAGCAGACATTTCCCAATAGTTTAAAAGTGGATATTATGGACTCTTGCATCTTAGATTTTGTATTCAGAAAATAATACACATTAGTCCACAGTACATATTATGCTTTTATATCACTTGGAAAGAAAAAATAAATATTCACAAAAATAGTAAGACTTGCACCAGTGTAGTTCAACCTTTTTGTTCCTATGAACTAAATACATTTTAGATATATTCTTAAGTTAATTGGCATTATATGCAATTTTTAAACAAAAATACAGGATATTTTAAAAAAGGTGTTACAGGATTAGATCTCTTGAATTGATTCTAGACATACTTGCAATTGCAAAGTTTCTTAATATAAGGTGCCGAGTTAAATAAAAACAGTTTTTTGTCTAATAAAAGTTTTCACCAAGAAATGCACGAATCTCCAAATTTATAAGCTAAAGGAAAAATTGTACAACATATTCAGGCACAAATATAATAAAAATGCAGCATATAACTGTTTCAAGGATACACTGGGTTCCCCCCTTCATCATTGCTAGTGAATCAAACTCTTTCTGAAAATATGAATCTCTTTCTCCCAATGGAGATGGGACTGTACAGATTTTTATTTTACCTTATTTTGAGCATTTTTTTCATTTAGCCTATGTTATCTATCTGTAATAAGTAACGCCTGTAACAACCTTTCTAAAGCACTCTGTATGTATGTTCTTTTGCAATTCAATTTACTTTATTAAATTTTTGATGTTCCCAACTGTCTTAAATGACAAAGATTAGTTATATGCGAAGATAATGCTGCAACAAAAAATTTCTAAACTCATCCTGACTTCTACTTTAAGAAGGGTTTCGCAACTAGTTTGTCAGAAAAGCACAAACAATAGCACAGTTAGCATGTATAAAATCCTGCATGTTTTAGTGCCGCATTCCTCAGTAATGTTTGCAGTAGCGGCCAATCTTAACAGCTACTGCAAATTTTGTGCAAATCCTAAAAGTAGAATAAAACAGCCATATTTATGATTAACAGAACTGCACAATCAAATTGTTCTTTATGACTAGAGTTGAATTATAATTTATCAAAAGAAATTATGCAGTGAAAATCTGGAATTAAGGGTCTGAATTTTCAGATAACTGGTGGTCATTTTAAAAAGTAAATTATGTGTTAATTCATGATAAAATGCAGACTACTTGGTTCTTAATATTCATAAAAATAAATATTTTAATAGTAATAATAAAAGATGTAATAATTAACAAAAGTACATGGAAAAATTGTTTACTAAAAACATATTGTGTAAATTTTTGAAATCATTTCTTTTTAAAGCTAGCACTTTTTTATCCAATAAAATTGATAAAAAATAAAAGGAAAGATTGTTTACTAAAAATATATTGCATAATTCTTCTGTTTTTTTATTACCACTTTCTCATGCAATAAAATTGATAAAAAATAAAAAGCAGAGATTGTTTACTAAAAATGACGTATTTGAATGTATTTAAAAATGACTTTCATTGCATTGGGAATTTCTTTTTAAAAAATATTTCAACTATCTCTTAGGATCTCTGAAGTTGTTAAAATAATGATTCAACTATATTGAAAAAGCATTTTAGAACAAATGGGTGAAAAGCTAGATGTGGCCTACAGCACATGGAGTATCAGTTGAACCACACTGATTTACATCAAGTGCTTCAATTACTTAATTTATGCAATGCTACTGCAAAATACATTTATTAATAATATATTCATTAATAATTGTAAAATATATACCAAGTAAAAACTAATGCTGGGAAAAAGTACAAAAATTGCAAATAAGTTAAGCAGATTTTGTGACAATTGAACAAATTGTATAATACATTTATCAACTTCCTAAAATTCTAAATATTGTGACTTAACATAATGGTGATTTCTTATTACTTCAATGTGCATAAGTTCAGTTCAATTGTAACATTCAATAGACAGAAAGAAATGTACACTTGAAAAATATGTTAGTTTTGCTGCTTAAAAAAGCTTAAGAGTTTGTATACAAGATTTTTTATAACAATTTGCATTAAAAAAGAAGTGATCTGCTCTAAATATATAGATTAAATGTGGATACATTCCTGAAACAAATTACCATTTTATATACAATTATATGAAATGTAAAAAAAAAAAAAAAATGTCAAATAAAAATATACATTACAAATTACACAAATTTCCAATTAAGTTAATGATTCAATACTGCCTGTCTTGCACAATTAGGCACTTTTCATTTCAACATTTTTTGAAATTGTGTGGTTGGGCAAAAGTTGTGTACATCAAGACATGTACAGTTTTATCAAAATCGTACAAATATCTATGCTCGTATAGTACAATTTGAAATGAATGGCAACACCCTAGTTTGGGAATATTAGCTAACAACTTCTGCTTTCGGTGGTTAAATAATAGAAATATTAGCATTGTTTTACATATTTAAAATAATACAGCTTGTTAAGCTAGAATACTTCATTTAAATTATAAATAATTATAACTAGAAATAAATATGTAGAAATAGCACCACGTATAAAATGCAATCTGAGTAAAATTGCTGCAAACCCTTAATTTTGAATTCATTTATAGTTTAGAATAGTAACAAAAATGTGGAATGAGTACATATGAGAATTAAGACATATGAGACTATTGGTATATTTGAAAATTATATAACTGTAGAAGATTTGAAATTTTGCATTACATTTGGAATGCAGTTTAAGACTACTTTTCTTATAATTTAGTAATCTAAAGTACATTAATAACATTTTGAGTCTAATGCACAGCATTTGAAACATACTGTTGTGTTCAGCACACTTAGTATTTGAGAGTATTTAACATCATCATAAAAGAAAAGCTATTTATTATTTTTAATGTGGATAATGAACAATTTATCAATTACAGATTATTATAAACCTGATTTGATAAAATGCAAAAGCAAATTTGCAGTTTAACAACTATTCATGAAAGTATGCAAAGTAACCTCACTTTCTTGTGGATTTTACTGAATATTTAAAGTTCGTTTTTCTTTTCAAAATTCAGTTTTACATTTGGGTGTATGTTGGATCAGGGTAACGACCACAGACCTGGGAAACTTGGAATAATTAGGGAATTTTATGCTTCTGGAAATATCGGGGAATTTCGTTCGTCGGGGAAAACTGCAAATTTCTGAGATTTTTTTTCATTCTCCGACTTTATAGTTTTCTTTTGGCTGAATGAACAATGTTTGTTTACTCCATGATGTCACATTTTTCATAAGACCCATCACTCATCTCCATTAAATATACTTCTGAACAAGTGGCTGGAGAAAGAGTTTTCATTAATAGGTGATGTGATCTCAATAAACATCTTTTGAGGGGGAACGTTTCAGGGAATTATAAGGGAAAAATCAGGAAATTTGAAAATGAATTGCTTGTGACCACCCTGTGAATCAATCTTTCGGCAAGACAATATCTAAAACAATTTTAAAACTAGCATGCAGTAGTTGGCCATTAGAGCAGCAGGTTTTGGCAAGTTTGGATCAATCTTAGTTTTGAATTAACCTATATCAAATCGCATTCACGGTTTTAAAATGCTATGAGTTTTAATAGAACGTATGAACAATTTTTATATAATTCAGCAATGAATAGAACTTTTTATGGGTCTTTTTAAGTCTAACTTTTAAAGGGCTATAAAGTACTTTTTCTAAATTCAAAGCTAGCACTTTTAGTGTTTGAGATATAAGCATTACAGTCTTGAAAAAGGTGAAAATTTTCAATATTTTAGAACTTGACAAAACGATTTCGCAGAAACTAGTTTTGTAAAAGTAAATTATTGATCCAGAAAATGGATAACCTACTCAAAGGTTTGTCACTTACTGTTTGTAGCTATCTTTTACAGTTTAAAATACATTTTGAGAAAAAGTAAGACAAAAACATTTAGTTCTCTGAAAAAAAAAATTCAAAATATTAAAATTTTTATATATTCATAAATAAAAGCACATTTATGACAAAACAAATAAAAATAGCTTACAGTTTTATCTATTACGTTCAGAAATTTAAGCGTTCATGGTGCTATATTTTTTTGTAATGCTCTGATTTCAACCACAGATCCTACCGTATGTTATTCACATCAAAAATTTCTGAAAAATTAAATAAAAAAGTTTTGAGGTTTGAGAGAAAATTTAAGAAAAAGCAACATCTATTTTATTTCCTATACCTATTATATTTCCTACTTTTTATGCTGAACTATAAACATAACTATACAAAGTGTTAAAAGAATTCATTTTTAAATAAATAATCTTATATAATGAACGATATTAATAAAATATAATTTTATAGTTGGGTCATTTTATTAAAAGAAAAAATCTGCCCATTTAATAGGGAAGAGAGATTTTATTTGCATAAACACCAGATATGGCCATACTGCCAATGAGGGATTCTTTTCATGGGTGACTTTGAGGAAAACCCTGCTATATTTACATAACATGTAAAGAAAACCATAAAAATCTAGTACACACACAGACTGGCAATATTGTTTTTACTGAGAATTAAACCATCACTCTGCAACATAACTTCAAGTTACAAGTGGTCAGCAGTATAATCACTATTTTATATGAATTCATGGTGAAGCAGTCAGTGCAACAAGTGTAGCATGTTTAGTAAAAATACTAGTTCTGCTTCACACAAGGCATGTTTAAATAACCAACTCTGACTTTTAACGCCATTTCATGAAAAGGGTTTCAGTCGGGTCAAAGTTTTGTGAAATACATTTTTTTCCCCCTTACAACAGTAAAACTGAGGCAGTTTGTAAATCAACCAATAGAGGTAAACTTCCCTTTTGTATCGAAGATAATTGTATTTTATTGCTTGCTCAAGCAAAAATCTTCTCTTTATAGTAGTGGTGGTGGTGGTGGGTATAGAAGATAAATGAAAAATTACAGATTGTGGGTTTGAAATTTGTTACATGCTGTCATGAGTAAGTGATTTTTTTGCTGTAAGTGTATTACTCATTATTACTGGTACATTTGATTGTGCAATATAACAAGTGAGGTTACTAAAGTGAGGTTACTGTATTAATTTAATTTTCTGAAAATTTCTCCAAGTAATATCTATGCGAACAACTTTGTATTATTTCAATTAAAATGTAAAAGTAAAAAGTTCAATATTTACAATTAAACTTATTTTTTGAAGCAAATATCTTATAACATTATCGGTCATTTGATTAGACAAAGTTATAATATACATGAATTTATATTTCTCTCATATGTATCATACAAATCTGATTTGGATACCGAATATATTTAATTCAATGTAACAAATTATATTATACTTTTTAATTGATTATGTATTCTATAGTTCATTTTAATTTCATTATAAAATCTAAATTCTTTTAAAGTATTAACAAAAAATTATACTTTAAACAATCAACTTGAGTAAAAAGTGTAACTTTAGTAACTTTTTAAATTTTAGGTAATTTTTATGTTATTTTCTCAACATTCAGAACAGAGATACTCTTTTCAAATTTTGTTACAGCATTTGGAATGTGATCTCTCGTTCGAGAGGTAGGGTGTCCCAAGAGGTCTGGGCACGCTTTTCCATTCGTTATATCATCAAATGTGCAAAGTAAATCGTAGTTGATCAGGTCATTAACGACAGAATCAAATTTGTAGTTGGGATGTTTTGTGATAAAGTCTCGAGTCCAGCGAGCAGCAGTCTTAAGATCACCTGAAACACAAAAATTAATTGTTTAGATTGAAAGTCACTTATCTTTCATGCATCAGTGCGAATGAAAAATGCTAAAAATATTGTTAATGATGAAAAAGTCAATAAAAGGTGGAGCTCTTTTTATATATTCAAGTTACTGTGGAACATGTAAAAAATGAAATTTCTTGATTTTTTTTAATACATGAATACTGATATATACATCACAAAATAAATCATCTAGGAATTTTTGGAAGAAACATCCATACACCAAACTTTGCACTTTTAAAGGGGCAATATTAAACATTTTGGAATAATAAAAATAAAATATGAACAAGTAAAAACCACAGATTTTTAAAATTACACCTTATATTATTTGTGTGTAACTTAAATGTATGAAAAATGCATGTAACTTAAATGCATGAAAAATGTATGTAACTCAAATGTATGAAAGACAATATACCAAATTTGAATTTTCTAGCTGTCTTGGTCTTCAAGTTATTTCACAAAAATGAATATATTTATATGGTAGGCTCAAGACGGCCTAGCACAATAATGTTCAAAATGAAAAAAATATTCAAATATACCATTAAAGACACATACTAAATTTAGACCCAATTAGAATCCAATCAAATATATGAAGTTGAAAAATGGTAATGTGAGGGTTGGTGAAAAAAAGGATGTCAAAACATGTGATGTCAGAAAGGTGACTCCGGACTCTGCGAAAAGGAAACATAACAACTAGGCACTGCCTTGGTCCCTCTTGATTTTGCACTTTTGATGCTGGTGACTGATTAAATTATAGTCTGTGCTTGTAAAAACCATGTAAATATACTGGCGCACACAGAAGGCATGATGCACAACATTGGAGAAATCGAAAACAAACATTTTTCTGGGACACAGAGGGCTCAATAACTCAAGAGCAGGGACGTAAGTACCGGGGGGGTGTGGGGGGGGGGGGGGGGGTGTCACACACACCCTGACTCAAAAAAGTCGGAAAATTTGGCAATCACTCGGAATAGAAATCTGAATAAGTGTGAGTTTTGTTCACCATAAATTTCACTTCAGAAACTTATATTTTACTTTAATTTTCTAAATGTTCACTACAAAATCACCGATTCTCTTGTGAAACAAAATCCTTGAAGTCCATGTTGAAGTAAAGCCATCTGATGAACGTCGGGCAAATGGTTTCTTTGCGGTGTCATAAATCTCATTTAAATACATTTGAACCACCTGGAAGGGCGATGACAACGAGGGCAGGACGTCCCCAATCTTTTTCGGCCTTTTACTTAAGGAAATTCGGAGAAGCAGACCTTGCACCCGGAGGGTGCAGATCATTTGTAGTACCCATATGTGGGGACAAAACCATGCAAGAGCAATTAGGTTTGGTAAGAGTTCTTCGGAAAAAATCTATTTTCTTCGCTATGCAATCGGCAAAACAGCAGGAGAAAAATACTAAAACATATTGTCCAGGGATTTGGAAAGCAAACCCAGTATGCATTCCCTTAAAAGTGTCTTTAATTGGGCAAGTAATTTATGACGCTCAGAAAATGTGAATGTATTTTCTGTAGAATTCTGAAAAGCATGGAATCTTCATTCAGCCCAGATTGCTTCAATTTTTCGCAGAGCTGGGTTGGGACCGCGTAAAGTAAGGTAGTATTTATAAATTATTTAAAGGCATGCATAAGAATTGTTTATATACGTTTCTCATAATGATTATTATTTATTTTTATTCCTTTTTTAAATTTTGTTATAAAATTTTTGTGCTTTTAAAGGTATCATTTAACAATTCATACGTCATTTAAATAAATTTTCTGCGATAAAATAAAATCCCAAATTATGAATGAAACACTAAACTATACAAAAAGATCAGCAGTGGTTCCAATACGGGTCAGAACGGGCTGAAAATTTATATTTTTTCCCTGTCTGGCACGACTGTACCAGTGCTTAAACCCTGCCCAAAGACCATTGAGTCTCGGCTTGATCCGGCCCGAAATAATTTATATTCATATATGTTAAAAACATGAATGTGTTGAAGACCCAGACCGTCCGACTCATCCTGAGGACTTGAGCAACTATTTGGAAGGCCGGGAAAGAGTGAAATTTTTCTACGAAGAATTGAAGTAATTTGTTTTTAAACATTTATCAATATATAGGTGAAATAAAGACAATTATTTCATGTATTCAATTAAAATTCATTTGAAAAAATTTTAATTAAATATGTTCGGCCTGGCGAAATAAATATATTCGGCCCCAGAAAAATTTTCAAAATATGTTCGGCCTTTTTTAAAAGCAAAGTTCGAGCCCGGCCCGAAACAGCGTTATAAAATTTCGGCACGGCCCGAGTCGAAATGATTTCGCCTGAATAACATTTTTCTATGTAGATATTATATCTTTTTTAACAATGCTAAAATAATTTTAAATAATTAAATAGCAAAATTAGAGTCATTTTTTCGAAATGGTTCAAAATATTAAGACATCGAAATTAGAACCACTTTTTCAAATGTTTTAAATTATTAAAATATAGAAATTAGGACCACATTTACAAAATATTAAAATATCGAAATTGTTGCTACTATAGTTCAAAAACTAAGAACCTATCCAAAATCCAATTGTACACTACTATATGGTTTTCAAAGGGCTACAAATTACCGAATATTGTTCATAGCTACCACTTTTCGTTTTCGAGAAATAAGCATTTATAAACTTAAACAAGAAAGATCAATCATGCTTAAAGCATTGATTATGAAACACTTTCCAACTTCAATGCAATTTTATTTAAACAAGTCTAAAATGCAATACATTCCTCGGTAATATTTTGAAACTTATCACAATACTGCATTAATTTATTATATTTGAAAACTTAAACCTTCATCGAAAAAAATGAACTTCATTCAAATGACGGCATTGAAATATAAATTGTCTGGTTTAAACATCTCTAAAATGTTATACATTCCTCGGTAATGGTTTCAGAATTATCATAATACTACGATAATTTATTATATTTGAAAACTTCATCGAAAACAACTGAAATTCATTCAAATGACGTCATAGAAAAAATAACACGCCTGGATCTCTCTATAAAAACAGGATTTCATTCATAACTTTCTCCCATTCATTTCATTCATCACAATACTATAATAATTTATCTTATTTAAACATTTTGTTTAAGACCATAGAGCTACAAAAAATTAAACTCTATGCTTGAAACTTCATCGAAAAAAATCGTCCTTCTCTTTATGAAATCAATTAATATTTCATTCATATCAGCCATGCAGACTCCATGGACTAAATTATTTTGTGTTAAAAAAATACAGGAATTCTAATACAACTCATTCTATATATTTTGCTGTTTACATTTTACATAGGTAAAAAATAGGCTTAGTTGTAGAAATAATCAAATTTAAATGAGCATTTAAACTCAAATATATTGTCATTGCGTTGTTTCAGTATGTAGATGCACAGAATTTAAGCAAAAATAAAGTAGTTTTAGGACGGATACAACACTCAATATGAATTAAAAAGAACTTAAAAAAATCATGATTTTGAAGCAAGATGGATGCCATATATCATTTTGAAGTGGGTCATGTGATCGTTTCATATCATGGTCACGTGATCGTTTCATATAAGTGGTGTAATTATTATTTTAATTTTTATTTAAAAAACTACTGAATATGTTTCACTGAATTTTTTTTTATATATTTTATGGAACAATTTGAATATTACCTAAAATTTTCGAAGCAATTTGTGAATTTTAAATCCGCTTAAAAAATGTTTGAAAAATTGGGTCCCATAGGGCTCAATGTATTTCATTTTTTTGACCCGGGTTCAATCCAAAACTAATTGGGTGATATTATTCATTTATATTACCATAGGTTCTACAGACCGTCTGAACAACATACTAAAATTTCATTTTGATTAAGTCATTTTTACGGCAGTTATCGTGCTAACGGACAGACAGACAGACAGACAGAATGAACAAAGTCATAAACACTTTTCAACTTTGTTGTAAAGTGTTAAAAACAGGAAAATTTCAATCTTTTTAAACTTGATAAGACGATTCCTCGAAAATTGCATTAGATCTATAAAAACCCATTACTAAGCTAGAACTTGGATTTCCTACTAAACATTCTTATCGCTTATGGTTTATCATTCATAATTTAGAAAATAGTTCGAGTGAAACCAAGAAGACTAAAATTCTCTCCGACAAAAACTTTAGTTTTTGGAAAAAAAATGCCAATATACTAAAATATTGAAATTATCTCTCTCTATATATACATAAAAGGTACTAAATTTCCAACAAAACAAGTAAAAGTTGGTGATATTTTTATCTGTTAGGTTCGGAGATATAAGCACCCAAAGTGTTTATATTTTTTGTAACGCCCGGAAGTCTGCCAGAGACTCCCCAACCATACATGTTATTCATATTAAAATCTATAAAATCTATACAATTTGTCCTTTCATACTGTGATTTTTTTTCGGGAGAATATTATATATCAAATTGATGAGGGCGAAAAAACTTAATGCTTTTTATTTTTGCTTGTTTTACTTTATGATGATGTATTTCCTTTTTTAAATTGAAAGAAAAATAATTTGTCTAAACATATGTAAGTGTGAAAACGGGTTTAATGTATTAATACATATTTGGAACTAATTATTTAAACCAATTCATTAAATAAAAAAGTTAGGCTTCGTAACCCTGAAAGATGCTACGAATGTATAAAACGCAGAACTCGGGAGAAAAAAATTCCAGGGATGATATCAACAAATTATTTCTACAAATATAAGTATTGAATAACATTGTGTTTGACTTATGGCTGCATATGCGGCAAAAATTAAAATTGGAAAAATTTGAAATATTGGAAGTTTGATTAATTAACTTAAAATGTTATTAATTTTATAACTTAAATAAAGTTACTCTTAAATTGCAGTAACTTTTTAAGTTATAAATACTAACAGAAACCACCAAAGAGAGGCGTTCCAAAACATAGGATAGTCCCATTGCAGATTCCGACATAGATGCTAAAGTTATCCTAGTTTGGGGAACGTCCCATTTAGGCGGGTTCTGTAACCATTACCGCTTGGTTTTGGTCAAAGTCCACAGATATATTGTGTAGTATGGCCTCACTTTTTGTGAAATTTAATGCCGACTGCGTGATAAGACTGAATTTATCTGTCTCTATAAAAGTTCACAAATTTGTAGAATATAGCAAGTTTTCGTGTTGCCATTCCGCATTAGGTATTACTTGCAGAGAACTAAAAAGTGCAAAAACGATCTACAGATTTTCAATGGGGACGCAATCCTTATAGAATATAATTGGTTGATACATTACCAGAAAAAATGAACAATATTTACATGTTTGTATTTAAACTATTTGTGATTAAGGAATTTCAAGTATTTACAATTACATATTTAAATGCGGTCGTCATTCGTATGAAATTTTATATCTTCTGATTTGAAATAAAAGTGTTTTATTAATTCCGTCGTATAAATCAAATGCATGGTAATATGTATGTAGAAAATTGAATAAATATTAGAATAGTGTCGAGAATCAAAATTCAGTTTTATCCCAGCTCGGATAGTCTTGACATGTTGCGTGTATTAGATTCTTTTTTGACTATCTGATCAGTAAAACAAATAAAGTACAATTTCCATTATAAAATCCTTCACGAAAGATAACTTTCTCTTAGCAGCAGGACTCTGTTATGCTATCTTTGCCTTAAATCTTTTTCATATCCTTCCCCCCAAAATGTTCTTTATAATCTTTTTAAGTAATCTATTGTAGTACAAATTGCGATGAAATTTATTTATAAAAATGTTTAATTCCAAAAGAAAGCATTATTTTACAGGTTTTATTTCTACCGTATTTAAATTTCAATGTATTTTTTCAAAATTAATACATTTCCTTAATTTTTAAAGTTAAGGTGTTTCCCTTTCTTAAATTACTGTAATTAAACCTTTTTAGAACAATAATTATCATATTAGAAAATTTTCTGCCGTCAATATCACCACAGAAAGAGCACTTGTGCTTTGCATTTTTTTTTAAAGTTTCTTTTATTAAATATACGATTTAAAATCTATTACATTTACAAATTTTTACTAGAAAGTTAAGAAATTTAAAGTTAATTTCAAGAGTTTTCTAATACAATAAGTAAAAGAAAAAAACAGAATTATGTCAGATAAGCTTTTAGGAAAAATGCCTTTCCAGAGAAATTTCTAAAAGAAAATAGATAACATTTTAGGTTACATGCTTGTCTTATAATACTATAATGAGTAGCACCAAAATATATTGTAACAAAATTGAACTAGCAAACATAAACGGTTTTAGTGATATGGAGCATTAAGTTATGCAAGTTTTTCTTTAAAATGCATTCTCCTATACTGTAAAAGCAACCAATTTATTGGTTTTCCTATTGTTTGATAATTCCATTATAGTAAGACTAATCTAGACGAAAATAGAATTCAGCTTCTATTGCAAATAACAGTGATAGTCTACTGTGCGGCCGCACATGCTACACAGGTGTAATATGCCCTTTATAAACACCTAAACGATTCATTGCGATGTCGGTTTGCATATGTGGGCGCGCATTTAATCTGCATGTACAAACCACACGCCTTAAATAAGCACTTAAACACGCTTTTTCTCATTGCGCTGCGACACCTTTAGGATTGAACAAAAAGCAAGGAGGTAAAAATCGGGATTATGATTGTAGTTATCCCGTTTAAATGATATTTTCACAGTGCTTTTAATGGCAAATAATTGTATTTTGAAAAATATAAATAATATCTTTAAAATTCAAGAAGTAAGAAAACTTCTCAATTTAAATCACTTTATGTCTTTCGTCTGCTGCACATTGGTGAAATAAATGCCGAAAAGTATAATTAGATAATTAAATACTATCTCCGAATATTTTCGTGCTATAGAAGATATTTATCGAGCGAATTCTTATAAAAATAAAATAATTGCTCATTTAAAAAAATCAAAATGATATCTGTAAAATTCTGGAACTTAGAATTTTTTATTTTATTACCCATATTGTGTCGCGCTAATTGTCTATAAACATCTGCTATTCTTCAAACAATAATCTGTTGGCAACTTTATGTTCTGAATATTTAAAGGAATGGATTTAGAAACAACGAAATTTCGATTTTAAATATTCATAACCTTTAAACTAATTGAAATTTAAAAGAAAAATAATCCCGGCGAGGTACATATTTGCATAAGCTAAGATTGCATAAGCTAAGATGCCAACTAACTCTATACAGATCTTCAAAACTGTTGAAAGCTTGAATTTTCTGCTACGCGTTACACACACATAGAAACAGACATCTTTTTGAAAAATACTAAATAATAATAATGCAACATTTACTCGACCGTTCGATATTAAATTGTGTATAAATTAGAATGTTACACTAAATTGGTAACAATGTCAAAATGTTTTTATAAACCTTTTATTAATCGAAAAAATATGTTAAATAGTTGAGCGTCCAATAAATAAAAATTTCCATTAGTTATAATTTTACTGCTGTACATTTTGTAGACACATTTTATATATTATATTTTTATTAATAAATAATCATTAATTTATTTATAATTACTATTATTTTATTTTTAAATTAAAATATTTCTTTCTTGTTCAAATAAAAATCCCCCAAAATATCATTTAAAATTAAACATAGTTATTTCAAAATAATAAACCAAAGTTGATAGTTGCGAAATATTGTATTCAGATATTTTCTGGTCATTATTTGGTATTTTAATAGTCACAACCTTTCTACTAGAGCTGCCAGTATAAGTAGGAAACAAAAAAGTAATGAAATGATCTTGCATATTAAATATCGATGAAGAAGCCAGTAAAATAGATCAAAATAATGAATAACATAATTTTTTGCTTTTGAAAGTCAGCTGTCCATAAAATATGGTGATGCTATGCTTTATATTACTTCATTCATTTCTGATTCTGTTTGCGCCACTTAATATGCACTCGTTTCCAGTAATAATTTACTTATACTAAAAGTTTTGGTGTTCAATTAAAAAAAAAAAATGTTTTTATATTTTGTGGACTTCCCATCTCTGCAATTGGTTTATTTAATCTTATGTTCTTTCGAATTATTTATATCTCAAAGACTTTGATCGAAGTTAAAATTTTTTTATAAACCAGCAAAGTTCTGCGCACTTCGGGCGCTAAGCTCGGCTAAGTACACCACGGACATACATCAGAAACAGGAACCGGCAGACATCAACTGTCACCGATCCTCCCACCCACTCCTAATATCCACAGTCACAAACGAGTCATACACCTCCCTATTCAATATTACTATCTCTTATAGGATAATATCTCTCTATAAAAACATATATATTATACCAACTTGTAACATAACGCAGGGGTACCTTTCTCTAGGAGAGTGTTCAGGCATGTGCAATCTACCGGGAAGAAACCGCAGTCCAACGCATCTCATTAAGGGCGATGCATGTGCTGCTTTGATGCGTTTTCTTAAAAAAAATGTTGTAATTAAAAAAAAAATGTTAGAATGCGAAGATAAATACAACTTTATGTAGAATTCAAACTGTAGAATTAAGATAAACTTCCTGTTTTAGATGCGGCGAAATAAGTATCAGATAAGCTAAAAAAATGTAATTTCAATGTATTTAAGAATATGTGTATAGCCACATGTAGGTAAGTTTTCTGGCGGACCATTTGGAATTTTTTTTTTTTTTTTACGTCCGTGTCTGGACAATTTTTTGAAAACAAATATCGAGGAAATGAAACAACGGCAACCCCTTATGAGCACTGCAAATCATGTTATATTAATTTCCTTTGAACAGTGTATATATGCATGCTATTATACACATCCCGTGTTTTACAAAGCTAATTTTTGGCCTAGAAACGCGTTTTTTCTACTTTTTGGGGGAAATTATTTGAAAAGGTGCAAAGTGCATTCGGAAATTAGAAAAAAGTAATAAAGTTTTAATAATTTATAAAAACCTAACAAAAGACCCAATTTTATCAAAAGAAAGATGCATGTTCCGAAACTTACACAACCAATTTTTGGCATAGAAACTCACGGGTTTTTAAGTACTAGGCAATCATCTGGGAATGTGTCAAGTGCATTCGAAGAAAAATCCCAAAATGTACAAAATTTAATACTTTTTCAAATATATTTAAAATTCTATTAATTTTTGCCCTAGAAATTTGCCTTGTTTCAACTGGTAGCTAAAGATCTGGGCATTTGCATAACACATCCGATAATTAAACAAATGTACAATTATTTATAAAACAAAACCCTCAAAACCAAAAATTTGGTTTTGAGACTTTTTCTTTTTTTAAATTGGGGTATGATTTGGACATATACACCAAACATTCGAAAATTAAAACAAATAATTGCTGTGTAGACTTTGAACTGTATAAAGGTCACTAGATCAGCAATGCACTCGCTCAAAAACAAAAGTTAACTCACTTGTTTGTAAAGTCGTAAATTTTCAACATTAGTCGGAAAATTTTCCTTCACACCCCCCCAGACAAGATTGTCCACTTACGTCCCTGCTCAAGAGTCTCAGCATTGTACACAGTAGATTAAAACTCTTTTCAGAGACTGCGAATCCTGGGCACTCTGCGTGAGCTCTGGGCCACGACACTCAAAAATCTTCCAACCACACCAACCTGATGCTCAGAATTGAATGACACGCCAGCGAGATTTTAGCTTCCCAAAAGCCCCCAATCTTGGTGAGTCAAAACCCACACATCACACACCAAAAATAGAACGTTTCACCAAAAACGAGAGGCGCCAAATTTAGCTACCACATTATGGCTATCCTACGGAATGCCGAGGCACCCTACTTCCAGATGCTTGAAAGATAAACCGAGAAAGACATAATAATAATATATAAAGAAGATGCACTTAAAAAATGCACTTTTTCGCTTTCTGGTGAATACAGTTTTCGACTGAAGGAGAAAGACTGAGGCCATAAAGGGAACATACAGGGGACACTGGTAAATTAGCAAAAGATTTTTAGCGTTTGCAAATGCATTGCGTGTAATTTAGAATATTGGAATGCTAGAAAGGGATAACAAATGTTAATAAGAGATAATTCACCGAAATACACAATAACCATAAATTAATTTTGAATTTAGATAGGAAGAGGGAAAATTATGAATTTTGAACTCAATTAATTTCATTGAAACATCATTGAAAACCAGCATAACATATGTCTTTTCATTTATATGTCATTTAGCTCAGGTCCCGATTCATTCCTATATAAGTTTAATGGTAAAATATTTTATTTATATGATGCAACTCAATCTCAGCTTCTTTTTCTGGCTTCAAAGTCAAAATTCATTCTAGAGTAGTAAATTTCTTGCTAATATTCTGAGTCATTCTTTCTTGTCTTATTTGTTTTTCTGGTAACATAACCAGCATAAGTTGCAAGGGCGGAGAAAAATGGTAACATGTTCATTCCTAGAATTCTACAATGAAAACGAGAGTAGGGGGTGTTTAATTTGAGTAAATGGAGGGACCAACTAACTACTTCACATTGGACAATTAGGCTAATAAGAAATCCTTTATGCAGGGTTTGAAAAAACCCAACCCGCTTAGGTTTTTCTAATTAAAAAACAAAAACAAAAACAAAAACCCGAGTTTTATTGGGTATTTTCTGGAAACTCTAAAACTATGATTTATTTTGAAAATTGTTTTCATCCAACATCTGTCCCATGTTACCTGTAAGGCACTACTTAGCAGAAGTCTTGGAAATAATACTTCAAATTTAAAAATTGAATCTTTCTACACTGTTGTGCATCCAAAAATGTAAAGTTTAAAGCATTAAAACATCATTTTCATACAAGTTGATATTTTATTTAGATGCCATGCAAAGATTTAATATATCAATTTTTAATGATGTGTAATCTATTCACAAATAGTTACAGAATAAGTATTGTACTTAATCTGTAACTGTTTGTAAACTAAGTACTGTACTAAGTTAAACTTCCTTTTCTTGACCTTGAACAAAACTAGATATTCAACTTGTGAATAAAATACAGTATTTGTAAAGCAGAATTAAATATATATATATATTTTTCTCAGATTCCAAAAGTAAAGCAAGCTTCTTTTGCCAGAACAATAAGACAATTGGACAGTCTTAGTGCAACCTTTGTTTCTCTAACTACCCTTTTTTATTATCCTGATGAAGATAGCTCATTTTGCTTCCAGTTTACACCATTACATTTTTCTTCAATCCTCTTACTACCAAACATTTTATTGACAGGAAGTTATTGCAACAGTTTGAACAAATAAAAGTTATAATAAAATAGTATGGAAACACGTCAACTAATTAATACTTTAAAATCAAAGTCAACCAAAAAATAGGTTTAAAAATCTTTTATTAAATTCTTCTTTTTACAACGTATAAAATCACACACCATAGTGCTTTCAGGCACTATTATGTAAAGGTTGAAAGTAGAGTCGTCACATAGCCAGTGACGACTATGGAATTATTCTTGGTGACTGTAAAATGTTATGTCTATCACCAAAAATGGCGACCTGCAAAATTTCTATGTTTCTGTATCAGAACGTCAAACGTCTAATCTCTTTCGAGTTTTACGAAAATCTGCACATATTAGCTTAATTCCTCTGAGTCAAATCCAAATTACACAGTCGGTAAACAGGATCGGTATTTCCCGAAGAATTAAAGCTAAGGAACCTCCTTGGTCAAAACAATCAAAATGTGACCTTGACCTAGAGACCACCACATAGTTCGAGTAGAAGTCATGTAGTGGAATGCCTGTTTTAACCCCTCATTCTGGTTCCTACCCTCCGCTTTTTCCTACCCTCTAGGTAGGACAAAGTGCGGGGAGACACTATCGGACATTCCCCCGCACTTTGTCCTACCTAAAGGGATCAGATCAAGACTCAGATGGGACATTGCAAGGTTATTACATTGTACATTTACTTATATTTCGTCGCACATCTTAGTTAGATAAATATAATAAAACCTTATTTTAATTTGTTTTTATTTATACTATGGAGATCAATAAAAAGAAAAGTAAAATGAACAATAATGTCAAGATTTCTTCATATTTTATACATCTGAAGGAAAGTTCAAGACAAATATAAGTTTTAAATTTCATTCTTTGTGATCGATATTTTGTAAAAATGCATCTATGCTTTTATATACCTGTTATTTAGGCGGAATATCTGTAACTTCTAAAGATTGTGGTTTCTGACTATGGAATACGAAAACTATTGAATTACTGATTTTAAGAATTTGCAGAATTTTTGCTTTTGCTATTATTTTTTTGATGCATATTATAAACTGAAAAAGAAAAAAAGACAAATTGTGATTGTGAGAAACCTAATTAAAATATTATAATAGAATTTTCATTTTCCGCAAACACGCACTTCATTAGTCAAATCGAAAGTAGACAGAACAAGAAAGATCAATCATGCATAAAGCATTGATTCTGAAACACTTTCTAACTGCAATGTAATTTTATTTAAACATCTCTAAAATGCGATACATTCAGCAGTAATATTTTTAAAATTATCACAATACTACAGTAATTTATTATATTTAAGAAAACTTGAAACTTCATCGAAAAAAAATGAATTTTATTCAAATAACGTCATTGAAATATAAATTGCCTGGTTTAAACATCTCCAAAATGCGATAAATTCAGCAGCAATATTTTTAAAATTATCACAATGTTACAATAATTTATTATATTTGAAAACTTGAAACTTTATCGAAAAAACTACACTTTATTCAAATGACGTCATTGAAATATAAATCACCTGGCTCTCTATCTAAAAGTTGTAAATATTTCATTCATACACTTTTATTTCATTCCTTTCATTCATCACAATACTACAATAATTTATTTTATTTAAAAACTTAAAACCATGGAGGTACAAGTAATTTAACTCTATGCTTAAAACTGCATCGGATAAAATAGTCTGCTTCTCTATGTAAAATCATTGATCTATGTAAAATCAATATTCATATCAGCT
Source organism: Amaurobius ferox (assembly GCA_951213105.1). Classification (NCBI taxonomy): domain Eukaryota; kingdom Metazoa; phylum Arthropoda; class Arachnida; order Araneae; family Amaurobiidae; genus Amaurobius; species Amaurobius ferox. Next base: position 125,230,771 of record OX578150.1, on the reverse strand, counting down.
ATTCTGCAGACTCCAGAGCTAAATAATTTTGCATTAAAGAAATTCAGCAATTCTTATACAACTCATCCTACATCTTTATTTGTTTATATTCTCCATAAGTGAAAATTAGGTTTCGTTACAGAAATAATCAAAGTTTGATGATCATTTAAACTTAAATATATTGTAATTGCATTGTTTCAAAATGTAGACGCACAAAATTTAAGCACAAATAAAGCAATTTTAGGACAGATACAACACTAAATATAAATTAAAAAGAATATTAAAAATCACGATTTTGACAAGATGGATAGCATTGATCATTTAAACTCAAATATATTGTAATTGCGTTGTTTCAAAAATAGATGCACAGAAATTAAGCAAAAATAAAGTGGTTTTAGGATGGATACAACACTAAATATAAATTAAAAAGAACTTTAAAAATCACGATTTTGACACAAAGATGGAAGCCATATTCTATTTTGAAGTGGGTCACATGATCTCTTTATATAATATGGGTGCAATTATTATTTTAATTTTTATTTCAAAAACTACTGAATATATTTTGCTGAAATTTTTTTCATATTTTTTATGGGGTAATTTGAATATTTCCTAAAACTTTCGAAGCAATTTGTGAATTTTAAATTCGCTTAAAAAATGCTTGAAAAATTAGGTTACATAGGGTTCAATGTATTTCATTTTTTCAACCCGGGTTCAGTCCAAAACCAAGTGGGTGATATTATCTATTTATATTCCCATAGGTCCCACAGACTGTCTGTACAACATACTAAAATTTCATTTTGATAAAGTCATTTTTACGGCAGTTATTGTGCTGACAGACAGACAGACAAACAGAATGAACAAAGTCAAACACTCTTCAACTATATTGTAAAGTGTTAAAAAAGCAAAAGATCTTCTTTAATCTCTCCTCCAAAAAGAAACAAAGTAGGAAAAGACCAGGAGATTCTTGATAGTGTGCTTACCAAGTTTCCTTTTCTTTACAAAATCAAAATTTTGTCCAAATTATTTTTTGTTTGGTGTTAATTTGGGGTAAAATGTTTTAAAATTCTGAACTCAAACAATTTTTGCTCTAAAATTAATATTTACAAATATAGTTCTTTGGACCAGGATTCCTTAACCACCCTTCATTTCCGGGAGAGTTTTTATCATTCCACCACACATGTTTATGTTGCAGAAGAGGGAGGATGGCAGAGTTCTGTCTGCCATTAAGGATCTCCCCTTTTGAGGCATTGATAGGATTAAAGGGGTCCAATCAATCAAGTATACCAATAAATATTTTTTTTCATCCCAGTGTAAAACTTATTTATCATATATAACTTTCTATGAAAATTTTGACCTAGATTTTTGTTGTTTTAGTCCATTTTGACGTTCTTTCTTATTCTATTGATGCTCTTTAGAATTTTATGGTTAATTTTATCTTTTTTTTTTTTTAAAATTTGGTTTAACATTTTCAAACATGTTTTAAAATGCATTTTAAAACATGTTTGTATTAAAGTTATTAATTACATGTAATTAAAGTCTCCTGAAGGGTGTACTAACGCCAGAAAGTGCTCTGGCCTTGTTTTTAAAACTTTGTACGTCTTTAGGAAGTTTTTATTAAATGACCTTCTGTCGAACGATATTGTGTCCTTAATTTATTGTTTTAAAAATTTTATTACAAGGGGGTGTATATGATTTACAGTAGTATTCTATACTTGTCAATCGGAAAAAAATATTTTATTTAGTTTCACTTTTTTAAGTTATTGAAAATGGGTTGTTTACTCACTGCACTTTTCTTTCTGCTGATCTCTGAGCAAATATAAAGATCTCCCAAATTTAAGGTTTTGGAGGATATTTCTTACAAAATTCTATACTTTTTTTTCAAGCATATCATTAATAAAATAAAGGAATGTGTGTAAATAACATTATTAAAACAAGGATTCTGATTTTCCTTTCTTTTTTTATTATTTCCGTTTTAACTGTCTTTTGTTGAAAAAACACACTTTACAAATTGTCAATAAAAGCCTTCGATGTGAAAAAATAAAAATTTTTTTGCAACTTTTGGATTAACGTTAGCAAAAATGATTAAATCGGAAAATAATGAAAGCACAAGACTTTGTTGAATAAAAACCAATTTTGATGGAGTTTAATTAGCGTAACATTTATTGCTATATTTAAGTGCAATTCAGTTCATATTTCTGTGCATTGCTGAGGTCCATTTTCATCTTCTAATCGGCGAATAACTATTTTATTTTTGAGAAACAGCTTACTAAACCAAATTATTTTTCACATAAATAATGTGATTGTGTAATTCAGTTTGCATTCTCGTGCCAGGGCAACCCATTGAGTCTTGAGAAGACATAAAAAATTCAAAGAGGAGAAAATCAAATATGAAGGGGGTCTATGATAAAAGTTTGTAAGGGGAGGGGGGCACAATTTATATAGACGGTCCTGCTCGTATATATTGAAAAAATGAATAATTTCATTCATAAGAAAAAAGGTTTGTAACTTTTAATTTCTTATGCTGATATTTTTTAGTCCCCTACTTGAATACTTTCTGAGATGGCCAGTGTGTATATATATATATATATATTTGCTTGGAGCAAATGAAATGTGTTTGTGGAAAAAGAAAATTGTTAGAAGATGGGGGTAGGAGAGGTCAAAATCAAGTACAAAATTATGGCCATTAACATCATCAAAGTGGCCCCTGGTGATTTTCTTAAATCTAAAGCATTACTATTATGCCCTTCATCAGTGGAAAAAAAGTTCCACTGATGACGGGAACTTCGCCATTTGCGGCGAAGTTCCATTTCTCCACCGATGAAGGGCATAATAGTGCCCGAAAGTGCTATGGCTGTGTGAGTTTATACATTTGTAAAAAGGATTGAGATTTTAATAAAGACTTTTCCCCCTATTTTTTGGTTGTCTTTGATTTTAAAGTAAATAAAAGCTATTTACCTTTTGCCCTCAGTTGAATAAGCTTCAGGTACTGTTGAATAGAGCACTGTGTGTCTACATCAATGTCCATGCTGGCTAGAAAGTTCTGTATCAAAGGCACCAATCCAGGAAACTCATCCTTACCATTGATGATTTCATTGACACTCATTAAGGTGTACTTGCACTCATCGGGAGGACTGCAGCACTCAGCCATGTATGCAGTTGCTTCAGGGGGACTCTCACCTAGGTACAGAACAGCACAGTTGTAAAGGAACTCCCACTTAGATACAGAACGGCACAGTTGTAAACTAAAACAAAACTTTTGCATATTTTTCATTTTAAAAAACTGAGCACCTTTTTTTAAGGATTACTGTGAAAAAGTAGCTTTAATGCATTATGAAGTTTTATCAAACTTTACATTATATAATATTATTAGAATGAATTACCTGGCATTGTCCGGGTTCTAGCACACACTACTTATAATTAATTAAATAAGCACCCGCAACTCAAATAATACATGTGAATACAATAATGTAAAATGGATTTGATCTGGAAATTAAACGCTCTAAATCATGCCAAGTATATAGTACATCCATTTTGCCCATGAATCTGATACGAGGGCCACATTTTCACCAGATGGTAATAGTTATGAATTCAAGTCTTGAACAACACATTTTGTAGTTTTGTTTTACATTTGTTTGAAGTTTCAGAACTTTAATGCTAACAGATAAGTGAAATACACAATTCTATTGCTTATTTTTAATGAGTATATTTATTACTTGTCATTCCTGGCATGCATTTAGTTATTATTAATGTGTGTGAGGGGGGCGCCCTTTCCCAGATTGTGGGGGATAGGTTCGAACTCGGAACCTTTAGACTGCTGATCCTCTACTATACCGTTGAGTCAAAAGAATTCTTCGGACCCGAGAGAATAATCGGGGATATCTTTCATAGCAATGAGTGATGCAATGCAGCTCCACCATATATGAAAATCTTTTTTAAAATATCATGTCTCCAATTAGTGCATAAAAGCAAGCTATGCACGGTGTATGCTTTGTTTCTCAAGGTTAGTTTCGATTTCCATGCTGAACAAAAATAAATCTACATGTCATTCCTGTCACTGTTATTTTTGATACAGGAATGTAAAAAATTTGCAGTAAAATTCCATTAATTATGTTGAACAGCTCTGTTATCCATTAGAAACCTTAAATAAAATTCCCAATGAATTTCATACAAAAGTTTCTAGAAACTAGAAAACATTTTTAAGACCTGAAAATTGACAATTATCAGATATTCAGTCATATACCAAACCAACTTTGTGGTAAATCTTAAGTAATAAAAAATATGAACTGTTATAAAAATGTGACATTTTTGGAGCTTTTGCAACCAAATTTCATAATACAAAATGTTTGCAACTTTTTGCACATTTGTGATACTGACATGCTGACATCCCACTAATTATTTGAAAATATTCCAAATAATCAAGATAAAAAATAACTTACAAGTGGTTAGGTCTGTGCGAAACCAGAATTTTTCATTCAAAACAGCATCTCTCTTTTGAGCTTTGCATAAATTTTCATCAACCTGAAAGGAAAATTTTATTGCATGTCAATTTTTCTAGTTATATGGAAATGAAACAATGTTCTGTAAAAGGAGGAGAATCAAAACATTAATCCTAATTTCAAAATTTAAGATTAAACAAAATTGATGTTAGTATATTTGAGCTTACAAACTTTTATACACCAATACTCTACAAACTTTTTCTTTTAAAATGAATTTATATACTTAAAAAAGTTTGCATTTGACACAAACAAGTTTAAGCAAACTGTCATAATTTCAACCACTGTTTATATCAGGGGTTGGCGATATTTGAGAACCTGTGGGCTGCATTCGGTTCCCTGAATGTAAAACAAGATGTAAAATACACCTGTGTAAAATAGCTAGTGTTATGGCGGTTTTCAATGATGCAGCTTTTCCAAATTAAGAGTTCAAAATTCATAATCCCCCCCCCTTCCCTTAAAAATTCTAAATTAATTTATTGTTATTGTGTATTTCGGCAATTTATCTCTTATTAACGTTAATTTATTATCTCTTTCTAGTATTCCAATATTCTAAATTATGAGCAATGTATCTGTAAACGATACATATCCCAAAAATCCTTTGCTAATTAATCAGTGTCCCCTGTATGTTTTTCTTTGCCCCACTCTTTCCCTTTTGGTTGGAAACTTTATTCACCGGATCATAAGAAAAGTATCTTTTAAGTGTGAAAAGACCCTTTTCCAGCTTATATTTCGAACACCTGTTTTTAGAATTCCTCGCAGACATTTCTTTGATGAGTCATGGCATGGATTTAAGGTAGCTAAATTTGGCGGGAATTTCATGCCTAGAGTTTTTGGCAAAGCATTCTATTTTTATTCACGGAGTATGCACAGGAGCGCTGTGTGATATGAAAGTTTTTACTTGCCAAGTTTGGCGGTTCTTGGAAAACGAAAATCTCATTGGCGTGGCATTCAATCCCTAGCATCTGTAGAAGACAGCCGCAAGATTTTCGGTGTCATGGCCCGGGACTCTTACTCGGGCACCCAGGCGATGAGTAAAATGTTTTAATAACCTGCAATCTTGCAACTAAGTTTTAAATGCTTCAAAGTTTTTCTGAAAACCAAATATGACCTTATGTCGAGTCAGTCCTGTGACATCGGGGAAGCTTAAATCTTTCTTTCCGATCTCCTTGTTGCTAAAATGTTTCAGTGCCTGTATTCGAGGATTGTTATGCCATGTTTTGTTTTGCAGCTAATCTGTGTATTCTTCCAAATTTTACCTTTTTCTTCAAAATTTCTAAACTGTTTTTATTAATTTTTCCCTTTTATTTTCAAAATTCTTAATTGTTTTCAACTTTTTGTTAATTAAGCTTCATTTCCCCCCTCATTTAGCATTTAAATCATGTGTTTTAACCCTTTTAGGCTGGTGGCTGTCAAATGCATCACATTTCGGCAAACTCCATTTTCAAATATCGCGTCAAATATCGCTTCCATTGCTGCTGGCGTCTTTCCTTTGTTCTGTGGCACCCATCTTGATTTTTTTAAAGTAATTTTCGGTGCCTCACAGATGTTAGAAAACTTGACCAAACAAGAAATGCGTACATCGGTTGACATATAGTCAAAATCCCAAAGGGGTGAAATTAGCAGGTATAAGGCGTTTAACCAGGAAAAGGGGCAAACTTATGAAGAGGTGTTTATCCCGATGATTAACTTTACAATTGTTAGAAAATTTTACACTATTTTTGTATGTTTATTAGGTTGGTTCCATATACAACTTGATATCAAATGTGCATATTTATATGCCAATCTCAGTGAAAAAATATTCATAAGATAACCCCCCAGGATTTTTTGACGAAAACAAAAGTAAATATGCATGCCATTTGAATAAGGCAATTTATGGCCTGCACTAAAGCGGCAGAGAATAGTAACTTGAGTTAGACCAGGTTCTCAGAAAACTAAATTTCATAAAGTTTAGGTGGTGCAATTGTGCATATAATTTTAACAATAAAGCTTTATTAATTGTCTATGTAAATAAAATAATATTTGCCAAAAATCAAAATGATCTAAATTCTATAACTTCTCTTCTAAAGTCTAAATTTGATATTAAAGTATTAGGTAAAACAAAAATGTTACTTGGTATTGAATTTGAGGAAAAACATAATAAACATTCTATACATCAAAATCAATACATTACTAAAATTTGTGATAAATTTTCAAAATTTAAATATCCTGTTTCAAGTTTACCCATAGCTAAAGGTGTAGTTTTAAGCAAAGCAGATTGCCTGCCAAATCATTCTGAAATTGAACAAATGAAAAATATACCTTACAGAAACTTATTATGTTGTTTATAATTTCTTGCCAGCAGAATTAGACCCGATATAAGCTATGCTGTAAATATTTTATCCCAATTTCAGGAAAACCCAGGCATGAAACACTGGGATGTTCTACTTAAACGTCTAGGGCGGGGGTCGGCAACTGGCGGACCGCGGTCCAGGTCCGGACCGCGGAAGGTCAAAAACTGGACCGCCAACAAATTTTTGACAGTATAAAATAAATTAATCAAATTATTTAAAAAATATTTTTCTATATTATAGAAAAATCTTTTAGAATCAAACAGAATCTATAAGTTTGAGCGCCAACCTTATTATTTTTATGTTATGAAATAATTTTTATTTAATCAGAAAAGGCGTAACTCGAACGAAAGCCTAACTCCACTTTATGAAACTTATCTTTCGGGCGAGTGTACTCGGCTGCGGCGATCTTGGGCATGGAAGAGCCTCCCCTTTGCGGTGCGGTCCTTTGTTGTGCACCAGCATACACTTTGACGCGGAAGCGGTAGTCGTGTCACTTCGTCAGTAGTTGTTGCGATCTCGTACGAAGCGTTTTGTTATTATCGAGGCTTATAACGTTTCTTTTTTATCGATATGGATCATGAAAAGCGTAAAGTTGATAGCGAAAATAGGAAGTTTTTCACTGAGTGGACTGAACAATATTGTTTTACGTTACCTGATAGGCCTAGAGCTGTTCCAGTTTGCCTCATATGCAACAGAACTGTCGCTCTTGTTAAAAGTGGCAATTTAAAGCGACACTACGAAACAACTCATCAGCAGTTCCATAAAAATTTTCCTCTGGGTAGTGAAGTTCGTCAAGAAAAACTCCAGTCATATCTAGCTTCTTACGAAAAAGCATAGTCTTACTAGTTCGATCTATGAGCAAGCGAGAATAATCTGCAGAAGCAGCGTTGCGTGTGTGTTGGACGCTTAATAAACACCAGAAGCCATTTTCAGACGCTGAGATAGTAAACAAATGTATGTTGGAAGTGGTCGCGGCACTTTTTGAAGAGAAAAAGGATGTTGTTGAAGCAATTCAAGGTATTCCATTGTCGGCAAGAAGCAATACAAGAAGAACCGAAATTTTAGCTGCTGACAATAAAAGTAGTTTGCTCGAACTTCTGCAGAAGGCGCCTTGCTACGCCATAGCACTTGATGAATCATGCGACATTGTTGATGAGGAACAAATGTCCATTTTCGTGCGATTTTCGGATATTGAAAGTAAATCATTTAGGGAAGAATTGCTAGCAATATTGCCGTTTAAAGGCAAGACTCGCGGAGAAGATTTATTCAAGACTTTTGATGACTTCGTGACAAAATCAAACATTAGTTATGATAAAATGGTGTCTCTTTCAACTGACGGGGCCCCAGCGATGATCGGCAAGGAAAAGGGACTAGTAATGAGAATCAAGGATAAGAATGTTGAGCTACTATCTTATCAGTGCATAATTCACCAGGCAGCCCTTTGTGGAAAACTTAGTGTCACTCTGAAGGAAGTAATGGACAGCTTGATCAGGTTGATTAATTTCATGAGGTTTTATTCTACTCTTAAGCACAGACAGTTCAAAGAATTTCTATCTGAGTGTGATTCGGCGTATTCTGACTTACTGCAATACAACAATGTTCGTTGGCTAAGTAAAGGTCAAGCGATTGAATGTTTTTGGGAAATAAAAGAAGTAATCTCCTTCTTAGAAAACTTGGATACACAAAAAACAAGAATCTATTTGGAGTTCCTAGAAAACGAACGCAATATGCTATCTGTGGCTTTCCTGAAAGACATCCTTAAACATTTAAATGCGCTCAATACCGAGCTACAAGGAAATGGGAAATTAATATGTGATCTTTCCGTCACAAGCTGGATATCTTTGAAAAAGACATTGGAAGTCAGGAATTTATTCACTTTCTAACAACTTTTGAATATAAAAATAATCCTGAATTAGACATTGCAGTATTTTCAAATTTCATGTCAGAACTTAAGAAGGAATTTGCAACAAGATTCCAAGACTTTTCAGAGATAGAGAAGTTGTCGCGATTCTTAAAATCGCTTTTTGAAGTTTCTCCAGCGGCAGAATGGACAGATGTGGTTGTGAAGTTGTTCCGACTTTCAAAGTCTTTACTCCAATTGGAGATAATAGACTTGCAGGAAGACATTTCCTTGCAAACGTATAAAACTGCATCCGCCGAAGAATTTTGGAGTAAACATATCCCAGAAAAATATGGAAATTAAAAAAAAATTAGCCATTTACCTGGCTACTCTGTTTGGCTCCACATATGTCTGTGAAACTTCATTTTCAAAAATGAATTTTTTGAAGAACGAATATCGCTCAAGATTAACGGCCGCCCACCTTGAAGACAATCTTCGCATAAGCTGCCCCCCGCGTGAACCTAACTTTTAAAACTGGCTCAAGACCGCAAATGTCTTTGATTATCTCCCATTGATTTTTGAATACAAATATGCCTGTGTATCTACTGTATTGCATATTATTTTGTGAGTGAAAATTAAAATAAAAAACTAGTAAGGAATATGAGTTTTTTTTTTCTGGACCTCGATCAAAATTTTCAAAAGTATCCGGACCCCACCTAAAATTACTTGCCGACCCCTGGTCTAGGGTATGTAAATAAAACAAGGGATTTTAAATTAAACTTATCTAATATTCAAACTATAAATTTAAATTGTTTTACTGATTCTGACTTTGCAGCAAATAGGGATGTAGAGTGTCGATGGGAGGAATGATATTTTTTATAAATAGGGTACCTATTTCATGGAAGACATTTAAGCATAAATGCATGAGTTTATCTACAATGGAAGCTGAATATATTTCATTGACTGAATCTGCATAGGAAATGGTGTGGATACAAAACATACTACTGTAATGTAATAAGTTTGGCGTTCAGTTAGAAAACAGTATAATATTCTGTGACAACCAAGCAGCCATTAACTTTTCCAATTCACCCATTGAGAATCATAGAACAAAACACATTGATGTCAAATATCATTTTTTGAGAAATTTAGTTGAAAAAAAACTTTTTGAGATTAAATTTGTAAACAGCAAATATAACAAAGCTGATGGTTTTACAAAACAAATTACCAAGTAAGCAATTTTTAAATTTTTTGAAATCTTTAAAACTTCTTCAAAATTTTTAAAATGTAATTTGAAATCAAAATTTAACTTGTCTAAATTGTATAGTTGTATTTTCAAATAAACTTCAACCCTTTTTCAAAACCCACATTGTGTAGTTTAGTTATCAATGTGTTTATACTGTGTGGCGAGGAGTTTTAAGGGGTTTTTTTTATATACACTAAATTATACAATTTTTTCCAATCCCTCATTTAGTAGTTTAGATACTAATGAGTTTAAACTGTGTGGCGAAGGTTTAAAAGTTTAAAAAATTTTCTTAATGTGATATACAAACTTTTTGACATTCCCTCAACATGTAGTTCATAAGCAGTTGAGTTTATACTGTATGGCGATGGTTTAAGAGTTTTTAAATTTAAAATGGTACAAAAAGAGTCATTCACAAGAAATTTTCATGAACACTCATTTACGGAAAACATGAATCGCGATATTTACATTCGTTTTTCCAACAATCAGCCCTCTCATGCCAATCTCTAAGTCTCAATGCATATGCAACAAAACTTACTCTGAGAAACCAAGGTATGTTAATAAATACCAAGGCCCCCAGTATCTTACCAAAACATAATGAAGGAAGAAAATATTAAAAATTCACATCATTACGAAATTTTAAGTTAAAGGCATAAATACTCACAACATTGAAAAAAAAATATGTATAGTAAACTACATTGTAAGATCAACAGTTACTTCAAGTAGAAATTCACATACAACATCATTTCAATATTTAAGTATTGGCATTCAAAAGTTTAAATTTAAATTTTCATAAAAATTGGATAATTATTTAAGGGAAAATATTAAAGACAGTAATGTTTAAAAATTTTTAAGACTGAGTATAACTGTTAAGTTGTCATATGAATTTTAAATTTTGGTATAATCATGAAATTAAGTCAAGTTTAAATTTTAAGTATAAGCATATTTTATATTTAACACATTAACTTTAAAAGATTAAAATTTTAGTATAAGCACTGAATTTAAGTTCACATTTAATTTGAGAATCAACATTATAATTCAAAAGCTTAAAATTTAGTATATTAATACAAGATAAGTATATATGATTAATACTATTAAATTGTACAGAAATACAAAAAATTTTAAAATACATGACATAAGTAATCAGATAATGTGAATGTCTTTTATGAAAACTTAAACATATATTTAGTACAAAATTGATAATTACAAAACTTTATACACATAAGCTACTAACTGGTATTATACGGGTAATTGAAAAAGGATGTATATACAATAGTGTAAAGTGTAAAAGATTCAAAGTCACAAAAATTTAAACTCAAGATATATTAGCTTATATCAATAAAGTTGAGATAAACAATAATATATATAACATCTTTTAAAATTCCAAAGTTTTATATTCAAATTAGCTTTTAAAGGTTAATGGTTTTGATTTACTGTTCCAAATATCTTACTACAAAGTTTAAATATTCTTTCCTTAGTCATTGGTTTAGTAAAATAATCTGCTAAGTTATCTTTACTATTTATAAATTTAACATTAAATAACTCATTGACTACTAAATTTCTTAGGAAATGATATTTTACATCTATATGCTTAGTTCTATTGTTTTCAATTGGAGAGTTAAAAAAATTTATTGCTGTTTGGTTATCGCAAAAAATGACACTTATTTTTATTGAAGTTTAACCCCAGTCTATGACATTCCTCAATTATATTCTGTACCCACACCATTTCCTTAGTTGCTTCTGTGAGTGATACATACTCAGCTTCCATTGTTGACAAACCGACATACTTATGTTTAAAGGTTCGCTAAGAAATGGGTACACTATCAATGAAAAATATCATGCCTCCAAGTGAAACACGGTCATCTCTGTTTGCTGCAAAGTCAGTCTGAGTAACAGTTTAAATTTAACTCTTTAATATTAGATAAACTTATAACCTTTAGTTTTCTTAACATATCCTAAGTCTTAATAATGCATCTCAATGCTTAATTCCTGGGTTTTCTTGAAACTGAGATATGTTAATTGCATAACATAGATCTGGTCTAGTCCTATTAGATATAAAAGCTAAACACCCAATTAAGCTCCTATAGGGAAATTTTTGCATTGGATTCACTTTTTCACCTGTCATTGGACAATCAATTCATCGGACAATCAATTTTACTCAGGATATTGCCTTAAGCAATAGGAAGTGAAGTAACAGGATATTTAAATTGTTGGAATATTTGACATACTTTATCTATATACTGACTTTGATGTATAAAAAATTTGGTATCACATTCTTTAAATTCCACACCTAGTAGTTTCTTAATTTCCCCAAATACTTTGAGATATCAAACTTATTGCTAAGTAGTGAAATACTGTGGTCTATGTCTTCCTGATACTCGGAAAAAATAATTGTCATCCACATAAACTAGCATAAGAACTTTGTTATTGTAGGCACAATTACACCATTTAAATTTCAGAAACTTTAATTCTCTTAATTTGGTGTCAAGTTCAATATACCATTCTCTTCCACTTTGATGAAGACTGTAAATGGCTCTTCTCAACAAACAAATATAATCAAGTTGTTTCTGACTGACATAGCCTTGAAGTTATTTCATGTAAATTTTTGGACTTAATTTAGCATATAGATAGGATGATTTGATATCAAGTTGGAAATGCATCCATCCAAGCATACAAACAAAAATTGAGAAAAATGCTCTAATTATACTAAAGTTAATCACAGGGCTAAACATTTCATTGTATGATTCCCCTTTTTCCTAACTATACGCTTGGGCTACTAAGCACGCTTTAAATCTCTTAATTTCCCCTTTCTCGTCCTTTTTAACAGTGTACACCCATCTATTGCCTATATGCTTTTGTGAGGTGGATACAAGAACTAGTTCCCAGACACCCCTCTCTTGCATTACGGCTATTTCTTCATCTATGGCTTTACACCATTTTTTAGACTGTGGAGATTTAATAGCGGCATTATAACTCTTTGGTATTTGTATCTCAACATTGCTTGTTTCTGGTCTACCTCTGGTCCCTGTTAAATTTTTCCTTTCCCTAAAATTAAATAATTGCTGATCGTATTGTATGTTTCTTTTCACACAATATTTCTTTATGTCATTATGTGACCTCAGCCTTTTCTCATATCCCTTACCGTAGTAGTATACATATGTTCTACTCCCATCAGGTCTTGGTACGACCTTTCATTCCCAAGTAATATCTGAGCAAGGAGTCATATTGGAATCAACAGGAGAGTCTGTTCCCTCACTGGATTCAGATGGATTCCTCACCAGTGTTTTCACTCTCTCCTGCCCTACCTCTGAATATTCCGAACAGTTATCCTTTGATACTTTCAAGGAGATAGTTCTGGGACAAATAGGGTCCAGGATGCTCTCCACTACATCACCCTCTTCAAATCTTACATTGCAGGTTTCAACTACTCGTTTTCCCCCTGACAAATAAATTCTATAGCCTTTGGTGCCTGTGGCATAGTCTACCATAATTCCTTCTTGAGCCCTTATGTCTAATTTTTTTTCTGAGCTGACTAGGTTTACCTACATAGGCTTTGCAACCAAAAGTCCTAAGATGATTTACTGAAGGTTTTCTACCATTTTACCATTGTATTTCTACCATTGTAGAGTTCTTGTGGAGTTTTGTTTTGAAACTTGTGACATATTCGGTTTTTGGTGTATGTAAAATACAAGATGGCTTCTGTCCACATCCTGTCATCAACTTTACTCTCGTTCAACATAGCCTTAACACAATCAAAGGTGGTTGAATTAAATCACTCTGACACTCCATTCTGTTGTGGCGTATATGTGTTAGTTCTTTCTGCTTTAATACCAAGACTTTTCAAGTAAATTTTGAACTTGTGATAGAATGCCATTCCATTATCCGTTCGGATACTTAGGATCTTAGTACCTAATTGCCTTTCTTCCCTGGCTTGAAACTCCTTAAAATGTTTAAAAACTTCTGACTCTTGTCTCATTAAACAGATAAAAACTTTTCGGCTATAGTCATCAGTTATGGATAACTGATGACTATATAACACATATATTAACATATTTATTCTTACCATATGAGGCTGTAGGTAAGGGTCCACAATCATCCATGTGTAGCAATTGTAATGGTCTAGTGGACCTTATCCTACCAATAGGCTGATATTATACTCTCCTAGACTTAGCTAACTTACAGTGTTTACAATTTATTTTTCTGTATTTAAGCCTAGGAAGACCATTTACCGCAGAAACTTTGCTGGTTTGATCAGCATTTATGTGACAATATCTCTTGTGCCATAGATAACTTTCATCATTTAGTTCAGTTGCTGAACTGCTAGGCTTATTTTTCTTATTAGTCACATTTCGTTTCAGCTTGGTTTTTGACCTCACCGAATTAGAGTTACATTTAGTTTCATTTACATTAGGTACAATTTTAACATTATTTACATTTTGAAAAGAACTAGTATTCCTATCCCTTTTGAGTTTCCTTATCCTCCTTTCAATCCCTATTTCTAAACTCTGTTTTCTGTGTTATTTTGTTCACTGGTACTATACTGTGGTTTTAAAAAATACAACCCATCCTTTCTTTTTGCATAAAAAAAATTATCTCCTTTGGGTGTAAAAAACCATAGTACCCCATTAGCTCCCCTGAAACTATAATTCTGTTCTTCAAGAACCGAGGCAGCCAACAGATTTCGCTTAGGAGAATACATAACATTACTAAGCTTAGGAGAATACATAACATCTTTTAATATTATAACACTTTTCCTGTTCTTGAACTGGACATGCATGTCCACCGTCCCGATAGTCTCAACTGGACTTTCGATATCCCCTACTGTCAGCGACATTGAAGTGCCTTTACACTCACTAAATTTAGAAAATAACTTAATGTTATTACAAAAATGTTGCATAATAGCAGTATTTACTACCCAGTTGAGCCTATCGTTAGGATCGATTACAGTATTAGCTTCTATACTAGAGGATTTATGTACTTCTATGATACTTGTCCCACTAGACTTAAATTTGGGACAATTTGTTTTAATATGACCTGGCTGTTTACAGTAAAAACTCTTTACTTTACCTTTAGAATCATTCTTAAAATTAATATTACTTTTAGAATTATTTACATTTGATATTTTTGACAATTACAAATTAGGCATTTTTACATTATTTCTAGAACATTTAGATGTAAAATATGCAGAATTATTAAGACTTACATTTGCCATGTCAACGTTCTGCTGTTGCAGTCCTCCCTTCTTAACTGATAACTCTTCCTGGATTTTGCTTAATTTAAAATCCGTGTCACTCCAACGATATATAATTTTTATGATTCCCCGGTATTCCTCAGGTAAATATTGTATAGACTGGAAGGCGACGTACAAATCTTCAATTGGATGATTGGAGTCTGAGTTTCGTGACTGCTTTCCTTATCTGGGAACAGAAAATATCGACGAGCTCATCAAATTTTGGTCTGAGTGAGAAGAATTCGTCCAAAATCGCACTAGGTTTGCTCGGGTAGGCGCTTCAAAGTGCTGTTTAAATGTCTCCCATGCTTGACTCGGTTCATCAGATATATTGACCAGCTCTTTATACTCCGGTGATAGACTTTGATAGATAATGGCCAGCGCTTTGTCTTTTCTTACATAGGAATCGTCATATTCCTGATGAGACATATTTTCATCAACAGGTTTTACAGTTCCGTCTACATGTTCACGCGGAGTACGATCACGTTAAACATGTGGGTCCCTAAGTCCTTCCGAGAGGTTGGTGGTAGGGGAAGTGGTCCCTGTGGATGCCTCCTCCACTGGGTTCCGGTCTAAATTGGGTGGCACTTCCCGGCCGTCCAAACAGATACCTTACACCTTTCTGGTAGGTCGTGCGGTCTGGGTCGAAGAAGAAGAAGTTCCGTCTACGTGACCATAGTACCCTTCTGCCTTAAGAGCGAATGATATTTCCATGCTCCAAGTGACGTAGTTGTTCCAGGATAGCAACTCGATTCTACCTGCCTCCATGCCTGCTGATAGATTAATGAAGAAGCAAAAGTCTCTTGTACAGTTGTTTACACATTGATCAAAATGGTGCGTGCTGCGGCCTCCATCTGAATACCTCTACAGCTCACACAAATGAAATGCTGAAGCATTTTCTTTAGCAACACATTTTTCAGAACATTCACTGCGGTTTTAGGGCATTTAACTGGCCCATAACCTGTTCAACTATATCAAAATATGTCTATATTTTGGAATTCAAATCCAAATAGAATGATTTAGCATAGCAGAGTTAAAACGCAGCGAAAAACCTTGATGAATGTTCTTGTGCAATGAAATAAATACGAAGCTGGTTAGAAGAAAAACTCAGTTCACTTTATTTTGTGAATAAATAAATCACGTCAGGCAAATTACACATTTTGGTAAATACTATGCCATTAATAAACAATACTTTGTACAATAGAGCTCGTAAGTTTGTATAGACTTTTAGTAATTAGCAGAACTTTCCTGAAGCATTTGTAGTAATAAAATACTCATACTACCTCAATCACTTGTGCGCATTTGAAGCCACCATTGCCGGTATCACATTTGGCCAAAAGTTTCATTGGTCGAAGCACCGGTAAACTTTATTGCAACTCCATACAATTCAACGTAAGTAAAATTTAATGACTTAACACTATGAATCTGCAAGTAACTTAAAACTCTATACAAATAGCCGTCATATTGCAGAAGACAAATCTGTGTTATTTAACTAAACACATCTGACTTTAACACACATAACGCACATACCAACCAAGAACTTCACAGTTTTATAATTGTTGTATGTCAGCGGTCGTCTGCCAATTGATCGTATCTGCAATCTACCTGAGATCCTTCAATCTGCCGATCAGGTCTTGGTCAGGTCTAATTTGCTTCAAGAAAGTTCTGCTTTATATATCTGAAAATGGGATCGTTCTGGAAATGCCCCGGATATGCAAATGAGATGTGTATGAATTGAGAATGAGATCTGCATTAAGCAGCATGTGGGAAAAACATCATGGTTCACGCCCGAGAATGAAAAGAGTCGTTCACAAGAAATTTGCATGAACGCCCGTTCATGGGAAACGTGAATCGCGATATTTACATTCGTTTTTCCAACATTGGTAATGTTTTCGTCCTCGTTATGACAGTGCACGTGGAGTGCTTTTACGCACCTTGGTGAGAAATGCTCATGTTTGGCAACTCCCGGAAAAGGGTTGCTCATGAGTTTTTGGAGCAGTGGCAGTCTGGAGAATGTTGAAGAAAGGAGGAGGTTGATGTAGGCGAGCAGTCGCCCGGTTTGGGGAGCCAAGTGGGCATTTTTTCCCCCGGAGAATCCGATGTAGAAGGATTGAGGATGAGAGGCAGGACAGTGCTCTTTCACCCTTGCGGATCTCTCGGGTGCTTCAACTGATGTCCAAATTATTTTTCTCAACAGATCACTATCTCTGAGTCCATTCACCAAAGGTGTAAAGGAAAAGCGGTGAGCTCCTTCTTGCGTGGGGACTTTTAGTTCTCCGGTGGGAGTGGGGCTCATTTGCGAAGTACTGAGCAACGAAAAAGGGTGTGAAACGAGCTGCAGACAAAGAAACCTGTCAAGCCATTTTCCAAAGGCATTCATTAAGGCCAGAGTTTAAAACCAACCCCTGGTACCAGGTCGTAAAGTTTTATTTTTTGAGCTCTTTATTTTTGTTGGGTCGACGGGCCCTGGAGACTTTCTTTCTTTCAATTAACTTTAATCTTTTTCATTTTTTGTTAAATTTGCAAAGCCAGATGATGTTTCATATCAGGGAATTCAATTTGGATCTCCCTGAAACTGTGGGGCAAATTGTAAATGGGTGGGTAATTTCTAATTTTAAATAAATTGTCTTTTTCTTTAAACTTGCCTCTGTGATTATTTCTATGTCCAGTTTTCCAACGTCCACATTTTTCTTACCTGGGGGTTTGTATAAATTGTTTGTTTTAATTTTTGTTTCTTACAAAAACAGCGCAATATATATTAAAATAAAGTTAAAATAAAGTATTAGCCACTATACTAATGTTAATTCTAAAATAAAGTTCAAAGTTAAGAGTAATTGGTCAAAGATGTAATGTTTAAAGTGTTTTAAAGTTTTAATGTAGTTAGTTTAAGTATGTAAAAATAGATGCAAAGATTTAATAGTACAATGTAATTTCTTTGTGAGCCGAAAACGGCATCACTTAATTATTGTTAGGTAAAGGCTCCTTTGTTGGGAAAAAAGCACAACAGGATTGTGTCTTCACTTTTTCAATGGAGCCAGTTCTACAATATTTTTAGTTGTGCTCGCAAGTAAAGTGTGGGGATAATTTTCCCTCAGATTCTACAAGTTTTGTGTCATCAAATGTTCTTGTGGTTCTTTAACACATAATTACAAGTCAGGAGATATTTCTCCCCTTTTAGTTTCATTAAATATTGAAGTAAAGTATGGGGATGATTTTCCCTCAGTTTCTACAAGTTTTGTGTCATCCAATGCTCTCGTGGTTCTGTTGTTGTTACTAATCTTAACTGGTTTAGCCAATAGGCTAAACCAGGTGCATGAGACCAAAAACACTAAAAAGTTCAAGACAAGGAGGGGACTCGGTGTCAAATCCTCCTTAACAAGCCCCAGGCAGGATAGAGGATGATCAGGGGGTGGAATGTTTGATATTACAATTCCTACAAATGGGGAAGATCTTATTGGCCTGATCAAATTTAAGGCATTTCAAGTGACCATTTAAAAGTCTGGTCAAAGCAGTCTGCTGGACACGATTGCCCGCAAAAGCAATAGCTCCACCCGGCCGCTTGCCACAATACCAGTCACGTGCTGGAGGAGAACGCCAAGAAGTGGCGGTTATAGATTTTACTCTTGAGCAGATCTCCAAAACAGTCAAGATGTTAGAAGTCAAATTCATTGAAGTTCCCTCCTTAGCCAGGGTTATCAGCCATCTCATTGATGTTAAGTCCAATATACCATGGGATCCACTGCAAATGAATATTATGGCAGTATGAGAGTTCCCTCAGTGAAGTAAGAATGGAGATTGAGGTTCTATCACCAGCACAAGACCAATTCTGAAGGTGTTGGATAGAGCTGAGGCTGTCGGTCAAAATCCAGATATCCGTGGTTCTTCAACACATAGTCAGGAGATATTTCTCCCCTTTCAGTTTCATTAAATATCGTGTCACCCAATGCACTTGTAGTTCAACGCACAACTTGAGTGCTGCAGGATCATTAAATATACATATTTTTTTATTTTGAATAGAAATACGTCAGATTGTGTCAACAACAAAGATTTTTCCAGCACAGTTCACTCAGTAAATACAGAAATGATGTTTTCTGTTTAGTAAATTTTGTTTGCTTTTGTTGTTGTGACTAAATTAGCAGCCTTTACTGCTAATTTAGTCAAAATAAATGTTTAATAATTTCAGATCCCACCTCTGGTGACATGCATTTAAGTCCTGCCTCTGACTGTACCTACATCTCTGTTGTGTTCAACTTTAATATAACAATTTTAATATAACAATGAAACTTATATCAAATCTATTAAAACTTATCACGAAATGGGAGCATTATTTTATCCAGGCCTATTTTGGCATGGTTTTCGGGAGTTTTCTGCAAATAAATAGAAATGTATATATTTTTTTAATTTTGAAATAGTTATGGTCTTTTATAAAAAGTGTTTTTATTAAACATTAACCACAATTCTTGAGAGTACAAATTAACCAAGAAAAACATTAACAAATTTAAATTTTACACTTGAAATTTTCTAAATATTCTAAAATTAAATTAAGAATTTCAACTGACATTTTTTTCTTATGGGCAGAATCTTTGGAAAATTAACCTCTCCAGAAAATTTTTCTGGCTGCGCCACTGCACAACAGTCTGCCCTCCCTGCTACCCAAAATCTTTAGAATATTTTTTAAATCTACTAATGATTTTTTCATTTCTTTACACATTTAAATCTGTTTTCAATACATTAAAATTAAAAAAGAATGGTTTAAATAGAAGGTTGTAAATTCTAACTTTTTGGAAGCCGATTCTTGTCATTGTCACAGCAGAAATCTAGCAGACAAGCTTCATACTACAGGGAGAAATTTATATTTGATTAAAAATTATATATTTACCCCTGTTGCACTGAATACTAACAATATACTCAATTTTCTTTATGGTCGTATCAGAAATCTTGTGTTTCCCTTACATTTCAGTATTCTAATTACATCATCCTTTTGTACCATATGCTATTTCCAACTAATTTGTGGATGTTTTATAAGTTTACGATTTAGTTTTTCCTCTATCTCTTATAATTTCCAAGATAGGAATACTAAGATTCAAACTTTGACACTAGGGGGTGCTGTCCGGCCGTCCAAACAGTTACCTTACACCTTTCTGGTAGGTCGGACGGTCTGGGTCTCAACTAGGGGTGCTGCGATTATTCTCATCTGATAGCATGTGGTCATTTTATAATACCAATATCTAACTTCTGTAGCTGTGTTTGTACCAAAGTTATTTAGCTGAATTAGAACTTTGGGAATAACCCTGTATGTATATATGTATGTAAGTGTATATATATATAAGAAATTTAATATATATATATATATATATTATTCGAATACCAAGATATCAGCCCGTATTTACATAAAAGATTAGAATCATGGAAATCTCCAATTCATAAATAAATGAAATAAAAAATATTTTTTGGAAAACAAAAAGCATTTTCCTATGCAATTTCAAAAATTATTTTTAAAATGAACTATTGTCTTACAGATTCAGATTCCCTTTAAAACTCTTCAGAATGAGTGTTTGTTCGTCAATCTTTTTGATGGTGTTAAGACTGAAACTCTAATAATCTTTTTGATCACTAAGGGACCGATTTGTATGAAAATCACATTCTTCAACAACAAATATCTCACATGTGTATGAGATACAAAAATTAATTTAAATGTAAAACAATCTTGCCAAGATGAATCATTGCCTATCCTCAGGTACTTCTGTATTGAATTTCTCTGTGCATCGCTTGAATTTTCTGCTATACGAGGGGTTACACAGAAATTTTTGAGATATGGTACAAGTTAAACTTACCCACTCTTAGGAGTGTTCAAAGTACTCCCCTCCAACATCAATGCACTTTTGTAGGTGAATTTTCCAAAGATTAGATGCTTCAAATCATCTACTTCTTGGAATCAATGAAAAATATGCTTTTATAGCCTCATCAATCTTATCTTCGGAATAAAAACGACACCCATGTAAATTTTTTTTAGATTAAAAAATAGCCAAAAGTCACACATAGCAAGATCAGGAGAATAGGGTGGATGTTCTATCACTTTGATGTTTTTCTGTTTCAGAAATTTAACTGTCA
Organism: Amaurobius ferox; assembly: GCA_951213105.1. Taxonomy (NCBI): domain Eukaryota; kingdom Metazoa; phylum Arthropoda; class Arachnida; order Araneae; family Amaurobiidae; genus Amaurobius; species Amaurobius ferox. The sequence goes on along the minus strand of OX578150.1, from coordinate 125,209,545 downwards.
TTCTTGCTGAATGAGAAGATGCATTGTCACGGTGAAGCATGAGTCCCCAAACATTCACTTCCTAAAAAATTGCTGGAAGACCGTGATGTACTAATTAGCTGCAACTCTCTTCTGTCCCTCTAGCTTTATGGCTTTAACCAGACCTGTACTTCTGAAGAACACTGCATACATTACTTTTTTCACTGCTTGTTGTCATTTCACCACTGTTGATTTGGGGTCATCTTCAAAGACCCATACATCACTTTCTTGATGTTGTTGTTGTTGAAACCCAGACCGTCCGACCTACCAGAAAGGTGTAAGGTAACTGTTTGGACGGTCGGGAAGTGCCACCCAATTTAGACCGGAACCCAGTGGGGGAGGCATCCACAGGGACCGTACCCTCCTTCCCCTACCACCAACCTCTCGGAAGGACTTTCGGACCCACACTTTCTTGATGTGTTGTAACGTCAAAAAACAGTACGTGCGTTTCATCACAAGTTATAAATTTAGAAATAAAGCGATGCCCATCACCATTAAGTATTTTTTGGATTTCTTTACTGATTCTGACATGCTCAGCTTTTTGGTGTTTTGTTAAATTATGGGGGACCCAACGACAATCTAATTTTTTAATATACAGTTCTTCATGAATAATTTTATGTATAGCTGAGGATTCAATGTTAAGTTCCTCCTGTATCATTTGGTAGGTACAGAAATTATGATCGATTAACATTTTTCGAATTTTAATTCCTCTATCTCAAAAATTTCAGTGTGACCCTCATATGTGACACAAACAAATATTTTCTTTTATTATGATAGATTATGCATAAAGATGTATTACCTTGGAAACTGGAATCAAGAAGTTCAATTGAAATGTTAGAATAACCCTTGTAAGTAAAACTATAAAGACCACATATGCAGCATTCTCAAATTCTGTTAATTGAACCTGAAATGAAAATTTTTTGTTATTTATATATATATATATATATATATATATATATATATATATAAAATTTGAAAATCCATTGATAGAATAGACAGAAGTTGTAACTTAAAAAACCCTAACTTTAAAATATGCCTACATAATAAGAAGAAGTATTAAATGGAGAATCATCAATCATGAGGAAAATAAAATGCAAATTTCTAGTCATCAAGTTAAAGATAATCAATAAATATCAATAGAGTGGATTCGATAATAGAAAAATAAATAATATCTAAGCATTAAAGCTACATACATGGATAAGCACTAGGCCTAAAAAAATTGTTCATTTCGAAAAATTTCTTTGTCAAGTACAAGTATTTAATCAAAATGAACACAAAATATGAATGTTTCTGTAGAAAGATATAGATAATATCTTTAAACTCTTTCTACTTGGACGACATGCATAAAGATTGAAAAATTATATAGGAAACAAGAATACCTGAAAAAAAAAAAAACCACTGCATATGTCCTATCCATTGGAGTCTTGAATGAAGAGACAAATGTTGCCAATCGCAAAAGGTAAAAGTAGAGAACTACTGTAGCCAATTGTGAAAAATAAATAATAGTAATGCGAAAAGGCAATAAAAGGTGATAATCTACAGTAAGAGCTACAAAACAATGGGGCGTATAATACAATAGAAAACATAGAAGCTAAAGTATATGGGGATGTAAATACGTTGTAATGCTTATTCAAGAGAAGGTTGATATTTAGCTAATATAAGATTCTAAGGAGAGAATTTAAGAATATTCAGCTAATCCAAACTTTTTAACTATACCATTTACTAAATATGCTGGATATTTATATAATTTACTGGTAATTTTTAGATTATTAATATGCATAGCATGAAATTTTTTTTATCTGATAATATATAAATTCTTAAAAGTTAATAAGTATAACATTTCTAAACAAATGAATCGAGTTGCAGGAATTAAATGGTAATATATATATATATATATATAAATAATCAAAAAATAAATAAAATAATATACCAATTAGAACCCAAATGTTAAAAACATAAAATACTTGCAACCTTAAAATTATTACAATTTGTACAGAATGATACAGATATTTTAATTTTTAAAAATAAGAGATTTAATGGTAATTAAAATTCTCTATAAATTTAAGCAACAAGCAATAAAAAAAGTTGAGAAACATTCCTTCAATAATATTCTCGAGATTGATGGAACTCTTCATTGAGTCCTTAACGACTGAAGACAAAACAATTCAGAGGGCAGCTTCCCATATATGTACACAGAAAACTTATATTCTGACCCTGGAAGGTCCAAATTCCAGGGCTGTTACCAACCCATACCTGCCAACCCTCACTGAAGAAAATTCAGTAGATTTCTTAAAGCGTGCGTTTCAATGCCATAACAAACGTTGCAGCATAAAAATAACACACATTTAGGGATAAATAGGGATTTTTCTCATCTCCATCCCCCTCCCTAAATTTGAATTATATACATATTTATAAATACACATATACACAAGAAATAAAGACTAGTTTTATGACAGCTACATTTTATTTTTTATAAAAGTCGCAGATTTGGCTTTTAATAAAAATTTACTATCTATTTGTTGTTCATAGCATTTACCATTTAAATTACATTTCATAACGATCAAGTTATCATCAGAAATTGAGGTACGAAACTTAGTGTTAATTTTTCGTAGGTGGCTAAAAATACGTTCACACTCAGCATTACTTTTATTTGCCTAAATCATTGCTTTAATACCACTTTTCAGAAAATATTCCTTCACAGAGTTCATACTACCTATTTTTCAAAATAGAAAAATTTGTAAATTAAAAAATCAACCTTAATAATTAGCGATAATATGAAAATAAACTAGTTTAGTCGATCTAATATGCAACATTTAAATGATGGAGATGGATGGAAAAAGATACTAACGTACTCTCGGCAATTCACGCGATGTAACTGAATGGAGCAATCACACTGTTTATGCTAAGAATTAAGAAATTAACAGTAATAATTAATCAGAATATGAAAATAAGCTAGTTTAGTCGATCTAATATGCAACATTTAAATGATGGAGATGGATGGGAAAAGATACTAATGTACTCTTGACATTTCACGCGAAGTAAATGAATTACGCAATCACACTGTTTATGTGAAAATAATTAAGAAATTAACCATAATAATTAATCAGAATATGAAAATAAGCTAGTTTAGTCAATCAAAAATGCAATATGTAGAAGACTGAGATGAATGGAAAAAGATACTATTGCACTCTCGGCGATTCATGAGAACAAAGTGAATTGCGCAATGGACAATTCCGGTCTATTTTTTTAAATTTCTTTATTCGATTCAAAATGTTTCAAAACCAAGAAAAACAAAAATTTTTATTCTCCGAGCCATATTTATCTTTTTATTTGCAATCAAAGTTCGCCTTTCTGATTTTTGAGGGAAAACGATCCAATTTGGTGAGAACGGGATGTGACATCACAAGGTTCTAGTCGTTCTCATCGCGCGAATCTGTGAATGTGTGTTTACATTCAAAAAGTTCTGTTTATTATGTCTAATACTTATAAGTATTGCATAGTTCCAATGTGCACTTCTACTAGTATAACATCACCAAATAAAATCTTTATATCTGTGCCTAAAAATGATGTTCGTAAAAAATGGTGTCAAGCAATGAAGCGAAATACTAAACAAAATCCACCACTGTCATTAAAGACAACTCATTTTGTATGTGAAGATCATTTTGAAGTAAGTTACAATGTTTATAAACAAATTGTAAACAAAATTAAAAGCTAACCACTTGAAAATATCTCAATAGAAACAGCACATAGAATGTTGCATCCCAGGTCGTTCGGGCCGCGTGACGTCACAGCCAATCACGGGCCGTTTTGTCTTTGAGAAGATTTTGTGGTTTTTCATTTCTTGATATTTAAATAAATAATTATTTTAAGAGATTTTCGCTTGGATATTTGAAATCAGAAAAAATTCTCTATAAATATCAATTGGTTTTAAGAGCTTTTAAAAAAAATCGGAATTGTCCATTGCAGTATTTATGCAAAATTGATGAACAAAATAACATTTTAGCGATTTATGCTGAATTAGACAACCTTTAGAGAAGTACGTATATTTATTACTTCATAAAATAAGTGATCGAGATCTAAATTTACGTTACACGTGGCTGTAAATCTACGTTAATTTGATTGGCATTACCCTGCATTTTATTATGGATTTGCTACAATCTCGGAAATGGTAAAAATTAGTGCTAAAAAAGCACTAATTTATGCTGAATTAGACAACCTTTGGAGAAGTATATTTATTACTTCATAAAATAAGCGATTGAGATCTTAATTTACATTACACGCGGCCGTAAATCTACATTAATTTGATTGGCATTACCCTGCATTTTATTATGGATTTGCTACAATCCTGGGAATGGTAGAAATCAGTGCTAAAAAAGCGGAAAATCAGTATTTCCGAGGAATTATACCATGTCTGGTTAACTGATAAATTTCAAACAAAAAAAGCCAGAGAATTTCGTTAGTAATTAGGAAGCTGGAGAAGTAATAAAAAATCTGGAGTCTCCGGGCAAAATCCAGAGAGTTGGCACGTCTGCATCTGTAATCTTATGGACGTACTTTTGATCAAATAGAGAAAAATTTCTCATTTAGCTAAAAAATCCCTTTTACAGGGAAAAATTTTGGGATGTTATCCCTAAACGTAGGGATTTTTTCAAAAGGTCGTTAAAATCGGGAGATGTGTCTTCAAAAGCGGGAAATCGGGAGTCTCCCGCCAAATTCAGTAGAGTTGGCACATATGCCAATCCATAAAAAGCTGAACTGCTTGCAGACAGTCTTTCCCTTTCCACCTGGCTCACTAACTGGCATGTGAAAGTAAATAATTCCAAGTGTACCGTCGTACTTTTTCCAGGTCTGAGGATCCCCTCTTCACTAATCTTAAATTCAATAATCAGCTTTTGCCTTGGCAAACTAACTACAAGTACCTTAGAGTGTACTTAGATTCTAAATTAACTTGGAGCCTTCATATTTCAGAAACTTGTCAGAAAGCGAAAGTTGCAATTGTTACCCTCAAACCCTTTTTGGCTAGAAACAGCCGTCTGTCCATGTCTAATAAATTATTGTTATACAAAGCTTATGTCATGTCCATTATGACATATGGTTTCCAAATATGGGGCACCGCCGCCAAAACTCATATCCGAAAACTTCAAATTAGTCATACTCTTCATTATATCCTTCAAGCTCCTTTTTATGTCACACTTGAGGCCACTCATAGTGATCTCAACTTTAGGCCCTTTTTGAAAATCATTCGAAAACTTTCACGTAAATTTCTGAGAGATCTCGGGAAAGTTTCAAATGCTACAATTGATAGCCTGATGGTCTATGACCCAAGGCTTCTTGTACTCTAAGCGGCCAAGGTGCTCCTATGTAGGAGACTCGAGGACCTGTACTTATGGACCAATCACACGTGCACCTCTTAAAACCTGTAGCATCTTTGTACTAACCCATCCTGACTAGTTATATATTTTTTCTTAGCTAGTCTTCGACCTCGAGTTGAACCTTATCTTTAGCATTCAGATATCGTGATAAGACTCGCCTACCCCTACTGATCACTGATCAAGGAACCCATAAATCCTTTCCCTTCTTCTCTGCACTGTATTTATTTTAATTTTATGGCATTATTCAAAATTTTTTATTCATACTCTAATAGGAGCTGCATTAGAAAATTTCTAATACAGTGATGAAGAGTACCCTATTATTCTAAATTATCTCTACTTTTAAAATTTTCTATTTCTATCTCTTTAATTTCTGTAGAAGGTAAAATGCTAGAATTTTGGATGCTGGTTTTTTGAGTCCCTGCCCAGGGACTCCAAAAACTGAATTCCTTGATTCTTTCAATATTCTATATATATTGGAGAATTATACATTTATTAATAGATAAATAAATATTAAAAAATAACTTTCATATCAAGTATATACAATCACATATATATATAGGTGAGAGTGCCATATATATATATATATATATATATATATATATATATATATATAAAATGATATTGTTAAGAATGTGTAAAACGCTTCACTGTGCTTTGCCTCCATGCAAGGTGAAAATACTTTATCAGGTTATCACTGCTATTACATGAAAATAGGGTTACCATTCTTTGATGACTTTTCAAGAGTATGGGTGCCAAAAATATTACCTATTTAGCGACTTTTAGAATCAACTAGAACTTTCCCAAAAGATCGACTATTTTCAGAGATACGTACACTTTCTAGAAATTTCTATGGAGAGTATATAAGAGTGTCATTGCTCAGTTGGAAAGTGAATCTATAAATTGTGAAATATGTCAGTGTTTTGAAAACAAAATCAGCTGTTTCATGAATAATTGGAGCATTTAATTGCTGTTTTATTGTATGTCAATTGCTCAGTGATCATCTAAGACAGTTATCCAGCTATTCGCTGTATATTGTTTCAGTTTACGCTTATTGGTTGCTTTTAAATAACAGCATTAGTTTCCAGAAATTCAGACTCATTCTTGTATCATGAGAATACACACACGATTTAATAGGATATGCTGTAACTATATATATATATATTAAAAGATTCATAAATACTGAAGCCTAGTGCTTTTCCACGTGTTTGGTTTTAATGCCTGGTCATTTTGTTTTTCAATTTTCGAAATATCACTATTAATATTTGTTGATTATATAGACTGGATATATGCATTTTATTCTCCCCTTGACTGATGAATCTCTATTTATTACATCTTTAAATGTAACAATCTTATATTTTAAGTTACGATTATATGAGTTGCAACTTACCTCTAATCTATCATTGGAATTTCAAATAATATTTTTATTATATATATATATTTATATATATATATAAATGTATATATGACCACTTTTGTATACTGATCATCAAGACAAAGTGATGACTTCTCCCTACATGATCAAACCATTTTTTTTCAGTCCCCAGGGTGGCCTTTTTAACCAGGTTTCACTGTATATAAAATTAAAAAAAAAAATTGACTATTTGTTCTGAATACAATTCCAGTTTCTGACTAATCCTTTTAAAATTTGCTATGATTACGCTTTGCTTCATTGCAGGTAACCTTATCAATGTTTCTAGATTCAGGACTTGTCAAGATATTAATAAAAAACAGTTCGTTTTCATAGAACATTGTTAGACATGTTTCTCTTAGCAAAATTTTTTGCAAGAAAATGAAATTGTGCTATTTAGTTACAGAAATATTATTTTATTCTGTAAAAATGTTGAAATGAAGTAGCTAAATGTAAAGTAAAAAGTTGAAATGAAGTAGCTAAAATTCTGTAAAAATGTTGAAATGAAGTAGCTAAGCATCAGATTCTTTTCATTTTCTTCCAATGTGAATACATTAGTTAGATTTAAAAATTTAATACATTTTTGGTACTTTTTAGATTGGGTTGTACTCATTGTTAGAAAGAGAACTATTTATTTTAAGGCTAGGATATCAAAACTTTAGAAATTCACAAGTGAATTTTATTAATTATTGCAACAGAAAATATTATTGCAGGAACATCTTTTGCTTCTTGTTTTAACTTTTTATTTTGGCTTATAACTGGGAAAAAAAAAAAAAAAAAAAAACCCTAATGCAACCCTACTGCTAGCTGAAAGTGCCTCTGCTTATGGTAACCTACATGTTAAAGCATTTCTATAAAACATGACGTAACTTTTGAACTAAGCACTGAGAAGATTTATCAGACAATTATTTCGAGAGCTTTAAAATTAGACAAACAAATTTTTAAGTTGTAAACCAAAAAAGATATTGTTATAAAATTTGAGTAAAGTTTGACATAATTCTTCTTTTTAAGACTAAAATTTCAATCGAGCTACAGAGGTGTGTAATTGAAGATTGTGTTTAAGGTTTGATTTATCCAGAATGGTCACAAGAAATTCATTTTGAAATTCCCTGATATTTTCCTGATTTTTACCTGATAGTTCCCTCAAATGTTCCCCCTCGAAGGATGTTTATCGAGGTCACGTAGCCTGCTGATGAAAACTCTCCCTCCAGCCTCTTGTTCAGACGTATATTTACAGGAGATGAGTCTTGTGATGCGAGTTGAAAAATGTGACATCATAGAATGAACAAGAATTGTTCATTCAGCTAAAAGAAAACCACAAGGGTAAAAAAAAAAAATTGCAGTTTTTCCCCACTTTCAACAGAATTCCCTGATTTTTCCCTACTCTGTGGTCATGCTGTTATCGGATAGACAATGAACTAACTTAAAATTCTTTGAAAATTTTAAATAAAAAAATTTAAATTTCTAATTTTAATTTGCAAAACTTTTAAACCAAGCTACAGAGGTGTGTAATTGATGGATTTTTAAAGAATTGGTTTAGCTGACAGATAATTATGTAACTTAGAATCCTTCATAAATTTAGATTTCAAAAAATTACATTTTCTATTTTTAATTATCGAAAAATCAGTTATTTAATTCAATATTTCCATAGAAGCAGTAAGAAAACAGTGAGTTTCTCCGTTTGTGTAATGAGTGGAATTCCTCAAATTCCCTCACGGAGCTAAAAATAACTATTGAGGCATTAGCTTAAAATATTTGTCAGAAATTAAAAAATTGTCAAACAGTAAAGTTTGTGATCAGAAAATAGACATTTCACAGTGTCTGAATATTTCATTTGTAAAATAGACTGACTGGAAAGGATAGTAATTTAAAAATGAAATTTCATTTTTGCATGCGGAAATTGAATTTTTTAATGATCAGTAAAAAATTGGAAAACAATGTTAGAGATACAGAATTAGCTTTATTATCATCAGAAAAAAATTCTTCTTTGTTTGCTGTAAAATATTTTAATTAAACTTCATCCAATCTGTTAAATTTTACAATTTAACTGAAAAAATGAATGAAAACAAACTTCAACATTTAATAATGTCAAAGGTTCAAATCGGGACTTTTATTTATGATACAGATTTAAAAAATTGGATCACTATTTTTGGAACTAAACTCTTTAAAATATGCTAAAATTTAACATTTTTTCATGGTTACAGTTTTAATCACACATTTTGTAATCAAAATTCATTTGTAGAGTACCGTTATTAATTAAAATTTTCTAGTACAGTATATTTGCAGACATTATGGCTTTACAGTTTGATTAAACAAATTACAATTTCTGTACAAAACAACACTCAATTACTAAATAAATAATTAAAAGCTGAGAAACAAATTCTCTAGAAATACAAATATTTTCTAGTACAGTATATTTGAAGATGTTATGGCTTTACACTTTGATCAACTGAATTTCAATTTCTGCACAAAATACCCTCAATTACTAAATAAATAACTAAAAGTTGAAAAACAGATTAAAGCAGAGGAATGCATTTACCTCCATAGACCTAAATTCCACTCTCCATCCGATGCTGCTGTTGGGAGGAGGTGGCTTGAAGCGCATAGTCTGCCAGTTAGTAGACTGAATGTTCTAAAATGGGAAACATCACTTAATTCTAAAACAAGAAAGATCAATCATGCATAAAGCATTGATAATGAAACTCTTTTCAACTGAAATGCAATCTGTTGAATGTATCGCATCTCTAAAATGCAATACATCCAGCGGTAATAAAACAAATTGTCTGACTCTCTATGTAAAAGTAGTGAATATTTAATTCATACACTTTTATTCCAGATTTAAGAATTGATTATGAAACATTTTCTAACTGAAATGCAATTTTATTTAAACATCTCTAAAATGTGATACATTCAGTGGTGATATATTTTAATTACCAAAGAACTACAATAATTTATTTTAGTTGAAAACCTAAAACTTCATTGAAAAAAAAAGGAACTTTGTTCAAATGATGTCATCAAAATATAAATCGTCTGGCATGCTATGTAAAAGCGTGAATATTTCATTCATACACTTTTATTCAAGACTCCAGAGTCAAATAATTTTGCATGAAAAAAATTCAGCAATTTTTATACAACTCATCTTACAATTACTTGTTTACATTTGGCATCCATTAAAATTAGGCTTTGTTGTACAAATAATCAAAGTTTGATCATGATTTACACCTAAAAATATTATAATTGCATTGGCGCAGAATATAGATGCAATACTAAATATAAATTTAAAAGAACTTTAAAAATCACGATTTTTACTCTGAGAAAAAAAAGAGGGATGCCAAAGGAAAGAGAGGATTTTATTTTGAAGGAGAGGGGGAAAAAAAGAGAGGATTTTATTTTGAAGTGGATCACGTGATCTCTTCATATTATGTATATGGGTGTAATCATTATTTTAATTTTTATTTAAAAAACTACTGAATATATTTTTCTGAAATTTTTTTTATATATTTTATGTGATAATTTGAATATTTCCTAAAATTTTCGAAACAATTTGTGAATTTTAAATTCGCTTAAAAAATGTTTGAAAAATTAGGTCCCATAGGGTTCAATGTATTTCATTTTTTCAACCAGGGTTCAATCCAAAACTAATTGGGTGATATTATTCCTTTAGATTCCCATACGTCCCACAGACCATCTCAACAACATACTAAAATTTCATTTCGATAAAGTCATTTTTACGGCAGTTATCGTGAGGACAGATAGACAGACAGAATGACTAAAGACAAACACTTTTCAACTATGTTGTAGTGTTAAAAAAACTTAAATAACTAATATATTTTATTAACTTAATAATTATATATATTTTGTTGGATAATTTGAATATTTCCTAAAATTTCCAAAACAATGTGAATTTTAACTTTGCTCAAAAAATGTTTGAAAAATTAAGTCCCATAGGGTTCAATGTATTTCATTTTTTCAACCAGGGTTCAATCCAAAACTAATTGGGTGATATTATTCCTTTAGATTCCCATACGTCCCACAGACCATCTCAACAACATACTAAAATTTCATTTCGATAAAGTCATTTTTACGGCAGTTATCGTGAGGACAGATAGACAGACAGAATGACTAAAGACAAACACTTTTCAACTATGTTGTAGTGTTAAAAAAACTTAAATAACTGTGATAAATACCCCAAAGATCATTGGTGTGTTTATTATATTCTATGCGAATGCGGTCTTTGTTATGTTGGTTAAACAAAAAGATCTTTAAACTTTGTATTAAGAAACACATGAGCAATGTTTCTAAACAAGAAGTTTCTAATGGTATTATTACACAGGGCAATTTTTATTGCCAAACTTTGGCAATTCCGCAAGTCAATCATATTTTAGGCCCCTCCTCTCCAATGCTGCCGATTTCATTCCAGAAAGCTTTCTTTAGTGTGTTTTTCATATAATTTGAATCTTTTATATACCAAAGGTGTCTGAAATTTGGTAAAAGTTCTATTATTATGTTTCCATTTCCAGACTTCAGCAATTCCGCCCGGCAATGATACTTTAGATCAGGGGTGGCCAACCCAAATGACCTTGCGGGCCACTTCGGAAAAACATTATAATCCCGCGGGCCGCATATATATATATATACACATACATATTTTATTGTCAATGGCCAGGCACTTGACTCATCGTCATTCGCCCATAATTCGGTCTTATATGTGATCCATTTAGCCGTCCTAGGGACGTTGCCCCAGGCGCACCAGAGGGGGGCGGAACACACTGCGCCCACAACACAACATCATTGCCTTACGTGGGGCTCGAACCCACAACATGGCAGTCGAGCGATTGCTTTGGAAATGCATGCCTTGACCACTCGACCACCACGTCGGCCCGAGGGCCGCATTTAAAAATATATATCTTTATATTAGATTTGGATCCATTACAAACATTTATAGGAGTGAAAATTTAAAACAGAATGAATTATTATTGTTATCATTATTTTTCATGTATACAAACATAGATAATATAATAATAATAATGCAATGATCGAATAATGTTTAATTTATTTAATTAGTGAGATATTTGTTTCTCAACTCTTTCACTTAGTTTTTGCAAGTCGATCTCAATGCGTGTATTTGCACATCGTAATTGATGTTGCAGGTTTTCGTCCGTTAAGTTTGAGCGCGATTTATGTTTGATAAATTTCATTTTCGAAAAAAACGATTCACAGGTGTAAGTTGATCCAAAAGCGCTCACAACTTTTTGTGCCAGATCTCTCAAATTGGAAAATTTTTCTTTTGTGACATAAGTATTATAAAAATCTATTTTTGATTCTGATGTTTCAAAAATGTGTTTTAATTCATTATTGCATTGTAAGTCAATCAGTTCCATTTGGAGATATTCTGGGGCCGACTCGACATCGACATGAAAGGGAGATGAATATATTTCAAATAATTTTTTGTATTTTTCTAAAATGCAATACTGCGCATGCAATACTGTCCACTTCTAAGTATGTATAAAAACAGAAGCAACGTGTAAAATAGAAACAGTTATGGGATTTATTTGTTACAAAACACTACACTAAAAACAAAAATATTGCACAAAATAATCGTATTTTGTAAAGTTGTAATGAATCTCGCGGGCCGCAAAATTATTCAAGGCGGGCCGCATGCGGCCCACGGGCCGCGGGTTGGCCACCCCTGCTTTAGATCCTGCCTTTCTAACATGCCCCTCCTCTCTAGTGCTGCCGATTTCATTTCAAGAAGCATTCTTTAATGTTTTTTTGTATAATTTGGACCTTTTGTATTCCACAGGTGTCTGTAATTTGGTAAAAGTTCTATTATTTTTTTTCATCTCCAGATTCTAACTAGTTGAGCTGCTTCGATGTGCTTGTATTGCAGTCACTATTGTCATCTTGAATGCAAATGAGGAGAGGAAAGGCAGAGTGGAGTAACATCCAATCTTATCGTCCTTTGATTGGTTTGCCGCTCAGAAATTGAACAATTTTTATTGTTGAGTACGAAAGAATTGTGGCAATACGGCAGCAAGATTTCTTCCCATTGAAATGTATGGTGTTGATGAAAAATTACTGGAAGAATTGATCCATGTAATAACACAATAATTCTGGAATTGCTGAATACGGTTGGGACTCTAATCATGTTTTTAATTTTTCAGAAGCTAAGATCATTTTTACTCCTAGGTTTGTTGCATAGTAATTGCGAATAACACTATGGAAGTGTTAAAAAATTCATAATTTTAAAAGACACTTCAGCAATTTAAGTGCTCAAAATTCATTTAAAATTTTTTAAACCTTTACAACTAATTCATACATAAATAATAAAACAGCAGTTACCCAAGTTGTGAACTATAGGATAATTGAAATGTATTTGTATTATTTCTATGCCATTTTGTATACTTTTTACATTCTTGTCAATGAATAATAAAACTGCAGTTACATAAGTTGTGAACTACGGGGTAATCGAAACATGTTTGTATTATTTGTATGTCATTTTGTATACATCTTACATCCATGTCAATGAACTTTCTAGTGTTAAGATAATTAAATTTGATCTTGAATTGTTAAAAAAGAATATTTGGGCCAAAAATTATCAGGTACAATATCTGTGTTATATGCAGGGGCGAGTTGAGTTGGTGGATACCCTATAAATATGAAAAAAAAAAAGAACACCATCTATATTAATAGGCTTGTTTATGTATCTGTCCATATGCAAAAAAAAAAAAACAGCCTGGTGTTTTGTAAAAATATCAGGTTGATTATTATAAAATTTAATATATAGCATCTAGAAACAATTTTATTGAGTCAAAAATTAAATTTGTTAAAATAATTTAAAATGTTAAATCTGAAGCAATTTTTTATTTTTAATCTATCATTATTATTTTTTTTTAATTTTGTTCTAAGAATTGCAAGCAAATACCACTACAAACAAACTTTTTTAGACAATTCTCATGCACTTTTCAATTTGCTTTTGCTTGGATCTTGACTTAACATGGTAGGGGGGCATTTTAGAATCCAACTTAATGGATTCAACTAGATGCATAACTAACAGCTAACTACTAGCATTTAAAGAAAAAAGTTAATTAAAATTTATGATGGTTCAAATCAGTTTAAAAAAAAAAAAATATATCCAGTATTCACCTGCTGCATGCACCGGTCACAGTTAATAATAGCCAACAAAAGTGCTCAAGTTAGGCCAGTAGAAGCAAAAATAGAGAAATATAGTATGGTACATGCCTTGCTGTTTGCCTACAATGTTCTAAAGTTTCTGGAAGGAGATAAGCTACGCAATCACTATGCCACCTCCCAACCCAACATATTCTTGAAGCCAAAGAAGCAATCTATTGGGAAATCCAACCAGGGATTTCCCAATATCTCCATTTAACATGTATCACCAGGATTTAACTAAAAACAGGCATGAAAACAAAACATTAAGGACAACATAATTTATGAAAACATTAATAAAAATTAATTTTAAGTTGCCTATGTCTTATAGGCAAAGACAAAGTAACTTTAAAACAATTTCCTTGTTCCTAGTCACAACACCTGCTAATATCAACCTTTCAAAACTTGGTATTAATCCTCTATCTCTGATATTTCATGCAATAACTAGCATCAATGGATCAGTTTCACTGTTAGTGCTCATTAGCTCAGCATGAAATAGCTGTTAATTGCACTGGCAAGAAATCTTGTTATGTGTTACTACAACCTTGCAATCCTCTGTAACAATCAAAACAGTCAGCCATACCATGTAGTATTTATTAAATTTATATAAGATTGATCTCAGGTGGCACAAGGATTTATATTCACATTACACGCATAGAATCATGTTTGCAGTACAGAAAGTTTTATTTTTCTAATGGGGAAAAAAAAAAAACAAAAAAAAAAAAACTCCAGTTAATTAAGTTATGAAAATAGCCATGGAATCATATTGTATAATACCAAATTATTATTTTGTTATATAATAACAACTTGAATATTTTACAATGATAAAACAAAAGCATTTTCCTGTTTTTACTGAATTTTTCCCAGTTTTATTGAAAAATTATATTTTCATGATTCCCGCAGGATTTTAAGCTAAATTGAAATTCCCTGAGGATTCTAGTCTTTTCTGAGGCATATGAACCCAGAGCAGCCACACAACTATACAAGAAGACACTATCTACATTAATAGCAGATAACAGAAGTCACAAAATTACCTCAAAATGATCAGTATCCTCATCATCATTCTGATGAATTTTCTCACTGAATAACGATATGGGATCTCTAATGAACAAATGGGCAACATGCTGAGCCAGCAGATGATCAATACCTTTCAATAAAAAAACATTGTAAATCTAAAATAAAAGAGCAGAAAAATAAGAATCGATGAAATTGTATAACAAAGCACAAGATTTAGAATGTTCTACTCTTCACTCTTTCTAACTAAAGATTACAACTTTTGGAGTATTTTAAGTCTTTCTGAATAAATAAACCAGAAGCAAATAGTCCCTAATAAAAATAGCAATAAAACAAAAGCAAATGGTGCCCAAGAGAAGAGACTAGTAGCTGAGGTAAAGATCAGCAAGCACTTGACAGGAATATCCTACAACTCCCAGAGCTCGATCACATCGACCCACGCGCTTGAACCTATGGGCAGAGAAAGCCTGACACTCAAGAGTATGTGTTTCTCACTATATATACAACCTCTACAAATCAGGTCCTTAATAACAAGCATAATGATTGGCCCTGTTACAATATTCGTCCTACACATCAATTACATGTTGTATGCAAAAAAGTAGGACATTACGGAAGAAATATCATAGGACATTACAGAAGAAATATCATAACTCAATGGAAGTGTTCTTGCCCATTTTTCATTAAAAACACCATGAAACTTTTAAGCACATTTTAAGGACTACAGAAAAGAAAAATTAAGTACTGTGAAAAAGTGAATAACATATATATTGTCTCTTTATATTAAAAAAAAGTAGCTGCCGCCACTGTTTGACAAATTTCTCGAGATTCTTTGCTTCGTACTGCAAAAACTATTGCATATAAAAATATGAAATTTGGTATAAAATTTGTAGAAAAAGCTTTGGGGAATACATTGAAATAAACTGTTTTTTGATATATATTGTAGTTTAAGAAATATTTAATGCCAAAGACAAAATATTTGTGCTAAAAGTTTGAGTCCTGGATAGACTAACAATAGCAAGATCACGAATTTTTGAAGGACGGAGCCCCTTTTTTAAATTTTGATGTAGTTTTTGAGATATTTTACTTTTTATCATTTATTGATTTAGACTACAGTTTGACTTAAAATAGCTCACGAAGCGAGCTTTGGATCAAGGAATTCAGTTTTTGAATTCCCTGGACTAAGAAAAATCCCTGCTTTTCCCTCCTGCAAAAAATAGGCAGGGGTAGAAAAGAGACTTTTGAAAGAATTTTTAGGAAAGATGGATATAAAGTGAGTTATGCGGCGCAGCGAGTAAGAGGCGAAGCCTCCCAAAGATGGTTGCGCGAGCGGAGAGAGCAGGGGGCAGAGCCCCCCTAGCAGGCTTCGGGAAATCGGCAAAATCTAGCCCGTCCGCGAGGACGGCTATTGAAATTTTTTACCCGTCCTCGAAAATTTTTACCCGTCCTCCTAAGAATTTTTTTCACTTTATATTCCTTAATATATGTGCTTAAATACATCATACAACAATAATAAATTAGAACCAACTGCCTCACGATGAAGTGCGATAACTGCATATTCATACACCACCCCCACAGCACTTAACCGCCGCGATGAAAGTCGCCGACGCGGAGTCTCCGATAATGGATCTGATCGGTAGAATTCCGATCTATGGGTGGGGTCAAAGGTGTAAGATCTGTAAGGAATCGTTCCTTTTTTCAATGTTTGGTAACTTGAAGGCTTGGTAAATAAATAATCATATAAATCCTCTTGTCTCTAAGCAGTTTAAACCTCATCGGTACTCTTAATTTCTAGGGAATGTAGTCAATCAAGATTAAAATCTTCTTGGACTGAATAGATGTTTCATACTTTAACTCCAGTTGTCAAACAACTGGAACAAATGCCATGAATGAATTTTAAACGTTTTAGTTTTAAAGTTGAAGCCAAAGTGGGGAAGAAAATAAAACACTTCTAGCTGAAACTAGAAGAATCCATTCCAAAAATTCAAACTTGTTACTTACTCCCGTCTATTACAGCAAATGAAAATTTTATAGTTTGGGTTTTAAAGAGTTAAGTGGTGATTTGGGCTTAGGCCCGGGCTGGACTTGAGTTTTCTATTGTTTCGGGCAGGGTTGAGTCTTTTTTTTTTTTTTAAACGTCCGTTACGACCGGCCCGAACATATTTTTTTTGAAAATTTTTAAAATGGATTTAAATTGAATGCATGAACTTATTGCTTTTATTTCAGCTGTGTAAAGATAAATGTTTAAGAAAACAAACTAAATTATCTGTACAAAATTTTGAAAAATTTATTTTTAACATATTTGAATACAAATTACTTCGGGCCTGCTGAGACGCAGTTATCTTCAGGCCGAGTTCATTCTACATTTATAAATTTCTTCGGGCTTGGTCTGGATTTAAGCATTGGTATTGTCGGTCTTATGAAAATCCGAAAATTTCCGCTCATGTAGACCTTGAAAAGGAGAAGAGAACATGTCACTTCGATCGTGAGTGCGCTATCGCATTTTCGTGCGATCATCGGATTCACTGGGTGGATGATGAGGGGAGAAAAAATAACTAGCGCCTATGGTTACAATTCAGATCTGACAGCTCGCCTAGAAAGAAGGCATTGATAATGCACACTAGGGGGATTTGCAGGTGACGACATTTCAATTTTCGCCACAATTTTACGATGACAACAATTTTTTTTTTCTTTTTTTTACGGAATCTCTAATCTCAAGGCCGTCCGAGAGGACGGCAACTTCCGAAAATTGGTCGTCCTCGCCGAATTTTAACCCGGCGAGGATGGGAGGACGGGCGATTTCCGGAAGCCTGCCCCCTAGTATAATAACAAAAGATGGTTGTCTGTGTGTTGGGGTGCTGTTAGTAGTAGAAATTCTAAGCTTCAAACAGATAAAAAATTCAGTTCTCGGTAAGCTGAGCACCCGGAACAACATACATTGCTGAGATATTTTAAAAATTCAAATTAGTTTAAAAGCGATGCATTTTAAAGCCAAAAATAATCCAATTTTAAGCCATTTTATCAAATTTATTTATCCATTTCAGGTGCAGACAATATTCTGTGCTCGTGTTCCAGATGGACAAACAAAGAATGACAAAAAAATAAAATGGCGTAGGTGGCCAGCTATTGATATTTTGAGTATTGTTTTATTTGCTATTTTTTGAATTCATGAACTTAAAAGATAAATTTTCATGTTATGAAATATATAATTATTTCAATATAAGTGTTCTCAGAAAATTTGACTCAAATCGGACAAAAACTTGCTTATATAGTAATTACTTTTGTGAATGTTACTTTTGGGGGGTAAAGGAGCATTTTTTTAATTTTTGCAACCCCAAGTGTTTTATTTGTGATTACTTTAAACAATCCAAAAATCCTAACTTCTTAAATATTAGTTGGAAGAGAGGGGAACTATTTTACTGTGGTGTAGAGGCACATGTGACGAGAGATGTGAAAAGGAAGAAGCAGGTCTGCAGTGCAATGTTTTTCCAGACAATGTGTGTCAGTGAACTGTAGTCATTCGTATTCGTCGAAAATGGAAATGGCATTTGAAGAACAACTTGCAAATATCAAATTCTGCTAGAATTTGGGGGAAATTGCAGACAGAAACATTGCACATGTTGCAGCAGGTGTACGATGAGAGAGCAATGTGTCATGCGAAGGTATTTTCATGGCACTCCCGATTCACAGCCGGCTGTGAATCCGTAGAAGACAATAAGTGGATTAGGCGGCAGTCAACATCAATTATGGAGGACAACATTAAAAAATTGGAGGAAATTATATGTGCCGACCAAAGTCAAACCATCAACATCATTGCTGAAAAAGCAGGAATTTCGTACGGGAGCTGCCAAGCTATCCTGATGGACAAACTGAACATGCATTATGTGTGTCAACACATTGTAGCAAAAATGCTAACCGAACATCAGTGTGATGAAAGCATGCGGATCTGTGGAGAACTGATTGACATTGCTGACAAAAATCCGACATTCCCTTCAAAAATTATCACCGGTGATGAGACGTGGTGTTTTTTGTATGACCCACAAAAGAAATGGCAGTTCTCACAGTGGAAGCCACCATCATTGCAGAAGTAAAAAAAGTTCCGTTTGGACTGTTCAAAAGGGAGGGTAATGCTGGAGGTGTTTTCTGACCAGAAGGGCTTGGTGCATTACGAGTTCATACCAGAAGGGGCAACAGTGAACAAGGAGATGTACACACAGATCCTGGCTAGTCACCATGATGCTATCCACCGGAAACATCCAGAACTCTGAAAAAGCAAGGATTGGGTGCTGCAACATGAGAATGCTCTCACTCATCGGTCTTTCATGGTGCAGTCCACACTGGCAAAACATGGAATGTCAACCCTTCCACACTCTCCCTCTCACCCAAGCTGACCCCATGCAATTTTTACCTGCTCCCCCGTCTCAAAAACGAACTCAAAGGACGCTGTTTCAAGAGTGCATCTGAGGTTGAAGAAACTGCAATGACCACACTGAAGACCATCTCATGCAAAAGCTTCCAGGAATGTTTTCAGCAACTATACTCTAGCTGGCAGAAGTGCATAGTTGCAGAGGGGGAGTACTTTGAAGGTGGTTGTGTGTAACACATGATATCAATAAATTATATCTGCTAAGTAAGGCAGTCTCCGAATTTTTTGATCCTACCTTGTATATAGTTTTGCCAACGATCGATGTTTTTGTGCAATCATAGCGAAATGCAGCACATTTATATTAGAGCATATCAAAGGAACTTATGAATGAGTGAGCAAGCTAGTTTCGAAAAAACTCAAACAGAAAAGGGGGTCCACAATGTCCAACGTTGTGTCTCACACAAATCTACAACCCGCTCAGCTCCAGTGGCACATGCGATGCAGTGGCACATGTAATGCAGTACTGCACATGCAATGCATTAAGCAAGAATTTTACACAATACAGCTCAGCTCAACCAATCACACTACAATTTTAGTTGATGCCCGTCTATAGACCCTTTTAAGGCACTGGCATTAAAGCAATTTTATGGTTCTTAAAAATCAAAATTTGGAATAAGCAGTTTTCAATGACTTTTTTAAAGATTGTAAACACTACACTAGGCATTAATAAGCACCATAAGATAGGGGGCAACTTGAACCCTAAAATAAAAAATAATCACCCTTACTATTTAAATGCATTTACTGATATAACTAAAATTCTGTTATCTCATACATGGAGGTGGCAAAATTTTAGTTGCATTTCTAATGTCAAAAGTTTTTAGGCAGGATGGTGAACTACTAGTGTTATTCATTAAGTACTATACAAATTAATATTAAATTTCTGCTTACCTGAAGTTTGAAGCTGACGATAGAGATCCTCATCATATATCAAATTTATGTCATTAAATATCTCTCCAGCTGGTGAGAGGTAAGAGTCAATAGAATCATAGCGAGATTTATTGATCTGAAACCTGTTTTTCTTCAGAGGCTAAAAAAAAAAAAAAAGATTAAACATGCATTAATATGACCCTTAAAATATTCAACAGTAACTATTGAATTACTGAAATAATTTTGAATGAAATTTTATCTGACAAAGCCTAGTTTTAAGTTACTTTAGCTAGGCTTAAGTTACTATACAGGGTGTCCCAAAAACATTGAACTCTGCATTTATTCCTTAAATATTGATCTTAGACATATATAATAAATTACAAAGTTGCGTAAAAAAGGGACAGAATTTTATGAAATCAATAAAAATTTTCAGGGGATTAAATTTGAAGAAATACAAAATTTAAATTTTTATATGGCCCCCGTACAAAAACATTTCTAATGAGTAAAATGTGCCCCCATACACTAATAAGGTGATGTACAAAATTTCAGCATTTTATCATAAAAAGTCCCAGAGATATGTTTCAACAAAGTTGGTGAGGGATTAATCACAAATTAAAATGCAAATGTTTACAGCAACAGTGCAAAGGACACAACACAGAAATGTATCATAGGCTTGTTATCGGGTAACTCACCAACTTCGTTGAAACATATCTTTGGGACTTTTTATGATAAAATGCTGAAATTTTATACATCACCTTATTATATGGGGCAGATTTTACTCAATGGAAATGAGAAATTTTATACGGGAGCCGTATAAAAATTTAAATTTCGTATATCTTACAATTTAATTCCCTTGAAAATTTTAATCGATTTCATAAAATTCTGTATCTTTTTTTACACAACTTTGTAATTTATTATATATGTCTACGATCAATATTTAAGGTAGAAAAGCCGAGGTCAATGTTTTTGGAATACCCTGTATAGCTGTTCTGTTATGGCAATGACTTACAGAAAGAAATTTCTAAAGGGTAGTGTACTATATTTAACTTATATGTGGAAGGAAACTAGTCAAAATCTAGCATGCACAGTATGATAAAACAGCAAACCAGACAGACAGTAAACAGTGTAAAATAGCGAACCAGATAAAACCACACATCTGCCAGATGAATACACAATAATTAGACATTATTATACACACCTCCTTTTCATTTAAAAATGAAAAGAATGAAAAAAAAATGAAAATAAAAATCAATGAGCAGAAACATATGAAATAATGTAACAAAAATAGTGCGTCTATTTTAGGAACAACATCTCTCAACAGAAATATAAATAATCTTTTGTTTTTGTTACTCTACAAACAATGGTATCAACAAGTTTTTAACTAATTGGAGAAGCACAGTACAACCTCAAAAATCTGGACTTTCCAAATTTTCAAGTTTTTTTTTTAACTATCGGAGTGACGAAGTCATGGATTTAATTTAATAGGGTAAGATTATTTATATGGAATTATATTTTATAAACAAATACCGTATTTTCCCGTTGATTTTCTGAACGCCGAAATGAGATGAAACTTTAGACCGGATATAAATATGGACGGCCATAGATAGGGGCTCGTGGTTGGAGAATGAATTACGTTGTTAGCTTTAACCCCTCCAAGTCACGATTCCCGACGAATTATTTTGTGTAAAATATATACCTTTATTTAAATACTGATATTATATTATCAAAAGTTTCTTCTCTCATTATTGAAATAGACATTTTTCTGAAACAATGTAATTTTTAATATCAAACACTTTAAAACATTATCGTAACATTTTATCACAGATTGTTCAATTAAATCTAAAAATCCCGAGAATTCGTATTAACGCTCAAAGAAACTTATTTTGTTCACTTCGTAGTATGAATCCTATTCTTCAATGTGTATTTTGTTTTGTTTCCAGAATCCTTTCTCCTTCTCAATATCTGACGAGTGTTTCTTTCTTATCAAACCTCCTGTCATCTTGAAATCGACTGTATATTTTGCCTTTTGTTTAGAAAGTCATATTTACATACTAGAAATAGCAAATAAATAACTAAATAATATATCGCACAGAACCGAGCAACAAGGTCATTAACACACTGACCTTTCAAAGGGGTCAGCTGCTTTTACGATTACGAACCAAGCAAATTCCTTTCTTCGCTTTCCCTGCCTCATCACATCCTGGTGACCACCTATTTTAGTGGGGTACGAGAGGCTATCTTGCTTCTTTTTAGAGATAATCAATTACAAAGTTGTAAAGAGGAGCAAAATTAGTATTAAGCGATTCTGTTCCCCCACAAAAGATAGAAAATAATGCTCTAAATAAAAAATTTTGAAAGACACATCTGCATGTAACAGTGTAAACATAGACATTGGAAAACACACGGAGACATCTTGCAAGCATCTTGATGCAAGCATGCATCATTGCTAAAGGTGCACATTTTGTATTTTGCGTGTAATAACATTAATTTTATTCTGTGGCATTGTATAAATGTTCTAAATGTTTTATTTTAGAGGGAGGAGAGTTAGATTGTATACACTGGTTTTAAGGGTTTCTTTTTATTTTCTTCAGGGGGGGGGGGGGGAGAGACAATAAGTTTTCTATTAATTTTGCAACTTAGTGCTACTTTATATATAAGGTGCCAAAGAACATTTTGAATCAAGAAAATAACTTGAGAAATATTAAAGTTATCATATATTTTTTATGCAGATGCATAGGAAACCCCAATGGTGCTATACAATGAGATAACTTTCGGCAAGAGAATGAGATAACAATGAGATAACCCCCCACCCCCACCTTCTTTAACAGGGTACAGAGGACTATCTCGCTCCCTGTTAGAAATAGGGAAAAGTCAGTTACAAAATTGTAGAGTATTGCAAAATTAGTACAAAGCATCTTTGTTTCCCCCCCCCCCCACACACACACACATACATAAAAGATGGAAAATAACCTTCAAAATAACGATTTTAAAAAATACAATTTTTTTAATCTAGATGTAAATGTAGAGACAGTAGACAATATATGAGGACATCTTTATTACATGTGTGCAAGCATGAATCATTGCTAAATGCCAACATTTTGCATATGATAAATTCAATTTTATTCTGCCGCATTGTCTAAATGTTCGATTTTGGGGAGAAAGGGGGTGTTAGATTGTATACATTTCTTTTCAGGGTTACTTTTTATTTCTGAGGGGTAACAAAGAGGCTCTGTACTAATTTTGCAATGCTCTACAACTTTGTAATTGACTTTTTCCCTCTATCTCTACCAGGAAGCAAGGTTAGTCCCCATATCCCACTAAAGAAGGGAGGTCAGCACCCCTCCAAAAGTTGTCTCATAGTGTAGTGTCATTGGTTTTTTTTTTATACACCTGTATAAAAAATATACTATAACTCTAATATTTCTCGAATTATTGGCCTGGTGACTTTCCTTGACACCCTGCAATGCTTCTGCTCATTCATTTTATTTCATTATTTTTATTTCTAATTGAAGTGAAAGTGGTTATAATGACTTCCAATTGTTGAGTACTCATCTAGCAGGTGTGTAGTTTTATCTGATTTGCTATTTCACACATTTTATTAGTATTTTACTCTTATATACAACATTATATTTAGCTACAACTGCATAAATAATGTTTTTTGTACTTTATTTTAAATTGCATTTAATTCTTTAATAAAGTGTTGATATAAAATATATTATGTGCAAATAAAATGTATTATAAACATATGTGCATTTTTGTATAATCCTGCAAAAGAAAATTCAAAACGGCAGTCAAAATTAAAGCATCGTTAAGCAATTGAAGATTTATTGAAATGTCATGACAGACTTAAGCCTTTGTGAATGGATGATGCCCGTGCGTTGACTGAGAACTTGCATTCAAAGACAGTAGTCATGCATTCGCGTCGGAGAAATCTTTACCCTAAAGGACGGCAGTCACTGATGTGTTTTTATATGGAATGTTTTTATTTGAATTTATTTGTGTACTAGATGGCGTTAAATGTCCATGCAAACAACTCCAATGTATTTTGCAGATACCTGACCTTGCCATAGGGGGGATC
Source organism: Amaurobius ferox (assembly GCA_951213105.1). Lineage (NCBI taxonomy): Eukaryota > Metazoa > Arthropoda > Arachnida > Araneae > Amaurobiidae > Amaurobius > Amaurobius ferox. The sequence continues at coordinate 125,185,195 of OX578150.1, read as the reverse complement.
CAATGAATAATTTCTCTATCTGGAGTGGTGAAACAAGGTTTTGTAATATAAACAAATAGAGCACTTCCTGTAGCCTCTCCTCTGCTATTTTATAATTGAGTTTCGGTTCTCGTTTTGATTTTAGCTTAATGATTTCATTGGTGAATCATAGGAATATAAGAATATTTTTTTTAAGTTTGGGTTTTAGAGGAATATGTGGCAGTGAAGTTATTAGGTTATTTCGGATAAAAGAATGGCTGGGTCAAGACGTTTTCTTTCTGTGGAAGAATATAGTTGTATGATAAACGAATTGGACAGTAATGAAAGTGATGCAGACAGTAAAGATTTGTGGAATTGTGGTATTTCTGATGATGAATCTGAAAATGCAAGTGATTATTCAGATTCTGAGCATATAACGCCGACAGCTTCAGTAGCTGTTTCTGCGAATGATGTTTGGACAAGAGATTTGAAAAATCTGAATTCTTTTTAGTTTTTCAGCATACCTGGAATCAATCACAATATTATGCCGCCTAATTTAGATAAGGAAATTATTTATTTAGCATATTTTCCGATGATGAAACTAGTAGAAGTCATAGAAAAAAGCAACTAAGAAGCATTTTCTTGAGATTTGCATGAAAAATATATATCAAATAGAAAATAAGTATTTCCTTTATTCTTGAAAAAAGTAGATTGATGAGTTGAACAGGTGATTTTTAGTGAATGTTTTCGAGAGTTAAGCTTAGAAAAAAGTTAACCGTCCTTCGGGAACAGTTCGGAAGCAAAATGCTCAGTCCTTTGGGCCAAGGCAGTTCTGGAATGTGGCTGTCTGCAAATGGTTAACAGCTAGTTTAATTATATGTTATACTATAAGTTTAAACATTATTCAAAAAGTATCCAGCAGAATATTAGACATTTGAGTTCAGTACCTCTAGTCCCAGTTCCTCATCAGTTCTATCATCTACAGAGGCAGAAATGATATCCCACCGACAGTCTCGATCGGTTAAGTAACCACGATGCACAGGTGAAGCTGCACTCAAGGCTAACTGTGAAGGAAATTCATACTTGAACATAAAACACTCAAAAAAATTTATATCATTTATTATCAGAAAAGAACAGATGAAAACTATGATTTTAAAAGTAAATGTGTTGTATTAATTTTTCTCAATTTGTGATCATATTTATTTTTGGGGATTTCCTTTTTCAGTTTAATAAAATTATAAATTATGATTTTGCTATAATGATAAAAGCAATTCGATAAATTATCATTATATATTTAAATACAAGCCATATTTTTGTCATTCAATTTCCAAAAATCTAACAAATCAATTTAAAAAAAAAAGTTTTTTTTATTTGAAAGCTGATACCTTACAGATGAGTAGTGTATTGAATTTTCCTACAGAACTCTGATTTTTAAATGAGGTGGCAGGAAATTCTCTAAATTCTTATGCTATTTATCCTCGATATAGCATCAATTATTTTGGGAATTATTGGGAATTACAAATTATTTTGGGAAAAGATTTTACATTTGGCTCATAAGCTATCTATATTTAAAACATAGGCTGTTTTTTTTTTATCATCTAATTTCTAAGGATCTATCAAACTGATTTTCAATTTTTGTTTGTATATTTATTTAACAGCTTATACTTTCATTATGAATAAAAGCTTAATAAAATATACTTTGCCAAGGAGTATGGGCAGAAACAATTTTAAGAATTTCACAGAAAGACATGTTGCTGATTTCCACTGTTTGGATTTTCTTTTTGAAGAGCCATTTGGAATAAGATCGTGAAAAAAAAAAAGGTGTTCACCATTGCAATTGACAACTTTAGGACTTCTGAGTAACATTGAATACTAGGAGACTATAGCTACAATTAATGTGACTTCTATTATTTATATGATTTGATGTGGTTTCCATAAATGTAACAAATGCACTTAATCCTCTAAGGATATTTTATACCTTCTCGAGGAGTATGGTCCAAAACAATTTCGAGGGCATTGTAGTATTATAATTTGTTATGAAATTCTGTCTAAATCCCTTTTATAATTTAGAAGAATGAAAACTAGGAAATTACAGTCATTTAGAAGAATAAACACTATGAAATCACAGTTAACAGCTTGCAGATTTTAATCCCAAGAGATTGTGATCAAATCATGCGGGCTGTGTTTTTCTGGCTTTCCAAGACTGTATATTAAATATCGTAAATTCCACAAAAACATATGACCTTCTATTTATCATATAACCTTCCGATTATTGTCCAAAATAACCTGAATGACTAAACTTATTTACACTTTCATGTTTCCGGCCATCCACCTAGCTGCTCTAAGTCCTTGGACGAGTCGGATGGTCAGGGCTTTCGACACTTTCATGTTTATTGCACAAGTTTCACAATGGATTTCACTAATTTTTGCTAAAATGTATTAATTAAAGCTTTTGTAATCGGTTTTAAAAATGCTAAAAATAACTATCTTGAAACATACATTCCAAATTAGCTAGATTACATACAGACTTTTTAACTATAATTAAGTGATTTTATGAACTTCTGTGAAAAAGATTTAATTTAATTTATAGATAATTATATTTTTGGATTATTGGGAATTTTATCCATTCAGATTATGGCCAGTCACATTTGATCCAGATGAATGAGATCCTACTATATGCAAATTAGCATCATAAATCCAATAATGTTAATATGTTCTCGAATCGCATTATAATATCTTTTAAATATCATTTTCATATAATGTGTTAAAATAAAAATTAAAGTCAGTTTTTAATTTAAATTTTGCATATCCGAATTTTAAAATTGCAAAATGCAAGATTCAGAATATTTTATTATTTAGATCAGAATATTGATGTTGTTGTTACAATCAGGAGCAATCCCTTTGGCAGAAAATTATTTTGCTTTCTGAGACAAGACTCTTTAACACCCAAATCTTTCTGCAATATGATATTTTTAACAATAAAAATGTTGTACAATAAATGTGCAAATACAATTAGAAAAGGAGCAATAAAACATTCAGCATTTCAAAGTTCTTTAGAATTCCTAATTTGTCGATCTCATCTGTAAACATTTAAAAAATACTTTGCATGTCCCACAGATGATGCTTTAGCATCGTAATTAATTTTTACAGGTCTCTGATGTGGAATATGGGTCTCTGATGTGCTATAACGCATCAACAGCATTGGGGCACTAACAGTTTTCTGCAAGGAATCATTCCTTTTCTTCGGCAATGAGTGTTATCACGTTTCTGCCACAGGGTGAACAATATTCATACAATGTTGATACATTACTAAACAATATGCTCTGATACACTATATAATAAGACTACTCTGAAATAAGGCTTTCCATCATTAGCCAGAGGTATGCTTGGTGTGTTTTAGAAATCCAAGGATTTGGCAGTTTAGATTCTTTTCTGGACAAGATTATATAAAGTAACTACTTGATGATTTTTTTAGGTATAATTAAAAATTGTGCTCAGAAGAAATTTTAGTTTGTTTCAGAGATTAAGAACTTGGCAGTTTAAGATCTTTTCTGGACAAGATTTTATAAAGCATTTTGAGGTATGAATTTTTCAGGTAGAGCTAAAAAAATTGTAAACATACTCAAAACTTGTAGTATTTCATTAAAGAGGAGGGGCTGTTCAGTGTATAAATTGTAAAAAGCAGTAATGAAACTGGGAAACAACATTCAACTTAGTTTCCAATCACTAGTTTCATTATGCAAAACTGTCAGACAGCCAAGTTGACAAACTTTATCGATAACACCATGTACACGAGACATTAAAATTAAAAAGAACTCTTACTGCAATAGGACACATAGGTGCCAGCTGATCATACAGACATCTTGCTTCAGTTATATTACAAGCTTGAAATGTGACTTGCAGGCAAGAACAACCCATTCCAAACGCCATGCAATCCATATACACATGGTTTGGTCGTACAGCAGAAGCAGCTTCCCCGTTATCTTCAAGACTGGAGAAATCTTCAACAAAAGGGTCAGGTGTTTTGATGTCTCTGTAAACTGAAGGACAAAAATTATTTTTTATACTAAAGAAAAAATGGACATATTTCATGCTGTAAAAAAGTCTCGATCCTAGGCTTCACTCAACATTTTTGTACACTTGTATTCTATACATTTCGGGTCCATTTATGAATAAAATCTAATATATACTGTGTTTACAAGGAGTATGGGCAAAGTTAAATCTTTATATCCGAAAGTTCATTCCGAGATGTGATGGGTTAGGGGAAGATTGTAATCCCTGTGGATGTCGCCCCCACTAGTTTCCAGTCTAAATTGGGTGGCACTATCCCAGTCATCCACTAACTGTTTTTAAGATCTAAACTGTTTTTAAGGTCTAATCTGTTTTTTAGGTCTTTTTCAAAAATTCCCCGACATCTTTTCGGTTCATTTTACAATTTTTTCTGATGCAATTATTCTATTTTATAAAAAATTTTAAACCACTTCTCCCCCCCCCCCCCATTTTAATTAAAAAATAAATTATTGTTATATCTTAAATCTCTAATTTTATTTCCAAATTCTCTGAATTGGATGTAATGAATTTTATTTTATGTTGATATAAAATTGTATGTTTTATGACATATCCCTTCAAGTGTATTTTCTTTGCTTCTAAATTCAATAAAAGCAGACTGTAGCGATTGCTGACTATGGAAGCCAGAAGATCTACATGTTTCGAGAACTCTAGAATACGAAAAAACTATTTTTAACGTGACGTCTGGGTGTGTCTGTCTGTGCAATGTATGTATCCATTCTAACTCAGAAACTAATGGACGGAATTTCATAAAATTTGGTAGGTAAGTCACTTGTGTGTGACACTGGTATTGATTAGCTTTTAGTATGATTCGAGAAGAACCCACCTTTTTTCGAGAAATGGTACGCAAAAATTGTCTGTATCCACTCTAGCTGAAAAACTAATGGACTGAATTTCACAAAATTCAGTAGATAAGTCATTTGTGGGTTACTCTGGTGCTGATTAGATTTTGCTACGATTCGGAAAAAAATAACCTGCCCTTTTTTTGTGAAATGGCCCGCAAAAATCATCAAACTCAAAAATAAAAACTAAGTATGCTCAAACATATCCATTAAATGCTTGTTTTATACTTAATTTTTAATGATGAAAAGAATACAACCAACCCCATTACACTAGGATTAACCTTTCTCGAGATATTTTAGTTTTTTCATATTTTTTCTATGCTACCTTTGAAAATAAGTCCAGTTACCAAATGAGAATGAAAATTGAATTAGAAGTGAATTAAATTTAATTAAAATAAAGAGAACGTGAATATAAGTTTGTAAGGAAAGTCATGTGCTGTCCACATCAGATTTTTGAGGACAGAGGACAAAAATAAATTTAAGGTAAAAGAATTTTTGTTGCATAAAACATAATTAAATTTACAAAAAAATAATAAAACAACAAAATATAAAATATTAAAATTTAATTTACCGTAGAAAAAATTTATCAATTGATGTTTCGCGGGTTTTACACACAAGTCTTTCTCCTTTGAAATGTATTTTTTGTTGTGAAATGCATGTTTAGTCATTATTATGTTTACAGGAAAATGCCTTTAGTCTGTTCAACAGTAAAAACTTCAGAGTAATTTCTGATACTGACTCTGCTTCTCACACATTGATTCTTCGTCTTAAAATGGTTCAGTTGATGCAAATTTCCCGATAATATCAGATATTTCTCCGCTTCCTTCTTCTGTCATTAAATCCACATTTATTGAAGCATGTTCTTTAGATATACAACCATGAATATGGCATTTTCCATCAAGCTCTGCAAAATTTTAGATTCCTCATCTGAATCAACTTAAAATGCTGTAATCTCCTTAAAACTAGTTTCCTGAAAACATTTAGTAATTGTTTCTTCTTTTACACTGTTCCACATGTATATTTTTATCCATCCAACTGCATCAAAAATATTGATTATTTTAGCTAATTTTGAGGTTGATTTAGCTTCTTTCAATTTATGAAAAAGATGTTTTAAAACTGGCGGAAGTGAACTTTAGAAGATTTGATGACATCGAGATCCAGTGGTTGGCAGTTTGATGTCATGCTGGGTGGAAAGAAAATTAGCTTTATGTTTTTCAAATGATTGTCTGTTGGATGGGAAGTGGCATTGTTCAGAAACAACTGACTTTTCTTTTTTTCTTTTCTGAAATTCTCATCAAATACTCCAACATGATACTGGCTATCATCCGCACATTTTTATTAGTTTGCCAATCGATGGGTAAGCAACATATATCTAGTCCTTTAAAACATTGGGGTATTGATACTTTTACAATCACCAAAGGTGTCAGCTTTTCAACTGTCATGTTTGTTCCCAGCAATACTGCAAATTGCTTTTTAGCCATTTTCCTTCACCACAATTTCTATTTTCCTGGCAAACATTTTATTGAAAAGAGCTCAATAGAACAGTCCAGTTTTATCATATTGAAATATCCTTTGTTGAATGTTCTTTTACAGTATTTGGCTTTTATACACATATTTGTCGACATTAGTAGATTCGCCACACACTTTTCTAAACATTATTTTATGTCAAACACAGAATAGGTTCATCAACTGTTTAAGGCTTATCATAGGTTAATACTAACTCTGCTGCTGCTTTCCTTGGAGAATTGGGCCGGAAAATGGTACATTTTTACTTGCTGCAAAATCAAACCAATTGTAAACAACTGCATCTACGACAAGTTCGCCTGTCCTTATAAATTTATTTTTTCTTTCTAGATTTTCATTTTGCAGCTACTCTTTTTACAAATTTTCTTTCTGTTTCACGACACAGCCTATTTGGGTTCTTTCTACATTAATTTACTATACTAGCAAGGGTGCAAACTCCCAAATTTCTTTTTGAGACAGGGCTCAATGATGTCTATAGCGGGCAATTTCAAAAGAAGTGACCATATGAACTAACTCAATGATCTCAACTTCAACAAATATCAATGTGACCTCAAATTCTCATAAGGATGTAAATTTTAATTGTGATTTTGAGGGCCATGCACACCCCGCTCCTGTACTCTGCACGGTCTTAGTCGAGTTTTTCCCCAAGGACCTTGAAATCTGTGTTTTTAGACTGGATGGCCGGAGCATTAATGCAAAGGATTCTTTAGTAAGTAAACATTCTGGCATTGGGGGTTGAGTGGCTATTCATTTCCATCTGTAATCGAACCTCACTCCTTTTGAGAGGACTGGTGAGTTGGGATCTTTAAAGTAGACCTTATCTATCTTTTAAACTGCCATCTGTTAGAAACACCTATTGAATGACCACTGCTATAGCTACAGATTTTTTTTTTTTACAAAGACAAGTTGCAATCTTTTCTTGAAATTAACTTTAGTTTACGGGTGAATCCATTGACACGAAGGAAGTTCAAACATTGTGTTCATACAGGGGTTCTAGCCCAATGGAATGAATTATGAAAAAAAAAAAAAAATGTGTCCTTGCCCATATCTGAGGGTGATAGGGGTTTACATTATTGTGAATGAGTTTTTTATGACTTTTTATCAGAATTTTTATCTGACAGTAAAAATGGGATAATTGTATCTAAGGGGGTGTCTGTTAAGAGGGGTTTTAAAACATTAATATTCTGCAAATTATTATTTTTCCATAGTGAATAATGTTAACACAACCTCAAATAATATTTATCCTAATAGTAACTACTAGTAACAAAATGCTATTGAATTTTTGTTACTTGCATAATCTAATTAAAGATAAAATATCTATTTTTTAAATTGTTCTGAAAAAAAACCTCACAGACACAAACATACACAAATGGACATTCATTCAGAGGTGTTTGAAACATGTTCAAGAGGTTTAAAAGTGCATAAATCTCTCAAAATCTTGAATTCAATTTTTTCTTTTATAAAAACAGGTCCCTTTTTAGAAGAAAATTCATGTATATGAGGATGAAACTGTCAACTTAATTATCTTTACTTTCTTATAATTAATTATTTTACTTTCATATCATTTCTCATAGTCATATAATTCCCTTATATAGCCATATCAATTTCTTCACTGGTAAACCAGATACTGAAAATAACTTACTTGGAACATTTATGATAACTTTTTTTCCCCTTCGCTGGGCTATATTGCGTGCCAGGGTTCTGTAAAAGAAAGATTGAAAAGGTTTTTTTTATCAGTAAATAAAAGATGTTAAGACATATTTTCTACAAAGCATTGAATGAAACTTCTATATAAATATTTTAAAACAGATTTAAAAAAAAATATATGAAATAATTTCCAAAACAAAATTTTAAAAGACACCATAAAGTTCTCAAAAAAAAAAAACAATTAGAACTACTTATCAAAGAGAAAGAGGTAAAAATTTTAAATTACATATGAGCAAAAAAACATTTATAGGTTTGATACAGGCTAACTCATAATGGTGTATTTATCAGGAAAAAAAAGAAATACAGAACAACCTCGAAAATCTGGACTCATCTGGACTTTGCTGATTCCGGATTATAGAATTTGAATAAAATTCAGATTTAATACTAACTAAATACACTATAAAGCACTACTTTTAGTAAAAATAATGACAAAAGTTAAGTTAATCAATTAAAACATATTACTTAATCTAAAAAATAGGGCAAAAGAAATTTCTATGAAAAAATATACACAATTTAGAATGTGTGAATGAAACGAAATGATAAAATAACATTTTATCATCTTGTTTAAATATTTGAATCAACATTTATTTCATTAATTTTGGTTTATGGGAAAGCAGTTTTCTTTATCCTGTTGTTAGACATTATTTCTGCTAGATTATAAAGCTTGTTTGTTCAAGATCTTTAATTGCATAATCAATTGTTTGTATAAGATTATCAATGGATATTTTTTCCTCTCCACATTTATCATCACAACATTGATCTTTTTTTATTTAATATCATATCGCGAATTTTGCCATTACTCAATTTATTTATGATTGGCGCATCATCATCACAGTGCAGAACTTCCGTTATATCAGCTTTGTCAAGATTTAATGAAGTGCCCAGATTTAATAAAGATCAAGGATTAGCACTTTTGACGATATATTTAAAGGTGTAAATGTGTTTAAACCTTTTTCGCTATTAATAAATGAAAAACAAAAAATAAGAACTTAAAAGTTTTATTTATTTTCTAGCACCTATATAATGTTATGGTTAAAAAGGCTGATGACTCTGAAAAAAGTAAAAACTTCATTAGTAATAGTCAAATATGTAAAAATTATCGCAGTAGATAGAATAAATATCTTTTACAAAAAAGAAAAATATCTCTCTTCTCAATGATTTTCTAAATTACGATGAGTCATTACTACTCTGCAGCAGCACTGGGACGTGGTGGGGCAGGGAAAGCTAAGAAAGGAATTTGCTTAGTTCCCAATCATAAACGCAGCCAACCACTTGGAGAGGTCTGTATGTTAATGACCTTGTTGCGAGGTTCTGTGCAATACGATATTATTTAGTTATTTATTTGCTATTTATAGTATGTAAATATGGCTTTCTAAACAAAAAAGGCAAAATATACAGTCTATTTCAAGCTGACACGTTCGACAAGAACGAAAACTCATTAGATATCGGGAGTGGGAGGAGAGTCTGAAGGCAAAACAGAATGCATTGAAGAATGGGATTCGTACTAAGAAGTGAACAAAATAAATTTTCGTGAGCATTAATATGAATTCTCAGGATTTTTAGATTTAATGAAACAATCTGTGATAAAATGTTACAATCACGTTTTAAAGTGTTCAATATTAAAAATTACATTATTTAAAAAAAATGTCTTTTTCAATAATGAGAAAAGGAAATTTTGATAAAAATTCAGTATTTAAATAACAATGTATATTTTACATGAAATAATTCATCGGGAGTTGTGACTTGAATAAAAGGGAGGAGGGATTAATGCTAACAACGTAATTCACACTCCAACCATGAGCCGATCTATGGCCATCCATCTAAACTTTCGTTTCATTTTGAGGTTCAGAAAGTCAACCGGAAAATACGGTATTTATTTATAAAATATAATTCCATATAAATAATCTTATCCTGTTGTTTTAAATCTGCAACTTTGTCAGTCCGGGAAAAAAAAAAAAATTTGGAAAACATCCGGATTTTGGATGTCCGGATTTTCAAGGTTGTACTGTATATTTATTTCAATCAATCAGGAATTTATATTCTAGTTAGGAAAAGTAAAAATTGTTTATTTCCCGATTCCGATTTAAACCATCATGATTTAAAACTTATGCACTGAATTGGTATTTTAAAATGATGAATGTGAATAAATCACATGTGGTAAAATTACAGTGATATTTTATACAGCTGGAAAATGTTTTAGTAATCTTTAACTGCACTCTTAAATATCAGTTTTATCAAAAGTAGTGGATTTGAAACAGGTGACATCCCTTTCTCTTTCTACTTTTAAAAATAGAATATGCAAACAGTTTCCAGTAACAATAAAAAGAGATGTCTGTCTGTTCGTCTGTAATGGAAAATCCAAGTGACATACAGGCATGAAATTTAGTACATAGGTACTTTGGCTTATCAAGGTTTTTTTTAAATTCATATAAGATTTTAGTTATTAAATGTTGAAGCACCAATCAAAAATATTATGAGTTTCCATCTTAAAATCTTACATATATATATCTATATATATATATATACAGTCAAACCCCTCTAAACGGTCACCCCTGAGATATGGTCATCCCGTTTTTACGGTCAGTTATAAATTCCCCAGCAGGAAACTCATTCACAATATGCACTTTGAACCCCTGATTAGCGGTGACCCTCAGATATGGACGTGGACACTATTTTAATGATTCTTTACATTAGACTAAAACCTCTGTACGGACACAATCAAAATTTGAATTTTCTATACTAAAGATAGATTCCCAGAAAAAATTGCAACTCGTCTGAGTAAGAAAAACACACCTGCGTCTACAACAATGTTCATTCTCTATTGACATTAAGAGCAAGCAATTCAAAAGGGAGATAAGAAGTTACGGAAACTCCCCCACCCCTCAGTCACAAAGGAGTAGGATCCACTTCAAGGGAACAACTGGACTAAGACCACAAAGGGTACGGAAATGGAGTGCGCATGGTCGTTAAATTAACATTTAATGCGTTGCTTTTTGAGAATTTGAAGTCACATCGGTGTTGAGGTCGTAGAGTTCATACGTGTATGTATAGTCACCCTTCTTTCAAAATGGCCAGCATTAGCAATCGTTGTGCTATCTCTGAAAGATAAAATTAATGTTATTGAGTATAATGAAAACCATAAAGTGGGAGTTCGTACCCTCGCGACTAAATGTAATGTAGGAAGAACCCAAATATGCTGTATTTTGAAAAAGAAAGAATATTGGCGAAACTAATGGTTGAAAAAAGGAAATCAAGAAAGAAAAAATAAATTTCCTAAAACACCTGGACTTGCTGTAGATACAATTGTTTACGATTGGTTTGCTTCTGCAGGAAACAAAAATCTTCATATTTCCGGATCAATTCTCCAAGAGAAAGCGAGAGAAGCTGCAGAAGAGTTAGAATTCACAGATTTCAAAGCCTCGAATGGTTGGCTGGATCGATTTCGCGTTCAACATGAAATCGCGTTCAGGAAACTGGTCGGCGAATCTGCTGATGTCGACATCAGTGTGTGTGAAGATTAGGTTGAAAAAATACCAAGAATTATTGAAGGATATTCAGCAAGGGATATCTATAACATCGATGAAACTGAACTGTTCTATCGAGCTCTTCCTGATAAAACACTTTGCTTAAAAAAAGAAAGTTGCAATGGAGGAAAAATTTCTAAAGAGCGATTGATAATACTACTGGGAGCAAACATGCAAGGTGAAAAGTTGACCCCTTTGGCGATTGGAAAAGCAGCAAGAGACTGGATATACGTGGCTTACCCGTCGAATGGCACTCTAATAGGAAAGCATGGATGACTTCTGATATCATGTTGAAATATTTGATAAACTTAGACAAGCACTTCGTGAAAGAAAAAGAAAAGTCCTACTGTTTATGGATAATGCCAGGTCCCATCCAACAGACGTTCACCTGAAAAACAAAGGTAATTTTCCTTCCCTCTAACACGACATCAAATTGTCAACCACTGGATCTCGGTATAACCAAATCTTTTAAAGTTCAATACCGCAAGCTACTTTTAAAGCATTTGATCTGCAAAATGGAAGAAGCTAAATCAGCCACAGAACTATCTAAGTCGATCAACGTTTTGGATGCAGTTGGATGGATAAAATCCGCATGGGGAATAGTGTAAAAGAAGAAACGATTTCTAACTTATCAAAAAGCTGGTTTCAGGGAGTTTGCATCACTTCCGACTGATTCAGATGAAGAATCTAAAAGTTTACAGATCTTGGTGGAAAGACCGGATTCGTGGGCGTATCGTCTGAAGAATATGCTCCTATGGATGCAGATGTAATGATAGAAGAAAACAACGGAGAAATATCCGATATCGTCAGGGAATTTGAAAGAGAATCATCTGAAGAGGAAGAAAGTGAGGAAGAAGAAGTCGAGTGTGAAGAGCAAGGAGTCAGCATCAGAAATTACTCTGAAGTTTTTAAAGTGTTAGACTGACTAAACACATTTTCCTGTAAGCATAATGATAGAAAGGCATTACATTTAGTCTCACAACTTCAAATACACTTCGAAAGAGAAAGACTGGTGGCTAAATCCCACCAAACATCAATTGATCAGTTCTTTCCCCGAAGGTAAATAAATTCAATGTGTACTACTGTAAGTTTTTTGCATATGAGCTTACAAATTGTGAATTTAATTGTTTCTATGAAACAAGCGTGCACGTTCGTCACCAAGATCGCAGCTGGGGGGGGGGGGGGGGAATAGTTAACCCCCGATAAAAGAAAATTTTAACACTGAAAATGTACAAGGCAAAGATCTAATCAGGTATAGTATCAAAAACAATGTTCAATCTCGCAATATCACTACAGAAGTATATGAAGGATATGAATTGCAGATTGTTTTGACAATAGGAAAATTCAAGGTTTTAGTTAGATTGGTTTTATACAAGACGATACTATTTAATGGAAATTGTTTTTATAAACAAATACAGGGTATTCCAATGATAGTTTTTCTCTATCTTAGCAGATATTTACCTAAACAAATATGAATTGGGTACAAGCTTATTAAACGAAATGGTGTACATACATTACATGGATGACGTATTGTTGGCATCTGAAGAAAAGCATTTTAGTATGGATTTTAGTTTTTATCCAGTTACATTAAATTTGATTGAAACTTGGATGCCAAATTTGGATGAAAGTATAAATTTCCTCCATTTGAATATCAGAAGTCAAGAAGATGAAACAGTGTTTAAAATTTAAAATAAAAGGGATCGTTTGGGTTTCAAGATTAATTGTGTTTTACCACAGAGTACAAATTTACATAAAAATGTATTTCGAAATATAGTTGTAAATCATCTCACGAGAAGTAAAAGATTGAATAACAGAATTGAAGATCAGGATAAATACGTAGTGATATTCATGAGTGACATACTTCGACTGAGTTATCCAAGAAAATTCTTAAGTGACATTATTACTGGATTTTATAATATAACTGTAACTGAGTGTTATGAAAGGTTTTTGTATGATTCATGAAGAGGGAATATAAGGTGTGGAAGTTGGGTTATAGGCAGCGAATTGCGAGTCACTGCGGTTTAGATTAAGATGCAAATAGGTGTAGATTGTTCAGGTAATGATGTTCTAAGAGAATATAGCAATAAATAAGTCTGAATTAGTTGATGTATATGATTGATTTGGTATTTTGAGTTCAGTTCTTATAATGTTCATTTGCCGTCTGTTAATATAATGATCGTTTATTCCTGTCTTGTTTGTATTTTATTTGTAGTGTTTTATATATATTTTTGGTATATGACCTTCTCAAATTAGTATCGCCCCCCCCCCCCCCCCCGCCCATTTGTGGTACTTTTTTATGGTTCATTTCCTTTTTACATATTCCTTTTGGAGATTTATATATCTATATATATATGATATAGAAATTTTAAGCTTTCCCCAATAACGCACCCTTTTCTTTCATAATTATTATTCCAAATTCCTATTTCATGTCCAGCACATATTGCAACTACATTAACTTCTATAACTTCTTAAAATTTTCCCATTTGCTGCTTGCAATGATGTCACTTTCATTCTGTGCTGTGTGGAGTGATATTATAAATGTTCTAAAGCTGTTTTGCGAACGGTTTGTTGTCCTAAATTAAGGTCATGTAATAGGGTCTTAACAATAACAATTCTTCTTACAGTAATGATTCTTTATAGTAACGTTTTTTTATATTCTTATATATTAAGATAAAGACAAATGGAATTGATTTAATTACGTTGCGTGTTCATGAGTTGGAAGTAAGGGTAATCTTCATATCTTAGCTCAAAATGGTAGAACAGCTAATATTGTGTATCCAGAAGCTCTTCAATATTAATATTAATAACGGGGTATTAAATAACATAAATGATACTTAACAAATGATTTTTATCATAATTTGATATTTTACAGAAGTTACTCTTCTCTTACTGTACATACATTTTATACATGCTTTCTAACTTTTGTTTAGCCATTTTCACAAATATGTTGAAAAGGCCCATATTATACTTGATATAATTTATAAATTTTGGCAGCAAAGAACTATATAATTTTTTGGGGGAAAAAAACACTGAATGAGGAAATATGCCAATAGCGAAACCCGCCTCATTTAGCGGTGTGTAACAAAAGGGGTAATGCATCTATGTACTTATTCTACTTCAAAAAAGGTGTATGTGGAAATGAGTACAAAGCAGTAGCATTTCCTTTATTTTTACACTTCAAAACATGTGATCACAATTACAAGATTTAAACACATGATATAAATGTTTAATTGCATTTTTCTTTTTCATATTTTATTTCTTGCCCAAATATGTTCTTAGGTTCATCAAAGATTTTTTTTTTTATTTTTTATTTTTATTTGACTGCATCCATTTCGCCTAACTACGCCGACCAACCATCGTCTAGTAAAGCTATCGATTCTCACCCTAACAGCCACCTGGTTGACCTGAAGGGCCCAACCACTTCCATTATGCTGAGAGATAGTTTTTAAACGAGCAGCATCCCATTAGGCACCCAGGGCCTACCCACAACTTTGGAAAAAGATCGATATTTGCACATTATCTGGTAACTGTACCAGACGAAGACTGGTTGCCGTAGGCAGCTAGTTTCTAATAAAAATAAGATTTTAGAAGAAAATATCTCACATAAATCTTGGGTGTCCTGCATATATAACTTCATCGGGTATAAATAAAGAGTGTAAGGCACTTCCTTTGGGGTTCGTCTTGGTTGGAGGATAAGTGAAACTTCCACAACCTAGGCTTAAGGAGATAAAATTAATGAGTTATTTGCTTATGATTGAAAACTAATTACAAATTATTTATTAAACTTACATTTTTGTACATGTAAAAGTATAGTCATTTGTCATATTCTAATTCTATGACCTGAACATAATATTATTTACATTTTATATTTACCTGAACATAGTATTATTTACATTTTCACTTATCAATTGATACAATCTCTTTATCAAACCATCTTAATTACATTTATTAATATTTGATATTTTTCAATGCACCCGATAACTGACCATATCCAAGTTGAAATATATACCTATTATTATCAATATTTATTATACTACTATTATTACATATAGAAATTTATCAACTGAAACAATGTTGGTTCTTCTGCCTGGATCCAGGGTACTGAATTATTTAAAGAGAAATTGTTTACAAATATAACTTCATCATGATTGTTAATTTCAATAAATTAATTTAACCTCGACCCAATTATAGTATTTTAGTTACAGTTTTTGACTGGTTTAATTATTTAGGAATTTTTAGGATGCTGGTGATAGAACTGGAAGTAAGATTTATTATTTATTTTTTGTTTTGAACTCTTCGAGACAGGACAACTTGGGGATTTACTCCCTAAACAAGAAGAATAAACTAAGATTTTATGGATTATAATTCTGAAAATTCATGGCTTATTAAAATTAAAGACAAATTTAAATCCTAAATTGGGTCCCTGACTCTTTGTCATGCTTTTGCAATGTCATGCACCAATCCCTTTAAAAACTATTCACTAAAATGAAGATACTCTTACCGTGGAAAACTAGTTAAACAAAGTAATCGCTCATCTTTTTCAAGAAGTTCTGCTGCTTCATCTCGTCTGGAAATATATAAAACATTAAAAAAAAACATTATAATGATTTACAAATACAATATATTAGAAACAATAATATCTACATACCTTGCTTTCATATTAGCCTCTACCACATTAAAGCATGACGATAGAGCACCATATGGTTTCCCTGGGGTGCCCTCAATCATATAAGCACAACATTCAGGACGCCAGAGGGCTTTTACATCGCTACAGAAGAATAGAAAAGCCCAAAAATATTACTACCATTGTTAGATTTAGCTATATCTACATTTCAATAAAAATATTTGCTTATAACAGCACAGAGAAAGTAATGCATATTCATAAGACTTAATTTGAAATTTCGAAGGAAAGACATATTTTAAGACCTTAATATATTTCAAACATTTGGAAATATGTCTGCCTGTGTGTGTATGTTTTTAAGATATTGGCACACTAACTCAAAAATGAATGTACTAACAAAACTATGCACGGCATTTTTTTTATGTGTGGATACATACATTGTGTAAAATTTTACAACTAAATAGAACATAAGATATTGACACTAAATCAAAAATGAATGCACTAACTCAAAACTATGCATGATATTTTATGTGTGGATACATACATTGTTGAAGACCCAGGCCGTCTGACTCGTCCGAAGACTTGAGCAGCTATTTGGGCGGCCGGGGATACATACATTGTGTAAAAATTTAGAACTAAATAGAGTATTTTATAATTTTTGTGATTAGAACTAAAATTATTCTGAATTTGATTTTTAAAGCATTATTGTTCCCCTGTACTGTTCTCTTTTTAAAGCATGTTGTTTTCCTGTTGTCCACCAATGATAATTTTAAATTTTATATTGGAAGTACTAAACACAGTTTAGCAGAACATGCTTGGGATATCAGGGATAGTAAACTTTTTACAGGTCTTGCTCAATTTGTTGTTAAAGATAATTTTCAGCCTCTTTTTGAAAAGACTTTCCTTTTGATGCGTTGTAATAACCCTCGTGATATTCTCCCTTTTAAATCCCTTTTTATTCATATCTACCATGAGTCCGTTTGTAATTTTGACCCTGTTATGAATTTGAGTTACACTTGGTGACTCATTCTCGACCCCATGCAATTCAAGTCCCTGCAAAGTAATCTTTGACGTCTTTATTTTTGGGATTATGCTTGGTTGTCACCCCCCCCCCTTTTTTTTCGATTTCTGTAATTAAATTATAATTTACTATGCTATTCTTTTGTTGCTGGAATTTTTGAAACTCTAAAAAAATTGTTTTATAGTTTTCGGTTTATCCTTGCCTAAACGTAGATTCTTTTTTAAATTGCATTTATGCAAATTTTGTCGCTATATCTGGTCTATATATGAACGACTCAAATTTTATTTCCATGTAGCCACTGATGAAGAGCGTACTTATGCTCGAAAGCGCTCTGGCCCTTTTTTTAAAAAAATTGTTTTTTGTACATCTTATAGGAAGTAAAATAAAGACCTTCTGTTGTAGATGTGTGCTTAATTTTTGCTATTATAACATCAGACGTGATGCCAAATTATTTATTATTGTTTGTTCAGCTAATGAAGAGAAAGGAGAAATATGACCCCCAAATCCCTGCCTAATTTACCTAAATTATAAAGGCGTCAAATGAATTCTCAAACTCCAGATATTTATGCTTATGGGGCTGAAGTGCAGTTAAGGTTGGATGACTGAATATACGAAATATAAACAAAGCTCAGCGAAACAAAAGTGTGTTTTTTCACCACCATGTTCAAAAATATTTTCTCTTTGGTAAATTAGATTTGGAGTTATCAAACAATTGTAAAGTAACTAATGATTTTAAATCATATCCTATTTCAACCAAACCAATATTGTTTTCTTAATAGGTATAAGCCCTCACTGATTTTTGATATCTTAATTAAAAAAAATACTTTTTTAAATACGAATAACAGAATATTTAAATATATTTAAAATTTCTAGATGAAAAAGAAATCCTTTTTAAAGAAAATATGCAATTACATAAATTTAAATATATTCAAATAATTTATAAGTAAACAGATGTTAAAATTTAAACATTTTATTGATATAGATAATGCAAGCAAAATGTTTAAATTAACACATTTTCATCATTTCCATAAAGATTTATTTTTAAATGTGTGCTTCAACAAAGTGAAGGCTCAAAGCCATTTACCAGCAGGATAACGCCCGACCACACACAGCATACATCAGTCAACATGTCCTGCAAGGTACTCAGGTGCTTCCCTGCCCACCAGTCTCCCCTGATCTCTCACCAATTGAACACGTCTGGGACATGATTGAACGTCGCTTGCATCTGCTGCCACCGCCACATTTAGAAGATGAACTCTGACAAATGGTTGACAGGGAATGGGCAGCCATCTCTCAGGACACCATTTGCATGCTCATTTGACTCTGTACCTAGATGTGTTACTGCCTGTATCGCTACCGGCAGTGGTCCTACAACCTACTGATCAAACGGTGTTATCGCTCAGTGTATAGGTGTATCATGTTGCAATAAAGATCACTTATTGTTCGTTGCTGTCTCTCTCTGTTTGCTGATTTTCATCACTTTCTGTCCACCCCTTCTTGGAGTCTCATTTTCACTGTCATGTAGAGTATAAACAAAGTAAAAAGCTCATAAGTGAAACAAAAGTTTGTTTCTTCACTACCATGTTCAAAAAATAATCTCTTTGGTAAATTAGATATGGAGTTATTAAACAATTGTAAAGTAACTAATTTCAAATCATGCCATATATATAACATATTTCAACCAAACCCAATATTGTATTCTTAATAGATATAAGGCATCCCTAACTTTTGGCCACATTTTAATTAAAAAAACCATAATAATACATTTTAAAATACGAACAAAATATTTAAATTTATTTAAAATTTCTAGATAAAAAAAAAAATCCTTTTTAAAGAAAATGTGCAATTACCTAAATTTAAAAATATTCAAATAATTTATAAGTAAACAGATCTTAAAACTTAAGTATTTTAATAATATAATGCAAGCAAAATGTTTAAATTAACACATTTTCAGCATTTCCATAAAGATTTATTTTTAAATGTGTGCTTCAACAAATTGAAGAATAATTGAACACAATTCTAATATTTTACATAAATACGGATGTCTTCCCATTTGAATAAAAAATATTATTTAAGTGAAGCTATTTGTTAAATTTTAATTAGGATTTCAGTGGGACTTATAGGTTAATCATACTTGCAGATGAAATGGGCACTTCTTTCACCTGCATGCCATTGCATACATGGCAGTTGCTATGGGAATAACCAGCTCAACAAAATGATAATTGAGACTAGGTTCTATTTTGTTCTATTTTAATATACTTTAAATACAGAGTGTAGTTTCTAGTTCTAAGCTGGCATTCTGTAAAAAGAATGGTTATTAATGTAAGACACTCACTTGGAAACTAATTATACTAGAGCTTATTGGAAATAATGGGGTAACTTTGTAATAGATTGTATTTTGAGCGATCTTAAAGCCTTGCCTATTAACCTTTCTGGTGGTTCCAGTTGTCAGTTGAATAATTGCACCTTTCAGTGCTGATTAACTACATCATACATGCATTTCATATGTTTGGTAGATAGTATTTCTCAGAATATGCTAATTTATTTCACGGCACAACATATCTATGCTATTAAGAAAAAAAAACCAGCATCCTGCAATTAGCTAGCATATCTGATACCTTGAACTATGAAGTAAATAATTGACTTTACATAATTTTAAAAGAAATAACTAGCCAAATTGGGACCCATTTAAAATATTCGATGTTTCAAAAAATTTGATAGTTTGTAAATATTTTTAAAAAACCTCCAAAATTAGGGTACTATGCATATTTATATGTATGTACCCCCTTATTCCAATTCTCTATTTGGCCTAGGACCTTGTTTTTTTCTGCATTGCAAAGATGGCGACAGCTTTCACTAATGCTTTGGTAACTTACCTGACAGAGCTTAGGCAATACCTCTTAGTTTCAGCTAATGATGGCCATGTAATGCCTATGCTTCTGCTGTGGCACAGCATAGGCATTACACTCGTGCAGCAAGCAAATGCATGTTTTGGGATTTCGTGCAGCAAGCAATGCATTTATGCAGGGATTCATGTGCTCTTGCAATGGGCAAAGTGCAGCACGCAAAGAGATGTTTAAATGGGCATGACTAGATTGCAGATATATGCACACTGCATGCTCTCCTGCAACTGGTGGTTACAAGATTGATATATACTGCAAGAAAGCCATTGAAAGTTAAGAACTTTTAAAAAAGAGGTTGAGCTGGTCACCAATGGCAGCTAGTTACAATAAAGTAAAGGATGTTGTCACTAACAAGTTTTCTTACATGGCATATTCTTCATACTTAATTCAGATTATCAAAATTATTAAGGTGCATGGACATAGTAAATAAAATAATTAGTCATTAAAAAAATTAGTAAAATCATAAACTTTTTAATACAGCATTTTAATGAAAATAAATAACTTAAATATCCTTACTCATTGTTTTCCTTTTCTTTTTCTTGTAAAACACGAAGTAATTTTTCAGCTTTATTGCATACCTTTGCCGTTTTTTTCGCATGATCAAACTTTACAATCATATATTCAATCTACAGAGAGAGATTTAAAATTAGATTTTTTTCTACGGATATCAATGAAAATATAATTTGAAAATTAATATATTACAATAATCAAAGTTTGTTCTGTTAAATGCGTATTAAATTAAGCGATTAAATAAATTATAACTATGTAAAATTAAGAAAAATATAGATTACTACTTATAATCAACTTTAAATATGTGTCTGCAAAGCTAAAACTTTCGTAACAAAACAGTATACACAGTAAAACCCTGCTAATTTGTCATCTTTTAATTCATTGCATATCTGCTAATCTATTACTCCTTACATGAATTTAAGTTTGCACGGAAAAAAAAAATCAGATTTTTTCAAAAACAAGGATTCATTTTCATTGCATAATATATTTTAGTTGTTTTTCATATTCCTAATGAAACTTGTGAAATAAAGCTTGTAAATAAAATCATATTATTAGTACAAAATGACATAAAATGTAAAAATTAAGCACACATCCACAACAGAAGGTCTTTATTTTACTTCCTATAAGACGTACATAAATTTTTTAAAAAAGGGCCAGAGCACTTTCGAGCATAAGTACGCTCTTCATCAGTGGCTACATGGAAATAAAATTTGAATCGTTCATATATAGACCAGATATAGCGACAAAATTTGCATAAATACAATTTACAAAAGAATCTACGTTTAGGCAAGGATAAAACGAAAACTATAAAACAATTTTTTTAGAGTTTCAAAAATTCCAACAATAAAAGAACAGCATAGTAAATTACAATATAATTACAGAAATCGAAAAAAAAAGGGGGGGGGGGGGACAACCAAGCATAATCCCAAAGATGAAGACGTCAAAGATAACTTTGCAGACTTGAATTGCATGAAGTCGAAAATGAGTCGCCAAGCGTAACTCAAATTCATAACAGGATCAAAATTACAAACGGACTCGTGGTAGATATAAATAAAAAGGGATTCAAAAAGGAAAATATCACAAGGGTTATTACAATGCATCAAAAGGAAAGTCTTTTCAAAAAGAGGCTGAAAATTATCTTTAACAACAAATTGAGCAAGAGCCGTAGAAAGTTTACTATCCCTGACATCCCGAGCATGTTCTGCTAAACGGATGCAAACAGTGCATTTAGTACTTCCAATATAAAATTTAAAATTGCCATCGGTGGACAACAGGGGAACAACATACACCCCAGCAAAGCTTTTAAAGTCATCCTTATCACCCAGTTTATCAGACCAAATATGGTTAAATAAAGAAGAAATATTAGAATGTGCAGGTCTGAAACCAAACTCAGAACAAAAATGGATAAAGGGGCGGAAAATCCGAGGATTGTATGGAAAACTAGACCTATAAGTCAAACGATCTTTTAAGGCAATAAATTTAGTATCAAAAAGTGTATATTTACGGCAAACTTGGAAGAAAACCTTATAAATAAACTCAAAGGAGTAGGCCCTTCTATGAATTTTACTGTCGAACATGAAACTAATGGTTCTTTGTCTTTTCTTGATGTACTGGTCACCCGTTCTGCTATTGGTTTTCAAACCTCGGTTTTCCGTAAACCTTCTTTTACTAATTCTTGTATTCCTGCTAATTCTTACCATCCTCTTTCCTCTAAAAAAGCTTCTTTTTATGCTTATTTTAATCGCGCTTTCATGTTTGTTCATCTATCTCTGCTTTAAGTGATGAAATTGATTTTATTTTTGGCCTTGCCGTAAGGCTGACTACTATAAAAAACTATCTAGGAGCTCTATAAAAAACATAGGAGCAGCTGATCCCGGCTGTGAATACACATCAAAGGGATCCCTTTCCTAGGGTTACAGGTACAGAAATCCTCAGAATCTCACAGTTCACAAACATTGGAATAAATTCACTTTACAAATCAATTTTCAAGAACACCCCCCCCCCCCTTAAAATTTCATTATTAGTTTTAATGTCATTAAACTAAAACAAACTTTGTTAACTCCACAGGGTTATGGTGCCTGTGAGTTTGCCACAGTCAGAATTTTCAAGGGTAGCGAACAGGCTGGTCGCCGAAGGCGGCTAATACTTAATAAAATGATTGCAAAAGTTCATCTAATTTAGAAATAATAAAGCATTTAAAATGTTATATCTTGTATTCATCTTACATAGGTAATATTTTAAAGTCTCTTGCATTTTATCCATTCTTTGCAGTTTTATTTAAAATTATTTTATTTTATTCACCAATAAATAAAATTTCTTGAAATAAAACTTATGAAAATGCAAATCCCAATATAAATTTCACTTGTAATACCAAATTCTTTGCCAAAATTTCAGCCTTCCCAGTTAAAAATTTCACACTACGCTGCTGCTATCTGGCACTGGTGAGACAGGAACGGGTGCTGCTTCACCCATTCCCTAACCCTCCCCCCCCCCTCCTAGCTTAAATAAAAAAAATCCAACACTAATTACTAATACTAATCCAACACTAATACTATTACATTCAAACAAAAAATATCCGTAAGTCTGACTTTTAATTCAAGACATATTTCATATAGAAAGTTAAACTGGTCAACTGAAGTAGCACGAGAATTATCTGCTTAGTACACTTTCCCTGTTATTAGAAAACTAAGGGCCCAAATCAACTCCATGAAGGGCGGCTTCTCAGCCTAGAGTATGAAAAGGTTGTGGTTGTAAGAAAAAAAATGAATTGAGACTTTGTTATGCTTGTGTGCTGCCATTTGGTAAGATTCATCAGCGCAATCATTTGCCATATAACCAGTAATTGTTTGTAGCTTCAGGAATGGGTGAAGCAGATGGACTATCCACTTAAAGCTGGACATGTAGCAATGATACTACTAAGGATCAGATCTTACCGACC
Organism: Amaurobius ferox; assembly: GCA_951213105.1. Lineage (NCBI taxonomy): Eukaryota > Metazoa > Arthropoda > Arachnida > Araneae > Amaurobiidae > Amaurobius > Amaurobius ferox. The sequence continues at coordinate 125,161,579 of OX578150.1, read as the reverse complement.
CTAATCACATATTGTTAAAACTAATGAATCAATTTTCATTATGAAGAGCGATCTTAACCCTTACTCTAGTCTGAACTATCAAGGTTATTGTATCATATTGTCTCTATCAGCACCAGAGTAAATTGTTGCGACATACAAATATTATATTTTATTGCAAAATGTTCACCTGAACATATTTTCTGTTACAATTTATTTGTAGTCAAAGCATAATTGTTTATGCTAGTGGCTTTTTAAGTAGGTTATTTACATCATAATTTCAGAATGAAAATAGTTTATTAGAGACACTGCTTATGAGTTTTAAAAGCATTGATAAAAATAGCCAAAGTTGGAAACTCAATTAAAACTGAAATGCGTAAGAAAAGAAAACAAAAGGTCAGCTTTAAAAATTTTGAAATGCATAAACCTGTTAAATAATTTTACTAGCACAGTTTTGCATCCCACTGTGCAGTAAATGACATGAATTATTTAATATATAAATCATTTTTCTCTTCTATTATTAAAATAAATGGTCGTTTCATACTATTACACTGTTGTGCATATTGATTGGTACACAAAATATGCAAATATATAAATAAAATTTTAACAGCCACTTTAATGAGAGCTATAATTATGTAGAATACAAATCAGTGTAAGGATTTAAGAGATTTAAACACTATATCAAACGTATCTCACAGACCAGATATTTACAATTACGTTTTTTGCAAGGCCGGGTTGCGTAATGAAACAAAGTTTTACATACCATAAAAAAGAAAACAAATGAATGAATGGCTATTATACTATATACTATTACTGATAAATAAATAGAACACCATTAAACTTTTAACTGGACATGCAAAATTACTGGAATTTGCCGGAAACAATTAATTGACAAGTACCTCATCACCCCATTTTAAACAATCATTTTGCCGGTCTTTTAGACGATGATAGAGTTTTATGAATTGCACAATACCATGCTGTCGCACATGGTTAGCGTATTTTTCTGTTTCTACCCAAGATAAGGGAGAACCTTCGGATAACAGTCCCATTACATCCAATTAGATACCGTAACAAAAGCAGACTGAGAGCTGAAAGCGCTAGGGTTTCGCGATGAGCGCAATTTCCGTTTATGATATTGCCATATTGTACATAAATTTCTGTAATTTTGCTACTTCCTTTGACCAATGAGCTATAATAATATATCCTCTACATTCATGCACTGAACAGAAGTGATTACTCCGCCATTTTGTAGTTATTCTTCTGTTGAGCAAACGAATAACTACAAAATGTAGGAGTTCTACAATTTGAATAACTACAATGCAACGTTCGAGCAGACTCTTCTCGAACCCAAGGCTAACTAGAAAGTCTTTCTTTTCTAGTTAGCCTTGGCTCGAACCTCATTGTACTTTGAGCGAAAAGCGAATGCTGTAGTTTGCTTTGTCAAAGTACAAGCTTGAAAAAAAAAATAATTGAAAAGGCAAGAGTAGTGTACAACTCAACAAACGGAGGCGCTCCAGAACCGCACCTGAGCACTCCCAATGGGTAGTGACATTTAACATTTTTATACAAAAATCCTGGTTTTGCAAAACTTTAGCTAATTTGGAACAAATATTACCTCCAAAATCCTGTTGAATACCAACTATCCAAATCTGCAATAGCAGTAAAACACATATGGGGCTGTGACACTGTTTCTTTCAGGACTTTTTGGAGGAGGGGGCGAATTAAACTTTAGGGGCGCGAGTTTTCTATTTTCCCTATATAAATATATCTAAATGCTGTTACATAAATAGAAACTAAAGTAACATAAAAATGTCTCCGAGGGGGGGGGGGAGTCGAATAATGAATGTATGACTGAAGAAAACACTGGGTGGGAAACAACCATTTAGTAGTAGCAGTAAAATGCAGTAAGGGGGAGGGGGTTGTTTCCTTTGAAATGCTGCAAATCGCTGTAAATCATCATAATTGATAATGAACTTGACCTCTATTAATTTTGTGCCAGCTGTTGGATAAGACTGGCTTTGTCAGTTTTCGCAGGGAAAGTTGCCAGGCCACTCAAATTGCGGACCCAGGATCAGTCGAACCCTAGGGTCAGTCGAGTGGTCTGAGTCTTCGACAGGGGAAATTGCAAATTTTCTTGCTAATTGACTAATAGTACAGATTTTAGCTGCACTGCTGTTGAAAACGATACCTGTCCAGTTATGCTGATTATGCACTGGTATGGAAGTGCATTTTCACACTTGTAAGCATTTTTTTTTCAAAATTGCCGTGATACACTTCTCAAGTCAAAACATCAAGACTAATTAATAGAAGAAATATGCAAACAGCAGGTATCCTCAGAAATGTCTAAACATCAGGCTTTGAATGTCCGGAGAATCAAGTTATGGCAGGATTTTCCCACAAGTTGAAGGAAATATTTTTGAAAGCCAATAAAATTTAGCTTGTCGGATTCGGAGACATGGTCCCTGGATGCCGACGATTTAGAGGGAAGCTATGGAAAGTCATATGGGTTTATGGGCATTCGCGTAAGAAAGTTTTTTTGTTAATAGTTTTTCTTTCGAAGGTTCTTCCCACGCGGTTTGGGGAAATTGAGGCAATTGCGGTAGTTCGCAAGAAGCATAGCATTATAAACGCCCTGATAAGCTAGAACTAAAGGCTAGCTTTTAGAAAGGTGTGGTTGTTGCTTCCCCCGTTTTCAACCCTTTTTAACCGTGTAACTTAAGACAATGATTGGATATGGGACGTGACGTTTCATAAATGAAAATTTCTTGGGCAAGGCTAACGGATCTGTCATTTTGACTCAAACATGGTTCTATTGATTAATCTTCAGTAAAAAGTAATATATAATTCTAAAAAATATGAGGCATTTTCTGCGAACAACATGGCATTCACCTAAATTTAAGCAATATCAAGACGAAGAAACACACTAATAATGACTACGATTAAACTTATGTAATTTGTGAAGTAGATTATTAGTCGCAGCAATAATATGGCAAAGCAACCGTTTGCGTATTTGGGAGTTTTAGAAAGAATAAATCACAGGAGAATTTCAGTTAAAAAAGAGAAATTTATAATTCTCTAGCGGATTTTTAGCATATCGTAGTTGAGATATTTTTAAGTTTTCAAAATATAGCATTTGTAAATAATTAATACACAAAATTGTTTAAGGACATTGTTGACTACAGTGATTTTCAACTAAGTTTACGTTGCAGATATATTTCTCATCCATTTTCAGTGCACTCCTTTGAATTCCTTTATTTCATTAGTTCTAGCTGTCTATATTTACAAAACTGATATATTTCTTCTATCACTTACTAATAATATTCTAATACATCTTTACTTCATGCGTAAACTCAGCACATGATGTACAACATCGATTGGCTTGATGCTCGCCTTTGCTTTATTGAATGTCCAAGTGGGTGTGTGACTACCCCTATAGGCGACCATGACTTCATATTTAATAAAATTATTGTAAAAGTTCATCTAATTTAGAAATAAGAAAACATTTAAAATGTAGGTAACATATTTTAAAATATCGTGCATTTATCCACTCTTTACATTTTCATGTAAAGTTATTTTATTTTATTCACCAATAAATAAAACTTATAAAAATGCGAATTCCAATATAAATTTCACTTGCAATACCACATTTTTTGCCAATCACTCAGCCTCCCCAGTCAAAAATCTCACGCTACGCTACTACGAGGTACCATCCTTTTTCCACAAGCTCGTGTCCAAAGCTCGCTACCAAAGCCATGTTTTCACCACAGAATCCTATATTAGTCTGTGGTTTTCACCACCAAGACTGCACTAAATTTCCCCAACCTGCTGCTTGGTTATTACCAACAAAGCGGAGATATTTATTGCAGCCTTGTAAACCACAAAGCCGACGTAAAGTTGGCTTCGTTTTTCATATTAACCTTTTGCTTACGGGTGGGACAGCGTCCATCCCAAACGAAGAACCTCTCAAAAAGACAGGTATTTGACATGCCCTATCCCAATCAGTTTGATCCCCCTTTGCAGGCACTGGCGTCCATGGACGCTCCTCTTATCATATTTTCCCCAACTTTCTTTCTCTCTCAAGCAGCAGCACACACACACACACACCTATACATACACATATGGTGTTTGAATATATTTTTATAAGTATCTAACTATATTCAGCAAAACCTTTCTTTGAAATTCTTAAATAATATCCAGAGTTCCTGTCAAGAGAAATTGTTAAATTTGTTATACTATATTCGTTAAAAACCATTCTTAAAAAAAATAATTCCACACTGTGCAGGTTTTCTTTAAACTATATTTTCTCTAATTTTATAATACTGGTTCTTAGCTTTGTTTAGCCAATTTTATATTTTTCCACTTTCGTTAGTGATTACATAAATTTTGTACAATGAATATGTGTGTGAAATAAAGAAGTTTTAATACAAAAAAATTTATTGCAAAAATACCATGTGTATAATTCTTCTGTCAACATAAATGATTATCTGTTATTATTTACAGCTACAATAACGTAGGAAAACATTTCACAAATAAAAATTAAAAAATGTAAATGCACAAACATCACCATGGGATAAAAACTCAATATTATAGCAGATGAATGAATGAATTGAAGATGTAAAATTATCAAAATGACCACCACACATGCGCGTAGTGAAGATGGATTCACCCCCCACCTTGAGGGGGGGTGTTAGTTGATCTTGTTAGATATTTATCAGACAACAAGAAAGACAAAGGGTTTGTTGAGTCAATGGGCAGATAGACAATTCCAAATTAGATAACTTTTACTGTTGTTGGTATTTGCAACTGACCCTATAGTGCAGGTTAAAGTCAATCTTGCCAAATTTCAATCCTAGATGCTACGGTAAACTGTTTCAATGACCACAGAATTTAAGAACATAATTATCAGTGTAATTACTAATAGCTGTTCGGCTCTGATGAGATCTAACAAGAGTGGAACTGGCGCATCGACACTGTCCTCCGCACAGGGAGTATGATCACAAAACAATCCAAGTTTCCATTTGTGACATGGAATCAATCTATCTACAAGTATAGATCCTCTGTGACGATTCATAATTTTATGCACTTTCTCTATGAAAGACATTGTATCTTGTGTCCATTAATAAGTGAGAAGATATACTCAAAATATATCTCGAAAAGTCAAAACTTGCTCACTTCACCCTTTTTTTCTCCTTTCTTCAATCCGTCACATTCTAAAGATAATATCACAGGCATAACGAGTGTCAGGTTAGTTTCCAACGTGGAAGGCGCCCTCTGCTTTGTCGTTGTAGAATTTTCATCAGAAAGCACACCCCAGGGTTGGACTTCTGCCGATCCAAGTATAAGGAAAACTACTACTCCGAAGAGATACATTCCAACAGAGGTGTAGAATATGTAGTTCCACTGGTGGGCGTCTCCCCTCTATAATAAAAATGACCAAATTTAATGCTTGAATCAATAAAACTTAAAGAATAAGCTTTTTTAATTGTTAAATTTCCACAAGAACGTTAGGTGTACCTACAATACAATAGAAGCCCTTCTCGTTGTCTGTTTCTCCCACTTGGCGACAATTTGGCTTGAAAAATTTGCGTAGTATGGCCAATACGGCGACTTTTGGCAAATGCTGCCAAATTGACGTTTATTCAATATCTTGGAAAATTAAGTTTAATGTATTTGGTAATCTATTAAGAACTTTGCTGCCCTAACTGGGAATCGAACCCTGGATCTCCGAACGGGCCAGCTGACGTTCTACCGTTGAGCTACTGGGACGAAATTGCAAGCTCTTATCGTCGAAGTAGATTCTACATTCTCCACCCTTTAATATCAGATTGGCGGGCAACTGACCATCTGACTGATCACCTTCTGCTATTTTTACCTCAGGTTAGCATCCTGCTACTATTATTTTTACCCAAGTTAGTACCTTACTTGGTCGTTATCCTCTTAATTTTAAAATCAGCGCTCAATCTTTTAGCGTCCACTGAATCCGTACTAGTCGTACTATGGTCACTTTCAGACCACCGACATCTTTGCATTAACCTACAGGGTTGAATTATTCGGGCACCCAGAACCTTGCTGCTCCAACCAGAAATCGAACCCTGGGTCTCCGAACTGGCCAGCCGACGCTCTACTGTTAAGCTACTGAGATGAAATTGCAAGCTCTTATCGTCGAAGTGGACTCTGTAAATCTCTGTCACTTTGTGGGAATTATTAATTTAATATTGATACAAAATATAGTGAGTTTCACTGTTTGTAGAGTTCTTTTAGGAAGGTCTAGGGTGTTGTGAATTAATTACGTTTTGTTAGGGGTGATGTATTAGTTATGCTTTGTTAGAAGGTCGTATTGCAATTAATTAATAATAGTGATCGAGGGAAGTGTAGAGCCCACATGTGGAACGTGACATTAGGAACGCAGAGTGAGAAGGAAGCGTTTATATAACTTTACGCACTATCTACATAGACAAATAGTACTAACCTAAAGTTGCATCACGTGATTCAGGAATCAGCATTGTTTCCAATGATTAAGCCAATGTGGGGCCCAGGAATGGTGTTAATTGGGGGGCCCCCATACACTCACTCATACCAAATATGCAAAAGAACATCACTAAGCAAATTTGGCAGTTTAGAACTATTGTCCCGCAGGCACTTTTGTACATGCAGAACTTTTTACTTAAAAGTAAAACTTTAAAAGATGTATAATATTTAAAACTATTAACATATTTTCAAAATTTGAAACAAAACCTAACATTATCGGTTTATATTATTCAAATAATTAAATACATAATTTTTTCTGATTAAAATGGTTTAACACATGCAAAATTTAGGGGCCCAAGGCCAAGGCCCATGCGTTAATCAGGTCCTGCGTACATACAGAGTTCCTAGGAAAGCCCAGAAGCACCCAAATAATTTCAGAATAAAATGTTCCTAAGTGTACACGTTAGGTCTATCTGTAGTAAAGTGGCCATGTCACGTCGAATAAAAATGACTAAAGCGTCCTCAGAGGAATATTAAAGAAGTTAGGAACAGGAACTCGGAAACAAATAGAGATAGTAGAAATTGTTAATTATAATTACAGAGTATTGTCTAATGGATAGGAACCAGGAACGAATAAAACGCGTACATGGAAGATAATAAATAACCATCATACTGTATGGGTTGCTAGATCCAATCATGCAGATGTGCAAATGCAATATGCAAAGATCCAATCCGACAAAGGAAAATTAAAAAAAAAAAATCATCCGAAATTTGAAACAATAATAAAATATGTTAAAAACTGCATAGAATGTGTTTCACACAACACTGTCCCCCAAACTATAAGGGGAAAACATTACATTTAAATAAATTCAATATTTTCGAATTCGTGTATACCATAATTGCAGGTGTATTTGAAATATATATTACCATGTACTTCAAGGAAAGTAATAAATAAAACTGCTGCTTTTGAAAAGATAACTTTTGAATTAGAAAGCATTCACCTTATTTTTCTATGACTGTTTTTTTGAAAGGTGTATTAGAAAGTTATATAATCACGATATTTGTCTGTAGTAGGCTAGATGCAAACAGAAAATGTTTGTCATTTTTATATTAACAGTAGTTAGTAAATAGAATTAGGCAATAAATAGTCTGGTGATATTTTATTCAAAATTAAGAACTCATTATTATTTATAAACCAGCTAAATAGGGGTTTCGTTAAGATTTTAAGAAAACCCTCAAAAAATTAAAAGAAGAAGAAGAAGAAGAATCCCTGTGTTAGGGGGTCATATCATAATTAATAATATTGAGAAATGCTTGGCCCGCGTGTGCCAGAAGATTTTAAGGAGCGCAAGCTCTGTAGGCGGCGAATGGTGGGGAATGCATTATATAACTTCATGCCGAATATCTAGTAATAAAATAAACAACAGTCGTAGCACATTTGAAGTGTATCTTACGTTTCTACATTCTGTTAATTTTTTCGTACTATTAGTTTTCTCTCTATTAAATTCTCTGTTATTATCATTTCTTCAAAAGTTTGTTTGAAAATTTAATATAGTACTTACGTTCCCCTCTAGAAAGTAGCCGGCAACAAGAGGTGACACTATTCCTGGTATGCTTGCTATCGCATTTGACACACCAAAGATTTTACCTACAAGGAGAAAAATGGTGTCATTTCAATAATATAAAATCATAAGCTAGCAACTGATGAGACTTCACTATTTTTATGAGCGTCCCTACAACTTAAAATAAATGAATGGGCATGTATTTTTTAATGAATGAGTAATTTAATTGAGAAAATTCTTTGGATGCAGACATGGAGCAGGGGCGCCCATAGAAATTGTAGGGCCCCCTGCATTTATCACGGGCTCCCCTCCATATTCGATTTTTCACATTTTTTATGGAATTTCTCAGGTCTTTTCCAGTCTCAAATAGAATTTTTTGGCAGTACGGGTCCCCTTTCTTGTATATCTAGTGTTTTCCTGCTTTTCCTCTTGACTGGACTTTCTTTCTTCTTATTTTCAAGATTGGCAACACTGGTTTTTATCTTATTATATCTTTAAGATTCGCAACGCAGTCTTTTCACTTCATGTCTGTCAAAAGTATGGTAATCATCTATCTTTGCATATGTAAGTAGACTTATTTTATTTTTAGAAAACTCTTTTGCATTCTCCAATATTCATGGTTCTTATCGTACTTAGAGACGTAGAAAAGCCTTTTTGTTCAAAATAACAAGGTTATTCAATGAAAGGATTAGACGGTAAATGTTTTATATACACCTCCCGATGATTTTACAATTTCACTACCTTCTACACATTGTTATTTATTCTCGTTCTTTCATTAGTTTTAATTCATACAGACTATTTTTCCGTTTTCATTTTGCTGACATACTACATTCCCTTGATTTTTAACTAGTAATGAATTGTAAATCTTTTAATTATATATATATATATATATATATATATATATATATATATATATATATATATATATATATATATATATATATATATGAGTCATGTTCTGTTATACAATTTACAGTAATGCACATAGAAACGTAGAATCAGCATTAACAAACCAGGTATGGCCCTTGATAACGTACATGGTTTCGGAAGTACTTTTTACTTTCTCAATTTATTCATTTTATTTTCAAAAAAAATTTTGGGAGCCAGAAAGGCCTAGCTTCACGTACAATTTTTTTTTCTGTTTTGCAACTTTTCATCTTATACACTATTCTTGCTTTTACACCGTGTATGTTTATGCAGGGTACAAGGAGATTAGTACCTTAAGTACCTATATTACATATATGACTTATAACACAAAAAAATATTAATCTAAGGCTGTAGTTAAGGGATTATATTCACCAATCTTTACCAAATGTCATTCTTTTTCAATTCCTTAAATTATATATAGAACAGGGAAAAAGGGGTATTTTATATCCATTTAGCACCTGTTTTATTTATGATGTTCTATTTATCATCTTCACAAGCTTGTCGTATAGTCATTATTGATATCAAATATTGACTTAAAACCATCTTATTTTCATTTTAGCTATACAGAACAATTTCAATAAATGATCAATCTCTGGTATATATAATACAAGTAAATTAAAATTCTTCAATTATATATATATATATATATATATATATATATATATGTGTATATATATATATATATATATATATATATATACTTATGTATATATATGTGTGTGTGTGTGTGTGTTATAAAGTCTAAAAAAAGGGATTTTTAATGTTGTAGGGATAACGGTTGTATACTTCTGACTTGAAAGTACTGTGAAAGCTATGACAGCCTATTTACTCAGTTTTGTTTCCATACGCTCATTATGCTTACATTGATTAGATGGTTACCATAGTAACATAATACCTTTTGATTACAATTAATAATAAATATTTTTATTGAAGTAGGAATATAATTTTAAATATATGTTTCAGAAATCGTCTGATTTGAACTCAAATCATCAGTTTTTATAAAACCAATTCCATCTTCCGTTCCTAATGTAGATTTTTTTGTTTTTACTATAATAGTTTTATGTGGTGGGGTAGGAGGGGGGGGGGGAGCTAAAATGAATTGCCTAAGGTTAAAGCGGCCCTACTGCTAGTTATAAAAGGGCGACATTGTGGCAACATCGTGGTTCACGCCAACAATAACGGATGTCCCTGTTACACCAATCTCTCCAAAGATTTGACCAAGATCCAAAGATCTGACCTGCATAAAGTAAGACTTGTCGTTTCTGGCAGTAGTACTGAATGAAAATGTAGTCCAAAAGGATATCTCTTGGAAGAGAGCGTTTGCTGTAAGATGATCGAAACCTCGTTGCTCAGGGATTTTAAGCACTACGCACAACAGTCCACATTAACCTTTTGCTTACGGGTGGGATAGCGTCAATCTCAAACGAAGAACCTCTCAAAAAGACAGGTATTTGACATATCCTATCCCAAACAGTTCGACCCCCCTTTGCAGGCATTGGCTCTTGGTTTGGGATTGACGCTGTCCCACCCGTAAGCAAAAGGGTAATGTACCTTCGGAGGAGATGCAGATGTAAACATGCCTACTACAGAGGCAAGATCAGATCGAACTGAAATGTGTACCCCTCCCCCACCATCAACCGTTTGAAGTTCATGTACTTGTCTACTGCCAAGTTAGCTTTGCCGGAAGTATAGAAACATTATATTTTGATATGTTTCACGTACAACATCGTTAGTGGCATAACAGGCATATGCGTAATGTTTCCGTAATCCGTATCCTTTAAAACATAACGGCATTTTCAATTTGCCCAAATAATACTTTTCTTTGACTAGGAAAGTAAAATTGAATTTCACCCCTACAAAGAATTCAATAAAATTCTACTAACGGTGAAAAGGTAATTTAAGAAATTAAATGATTCGAACACCTACCTGCATGATCTGGTGCCATATCGACAATGACAGAGACGTCCCCTCCGCCACAGAGGCCGAACAAACCCATGGCCGAAATCAGGAGAATGACCACTGCGTCGGTGTTGCACTTGACCATAGGGATAGCAACCATGCAACAGGCTGGTCCAAGAAGAGCTGAAAATAAGTAGTGGGTGTTACATATGTAAGCTGCACACATATATAGACTTGTTTTATGATTTCTTCCTCTTTCATTGTGCACTTTTGGCTTCTTACTAACACAAAATTTTGATTTATATGCAAATCAAATTATATCAATTCGGTTGTAGTCAGATACAGCTCTTTAACAGCTGGATTTTCGGCTTGAATCATAGCTGACATAGCAGCGGCACCATGGGCGCATATATAACTTTTGCCAAGAGGGGCCAAGTTTAAGGATAAGATGTGCAACATCGACTAGCTTGATGACTGCTTTTGCGACCTTGAACGTTCAGGAGGGGGAGGGGGCAAGTGTCACCATTGCTTTCACCTATGAGAGTCCATGAGCGATACTTTCAATAGGTTTTCAAGTGCAAAAATTGCACTCATTGAATAAATTACACACCCGGCACATTCATATTACAGACTCTAAAAGATTTATGACGAAAGGAATTCAACCTCGGGTTCAACGGGTGAATCTCAGTTACTTTAGAATTGAATTGATTGAAATATCGCCAATCACAGGACGGCAGTAAAAGTTGATAAAGATTACCCTACAAAACTCCCTTCTCAGCGAACGGGTGAATTACTAAAATTGAGTAGATGGAACTCGCAGTGAGTTACAACAATAATTAGAAGGGATTGGCTATGATCAAGTTGCGATGTAGACGAGGTAATTTAGATGAATTGTGAGAGTCAGTGGACTTGGGTGAATGTTTTGATCCCGTAATTTTTTTTATTGCTGGCACCATTTGGATGGAAATTATTGTAGTAGAACGTTTATTGCTGATTTTAAGACTGAGGCCTCTAGGCCAAGACTTTGAGCGGGAAACTTTTGTTAGATGTTTAGTGCTATCAGGCAGCAAATGAAAACATGAATCTGTTGCAAAGAACGGAAATTGTGTGTGGTGTGGTGGGGAAAGGAGTAAAACATGCAAAAGTGTAAAACCGGCTCTACATGTTTTTAGTCTAAGGTAAGCGATTTGGCAATGTATAGATATTATCGAATTACATGTAATGTGAGCAAATGAAGTTCAACACGTCGGATTAAAATATCCCTGAGCGTCGGGCGTCAATAACATGTCGAGCTTTACGCTAAAATATTTCCCGAATTACTTCATTAGTCAGTACTGACTAATGAATATTACATTACAGAATCTTAATGATAATTTATCAGATATTCTTACCGATAGCCTCGAAGGATTTCCTGATGGTTGTCACTTTCAAGCACTGCTTGCTCCGAATGATGTCAGACGCTTTCCCAGAGAGCACGATAGATACACAGAGAGCACCAAACAGCATCGCATTCACCAGTCCGTTCTGGAAGGGGAAAGATCTCTTAATAATGAATTACATTTAATATTGTTTAGTAGTTCAAGCTTTCCCTGCTTGGTTGGAGTATAGTACAAATGGTAACATGTATGGAATCATTCGAGAAGAACTGGGAGTTCGATACCCGGTTTTGCCAGATTTTCTTTTTATGTTTAAATTAAATTTAATATTCTGCAATTGGCATCCGAACTAAAGTATTGTTGAGAACGCCCAATATTTCTTTTGGCGCCTCGTCTTTCATCTGTCTCGAAGGCCAGGCGAAGAAAACACAGTCCAGACGTCCGCATGACTTGAGGATGACGTGAGCCCAGGGTTGCCATGATTTCTCAGTTAGAAAGGGGGTTTCCAGATTTGGTGATTTATCGCCAATTTGGCAACATTTGAAGACTTCTAGAATGTTCCAGAAACTTCTCGATAGAATTATTAGTCTTTGAGATGTAGAGATTTCCAGAAGTTTCTATGGAGAGACTATAAATAGGACTCATCACTCCGTTGGAGTTTCAGTTTGGGAGTTAACGAATGGACGCGACACGAGCTACATTGTACTATGATTTTTGTCAATATTTTGAGAATAATAGCAGCTGTTTTGTGAAATGACTTTCGTCAACGTTTTGAGAATAATATCGCTTATTCCGTGAAATGAGTGGAGCATTTAAGTGCTGTTTGATTGTGTACTGTTTCTATTTACTTTGTGCTTGTGAATAAACGTAAGTTACCCAGAAACTTGGATTCGCTCTTGTATTCTGCGCATACACCCACGATTCTAGAGGATACGTTTCCGCAACAGTATATTGATATCGGATGAATGGGGAGAAGAACGCCCGCCGACTTTGTTTCGAAAGAGGAGAATGCAAATTATCAAAGATTCTGAGACAAGCAGTTGCATTTCACTACACAATTGTTACCGAATCAAACCAGCAGCATTATTGGTTCAAAATTTCTTTGCCCAACGGGAATCGTTTAAGCGGATGCCACTGTATCGTAGTATACAGTGGTGTAGCGTCTCGTGTTTTCTGTCCATCTGTAGTAAAATAAAACTCTCCGTTCGCACACAAAACGCTATTTTATTTACATATATTTACAAGATAACTTCTTCATTAGCCAAGAGCTCAAAATTAATCTACACTTAATATTACTCAAAAATATAAAATAGTACTGGTAGGCCGCTTAGTACGCCTTCAGACTTCAAAATTCCAACCCGTTCGTAGTTCTCTCTCGAACGTCTCAATTAATTCTTATTTCTTTCTTCTCAGCTAGGGTTGCCATCCAATATTTGGCGACGTAGCGCTCAAGGCGAAATTCTGTTCACTACAAGTGGCATTCTCTGCAACGATTTCCGTTGGTGGTATTTGACGCGAGCTGTAATATTTTGACAAGTTTATAACCAAAATAATTCATGAATACACCATTATTTACAGCATACTTGACTGTAGAAGTTGCTTTATGGCAAGGGGAGTTTTATTGCAAAGAACGCGACTTCACCATAGTATAATAATATAAATTAAACTCGGGACGTTAATTACTACATACCTGCTGTATGGGAAGATGCAGGACCTCATCCAGGTAGACAGGCAGCTTGGACTGGAAACAGATAAAGCTCCAGGCGCCACAGAATTTGGCTATGGTCACGGCCCAGATAGGCGGAGAGGTTACCACCTTCCCCCAGGGTACAGATGCGTTCTGGAAGAGAGTTCAAACCACACTATTAAAATCACTTGGAATAATGTAAGAAAATATCTTATGTGGCAGCACATGACTATTCTTGCATCGAAAGCATTAATTGCCCCTCAAAGCGTCAGGGTTTATCAGAAACTTCATTTTCCAGATAGTGAATTTTCATAAATTTGGCGTCATTTTTGTTAATTTAACATCTCTTTTGCCCACTTAGCGTTTTGTCAATCGCCAAATTGTCGTTCAATATGTCGTCAAGTGTCCATACCATGCAGACGGAGAGAAAGACTTATGTATTAATTGATGGTTTAAGTTCTAATCCAAAGATGTCTTCTCTCATGTATGGAATGAGCTAGATTCACAAGAATGATGTTATTAAACTTGTTCCATAAAACTGCATGTGGGATATTAATTTATTTAATGACTTGTTTAATTTTCTGTAATTTTTTAGATACATTTATTTGAAAAATGTGGAATATTTCGAGAACGGTTTCTTAAAATTGTCATTCGATTTATAATAAAAAATTAAGTATGAAATGATTATTTATTTATAATTATTGAAATAATTTTAATCATATAAAAAATAAAAAAATAACATATTTGAAAATTGGGGTGGGTGTTTACCGAACATCCGACGGCGTTTGAAATCTATAGAGTTCCAGCGTTCGCTAATTGCACCAAATTTTTTTTCGTTCGTGAGATATCGTCTCCACAGACTCACGGACACACACACACACGCGCACCTGATCAATTCGAGTTTAGGGATGCTTAAACCATAATTTTCCGTCAAAAATTCGAATTTAAATTATAGATCTTGTCATAATACTTTCCCTATATATTAAACTATGTTTGTGAGGAAAGTAGAAATACTAAATCAAATGCACTTGAAGTTACACTCTATGTTACAAATTGAATTATTGCTAAAATTTTAAGAAATCTAATGCGACCCAACTACTGTAATTAATTTGATTAAAAACAAGATTATTTTGCTTAAATTATTTAGAGTATAATAATCTTTCCTTTCCACTCTGCTTATTTTGCTGGATGTTCTTTATTTGAGTGATATGCCAAATGTCTATTTTCAGGCTAATCAGCAGATCTAAATCTAGCTTTATACTGAACCGATAAAGGTTCTGATTGAATACTGCAATAAAGTTACCTTTTTATTCATTGCAGTTGGCTGCTTGTTTATTTGAATGTAGTTCAGCTCTTCCACGCTGATCCGGGGATGATCGGAGGGAGTTTCGAACACAAGGAACATCCAGAGTGCGAACCATAGAAACCCAGCTCCTCCTGGAAGATTTGGGTAGAATTAAATGAAAAGAAAGGTAAATAATATAAATTAAAAATGCAACGGGTTAATTTTCTTGGTTTTCTTCATGCGTAACACACATGCTGGCCAGCTAATCTTAGAAAATACTCTCCGACAGCTTCTTACCTTTTTTCTGAGCCAAAATAAGATTTCTACCTTTGTATGTCTTACGTTCTCAGACTAATAGAAGTTGAATTTCAGTTATTTTTAACTTGAATGCTAATTACCATTTGTAGCGACAGCTAGCAGTAATAGTAAAAGACAGAATCCACGTCCTACAGACCGCCTAAAATTCCAGTAAGTCGTGCTACAAATCCGAAACTAAACAGCTGAGCCAAAAAGTATCTTATTCGTCATTGTTTTCGTTATACTCGGATTTTCATTAAGTTTATTTGTTGTTTGTTCGACCCAGCCCTTCCGACCTATAAGATATTTGTTTGGACGGCCGAGACAGTACCACCCAATTTAGACCTGAAACCATTTAGGGCAGCAACCATGACCGTGCCCTCCTTTCCCTACCATCAACCTCTGAAGGATTTACAGGATTTATTATTTAATATGACCATGCTCCGTGTGAACATTTTGGGCAAAGCGGGGAATCGAATTCGGGTCGTTCGAGTGCAATCTCCGTGCCTCCGTGTCCCACGCCCATTATCAAACTAACTTGCACTATCGTGCCTTAATAAGTTTCACTTCAAAAAGAAAAAATTGAATACTACTCACCTAGTAAATAGAAAGCCGATGGCCAGCCCCCGGCGAATCCGTACTCGCATAGATAGCCAGTAAGGGGCATGGACAGAACGATACCGAAGTGAGTACCGATGACACACACAGACAACAGGGTGCTCCGTTCCTGTACAGGTGCCCACTTCGCAAACAACGTGTACACACATGGATAATTCATGCCCTGGACAAAAAAATACAAAAGATATTTTCCACAAACTAATCAGGTATCATTAATTTCTTATGGTTTGAAATTCCACAATTTCATCAGCTATAAAAATCATACACTTACATGGATGAATCCTAGGAGCACGCGCAGTGCAACCACGTATGTGGGCGGCCATGCAGAGACGGCAGGTGTCAGGCAGGTCAGGACGGACGACAGAAGCGTGGCGCCACCAAAAAGTCGTTTGGCCCCCAGATAGTCAGCTACGCGACCGCCTATCACCTGAGCCACGACATACCCGTAGAAGTATGAAGCCAGAATGATTCCTTGAATAGATGGGGTCCAAGGATAGGTTCCCTGGAATGGAAAAACGCAAATTAGCAAGTCCGTGCCAGATACTCAAATATTGAAAGACTATCCAAATAACGTTATGAAAGCAGGATCTTTATGTAAGTAGTATCTTCATAAGTAGTATGGAAGTAGGATCTTTATGTAAGTAGTATCTTTACGTAAGTAGTATCTTCATAAGTAGTATGGAAGTAGTATCTTCATGTAGTTCAAATCAATGGTTCCCAAACTTTTGAACTCAAGAGAATATTTTGAGCTTCTTTCACCAGAGTTACGTCATCCCGAACCTTGCTTCCATCCCTACATACATAGTATAATGTATAGAGAAAATATCGTGACGGAGTCGGAAATTCGAACTTAAATTTTTGACGGAAGAGCTTTTAATCATCTCTGTGAAAGGAACTTTGTAGAAAAAAAAATTGATATGGTCAGCACATGACTTTCTCCACAGACTCTAAGTCGGAGCGCGGTAGCCCAGTGGTTAGCGAACGGGAATTGCACTCGGTAGGCCCGGGTTCGATTCCCTCTGCTGCCAAAACTGCCGCCGTGTTCACGAGGAGTACGACGACCACGTTAAACATGTGGGTCCGTAAGTCCTTCTGAGTGCTTGGTGGTAGGGAAAGGAGGGTACGGTCCCTGTGGATGCCTCCCCCACTGGGTTCCAGTCTAAATTAGGTGGCTCTTCCCGGCCGTTCAAACAGTTACCTTACACCTTTCTGGTAGGTCGGACGGTCTAGGTCTCAACAACAACAGACTCTAATTCATTTTCTTTTTCTTTGAGTTTGTTTGCGCGGAAAAAAAATTAAAAAACATGAATAATTATTTAAAATGATACAGAATATGCAGTTTTACTAAAATTTTTAAACATATTTTAAAAAGCATTATTGCAAAAATGGGAAAAAACGAAAGTATCTCGAGAACGGTTAGTCTTAAAATAACGGGGTTTGTCTTACTCTTTTCGTCATGCAAATTGGAGTATAAAAAAAAAGCATTTAATGGATACATTTCAGCATGTTTATACTTTTAATTTACGTTTTGAAAATTTTGTGGGCCATTTTACAAAAAAATGGCAGGTTCATCTTTTTTCTTCGGAATCGTATCACAGTTTAATGATCGCCAAACTTAAGTGACTTACCTACAGGATTTTACGACATTTGATTCATTAATTTGTGAAATTTCGTCTTCATTAGTTGAGGTGGAGGGGATACATACATTGCACAGACACACACACAGAGACAGACTTCATGCTAAAAATGGTTTTTTCGTGTTCTAGAGTGCTCGAAACGTGTAGATCCGTCGAAAATTTCAGTTGCGTATTTCTATAGGATTTCAATACTTTTTCTATACATTACTTTATATTATAGTGAAAGTAAAAATCTGTATCAGGGCTCGAAATATCATTGACGTCTCTGCATATTATACAAACTTGCTATTTTCATAGGGATGTTAAGGCTAGGCTGCTAGTGTATATAAGTAAGATTTTATTTAAGTATAAAATATAGACTTTGCCAATAGTAAATGCTTTTAATATGCTCTTAAATTTTGAGATACTTTTCAGTTATGCAATTATGTAAAAGGGTAATTAATATTAATGAGTATATATGCTGCCTTGTTTTATTAATTTGTGCTTAATTACGTTGTTTTAGTTTTTCCTTAAGCAATTAATAGATGTCATGGAATGTTTCAGTTATTGATAGATTTATCAGTTTTGATGAATCACGAGAAAGGCTATAACTGTGTTCATGAATGTCGACCTAGTAGATTGACAGGTTATTTGGCTCGCAGGAAGTGATAACATCGATGACTTTGGGGAATTTGATGGGCCGCGAAAGAACGCAGGAATTAAATGTTGGGATTTAATGACTTCGGAGATTATTCGGATAGTTAGTTAAGTGGAGAGTTCTTAAACAACGAACATGAAATTTATTAAATGTAAGGAAAATGGTGTTTACGAACCATTTTAGAGTTAACTGTAGTGTTCGATGTATCTTCTGGAAAAGGGCAGTGGTTGTTCTTAAGATCTGAAGGTGTTTCTGGCAATTCCACCTCGGCGCTGCTATTCACCATGGCAACCATGGCAACATTAAGACAGACGCGTTGTCCAAAAATCAGGCACATTCCACAAAAGGTAAGGAACGTCAAAATATATCGGGCTGGAATGATGTCTCGACCTAATGAAAAAAAAATGAATATACTTGCAATAAAACATATTTTAAAATCAATTTAGTATATTTTAATACCACATTTTTGCGCTCTCATTTTGATTTATGCTGATCCAATTTCACAGCACTTTCATTTTGGTATATACAGGGTTCCCAAAAACATCGACCTCGGCTTTTATTCCTTAAATATTGATCTTAGAAATATATAATAAATTACAAAGTTGCGTAAAAAAAAGGTACAGAATTTTATGAAATCGATAAAAATTTTCAGGGGATTAAATTTGAAGAAATACAAAATTTAAATTTTTATACGGTCCCCGTACAAAAACATTTCCAGTGAGTAAAATGTGCCCCATACACTAATGAGGTGATGTAAAAAATTTCCGTATTTTATCGTAAAAAAGTCCCAGAGATATGTTTAAACAAAGTTGGTGAGGGAGATTAATCACAAATTAAAATGCAAATGTTTACAGCAAGAGTGCAAATGAAGCTACGCAGAAATGCATCATGGACAAATAATATCTGTCTCTTATCTTTAGATTTATTTACAATTTTTCAAAAATATGCTTCCTGAAAAATACCTTTAAACTTTACATGATTAATTACAGAATAAAACTTGGAAATGGTACAATCAAAATGAACATTAAAACCGCTTAGAAATGTATGCATATGCAAATATCTGCCTCTGATCGGTGCGTCACACAATCGCATTGTTTATTCTTCAGATCTGCCTGTGAATATAATTTTGTATACAGAGATTCTTATACATGTTTTTAGGAGAATTGAATTAAATATTTTAATAGAATGTTTTGAAGAACAATGCCATTTAGAATACTATAGGAATTTGCACATAACAGTGAATTTTAAGTTTCTTTATATTATATATTCCGTACGAAGAACAGGTATGCTGCTAGCAATAAAATAAAATGATCAAATACAGAAAAGGAAGTTTTTTTCATAAAAGTAACAGAATAATAAATTATGTATTAATTTTCATTTCACTTTGAAAACAAAAGAAATACACACACCAAAGGTTTAAATAACCCCAATATGCAACCAATCT
Source organism: Amaurobius ferox (assembly GCA_951213105.1). Taxonomy (NCBI): domain Eukaryota; kingdom Metazoa; phylum Arthropoda; class Arachnida; order Araneae; family Amaurobiidae; genus Amaurobius; species Amaurobius ferox. The sequence goes on along the minus strand of OX578150.1, from coordinate 125,141,766 downwards.
CTGTGTGATCTAATAGTGCTTCATTTTCAAACGATTATGCTTATCATAAATCAACATACGCTGAAGGGGGAAAAGACCTTTTTGGATGAACTTATTTTAGTAAGGGTGAAAATAAAGAATTTAGCTATCTTTCCCAGCAATGTCATATAATTTTTCGTGGTTATGCTGTGGAATATTTACAAGATAGCTACAGCATTTTTAACACTTTACAACATAGTTGAAAAGTGTTTATGACTTTGTTCATTCTGTCTGTCTGTCCGTTAGCACGATACCTGCCGTAAAAATGACTTTATCAAAATGAAATTTTAGTATGTTGTTCAGACGGTCTGTGGGACCTATGAGAATATAAATGAATAATATCACCCAATTAGTTTTGAATTGAATCAGGTGTTGAAAAAATGAAATACATTGAACCCTATGGGACCTAATTTTTCAAACATTTTTTAAGCAAATTTAAAATTCACAAATTGTTTCGAAAGTTTTAGGAAATATTCAAATTATCACATAAAATATATAAAAAAAATTTCAGAAAAATATATTCAGTAGTTTTTTAAATAAAAATTAAAATAATAATTACATCCATTATACGAAGAGATCACGTGACCCACTTCAAAATAAAATATGGCATCCATCTTGTTTCAAAATCGTGGCTTTTAAAGTTCTTTTTAATTTATATTTGGCGTTATATCCGTTCTAAAACCACTTTATTTTTGCTTAATTTCTGTACATCAATGTTTTGAAACAACGCAATTGCAATATATTTGAGTTTAAATGATCATCAAACTTTGATTATTTCTACAACTAAGCTTAATTTTCTCTTATGGAGATTATAAACACATCAAGCTCTAAGATGAGTTGTATAAGAATTGCTGAATTTCTTTAACGCAAAATTATTTAGCGCTGGAGTCTGCAATATAGTTGATATGAATGAAACAGTTATTAATTTTACATAGAGGAGAGACGATTTTATAGCAGACTTTTTCGGTGAAGTTTTAAACGCAGAGTTAAATTACTTTTATGTCAATAGTTTTTAGTTTTTAAGTAAAATAAATTGTTGTAGTATTGCGATGGATGAAAGGAATAGAATAAATGTTTATGAATGAAATTTTTACTGCTTTTTCATAGAGAGCCAGGCAATTTATATTTCAATGACGTCATTTGAATAAAGTTAATTTTTTTCGAAGAAGTTTTCAAATATAATAAATTATTGTAGCATTTTGATAATTTAAAAAATATTACCGCTGAATGTATCGCATTTTAGAGATGTTTAAAGAAAATTGCATTGCAGTTGGAAAGTGTTTCAAAATCAATGCTTTATGCATGATTGATTTTTCTTATTGCTTTCTCTACAATGCATGATGTATATGTAAATGGAAAGTATTATGATGTGGTAAAATAAGAGATTGTTGGATTTTAATGGATTTATATAGGTTTTGAGAATCCCCGTAAGCGAATGAATTATTTTCTTAACGATGTATGTGTCTGTCTATATATATGTAGGCATAATATCTGTCAAAACATCAAAGGAATTGAAAGGAATTTTGTACGGTTATTGCAACCGAGGACTACTTTAGGGGTAAGGCCAGATTAAGAAAAGGCCCTCGATTTTTGGAATATTTATCAAAAATTTAAGAAAAACTATATATATATATCTGTGTGTGTGTGTATGTGTTGTTGAGACCCAGACCGTCCGACCTACCAGAAAAGTGTAAGGTAACAGTTTTTGGATGGTCGGGAAGTGCCACCCAATTTAGACCGGAACCCAGGGGGGGAGGCATCCACAGGGACCGTACCCTCCTTCCCCTACCACCAACCACTCGGAAGGACTTACGGACCCACATGTTTAACGTGATCGTACTCCGCGTGAATACGGCGGCAGTTTTGGTTGTGGCTGGTATCGAACCCGGGCCTATCGAGTGCAACTCCAACGCGCTAACCACTGGGCTACCGCGCCCATGTGTGTGTGTGTGTGCGTATAATTCTGTTAAATGTTTTTGTAGAAATTGCCATTTTATAGAAAAAAAATTCTAGCAAAACGTGAATTACATCATTTGAAAATTTATTAAAATGAGCCGTTTTTGAGATATTACATGTTTCAATTTAAAAAAATCTAAAATGGAAAAATAATTATGTGCACGGTTTTCAAATGAATGAAAGCCTTGTAAGTACTTTTAATCAGATATAAATGAACATCATTGTTTTTTTTTCAGATCATAACCACTGTCATTGGAATTAAATTCTTACAACATAATTCTATGAAAATTCCAACACTATCTTACACTTAAAATTAGAATCATGCGAGTTACAAAACATTTGATCTGTCCCCCCCCTCCCATAACATACCAATGTATAAAATTTCATAGTGATAGTGATAGGGACACATACACACGAACACTTATTTCATACAGCCATGCCGATTTTCAGAAAAACCGGAAATGACACCTTCGGGACCGAAAGATGAAAACGGAAGTGACACCTCCAGTTTATAGTGAATCTTCCAACGTCATCTAGAATAGGATGCTAAATCCATATCAGTCATCAAGTTTTCAAATGAATGAATGCTTTGTAAATACTTTTAATCAGATATAAATGGACATTATTGGTTTTTCAAAACTTTTATTAAGAAACCTTCCATTTCGGTGTTCCATCATTTTATTTTATTGTTAGCAGTATACTAAATTCTATCTATAGCCAATCTTGAGAAAATGATGCTTTTTGAACCGGAAGTGGAAAATCCGTTGTAAACTTTCTATCTTCTCTGGAATTTGATGCTGAATCCATATCTAGCTTCTTTAAAACTCTATAGCCAATCCTTAGACATATTTATTTCAAGAATTTATTTTACGGAATTATCGGAAGTGAAAATCATTAGTGTGTGAAGGCGTCGGAATGAACACGCAGACATTTTTTCTTTCCTTTTTTATAAAAACAAGTTTATTCTTAAACTTTAGAAATCATAAAATAAACTCTATTAACGTAAATTACACATAATAAATCAGAATGTACATGGTCCACCTTTTTTATTCCATCGTCTGTATTTACTTACACCACGTTCTACGTCGTACCAACTCGTATCATCTCGAACCCCTTCGAACCCATCTCGTTCTTCGCACTTCGCTTTTTTATAACCTGGTTGCGAGCTCCACCTACAGTTCGCAATCTTTTATTTAATTTTAGGCTCTTCTTTTCCCGGGGGAAACACTACTTGAAAATTAAGAAGTCGAGAATAGAATTGTTAACCCTTACAAGTGTACCCATCTACCTCCTTTAGAATATGCTGAATCTATATCTGTCATTATTTAATCTATATCTATAGAAGATCATGAATAATAGGTGTTTCAATGAAAACATTTTAGTAAAAACAATAGTATGGCAAATTTTCACAACCAATAAAAATAAAATTGCTGTGCATAAAAATCACCCCATAATGCTACAAATTCACAAAAGACATTATCTATAATATGACATATATCGATGATTTTGACGCCAACTAATTATCTACAAATTATTCTTCATTATATAGAAACTGTTAACACTTACCTCCTCGCCTAATGGTATTCTTTCTTGATACATCAGAAGCAATCATAGTATTTTTTTTTTAAATCAACTGAAGCCGAGAACAAAAACTTGATTGGAGAAGTTCTCTTATCAAGGAAAAATGCAGGAGTTATATATAGGAAGAAAAAAATCCCGAATACATCTTCCTTATCTTTTCCAATAATTTGCAGTGAGATAACGGTTGTGTAAGAAGATGAAGATGAAGGGAATTTAGGAGAGAGAGAGGAGAAAAATTTAAGAGAGAATCAGAATGCTCTAATTTATGGGGCTTGATAAGAATCTGAGTGTTCTTGCATTTTATTTGGTGACTCAAACAGTTTTACTTTCCCCACATACAGAGTATAACGTATAGGAAAAGTATTGTAACGGAGTCGAAAATGTGAATTCAAGCATCTCAGAACTTGAAGCGACCGATTTTGAGGGGGCGTGTGTGTGTGGACGGATATCTAACGAACGAATGAAGCGTTTCGAAAATAATATTGTTACAATTAGTGAGAACTGGAACATTATTGATTTTAGACGCAATCTAATGTTCGGAAAACTTGAATGAATTTTTAAAATTCATTCAAGAGAATGAGTTTTTGAACGCGAATGAATTTTTAAAATATTCATTAAAAAATCAGGAATTTCAATAATGATAAATAAATAATGATTTCATACGTACATTTTCATTTAAGAACAATTGATATAAGCTTTAGAACGCTAGTATGAATCTTTATCAATGTGAAACTAATTAAAGTTCTGAATATCAGAATCTATTTCAAATTATCCCATAAAAATAGGGTGCATTTTATTGTTCTGTTATTACGTAAATTGTGATATATAAATCAATACTTGTATCGATTTATATATCACAATCGTTGTATGTTGACTTATTTTCAACACTTTTACACATTTTAATCTAAAATTCGATCATTAATAAAACAATATTTTCAACACTTTGATCAGAAGAATAGTCAGAAGACGATTTCGAAGGCTAGGGCCCGACCTAGTAACTATAAAATAAAATATCTCCAAAACGGCTAAGTGTACACCAATAGAGTCAGTTCATTATGAAAATTTAGCTTTTTTTTCCCCTCGCAGGTTAGTATAAAAATAGATTTTGCACTTCAAGTCGTTTTAGAGCTATATCTGAAAGAATGTTGGAATAAAAAATTCCGAGATTTATAAACTTTTCAAATAAAATTCCAATATTTTTAATTTTTCTCATGATTTATTGAGATGAGATTATTTGTATACACGTGAAATAGGGCATAGGCTAAGCCTCACGTGTATGCAAATTTTGAAGCCTTTAGCAGTTTCGGTTGTTGTTGTTGAGACCCAGACCGTCCGACCTACCAGAAAGGTGTAAGGTAACTGTATGGACGGCCGGGAAGTGCCACCCAATTTAGACCGGAACCCAGTGGGGGAGGCATCCACAGGGACCGTACCCTCCTTCCCCTACCACCAACCTCTCGGAAGGACTTACGGACCCACATGTTTAACGTGATCGTACTCCGCATGAACACGGCGGCATTTGTTGTAGCGTGCAAATCTAGCGCGCAAACCACGGGGATACCGCACCCGAGATGGCCAACAGCACGCGGTGTTCCGAGGTGGTCACCCACCAAGTACTAACCGCGCCCGATGCTGCTTGACTTCGGTGATCTAAGGAGAACCGGTGTTTTCAGCACGGTACGGCCGTTGGCCTGCAGTTTCGGTTGTGTCATTCATCACTTTATCGGTCAATCTCACTTTTTAACTGTATCTATGACATAGATCTAAAAGTATGAGAAATTTGAATTCTTTCGAAAAACATATTTCAGAAATTTCAAGATATCGCTGTCGATATCGCGTGGCGCCATTTTCGCGCATTCCATAATAACCCCGTCAAATCCTGTTTCCCGACTCGTGCAACTATCCCATAAAAGATCTCTTAAATAAATCGGGCTTCCAAACAATGTTCTCTTAAATAAGAATGTGTCACCGGCGTGTTGAGCTCGGGTGTCGCACGGCGTTATCTTCGGTTATCAGCGTTTTTAAACTTCAGGGGGCGATTGAAACGGTATGAAGAAGGGAACCGGCCGGAATTTTTCTTCAACAGCGTCCAGAATTTTTTCTTGGATGAAAGTATGAATTTCGGTGTTTATTTTTGTTCATACTATTGCATAGAAAAAGCAATGTTTTCTCGGAAATTTGCTAATTCGTGATTTTGACGGATAAGCATGTTTCGAGACTTCCTGATTCCATTTCGAACACTTTTGGAAAGATCTCCGTTTGTGTGTGTGTGCAATGCACGAATAGGACAGAGATACCCATTTTTCGGGTACTCACCCCTTTTTTCCAATTTTCACATGAAAAAATAAAAATATTGCAATTTCCTCCATATTAGTATTTTTACTTACACAGACAAAAAAAAAATTTTAGAGTGTTTAAAAAAGTACAATGCAATTTTAAGGATAAATGTCAACTTTAAAAAATATCTATCTCAAATGTCGCTATATTTTACTGTTGTTTAAGTTTGCTCATTTGAAATTTAATCCTGAACCAAGTGAATGATACATCAGCCATTTTGTTTCTAAACATTCTGAGTTTAAAAGAAAACATGTATCTAAGGGATAGAAAGATTATAATATACGCCATAAATGCGGAATTTTAACTATTTAATAAAAATAAATAAAACAATTTAGACATTAAATATATAAATTGAAAGAAAAAACAGAGCTATTTCAAAATATACATTATTTTAAACTAAACAAAATTATTTTAATTTATTAAAAAATAAAATTTAAATTTTATTAATTATTTTAAATTTAAATTATTTTTAATAATTAAAATAATAAAATTGGAATTTCATACATCATTTTAAATTTAAAGATATTTTAAATTTAAAAGAAAACAAATCCCAGAAAAAATTTAAATATTTAAATTACATAAAATATAAAAAATAAATATTATATGTTTTGGGGATAAACAATAGAAGAAAAAAATGTAATGTCCGTAAAATATCATACATCAATTTAAATTTTGACTTGACAGGAAATTTTTAGAAATAAGATGGTGAACGTAATTTTAGTTTGACATAACGCATAATGTGCAAAAGTACACATACAGCTGAGTTAGTGGGGGAAGAGGAGGAGAATTACAGAGCCTTTCAGTGTTATAAAAATATCTCTCAAATCAGATGTCATTCTAACAAACGTTTAATGTTTTGAAAATTTCTGTTTACTGTATCTATATCAATTGAAGTGAAAATTTTAGAATTAATTCATAAACTGGAAAATGTATCTGCCGTTGTCGGGATCCTAAATAAGCATCCTCTATTTAAATAATACAGATACGCCTTTGATACGCGCTAAATATGCGTTTGTGATATGCCCTAAATGAGCTCGCTGCAATTCGTCACGCATGCGTACAAACATCTCAGCCGAAAGTTGGTAGAACGGCATATAAATATCTTATATGCTTTATATCAAGTGCTCGCATCATTAAATTTAGTAGTAAATTTATACGTCTTGTTCTAAGTACAGAGTTTTAGTATATAAGAAGTGTATTTTTTTTTATCTACTATGATTTCATAGCATTTTTATGTCTAAAAGAGCAAATGCGCACTTATTTTAGCATTCATATTATTACTTTTTTTTTTTTTTTGTAGTCCTTCATGGCTAGCATATTTTTAATGTTAATATTATGAATATTTAAAGTACCATCTTAGAAAACCAACCCCTATTCATTGATATTAATTTTCATAACATTGCTTTGTCAGGTTGAAAATCCTTTGGGTCGGCTCCTTGCTGACAGTGATTAAATAAATAAATAAATAAATGCTACTAGGAAATGTCCCTGGCGTTGCCCGGGATTTAAGATGCAAACCTCTGATTAAACTCAAATTCTCGAAAACCAAAGAACGCTTTAACAATACGTCCGCTTAAAAAAAAAAAAGTTAAATAAATAAAAAATAAAAAAAACGTTGCTCAGCCAATGGTGTTAAGATGGAAACTTTGCGAGAATATCACGGGTGCATCTACGAAAAAAAAAAATCTCATCGCGATGCATCGTCTCGTGTTCTAAAGTACCTGTGTATTAAATTTTACGGCTACATAACGCTTAGATTTTCGGCTACAGACGATACAGTCACACGAACAGACAGACAATTTCCTTTGTTATCTATACTATTAACGCGTGAAAACCCATGCGTGTATGTATATATGTATGTATATGTATGTATGTCCAGCTTAATCCGAAGCCAATAATTGGCCTAGAATCTCTTGCTTTTTTCTAAAATGTAGTATTCTATCCGAGGAGTAGCAGAAAACTTTCGAAAATTCGAAAAATTTAATAGATTTTTAAATATGTTCGAAAAATCACTGTAAAGGGGGATAAAAAAAGACCTCGTTCCAAAAACCGTATCTTCTTCCTTAATTCTCGATCTGTGATCTCGAATTTATTTTAAATGGGAGTTTAAAGTGTTCGAAGAGAGTTGAGGAGCTAGAATTTCTAAAAAATTGGTGATTTTTTTTCCCGCAGATTTTTAAATGACAGACAAATTTAAAAAATCTTGGGAAAAGGGCAACAGGGATGAACGGACATCCACGTTAAAAATCTAATTAAAACCTCAATTTTGGGGCTGCAATTTCCGTTTTATTTTGAAATTGAAGCTAAACGTTCCAAATTTATTGCTCAAGTGTCGAAAATTTAAAAAAGTCAATAACTTCTTTGAAACAGAGTTTTTAATTCCGGAACGATGTAAAAAAAAAAGTCTTAAAAAAGATAAACAGATATCTATCTAGTTATAGATTAAATTACATGTGAAGACTATTTTATTAGGTACACAATTACAAAAGTTTTCGGTGCAATTCACACAGCAGTAATATGAATTAAGATTCTAAAATTTCGTTTTGCATATTTCTTTGGTTCTTTTCAGCGTGTCAGCTCTGCTGCGATTCACTGAGCTCATCGGGAAAGGGGAAGATCGGAAAAATTTAAGAGACGTCAAATGCGGCTTGATAATAAGCCGAGATGAAAAGAATATCGTCTGTGCCTTTTAGCAGGAAAGCGTTAAATCTTATCATATTCTGACTATGCTAATCCATAGCAACAGAAGAGAACAGCAAAGAGAAATTCAAGTACTCATGGAGGTAAAATGTGTTAAAACTTCATATTAACGAAACGACAACATTCAAGTGGCGCTGGGGTAGTATAAGTAGTCCTGCTTTGTATGTATTTCTATGGCGAAAGGCCTAAAATAGTTATTTAAACTGTCAATTTTGTAAAAATAAATGATGAGAGCAATGCAAATTAGAACTGAAACAACAAAGAATATTGCTACGTATTCGAAATTATTTTTACCTTTCAATTTCTTTTTATTTCCCTATATTCCGTATTCTGTCCTACAACTATGACAAAATATTGATTAATTATACTTATCACGAGGGAACCCTTCATTTAAGCATAATCAAAAATACGTATACTCAATACTACACTTTTCTGTTGTGTCAACTCACAACAGCCACTACTTTACTAGCAACACCTAGATCTAATTCTCAAAGCATTATGGCATTTTCAAGCGTTTCAAGTTTTATATTCTTCTTTCTAACTCCATACAAGTAATTTTGAAAAATCTTGTGTGGGAAGGACATGACTTGCCCTACACACCTTAATTAGGTTACTTCTGATAAATTTAGAAATAAACATCACACACACATATTTTCACTAATTTATATCACACTCGAAACCCATAGCACAATATAAAAAAAATCTGATGTGGACAACACATGACTTTACATAAATGAAATTAATTTACTTCTTTCACAGCGAAATAATGGGGCAGATTTACGATTTGGATAACATTTATTTTCTCACACTATGTAATACAATAATAGTATAGAAAAGCATTGTTTTCACGAAAATTTCCAAATTCGCCAATATATATCTTAGGACCTCCTGAGCACGTTTTGACTATTTTTGGAGCGGTGTTCGTCTGTCTGTCTGTGGTCAATTTTTTGTGTACGCGATAGTTGTTATAGTTTTTCTTGTTTTGTCGAAAATAGGGGCCAGTTAGGTCTTTTTTGTTTTCATTCTTCTAATTTTCAAGCGAACAATATATAGTGCACAATAAAAGATAGACATAATTAATAAATGACAACAATGTGTACTAGAAAATTTAGTATTATAAGTTATATTTATTATTAAAAAAACTTTTACTTATATTTTCTTGAGTAATCGTCTTGTCAAGTTGAAGAAAATTGAAAATTTTCCGTTTTACAAGTTTGCAATGTTTATATCTCAGAAACTGAAAGAGCTAGCTTTAAACAAAAATCAAAAATTTGTATCTCTTTGTAAGCACTACAAGTACATATAATTGCATTTTGTATCGAGTTCTATTTAAAAAAAAATTAAAATATATTTATCCGAACGAGTTCTCTCCCCCCCCCCCATACTTTTACTCGAAATATCTTCGAAACTTAAAAAGATTGATATAAACAGTAAGCGAAAAAAATATGTATGAGGAAATTTAGTTCTTAAATCTGTATTTATTTCTTTTAAGAAAAAGCTCTTATGGATTTTGCTCTTATGAATTTTGTCTTGTCAAATTGAAGAAGTATGAAACTATAACGTTTTTCAAGTTTGTAATGCTTCTATCTTAAAAACTAAAAGTGATAACTATAAACAATAAGCAATAATTTGTGGCACTTTGAAAGCCTTATAAGTGTATATAAACGGATTTTGTGTCGAGTTCTGCTTTTCTCGATATTGTAAACGTTGAGTTTTATCTTACAAAGTGTTACAATTTCGGCTCCATCTGACTGGGGCCACCGCCGATTTTTTAAAATAAAGTTCGCTAATGTTGAGTAGAAGTAATAAGTATTTTACTCCTGTCGCAGTGTATTAAGATTCACTGAACATATTTTGTGTATGAGATAGTCAAATTGAGGCTAGATTTTGATCGACACTTTTTAGGCAGAAGTCATACTGATCGGACGTGGAATTTCGAGTTCAGCGCCGATGTATTAGAAAATAAGGAACATCAGTTTTTTCCAAACGGAGCAGAGGCTTATGAGTTAGATATCCTGAGACCAACTGTATGAACTTAATATTCATCCTGTGATCATGTATACTGTGGTTACCGTAAGCAGAATATGACGAAATATCCACAATTCTATTGCACATTCTTAATCAAGGGCAGCCACTCCAGCGTTTTCATGGAGGCCTGAGGCGCTTGATCCCCGTTTTCAAGTTTGCTTATGAATGCCTTCAATAGGTCGACTGATAAGATGCAGAAGACAGCAATAAACCAGAACTACAAGTTCAATGTGGAATTAATGAAAACCGACCTAATGCAAAACTATATCGTTATGGACTACTATATGGCAGAGATCCTTACCTTACAAAACTGTAAGAATTCCCTTAGAGAATGGAAGCCAGACAGCCAAAAATGCATAAACTGAGTGACATTGACAGCAGTAGTTATATGAACGAAATTCAAGAATGAATTCAGTGAACATGGTAAAATCTATCAACCTTCTTTGCAGAACTCGATATAATTGGGCAAAGCACTTCAAGGTTTAAAAGTCAATAGGATTTCACGTGAGTTAAATTTTACATAAATCTTGATTTTATTCGACTTGCTTACATGATAGAATTTCGATTTTATGAGGTTGATGAATTCACTTGCTAATGAAGTATAATTTTCCTTAAGATGGTCCACAGAGAATAGGAATTGAAAACTCTAAGAGAGAATAGAATACAATATTAATCTAATACTCATAAATAATAATAAGGTGATATAAATTGTGAATATCATTAATGGTTGATGATGAGTGTATATATATGATCATGTTTTTTATAATTAAGAGCAATATGTATATAGAGATATGAAGTATAAATTAAACTCTATGAATTAACTTCAGAATAACTTGTATGATGATGAGTATAGTAAAATTGAGTATAAAATTTGATATCAAATTAAATATATAATCAAGATTCTAAAAAAAATAATTAATAATAAATTTGTTGTTGAATTAAAATGTGTAAGTCAATTAACACTGCCTATTTTATGAATTAAATCGTTTAACACGACAAGCCAGCATCGGTGACTTATGCACCATTAAGGTGATTTATAAATATACGGTGAGGTAACCGGGTTTCGCTTTAATTTAATTATTCAAAATTGTAAACTAATAAACTGATTAGTCACCCTTCCAAATTTGGAATTTCTCTGTTTGATAATTGAGTTTAGTATACAAGCCAGATTCCCTTACTAAGATAGGGAGGGGGCGGAAATTCATTAAGTATCCCCTACCCATAACTCCCAATTGTAGAACAGCGTGCAGAATATATGGAGACAGAAATAAATTGGAGGGTAAAATAATTTGGGTACGTAGGAATATTCTTTATTGTTTCAGTTCTAATGTACATTGCGCTAATAATTTATTTTTACAAAACCAACAGTTTAAGCAAATATTTTAGGCCTTTCGCCACAGACATACGTAAAATGCAGGACTACTTATCTCACTCCAGAGCCATCTGAATGATTGTCACAAACGATACTGTCGTTTTCTCAATATGGAGTTTTAACTCCTTCCCTTTACCTCCATGAGGATGACTTATTCACACTCGCGTGCGAAATAATGATTGGAATGCAACTGACACTTAATTAACACCCTGTGAAATGAATAATTATTTGTGAAATCTTGGGCGTCAAAATGCAAAACTGTTGCAAAATGTTTCTTCTCTCGACTATGTATCTACAAGAATGTTGTTAATGGATTTGTCGCATAATATTGCATATGGAAAATGAACGTATTGGATACTAAATACTTTTAATTTTATGTAATTTTTTGCTTAATTTATTTAAAAAAAATACGTTATCTCGAGAACAGTTCAGGCTATCGTTCCAAAGTTTTGTGCCAGTCGTTTTCTGAAAAAAAATTGAACATTCTAATTTTTTAACTATTTTCTCAAAAATGCTTTCAAATTCCAATTAATTAGTAAATTGTGCAATATTTTTAGAACGGTTTATGATAACGTTCTAAAGTTTGTATGATTCCTTTTTTAATGAAAAATTATATAAACATAACTATTTATTTAACATTATTGACTTTTTTTTATTTTTTGATGATTTTTTCAAAATTTTATTTTAAATTTAGAGGATTTTCAGAACATTTGATCGCTTTTAAGATCAATAGGGTCCAAGTATTCACTAATTTTGGTAATCGTACTCTTTCGTTTGTGAGATATCGTGTCCACAGACACATACACTAACATGCATATACACAATAAAACACGCAAATACATTAGAATACATGCACATACAGACAGACATCCCCTAAAAAATGTTCGATGCGAGTTCAGAGATGCTTAAAACGAGCTCTTCCGGTGAAAATTCGAATTCGAATTTTCAACCTTGTCACAATACTTTTCCTATTAGTATTGACAGATTGTGACAATCGTATCATATTTCATTTGAATATTTTAATTTGTTTTTAGATCATATTATTCGGTTTTATAGGAAGCCTTACATTTTCCCATTAAGTTGAGGTCCAGATTTTTAGAGTCAACTTTTTTACCTTTGTACTTCATCACCAATCCCATGGAGGTAAAAATAAGGAGTAAAAATTTCATATTAAGAAAACGCCCATATCATTTGAGACAATTATTCAGGTGGCGCTGAAATAATATAGAGGATAATCCATAGGAATTTTATCTCCTTCTTTCTAACCACATGACCAGTCCATTTTTATATCCACACTGTCTACATTTCACTTACCAAAGTTTATAACATAGTTCGGGTACAAGGTAGGACTCTACTGATAAACCTTCTCAAAGTTATACATTCCATTTATTAAACGTTATTAATAATTAATGGGTTATTAAATTAATAGTTTGATTTTGAATCGACCGATTCCTATAATTAAAATTCTAAATTGCATTCAAGGTTTATCAAATTTCAATGAAAAACGTATTTTAAATTGATATTTAAAATGATTTATGTTATTTTAGAAATCATCTACTCAATGTTCAAATAATGAACGTACGAAGACAAAACTGAATAATTAGCCGATCATAGATAGCTTCCACTATTTAGAAATCTTTACCTTCATGGCTTTCACAGTGTATTTTTACATGGAGGCACAGAGAAGGAGTTAAAACTTTGTTGGAAAAACGCCAAAATCGTTGAAGACAATAATTCAGGTGGCGTTGGGGGTAAGTTAAGTCCCAGTTCCGCAATTCCTAAGTGAAAGGATATAATTGAATTAAATAATATTTATTTAAACTGTTAATTTTGGAAAAAAAATCGTATTACTTCTATTCATAAATAGGGAATTTTGTAAAAATGATCAAAAATATATTTACTAAATACTACGTCTTCTTGTTATATCAAATGAGAATAGATAGGACTTTACTAACGCCTAGATATAATTCTCAAAGCATTAGAGTATTTTCAAGCTTTTCATCTATAACAGTTATATCTCCTTCATTCTAACTCCATGGTATTCAGGTTAGCCTTGCCCGAAATAAAATTCACGCCACGGAGTTAGCAAGAAGGAGATAAAACTCCTATGGATGAAACGTTTGAAAATGCCATAATGCTTTGAGAATTATATCTAGGTGTCACTAAAGTAGCTGCTACTATTAGTTGACACGATAGAAAGACGTAGTATTTAGTATATGTATTTTTGATTATTTTTAAATGAAGAGTTCCCTAATTATGAGTATAATTAGCCAGCATTTTTTCATAGTTGTAGGGTAGAGTACAGAATATAGAGATAAAAATAAATTGAAAGGTAAAATTATTTTGAATACGTAGGAATATTCTTTATTGTTTCAGTTCTACTTTGCATTGAGCTCATAATTTATTTTTACAAAATTGACAGTTTAAATAAATATTTTAGGCCTTTCGTTATAGAAATACATACAATGCAGGGCTACTTATTTTATTCCAACGCCACCTGAATTATTGTCTGAAACGACATTGGCGTTTTCTTATATGAAGTTTTAACTCCTTACTTTTACCTCCATGATTCACGCTTTTGTCAAAAACAAAAGAACAAAACAAGACAAAATGTATGAAACATTCACATGTGAAATTTCACATCCAGGAATCAAAAAATCAAACTATCACTAGTAATGGTCATTGGTCAATTTTCTTTTATCTTGCAGAGCGACCAGATAAAATAAATACTACAACACGATTGAACTATGAGATAGTCATTTAAAACTTGCTTATCTAGGGGGTTAACTCAGATAAAAGATTAGTAATGTTGGCAACAAGGTTGTAAGTGAACTTCTGTTTTCTAATCCTTCTGAAGCAATCTGAATCCGCAGGAATTAAATATCTATTTAATTTTATAAAAGAATATGGAAGGTGTATTTATGGTAAGTATTATTATTTCATTTATTTTAATTCTAAATCTTTGTAAAATGGATGTTTGTGAATTTTTGATTTTTATCCGTGGAACTTTAGGCATATTAATATGTTATTATATTTAGGACTTTTAAATTTTGTTGCAGAAAGATTATTTATTTGTTTTTCAATTCGGAAATAGTTTCTAAAAAAATATGAAGTAAAAATATTAAAATTGATTTAGATCGTAACCGATTGAATTTATACAATAGAATAATCTTGCTGTTGATTGATTATTCGAGATAATATTTAGTATTTTAAAATTGTTACGAAATTTGATATAAATTGTAAAAATCTATAAAATTTGATGGTATATAATTTCTTTCTGTTTTTATGGCAGAGAGAGAAAGTAAATAAAAAGGTGGACTTTTGATGGGTCGTATGTAATTTGATTAATCGTTTCGGTTTGCTTATATCAAATTTTGTATCTATGTTTCAGAATGTTCTCAATTAGACTTTTGGTTTTGATTTTATTACTGTTGTGTCATGCAGAACATTTTCTTTACTGACACACATTTTATAATTTTATAATTTAAGCCGTGTCTTTTTTTTTCTGGCGAATAATTATACATATAATTAATGTACATTTAAAATGACATCAAATGTGCAATTATTCGTTGATTTCGTTTTCATTCAATACATTGGCGCTGTTTTGAATGACGCCAAGTTTCAAAATAACGCAGAAATAAAAAAATGGCGATATCTTAAAAGGGAGTTATCTCGGGATTGATTGTATTTGTTTTCATGTGAAATTACATGTAAAGCAACTACTTGATATAATTAAACAAATTATTCTTTTCTGAAATTATTTTCGTTTGAAAGGATCATTTAGATCACTACTATTTCGATTTACAAGAAATGATGAATGTGGACGATTTTGATTGCATGCATAAAAATAAAATAAAATAAAAATATAAAATCTGTTTTAATATACCTACTAAAAGAACGTCTAAGAAAAGGAGGTACTTTAAATCTGTGTTTTTTGCTTTCACTCGTTTAAAGTTTTGTTCACATTTCTTTCAATAGATGGTATGGTGTTTAGATAAACTTATGCATTTGAAATGTGATCGGCAGACAAGTGAAATAATATACTTGGTAAGTGAAGTTTTCCAAAAACTAAAATACGGTTTCTACTTTTTCATTTATACATAATATATTGAAACGGAATTATTGCAACCGGGTTGAAAATTCAAATTTGATAGATTTATATGTTTTCAGTAATCATGAACAAGAATCGGTTATTTTGAGAGTGGTGTCTCTTTGTGCAGAAGTTTACATTAAATTCAATTAAAAAAAATATGTTTCACTGATATTCTTGATGATGTCTCACTGATATTCTTCCAGTTTTGATCTATGGGTTAATTTTGTATTCCTGATTATATTTTACTGCAAATCGAAACAGCGAATGTGGCATTTAAAAAAAATAATCCTAAAAAATATGAAAAATGTAAAATATTTAGAGAAATAAGCAGGTAGATCCTTATTATTTGTTAAGAGTGCCAAAGATTTGAATTTAACCCTTACTGGAGACAAAATTATTATATTTGCATACTTTTTTTAGCACTTTTATTAAATGTCCTCTCTGGAATGTTTTAAGATTTGTTTAAATTGCAACCCTACATTTTTACGACCCCCTCCCCCTCTCTTTATGGAATCAAATTGTAAAACTGCTATTTATGAATGTATGAAAAGGTATTAGTAATTTATCCTTAGAAATATATTACTTCGCTTGGTAAGTTTCATTTCCGTTTTCATTTTTTCAGGACCCTAGAGAGCTGAGTATCAGGGCCTCGATGTTTGACGTGGATTACAGTAAGTACTTCATTTTTCTTATTATTTTAATTTAGTTATTAATTAATTTGATTTTTATTTATTTTTTCTTAATATTTCTTGTTTTGTAAAAATGGTGGGAGTATATTATTAAATTACCCCCCCCCCCCATGCCGGATGCACATCAGGCCCTTAATTTTTAAGTGGGGAGGACAATGTTCTAACTTTGCTGAATACATTTTTCTCATTTTGCTATCGGATTGTCATGGACGTAAACTTAGTGATAGTTTTCTAGGGTTAAATAACTTTCAACTTTTTTTCAGCATTTTTAAAAATGAAATATCAATGTTATTGGTAATATGTAATGTTTGTAGCGATACATTTTTGTGTTAAGTAAAAGAACGTGACTCTGCGCACAACCAATGCAATGAACTGGATACCAACGTAAAATGCAGCGCAAAAAAGGGTTCTCCGAAGTTTGGCATGATCCCATCTAAATTTTGTTTTTCTGTATCGCTCTTTTTCTGCTTTGTTCGTTGCATTCATATATTCTGAATATTATTTTCTTGTTTGCTTCTCAAGTTGCAGAGTCCACTTCGACTATAAGAACTTGCAATTTCGTCCCAGTCGCTTAAAGGTAGAGCGTCGGCTGGCCAGTTCGGAGATCCAGGGTTCGATTCCCGGTTGGGGCAACGAGGTTCTTTACAAAGTTCATATTTCCTTAATTTACTATTTTTCTCGTTTTACTTCCTTTTCGTCACACTAGGTTGCGCTACTATATTGAGCTCTGTCGTGTTTCATTTTTCTGTTTGTCGGGTACAGTCTTGCATTTATTTTAGCGTTTAGGTGCAGGCTTCTTGCACTGAAGAAGCAAATTTAATAATTCCTAACTTATCTTTATTTGCTCTGCGTTTTACGTTGTGATTCAGTTCATTATATTTTTATGTTGACTCATCAGTCATTGGCTCATGTTAACTTGTTAACATTAGTGTTAATTTAAAAGATGTTAACTGTTCTTAAAATATGTTTACTTTTCTTTATTTGAAAGATGTTAGATATAAAAGATCATGTTAACTTAAAAGAACAGCTATATATTAAAAATGCTATATATTACTGTTATAAACCGCTATATATTACTCTTACATATTAAAAGTGCATATTCTTTCATATTTAACTATCGAACGATAATGCAGAATCTTTCACATAATGTCGATCCACAATGTAGTGGTTACGACGCTAACTACAAACATGGGAAGTAAGGTTGTGTTTCGGGGTATGGCTGAAATTCATCTCAAACAGCTTGTTGGTTTGGCGCATGCTAGGTTATCGTGGTCTTCATAGGATGTAACACAAATAGCAATTTTCTACAGAAAATTCTCCAAAAAAAGCATTTCTCCGTTGGTAGCATGGTCATACCACGCCCTTGCCTAATAAAATACACGTCCATCCTTCACATTAAATTTAATTATTCAATAGAAGTATAAAATATATAAATTTGTACAGTTTTATAAGAATTTATGAAATAGTATAATTTTAATAAAAATTTCGTTTGTCAGTGCGCACAAATTTCAATGTGTAGAAAAGGCCCATCCTAGTTTAGTGTTTCAGGCCCCGATAGGTGGCTATCCGGTCCTGCAAATGCCAAATATGGGTATACTCATGCTGCTACGGAGGGGCATTTGGAGGTCTTTCTAAGAAATATTGCCCCTTAATTACCCTAAATTAAAGAATACATTTTAGCAGCTAGTTTAACCATTTAATGTAGGAATTCATTTGCATAAAATGAACGCTAAACAATAAATCAAATAAATGATAAGCTGTTGTTGCAGAGCTAAATAATATTCAGAATTGGATTTTAATATATAAATAGCAAGTATGAGTTTTTGATTTATTGTGGTCAGTACTTTTTTCTAGCTGTGAAACCCCGACAACTTAGTGCGTAAATATTTCTAGTCTATCAATATCGTCTGAGTTGTGATTCGAATACTTGTTCTGCACTTTTAACTCCCTGTATTTCAGTAACTCTATTTTTCAGTAATGACTATAGGTTATAGGTCGTCTAAATGGAGCAAATACTTTAAAAAAACCCGTGGACTTAGAACAATGTATTTCTTTCTGTCGAACCAAACCGCCCGACATACACGAAGGTGTAAAGGGCGGCCTGGATAGTGCCGCCGATGTACACCGGAACCCGGTGGGGACGATTAGGGACCTTACCTTGCTTTCGAGACCATCAACCTCTCGCAAGGACTTTCAGACCCACATATTTAACGTACCCGTACTCCGTGTCAACACGGGGGTATTTTGTCAGAGCCTTAAATCGAACTCTGCTGCAATTCCCGTGCTTTAACCACTGGGCTGTACCATTTCAGAACAAAGTATTTAATAGAAATCCGTTTTTATAAAATTATATATCACGACATTATAGTCGGATGCATACAGGCTTTAATTACAGTCTAGGCCCACAAGGCCCGGGCCTATATTCATCAGATTTTAGAGCGCCCCCAAATCATTCTATAATTGCGTCTTAAAACTTGCATTTAAGTCCTGGCATGGCAACCAAAAGTGCTTCAAAGATTTTTCACATGTTTACGGTTTGTGTATCATCCGGTCCTTATCGTTCCCCAATCACAACATCGTGCCTAATATTTAGCTTCTTAAATGCAACGTTTGCACATGCTATTTTTCCTGGAAGAATATTCCATTCAAATTCTTAGTTTCTGATAAATCAGTTGTTTTAAGATACATATTTTTAACGTCGTTTAAGATACTTTAAAATCAAAGACAGCCAAAAAATGGGTTTGGAAGTCGCCATTGATGAAGCCGAATTCGCCATTGATGAAGGGCACAATAGTGCTCGAATGCGCTATGGCTGTGTGATTTTGTACGTCCTAAAAAGGAGATTTTAATAAAAGACTTTTTAAACCTATTTTTTTGGTTGTCTTTGATTTTAAAGTATTAATTAGTTGACGTATTTCCGTACTATTTTATTGTTATTTAAGATACACATTTTTAAAATTTGGAATTAAACAGCTGATGCTTTCTTTAAGACTGTGTGCATTTATACCCACAACTTGAAATAGCTTTTTATTTTTTCCTTGTAAAAATGCTAATAAGGAGAAAAGTACAATATTTTTGTTATTCTCTGGTGAAAATGGGGAAGTGGGTGTGACAACTCAGTGGTTAGCGCGCTGTGATTGAGCATGGACGACCCTAGTTCGATCCCCTGCTGTGCCGAAACTATCCCTGTGTTCCTGTGGTGCACGGACACGTTAAATATGTGGGTCCGTAAGTCCTTCCGAGAAGTTGGTGGTAAGGGACGGAGGGTACGGTTTCTGTCGATATCGCCGACGCTGGGTTCTGGTCTAAATTGGGTGGCTCTGTCCCGGCCGTCCTTGCACCTTCTGATAGGTCGGACGGTTTGGGTCGAAGAAGAAAAGTCGAGCTCTGATGCCCATTTATATCGCTCAATTTCCTGAACTATCGTTAATTTAGCCCAATAATGTTTAAAATTATCTCGTTTTGAGACCCCATTATTAAAATGTAACGAAAATGTAGATTCACTGTGAAGTGTAGCTGACATAGGCTATTCAATAAACTAGTGAATATCTCTTAATAAAAACTTTCATCACGAATTATCACTGGCACGAAATTTGAAGAAAATCAAACCAAATCCTCGTGTTCAAACTACATGAGATCGCATGATTAGGTAGGATTGTGAGGCAAGGTCATATATAGGTTGAGCACCCATCGATAGATTATTTTCGGTGAGGCACATCGATAAGCTTCGAAACTGGAAATTGTATTTCTGGCGCGGAAAACAGCATCCTAAATCAGAGTTGTTTTAATCATTACATATATCTGTAAACTTGGGGGTACAGAGGAAGTATTACTTTTAGTGCCTATTAATTACCTATTGCTTTTAGTGTAGCCATAGGAGGTCTAGGAAAATCAAATGTGATTTTAAAATGCAGTTTGCCGCATGTATATATTACATACTGTTTCTCAGATAATAAAATAAGGAATTATTAGTATCAAGAGCTCAACGGATAAAATTAATAATACTCATTTCAAGTTTGGATGTTTAGAAAACTAATTTGAGATCGGAGACCCGGAGGGGGGGGGGGAGGTGACACGTGAAAACCGATTTAAAAATTCAATTTTGTTGTTGTTATTTAATGTTTTATTCGATTTCGACCGTTTTTTGCCCTTTTTTCTCCACCATCCAGACATCGTAGAAAAAAAAACCAAATTGCATGATCGGAAAGAGCAGACAATTGCAAGTAAAAATATATCAATTTCAAATCTCAGGGACAAATTCTAATATTTTTTAAATATTTTAAAACAAAAGTCACTTTCAGCTAAAAAAAACGAACTTTCGTTTCTAAATCCTCGCGTCTGGAAAAATACCAACAATTTCGACTAATAATTTACATTTTTAGAAAGCTCAAAGATCAGGCTTTCTTACAAGCTCAATCTGGTCGAGAAATAAGAAAAAGTAGGTGCACGATCCGGATTTTAAGGAAGTAATGATTTTCAATTTCTCAACCAAACCGCGAAAGAAGCGATCGATTTTTCACCCACATGCGCGGTCAGACGCACGATGTTTCTATGGTGGAGGGGAGGTGGGCGAGGTTCAGACGTCACGGTTCTGACGAGGTTGCGTCAGATATGCATAGCGAAATCGAATGGAACATTCGATGTTTGTGCCTGTCAAATAATGAATGTACGTCATTAAACTAAAATAAACTTTGTTAACTCCATGGGGTTATGACGCTAGCGAGTTTGCCACGGTCAGAATTTTCAAGGGTAGCAAACAGGCCGGTCGCCGAAGGCGGCTAGTATAACAATAAACTTCCAACAATATTTTTATCAAGGTAATCTAAGGATATTGGGCAATTCGACAATTATGTGTGTGACATTTGAATACAAAAGTTTTCTATTTGCATTAAAATTGTATATTTGCATTAGTTCAGGAAAATATGTATACTTTTTCCTCTTTTATATTAATGGTTATTGTATTTTCCACTTTAAAAAAAATGACACTTTAATGAATTATTATTAATTAATTGCAAAAGTAACAAACTATATAATGTGTGCGACATTGCATCTTTAAAAATAGTTGTATGTCCTGTTAATTTTATAGTTGAAAAGGGTGTTTAATTGCAAAACTCACAATCTCTATTTTTGTCATTTTACAAAATCTCTGCCTAAAACTCATGAAATCTAAGAAACTTATTTTATTGTGATTGCCTCAATACTATAAGTTAAAATGATTAATAAATCGAACAATTAATCACAGTGAAAATATGATCCATGATAAAATGACAATATTTAGTTTTAAACCAATATTTAGGTTGTCACCCAAAATCGAGATTTTGGCTCGAGTGGAAGTGCTCTATCATTTTGAAAAGCGGGTTTGAGTGTTTTTATTATCTCTTCGCAAAGTCACCCCTCACTCGAATTTTCGAAATTTTATATTTTGCCCTTAATCTCGAAGCTGAGGCGGATCGAATGACACCCAAACTAAGATTCTAGCTATAATGGAAGTACTCGATACATTTTATATCCATCAGTCAGTCAGTATTTTATAGATTTAGATCGTATTATATAGATTTCTTAAATTAGTTGTAAATTGCGAAGAATCGAAAACATTTGCATTGGTGAGCAGGAGCGAAATCCTCTACTATAGACAAATAGATGCAATTATCAGTTTTCTTTTCATGTTTTCAACTCATTCCTTAATTGATTATATTCTTGAATTCTCATTTTTCAGCCAAATCTATGCAAGACAGCATCAAACTTCCAAAGCGAAATAGATACAGAAATCTCGCCAGCAAATACTTTGGTTGCTTCGGAGTCTGCTTCAAGAAGTCGGACGCAGCACAGAAGCACGGGGGCATTAAGGAGAGCATAACTGTGGAAATGCAAGCGATGGATCAAATGGGGGATGCACGAAATTGAGGAACATATGGAATAGGTTAAGCCTCAGCGAGAGTCATTTAAATTATTAAAAATGCCGTAGGTTCAAAGAATTGAGAAGAAAAACACACTTTCCCGCCTCTTCAAGTATATGTGAATAAGTTGATTTCTTGATTCTGAGCAATAAATAAGTATATGTTAACAAGTTGATTTAAGAAGCAGTCATTTAAAAATTCCTTGTTTTATGGTTTGATGTCTTGCCACCTAGGTCTCTTTAAGAAAATATCTGTACAACAAAACACTCTCTCTAATCACAATTATCAAGAGCTATGTATATATGTGTGTGTGCATGCATCCATGCATGTTTGCATGTAAGCATTCATTCATTTATTTATTTAGGGTGCAAGCCTACACTTGACTTTTCATACATTCATATTTCATAGTGTTTACGTCTTTACATAATAATCAATATCAAATATCAGAATGAAAAGGAAAAGAAATACTTTTTCCAAATTTTTTTCTTCGTTATTCTCATGACCTCTTCTATGCTACATGTAAATAATCATATCGAATAACACGAAAATCGCTTCATTCTTTCCGGAGAAATCGTCAACAGATTGCAAAGTAGACACATAGACATCATTTAACAAAGTCATAAACACTTTTCATATATATTGTAAAGTGTTAAAAATGGTTGATATTCGTAAAACTGATCATTTAAAAATGGTCCAGTGGTGTTAACGTGGAAGAGCCACCCAAATTCAAAAGTTTAGTATTGATCTCATAAACAAATATCACAACGATCATAACAATTTAATTTCTCTTCACATATAGTATATATTATAAGGAGAATGAACAGTGATAGATAATAGTATATTCATAGAATAAAATATTCTCCGTACTTAATTTGATGACTAATTTCTATCGCCAAGTGAAAGGCAGTTGGAATGAAGTAAGTATTCAGCATGAATATTTATGCACACAGATTGTAGGTGTAAAATAATTTTGCCGTGTCTTTCTAGGTCTTACCTTGTTTACAAATTCTTGACTGTGACTGCGAAATAAAGACCCAGAGGAGCATGCAGCAGCCTGTTTTAAAAATTGCATAATGAGAGAATTTTTGAATTCTACTCTCGGTGCAGTAAACACCATTGATGAACGGGCATACTATACTCGACTTACTCATACATTGATATTTCGTAGTGTTTATAGGTGTACTTGCATTACAATCAATATAAAAATGAAAAGAAATATGTTTTCCAAATTTTGTACTTTGTGATTCTTATTGACCTCTTCTATATTAAAGGTAAAAAATCGTATCAAATTTCATGAAAATCGTTTCATTCTTTCCAAAGACTTCTTTGTCAATGGATTAAAAAGGTAGACATACATACACTTGTAGTATACAGGTTTTAAAGCTCTTCAGCTGCGAATAGTCGATAAATAAACCATCAGTGTGGCACACACATGGCTTTGCAGATTAATTAACATATGCAAAATTTTAGCAAATGACAAAATTTCGTGTTGCCGTTGGTCTAAACTAAACGGCTCTTCCGTGCAGATGAGCTCTAACTCAGATGAAACCAGTACATACTTTCATGTTCTGGGAGCATGGTTAACTTTAAAACACGTCCTTTTGCGATAATGAAAAATAATTTTATTTATTTTAAAAAGCCAATATATCATACATATAAAACGCTATCGAAGCAACTCATATGCAATGTAATGGTTTTTGAAAATTTTTTTGTGAATTCAGGCTTTACGCCTGGCAGCGCCATCTATGAAACTTAAAAAGGAAAATGTGAATTTCGTGTACTGTGCGCTTTTTATTGTTATTTAACTTGGGTCGATGAAATGTGCTTCAAAATATCGACACGGCAGTATATGCGCATGCAGAACTCTTGAAGCAATTTAGAATTCAAAATGGAATGCCACATCGATTCCGAATTTCGATTCGTTTTTCAGTCCTCATAACTGCAAGTGTTTTTTTTTTTAATTCAGTATTCTTCTCCTTATGCTAAGTTAGACGAGACTGTCACGGGTAAATTTAAAAATAAAATTATTTGTTATATTCATTGGAGACACATGTAATAAACATTTTAATTTTCAGGGTTTCTGGGTAAATCCTTAAGTATTCCCAATAAGTAACTTTGTACTGAAAACTTTATGAATGTACACGTTAGGTCTAGCCACAGTATAGTGACCCTGTTCGATCGAATAAAAGTATCTGCTGCGACCCTAGCGGAGAATTAAAGAAAAGGCTAGGATAACGTACTCGACAACAATGCGAGATAGAAAAATCCAACTACAAAGTTGTTAAGCATTTTGTCTAATAAGCAGGAATTGACACCAAGAACGCACATACGCTTTCAAATATGTACCAAGGAGGCACTAAATACCTTACAGTTCACTTACACGATAAGAGCTTGCAATACCGTCCCAATAGCTTAACGGCAGGGAGTCGGCTGGCCAGTTGGAAGATCCGTGGTTTGATTCACGGTTGGGGCTGCAAGACATTTTACAACATATCTAAAGTTGTATCATCAGGGACCGTAACACGGTGACACCAGCAATGCATGTAAAAATACTCGATCTTATATTTTCTGTCAAATTCATAATAGCATTGCTGCTGATAAAGGGTATTTTGAATTGGCTGTATATTAGGTTCCTGTGCGTGCAATTGCACATCTCGGTGTTATTATTTTAGCATTTTTGATTAGGGCAGCCATTCACCAACAACCCCATTGCGCCCCATAAATACTTTCTGTAACAGTTTTATAGTCGATTATTACTAATTAGACAATGCTCTACAACTTCGTAATTGTTTTTTCGCCTATCTTGCTTTGTTGCCGAGTTCTCGTTATCCCAACTTTTTAAATTCCCCGCTAGGGGCGCTTTAATCATTTTTATTCGATCGGGCATAGTTCCTTTACCATATATAAGCCTAACGTGCACACCCATGAACCTTTCCTTACAAAGTTGTCAAATAACTTCCCTAGGTATCCTATACTTGCCAAACTTTATTAACTTTATGAGGCATTATAGGCAATGTCTAAATTGTAATATTTCGAGCGTTGCAATAGTTATTTTTAAAGTATTCTACGCGCATTCTATTGCTCATAAATGCGTGTCAGCTTGAGAATATACCTCCACTACAATTCAATCATCCCCATACATTTTTGTCTGTATCAGAATATCACCATTACAAAAGTTGAACAACAAATACAGTACTAAAAAAAAATGTGTCTCTGAACTAAGACAAGAGTTTGATATTTGAAAACTGGCGTTCAGCCAATCGTTATTTTGAAATTTTTAAAGGTACGAGAAATAATATTAAAAAAAAACCACTCTGTATTTACTATAGAGACGTACGTCTTTAGCTGGAAATATAAAAGTTTCAGTCCAATGGATATAAAAAAGTACAAAAGTTTCATGTCTTGAGGAACCGTTTTATGGGTTGCAGAGATGATTCGGGATATCTTCCGCATTTTAGGCGAAATTCTTGACCTCGCTCATGGAACCAAACGTTGGTCACTGGAAAAGAAATAGTACATAGGAATTATTACTTTTTTATTTGTCAAGATATTAAGTAAGAATAATTATTACATTTGTTCTAACCTACTCTGTCGATTTTCATAATTTTTTTTTAACGAGAAGCACCTGCAGATACTATATTTTTGGTTAAATCAAGAACTCATTTAAATTTATATTAAGACTATTAAATTTATAGCTGACCCCAGTGTGTTCTTGAAATGTGTTTCGTCCATTTTCATGATTTTATTTTTAAACGAAAGGTTTCGACCTGCCCAATATTATTTCCTAAATGGGGGAGGACTTATAGAAATATGCAGTATGGCCATTTATTGCATTCATTGGCCTCCAGTGTGTTCTGGGAATCTACTGTGTCAAATTTCAGGATCTTTATTTTAAACGACAGACATCGACCTGTAGCAATATTTTTGCCTAACTTGAAACGACGCCATTGGTGTGGACATAGCTCCTCTCCTGACTGCTCGATCCTCTGGAGCAGTTGTCTATCTCGGGCGTTCTGGGCCTCTGTGACGTTTATATTTACCTTCTGTGATCCACTGTTGCCAACACCGAACAACTACCATATCCCTCCGATCAAGATGGTGACTGATCCGTCTCTTGGACAAACCAGCTTCACCTTAGACCTATGGTGCGATCTCTCCCTAAATCCGACAATTGTTTGTAGCGCCGTCGAGTACGTCTCAAAGGCAGAAATCCTGTTCGGATTACCCGTGAGTCATAACACCGCTCGTTTTAAATTTTGCACGAATCGTCGTTCTCATGCGCGTTGCATAAGCTTTATAACATCATATGCGCTAACAGTTTGATCATTTGCATAACTCTTAAAATGATATTTGCATGTTGAGTTTCGCGGCTGTTAGCTCAATTTTTTATGGGTGCATACATTGTTTTGCAACAGAGTGTATATAGAAACAATCTAAAATTAAATAAACTTATAAAACAAGTTATTTTAATGCACAAAGGCACTGATTAATAGGTATACTCTACATATAGAAATTATCACTCTACTAATATCAAATTGCAGAGAACAAAAACTAAATATAAATATATATTGAGCCATTTACTAAACCGAAACTGGTTATTATACGCGAGAAGATTTAACATAAAATTCTCTTTTATTCATAAAACATTGCTAAAGTTAAACACGCCCACTCATGAATTTCATAGGACGCGTCTTGCATTGCATTGTTCGGGACAGCCAAGAAAATGAAATACCCAAATGGTCAGTGTTTTCGAAATAATACTGGAAAATGAGAAAAATGTTTCGTGCGCATACTCTAACTCAAGCTATTTCTCGAATGTTCGCTTGTGGAGTTGTTGGAAAAAACAACTTTAAGGACTTTTTGAAGACCAAACGAGGATATCGATTGATTTGGTTGCAGTGTTGTCATGTTGACAGGAAAAACTGTAACTTGCATTAAAAATTAATACAACAAAAGAGAAAAGCTCATAGACATATATATATCCTTATGTTTCTGGTAAGCGAAGCACCGCTTTTTTTGCTTCATTTCACAGATTAGTACTCACCCCATTTGGATCCCATCACTACAGGACAAGCTCCGTGCAAGGTTAAGATGTTGCCGACACCATTTGATTTCACGTTATGCCAGAAGAGGGCTGACCCCTGTATGTATGAGAAAGGAAATAAGAGGAAAATGTAATGTTTAAGACAATGAAATATTTTAATTATTGCTTGAATACAATAGTATAATATGCATAAGGAAAACCAATATCTTTATTTGCTAATCTGTCTGTTATGCTTGGCGACAAATTTGCCGAAATATCGCAAGCATGGTGTCTTTAGAAAAATGATGCTAAGTTTGGATGCATTCAATATATCTAAAAATTAAATTTAATTTCTGTTAATCCCTGATGTGGTGAGACAGTCTAGTGGTTAAGGCACAGGGAATGCACCCGGATGACCCGAGTTCGAATCTCAGCTCTGCTCAAACTGTCTACGCGAAGTACGGGCACGTTAAATATGTGGGTCCGTAAGTTCTTCCAAGAGGGTGGTAGGGAAAGGAGGGTACGGTCCCTATGGATGCCGCCTCTACTGGGTTCCGGTTTAAATTGGGTGGCACTGTCCCGGCCGTCCAAACAGATACAAATTCATTGAAATTTCGACTTAAAAATCGTTTTTATATCATTTTACCATATAAAAGATAAAATGGCGCAGGTGGTTTGCCAATGATTTTGAAGATCGATTTTAAAAAACAGCTATTAGACCTTGTTTCTATAAAATTTGCAATTTTCTAATTTCGCGTTTTTAAAGATTAATTTTCAATCCTTGGAATAATACAGAATTATTTCAAAATTTAAAATGTATCTGGAAATTTTGAATTACATAGAACGTAAACTTTTAAAAATAGTATAAAATGTTTATTTTTACTTTACGGCTTCAAAATTAATTCATTTTTCGAGACAAATGATGATTTTATCAAGTATGTCTGTAGCTGAAGAAAATGGCGATTATGGTATGCGTGTTGCATTCGAATTGGCGAATTGCTGTGCGCTACTGGAATAACAAATTCGGTAACCAAGCGAAATAAAAGAAAAAAGTCAATCAAAGTTGTAGAGCATTATCTAAAGAGCAGAAATCGGCAATAATACTGTTATAAAAGGCATTTATTTCGAATAATAGGGTTATTAGCGAATGGTTATCATTCGGGATGCTAAATGCTAAAATAAACAGCACTTAGTTGCACAGGAATCTAAGGCACATCCTGTAAAAAATATCCTCCTTTTGCAACAATGCGCATTTTAATTCGAGAAAGAATATGACCGCGGTACTTTGACAATCATAGCAGGAATCACCGTGTTACGGTTCCTGATGATATGACTTTTTGACAGGTGTGTATTGACTTCCATGTACGCGTTTCGTATGTTCCTGGATCTTTACCTATTAGATGATCCTCTATAACTTTGTGATTGATATTTTTCTTATATCTCTGTTGCTAAGTTCTGACTTTTTAAATTCTCCGCTAAAGGCGCTGCAATCGTATTTTATTCGATCAGGTCTGGTCACTTTATTACAGATAGAATGTGATTCCTAACGCGTAGAGCAATGGCCCTTCCCGTACAAAGTTATTGGTGCACTTAAGGACTTTTCTAGGAACCCTGTTTTTGCTTTTTCATAAAAAAAAAATTAATTGGAGTGTGGCTCCATTCGACTTTCTCCATGCCAGAATCCATTTTTAGTAGCTTTTCTTTTTTTGTCAAATATTACAAGAAAATGTTTGAAAAAATCGATGTCATGGGTCCAAATGATTACAATTATAGCTTGTCAACCTTCCCTTTAAAGGGTTTGAAAAAATATTTCGATGGATACCATACTTGATAATGTACTCCCCTTTAATATGTGTGGCCGCTATCGTGTACACAAAAAATCGACTGCAGACAGATAAACGGACATCACTCCAAAAAGAGTCAAAACGTGTTCAGGAGGTCTTAAAACACATATTGGCATCAAAATCTCGAATTCGAAAATTTCCGTGAAAGCAAAACGTTCTCTATACTGTATTACATAGTATGAGAAAGGAAAAATATATTATCCCGGAGGTTTATTTATGATGGAAACGTTTTGCACGTTTCTGTCCGTTTTCCATAAGAATAAACTCACTTTTTTAGGCCACACTGTCAGATTTAATCTTGGGAAGACAGTCGCTCCTCCACCGTGGACGTCACTCAGCTGAAAGAGACGCAAGAATGAGACTCGCGAATTCTCCCGAATGGCCGTTCCATTCATTTGAATGAATTTGCAATACTCACGTATGTCAACCATGTTGCTATGCGGTTGCCCATGCCAGATCCGAAGTATTTTTCAGTATCAGGCTGAAACGAAAATTCTCACATTACAAAAATTATTTTGCAAATTACATTATACCATAGCCAGAGACAAAATTGAAGAGAGGCTGGAGGAAAATTCAAGGGGGCACACCGAAAATACAATTAATCATTAGCATATATAAACCATAAGAGTTAATATTATATTTTTCAATTCATATAAATTATTAACAAATAATTGCATATTTATATTTGCAAGTTGACAGCTGATTATTGATATTCACATATAGCTACTATACATCAATATTAATATATAGTAATTACAATTGATTTTAATGTAAGCATTAACTAGTTATGGAGCTGTTAATAATTTGTTGAAACATTCTGAAAGTGAATGCTTCATATTAACTCCTATCTACTTCTGTAACAGTTCATTTTGACTCTATAATGTATAACGGTGAACCTCGCACTGATACAAGAGTATCCTAAATATTATTGTCATAATTTTTAAATGAAATATGCAAATAAATAAATTATTAGTATAACAAATTCGGCTAAATTAAGAAATCTTTAAAACAAAGTAATTTATAAAAAAATATCTTTTTATGCAAAATTTGAATAACATTTTATATGAAATTTAATATCACTATTAAATATTTAGTATTTTTATCAGGGGGCTGAGTATACCTCTTGGGGGGGGGGGGGGGATTAGCCTCCGTTGGCTCCTGCCTGGCTATGGCCCTGCATTATACAAATATAAAACTACTGCTTGTGAGAATAACACTTTTAGTACAGAAAACAGACATATGCAGATTAGTTGACAACAATTGTTTGGGAGTTTTGACCCCTATTCATCAGGTCAAAACAGTGTCTTTACTTAACAAACGGCAAGCAAGAACTGTAAGGTGGCAGGCAGTTCTTGCTTGGCGTTTGTCAAGGAAATATGTAAAGTTTAACCATTTCTATTCTCGACTTCTTATTTTTCAAGCAGTGTCTTCCCCAGGGAAAGAAGAGTCCAAATTTAAATAGCAACCGCGTAGATTGCGGACGGTAGAGGGTGCTGGCAACCAAGTTATAAAATACGAATCACGAGAGGATAGGAGATGAAAGGTGATAATATGAGTTAGTACGTGGAGCGTGTGGATGCAGACGATGGTAGAAAAAGTGGACCATGTATATTCTGATTTATTATTTGTAAATGACGTTAATAGAGTTTATTTTATGATTTCTACAGTTTAAGAATACACTTGTTTTTGTTTTTCAAAAGATACCTGCGTGTTTATACCGACACCTCTACAAAGAAACTATTTTGACCCGATGTGAAGAGGGATCCAAACTCCCTTTAAACAATTGTTGTCACGTAATTTACATATGTCTGCTTTCTTTACGGAAGTATTAAAAGTGTGATTCTTCCAGTTTGCCATATATTATTTGCCATAGCTGGAATGGCGTGCGTATCTGTGCGTTGATCAGGAAGGCAAGGTTCGGTTCTTGATTTCGGATGATGAGATTTTTAAGTGAAAGTATTGTTTTACAAGTTATTTAACATCGCACTGATTTTGTAATTTATCGTGAATTTCATTTTTATTGGGCGACTCGGCAATTTTGAATGTGGAACATCAAGTGATAAAACAATAATGCTTTGAAAACGATTTTTATCCCAGCAATCGCGGGGTAGCTGAAATGTTTAATAGTGGTAGTGGTTGACTTTGTTTTTTCATGAAACAGTTACGCATCAAACTAGTATTTAATTAATATTTTGGCGTATATTCATAACTGCATTTTATTTATTTCAATTTTTTAGGTAATTTTGATTAAAAGAGTCAGTGGCGGCTCGTGACTTCACGAATGGGTGAAGTAAATTCAGTGGCGAGATTCTTCCCTCTTCCTCCTCGACAGATTAACGACTACCTCCCCCCCCCCCCCCCCGCAGCAATCTGTTGAGTTTATGCCGAATTCTGAAGGGGAGGAGGTAAGGTGGTTTATCCGCAACCCAGCGAGGCTACGGCCGGGAGACGTAATCATTCACAGGGCAGGGCGAAGACTTTCCGTTAAATCAAGACTCCAGTCGCTGACGGGGCTGGAAACAAGCTATAAAGGGCCTGCTCCTCTCCGCCACCTGGAAGCGTCTGCTTCAAGGACCAATCCACGTTAGCAGCTGGACTATCCACAGATTTATTTACCCCACGGGCAAAAGGAGGACCAGGACTATGAGGAAGCCAAATTTCATACACCACCATCTTCTAACGAGCCCCCTGTAGGATGATCCCTCCTCCTCGACAACGAATATCATCAAAACACATTGCGCTACTCCCACAAGTCTTATCAAATAATATTTAAAAATAGCCAAAGGAGTTTGAAAAATTCGCCAAATAAGAATAATAACCCATTTAACTGAGAACGTCAGATGATGCAAGGTGAAGCGCTGCTTCACCTGCGAAAAGAGTAACTTTTATTTATCACTGCCAAGTGACAAATAAACTTTCCGTAAAATATTTGAAATCACGAAAATTCCTTCTGCCCACTCACCAGTACGTCCATGTGTAGGTGGAAGTGGCCACCGAGCCCGTAGTTGGCCATCTGGAAGGGCTCCGCAGAGCCGGAGGAGAGGCCGGTGATGTCCTCGATGCGGCGGTACATCTGGGGGATGACGGGGTGGTCTTCCTCACTCAGCCAGGCACTGGGAAGGAACAAAATAGGCGCCTCTTGAAACAATGCATTTAGAACTAATTGAACATATACAAGGTAGGATCAAAAAGTTCGGAGATTGTGCTGATATCTCCAACCCTGATTGGAGGAGAGAGGAACTATTTTACCATGACGTAGAGGCACATGTGACGTGAGATGTGAAAAAGAAGAAGCAGGTGTTTTTCCGGACAATGCGTGTCAGTGAACTGTAGTCGTTCGCGTTCGGCGAAAACGGAAATGGCGTTTGAAGAACAACGTGCGGATATCAAATTCTGCCAGCGTTTGAGAAAATCGCAGACAGAAACATTGCACCTGCTTCAGCAGATGCAATGTTTCTGTCGGCGATTTCCCCAAACGCTGGTAGAATTTGATATTCGTGCGTTGTTCTTCAATCGCCATTTCCGTTTTCGACGAACGCGAACGACTACAGTTCACTGACACGTATTGTCTGGAAAAACCCTGCACTGCGGACCTGCTTCTTCCTTTTCACATCTCGCGTCACGTGTACCTCTACGGCACGATAAAATAGTTCCCCTCTCCTCCAATCAGAGTTGGAGATATCAACACTACAGTCTCCGAACTTTTTGATCCTACCTTTTATATTCTTATAAATAAAATTGTTGCTTGTAAGAAAATAACTTACAAGCAACAATTGAAGGGTGGGGCAACTCAGTGGTTAAGGCTGAGGGGTGGGGGAAACTCGGTGGTTAAGGCTCGGGGATTGCACTTGACGACCCGAGTTCGATTTTCGACTCTGCCCAAATTGTCCTAGTGTTCACGCGCAGTACGGCCACGTTAAATATGTGGGTCCGTAAGTCCTTCCGAGAGGTTTTGTTGTAGGGGAATGAGGGTACGGTCCCTCATTCCCCGAGTTTTATGGATGGTATAGCCCAGTGGTTAAGGCACGGGGATTGCACTTAGGCAACCCGAGGGCCACGTTATATATGTGGGTCCGTTATATATGTGGGTCGTTATATATGTGTGGTTATATATTTTTGGATTGCTTTGTGCATTTGAATTAACTTTACGGTTGTTAATTCTGTACACCCAAAAGTTCTGTACAGTTCTAAAGTAATGGATACGAGTACTCACATTTTAGTCACTCTAGTATCGGACACTCGATGACCCAGGTGTCCCGTGTATTCGGCAACTTCCGCCCTCTGCAGCTAAGGACGAAACAAAGAAAAAAAAATCAATATTTGTGATACTTAATATTATCTAGAAACTACAGTACAAAATGTTGTAAAAGATCTGATAAAAGATCACGTGACTTTTCTTACAGATCTTATGAAATCCTTTTAAAAAATGAAGAAAGAAAAAAAAAACCTTTTTTCGCAATGAATCTAAAGATTTCACTCTCATTTGTACTCACATTAAAGATTTCACTCTCATCTGCAACAAAAATTTCAAAGTTAGAGTTTTGAGCGAATTTTTGCTATATAAAATCATTTATTTATATGCATGGACAAAATCGAAATTAAAATATTGGTATCTTATACGGAACTTCCGGCGACTTCTCAGAATCTACTGGATCGATTTTCATAAATCTTTCTTTAAAGGAAGGGCCTCGAGCTGCAGAATTTCCCAATATTGTTTACTATCTCGAGAAAGTATTTAAATTTGAATTGTGACCTTTTCTTGAATTTATAGCTGTAGTCAGCGTGCTCTCGAAATCTACTCCGCCGATGTATACAATTATTTTTTTTTTAAATGAAAGTGGAGGATGAATCAAACAGAACTAAATTGGGTCTTTCTATACGCGTAGTGGACTGTATGTCCATAAAAGAATACTGCAATACTTATCCATACCTTTATTACAAAACTATCGAAAAGAAATAATGAGAACAACGAGCCATTTTCTCGTGTCTCCTATGCTACAAAGTTTTTATTCCATCTACAATTTCACTTTAAAAACCGGCAACCCGCTGCTTGGCGCTCGCCAAACAAGACCACTTGGCGTCTTCATATACATATTTCACGGGCTCCAACAGAAAGCTATTTGCCGATTTGCCTAATATTTTTGACAAATTCGAGACCATATTCAAAGCAAAATTATAAACATTTATTGAATTTATAGCTTTCCTCAGAGAATTCTAAAACAAGTTTATTTGTTTAAAAAGGTGTTATAGTAATAGAAATATTTGATGTGGGCAGCACATGACTTTCCCTACAGACTTAAATTCGTTTTCTCTTTCTTTTTTTTCACAATTCATTAATCTGAGATTAATTGCACAAATTAACACATATAATTATTGCAAATTAGACTAAATTTGTAGTTTTAATTCAATTTTAAAGTTTACATTTGACGACTGGGAGGCATTTTCAAAGGTGGCGTGGGAAAAAATGAGAAAAAACTGACATATCTCGAGAATGATTAACTCTAGAGTTATGGAGTTGGTCTTATTCTTTTTCTCGTCAAATATTACATATAAAAAATCATTTAATTGATACATTTGAGAATATACGTATATAATCTTTTTGGATTTTAACGATTTTTGCGGGCCATTTCGCAAAAAAGGCAAGTTCTTGTTTTCTTAATAGTACCAAAATCTAATCAACCACTAGGGTAACTCAAAAGTGACTTACCTAAAAAAAAATTCTGGAATTTCGTCGAATAGTTTTTGACCTAGAGTGGCTACATATATTTCAGAGACACGCACAGACGTCACGCTAAAATTAGTATTTTCGTGATTTAGAGGTCTCGAAACGGGTAAATCCGTTGAAAACTGGAGTTCCGATTTTCGGCACAATTTCTATACTTTCCCTATACATTACCATGTATTGTAGGGAAAGTAATAAGCCTAATGATCTGGAAAATCTTTAGTTACAATAAGCCTATTGATTTATAGCGAGATCGAATCATAAGAAGACTCATTATTCTTGTTTCCCCACAAAATTGGGTTTCGATAGTTTGTTAAGAAAAGTCATTTTTTGAGCACATCAGATCATTTCTCGCATTCATTTGTTCCTTGACCATTATTACTAGTGCCTTAATTCATAAATTTCAAGGTATAGTTACCATGGGCAACGCAAGAGACTTCATGATCTCAATCTCCTTGTCCGAGATGATGTCGTAGAAGATTGAGATCTTGGGCTCCTCCCACAGCTCCTCCTCCTTCACCGGCTGGAGCGTTAGGTATGGATGCGGGTTCACCAGCCTGCAGCGCAGGTGAGGGACATAGGCCTGCAATTTTATGAAAGTATTTAAGTAGGCAGAATGTGAAGAGTCCACTTCGACGATAAGAGCTTGCAATTTCGTCCCAGTAGCTCAACGGTAACGCGTCGGCTGGCCAGTCCGGAGATCCAGGGTTCGATTCTCGGTTGGGGCAGCAAGGCTCTTTACAAGGGCGCCCGAACAACTCAACCCTGTAGGTTAGTGAAAAGATGTCGGAGATCTGAAATGGACCCTAGTACGACTAGTAGGGATTCAGTGGATTCTGGAAGACAGCGCCGATTTCAAATTGAGAGGATGACCACCACGCAGGATGGGCAAAACTGGTATAGGAGGCTAACCTGAGGTAAAAATAGCAGGATGTGGTCAGTCAGATTGTCAGTTGCCCGCCAATCTGACATTTGAGGGGGAAGAATGCAGAGTTCACTTCGACAATAAGAGCTTGCAATTTCGTCCCAGTAGCGCAATGTGTCGGCTGGCCAGTCCGGAGATCCAGGGTTCAATTTCCGGTTGGGACAACAAGAGTCTTTACAAATGTCAGTCAGTCTGCTGAATTTCATTCATTCCGCTGATTTATGGGTGGGGGTGGAGGATGACAAACAGAGTTCTTAGGAACAGAGTTCTTAGGAAAGTCTTTAAGCACTCCAATAATTTTGCAAGAAGAAGTTCGTGAGTGAACCAAGTTAAGTCTATTTATAGTAGTGACATGTCCCATCGATTAAAAGTGATTGCAGCGCCCTTAGTGAGGGATTTAAAAAGTTAGAGTCAGGAACTCGTCAACAAAAAGCGATAGATAAAAAAGCCAACTATAAGTTGTAGAGCATTATTAAATGAGTAGAAATCTGTATAAATAAAATTAAAAACCTGTCTCATCATCATGGGAGAACAGCTGCATCGAATTTCATGAAATATTGTGGGTAGCCTTGAAATAGTCCCACATAAAATATAGTTCATGTTTCGAGTTTCTGGGAATAGGGGCTATCGATATATTAATTAAGCACGAACCTCCCATAGATAAAGCCTTATGCAGTCAATATTATTTCCAAAAATTTATTTAAACAACGTAATTAAATCAAATGGGTTTATACGGCAGACGATTTTCATGAACTGTGTTCCGATTTAAATAATAAAAAGATGAAATTTTATGATTGAACAGTAGTCCACTTTTGACTTTAAAGTTTAAGGCAATTATTGATACTATTTCTAATTTGTTACATCATCTGTTTTATTTTGAAAAAGATTTTTCAAACTCATAACTTGCTTAGCCAATTAACTTCTATCTTGTAGTTTAGACAATTGTTAAAACTTAGAAAAGTGATTCAGGTATATCTTCCTCGAATACTATTTTAGGGCTTTCAGTTTAGAATATATTGATTCAATTTTATGTTTTCCGTAAATTTGTTTACAAACAGGAAGAGAATGTTATATGTTATGCAGATCTACCTGTGAAGATAATTTTGTATAGCGAAACAGAGATTCTTATACTTATTTTTAGGAGAATTAAATTAAATATTTTAATAGAACGCTTTGAATAATAATGTCATTTAGAATACTACATGAATGGCACATATTTTAAATCACGAGCAACGCCAGGTATATCTGCAATTATATATATATAAATAAAATTGTAAGTTGTGTTTTTGTCTGTCTATTTATTATCTCAGCACGGGTGCCTTCTTTCTTTCTGCAAGAAATATTATAAAATTTTAAAGAAAATCTTCAAATATTAAAAGTTCACCGTGAATTGTGAATTTTAAGTTTCTTTACTTATATATTCCGTACGAAGAACAAGCATAATGCTAGTCAACAATTTTTTCTTTTTCTCACGCACACATGTCGGGCTTTCGAAAGTTCGAAATTCGTTCCAGAGGTCTTAAAACATGCTTATCTATCAAATTCTCGAATTCGAAAATTTTCTGGAAAACATTATACTATATAGTTAAAACCATTACATTAAGAAACACAGGCCAAGATGTGTTATAATTATGTGTATTATATTATGTGTATATAATTATGTGTTATAATTATGTGTGTCATAATTATGTCTGCTATATAATGTGTATCTCCGAACTCAGAAAGGTTGGTAACCACTGGTCTGCAACATAAATCAGATGAACGCACAAACTGATAGTTACCTGGGGTGGGACAACCCAGTGGTTAGCTCGATCTGAGTTCGACTCCGCCTCTGCCCAAATTGTCCTCGTGTTCACGCGGAGTACGGGCACATTAAAAATGTGGGTCCGTAAGTCCTTTCGAGAGGTTGGTGGTAGGGGAAGGAGGGTACGGTTCCTGTGGATGCCGTCCCCTGGGTTCCGATCTAAAGTGGGTGGCACTTATGGGCTGCCCAAACAGATACCCTACACTTTCGGGCAGATCAAACGGTCTGGATCGAAGAAGAAGAGGAAATTGGCAGTTACCAACAGCGATTCTCCTTTTTTGACCTGGCACAGCTTTCGGTACACCGCTTCGTCGAAGATGTTGGTTTGAGACGTGAACAGACTGTTCGAATCTGCGTTCTCCATGGATAGGTCATTGGAGGGGCGAGCATTCTCAGCATTCGGGGACATCATATACCCTGAAACAATTAGAAATGGCATACATATAGCAGAAACGAAAACTACAAAATTAAAGTCGTGTATGCATATACGGGGTGTTTAAAAGTAAAATGGGAAAAGTGGATTATTTTTTTAACCATTGGTTTTAGACACTTAGTTCCAATTGCAAAAATGCTTTAAATAAGGTAAGAAATTATGCAATAGTAAATTTAATAATGTGCAATATTTTAAAAACATTAATTTTTATACAGCCCCCTCAAACGAAAAACCTTAAATTACTAAAAATATTGTCATTTCTTCATTTAATTAAATAAAAAAAAAATTGGACCACAAAAGTGCAAATTAAAGGCGAAATAAATTGTCAAACTTTCTGACTTACACTACTTTATCGTATCTTTTAGATACACTTGTAATCACCACAATTCATGACTCCAAGGGACCGACCCTTCGTAAATTGAATTGATTCACAGAAACTATTGAGTGGGGTTATAAAACAATTATTTAGCAGTTTGTCTTTGAAACAGTTAAGGATAGACAGATGATTTTGTTTAAAAGTTATTTTTAACCCTTAAATGAGGTAAAAAGCCGAGAATTGTGATTTTATTGGTCTGCAAGTTGTTTTCTTAACAAAATCTATGGAAAAAAACATGCATAGTCTTTGAGATCGGCTGTATTTGCCATAAATCACTAATGATATCACAGAGTTCGGCATTACTAAACCGAACCATTATTCACGCTCCAGTTATGTAGCAGAGTTACTTGGATGTTTAAATGAAAATTGAGAATGGATGAAATGGTGACGTTATAGCTTTATTGGAAAATTTGCATATATCAAATTTGAATAAGTAGTAAAAGGCTTAGTAACAATTTGCAACATAAATTAATTTGTGGGTGTCCCCTTATTTCTCGATGAAACTTTTAATCAATAACTGCGTCAAATTGGATCGTATTTTAGCGAAATTTTTGTCAGTTTTACTGAATACGGTATGGGTAACATTTTTGTAACTTGACATTTTTCGCTTGACTTATATCTCTAAAACTGAAAATGCTAGCTATAAACCTAGCTATGAAAAGTAAGCAAGTCAATTGTAGCCCTCTCGAAACCCTACAAGGATGTATAATTAGATTTCAGATCGGTTTCGTAGTTTTTGAAAAACATTGGTTAAGATTTCGATATTTTATCTAATTCGATTTTAACATCCAATTTCTAATACGATTGATTAAGTTTTAATTATGTGTCTTACTTTAGTTACCACAGGCCCCTATTATTTGTTAAAAATAAAACAACTGAAGCTTGAAACAGCGAACAAAGTTATTGGACTTTATTGGGATTTTATTTCATAAGATGGTATTCAAAACTATTTCGGCTTCATGTGGCTGAAACCATCGCAGATTTTTTTTTTATATATATATAAAGTATATACATATTTCACACTGACAGGAGAATTTGTTCTCGTCTCCAAACATCACATACCAAGACTAAATTCGATCCGCCGACAACGCCGTAGTCTCGATCTCAAGGTTGCCGGTAAATCGAGTTCAGCCTTGCACATACATAAAGTGTGTTTTAGAATATCTTAAAAGTGTTTTGTCGTCAAAATCTGGAACTGGAAATTTTTTGGAAAACAATGCTTTACAATTACATGAGAAAGTAGAAAAAATACTAATTTTCGGATAATCGATTTTTTTTGTTGTTATATGATGTTCGGATAATTGAGGCTTTACTGTACTGTAAGTATTTTTCATAAAAAGTATTTCGATATTTTTATAGGAATATAAGTTATTTTTTTTCTCTGGATAATAATCCAGACGTCGCTTGGCGTTAGAATGAGAATTTTTTTTGTTGTAAAGTGTGAGCATATTTTAAAGCATGAGCATATTTTAAAGCATGAGCATATCTTAAAGCATGAGCATATTTTAAAGCATGAACATGAGCACGAGCGTAGATAAGCAGCCTGCGTAGTAGAATGCGTAGAAAAGTAAGGGCATTATTTTTACCAAACTGTCGATGATGGCAAACGAAAATCATAACTAGATCCATTAAACTTAAAAAATTATCTCTGTGCTAAAAATGGGTTATTTAGAAAACTTATAAAAGAAAAACTGAAAATAGGTTACTTAGAAAGCTTATTCACTAAGTAACAATATACGTTTAAAAATTTCATTTGCTAAAGTGCATATTAAGTGAATGTACACCCCTGTCATTTTTACCCTAGTCTCTAATTAGCCTTCTACAGATGAATACATTTAGTAGAACATTCGGCAGTGTCATAATTTTCATAAAGAAACTAGTGTATATATTTTATTGAAAGTTAATAATTTATTTTCTGGTAAATAAAAAATATACATGAAAGGAGATAAATTTAGATATATCCTACTAAAATTAGGGGCTAAACGATTGTAAACTTCTAAACCAGACGTTTTTAATACAGAAATTATGAAAATTTCCATATTGCTAAACGTACGAGTATTTTGCTTTAGAAACGTAAGGGCAAAATTTACCGTGTGACGTCAGTCACGTGCTGTGTTCGTTAATGAAGTCTGGCTGTTCGGTTGATTGAATGAAGGACGGTCGTAAAATCAGGCCGGAAACAGCGTAACGAATCCTTCAGTGATCAGTTTTAGTTTGAGGCACCCGGTTATTGGCATCGAGCCCGATCTTGAAGTCAACATTGTTCAGCAGAATTTTATAAATACGGAAAAATTATGCTGAGAAAAAAAATCTCTCTGATCAGCTGAGATTATATAATGACCGATATTTCAAGGGGGAACAGACATGAGAGTTAAAAGCGTTTTCAAAGGATTAATAAAATAGATAAATCTATAAAACTATGGAAAACACTCCAAATCATTAACAAAATAAAGACAACCGAAAATTGATTAATAAAAGTCTTTAATTAAAATCACCATCCACGATGTACAAAAAAAAAAATGTTTTTTGTTCTTTTTTTATTATGGTAGATATATTCCTTTATTATGATAGATTTATTTCTGTAGATAAATCTGTAGATTTTGCACAAATTGGTTCCTTAGTGATCAAAATTATTATCTTGACACCATCTTTCATCTCGACACAATCAGGAAGGTCGAAGAACGATTTTTTCAGCAAGTAATAAACAAAATCCGTAGGATAACTCCTTTATTAAAAAACACTTTTCAACTTTGTTGTAAAGTGTTAAAAAAGGAAGAAGAAATGAAAATTTATCGAAAATGAAAGTTTATGATATTTCATATGTATATTGTAACATCCAAAAATTGAAGATTTGCACAATTCCTAATTTTGGCATAAAAATTAGGCAATA
The DNA here is from genome assembly GCA_951213105.1 of Amaurobius ferox. Lineage (NCBI taxonomy): Eukaryota > Metazoa > Arthropoda > Arachnida > Araneae > Amaurobiidae > Amaurobius > Amaurobius ferox. The sequence goes on along the minus strand of OX578150.1, from coordinate 125,100,078 downwards.
TTTTCGCATTCGAATAAAAATATTAATTACTCTATTCCTGAATTTTCTGTCCATTTTAATGTGAAACCTGTCATAAATTTTCAAAGTTCTAATAACTGAATTACCAATAGCGAATTTTTCTCCCAGAAGCATATTATATTTTTGTGTCGTTTTATCAACCATCGGCGAACCAGATGTTGTGCGCATACGTGGCATGTTGCAGCGCTTTTATTTAGGGCGTATCAAAAGAGCTTAATTAGGGCGTATTACATCCGCATTGACCAATTGGCATGGTTGTTTATGGAAAAAACGGAGCGCAGGAATGATTTTAGTGCAAAACAGGTGATTTGGAAATCGAACGGTGTTATCTGTATCATTTAAGTATCGTGCGTTTGAGAATCAGAACAACGCCGGGTAATTTGTTCTAGTATTTCATAAGATGAAACTTACCAAGTTGAATGAGGCTGTTAGTGAAGAGCATAATCGAGTTTCTTCCTTTCTGTAAGGGAAAGAAAATTCTTAATTTTTAAAGAAATGGAATAAATTTCACAACTTTACTGTTCTTTTAAGACTTCAAGAATCTTGTTTAATAAGATTATGTTAGAGTAATAAGTAAACAATTATTTTTTTAATTTCGTAAGCGTTTAAACTTATTTTGTAATTTCAGTGTATACTTCTTAAATTATTTTAGCAAGTTCATTTACCATTTATATTTTATGCAAATTTGTTTTAAAATGGTCTCTATATATATAAACATTCCATGCTTTTACCACTCATGTAGCCACTGATGAAGGGCGTATATAGGTCCGAAAGCGCTCTGGCAGTTTTTAACAATAATTTGTACGTCTTTTAGGATGTTAAATAAATGACCTTCCGTTTTATAAAAAAACGTTTTGTCCTTGGTTTTATCTAAGAAAACAAGCGTTATAAAGAATTCGTGCCTCTGGTGAAGCGAAGCTCTGAGTTGATCAGAAGCAGTGCCTAACTAACGCATGAGCATACGGGGAGCTGTCCCCCTAGCTAGAGGGGCACCAAATTAAACAATTGCAACATTGAAAAATGAACGACTGTTTCCTGGAAAGAAAATATGTCATTGTAATAGGTTTGCTGAGCAAAAAGATTCATTTTGGGGCTACACACAGACCATACTCATTCAAGATTTAGAGGCTTCTTGGCTATGATGCGAAAGTTGACAGTCATTTAAATTCCATTAAAATATGTAAGAGCTTCATTTTTAATGCCTTTCTCTAGAATGCAATTATGTTTTGAAAAAATAAAATATTCTTAATGTCGAGTGGTTGAGGGGGGCCCGAAGGAATGTCTGCCCCGGGCCCCAGTTAGGCTAAGTCGGGTCCTGATTAGAAAAGACTATTAGCGTAGCCAAAATTAAAAAAAAATCTGATGTGGGCAGCACATGACTTTGCTTATTGTTGTGATAAACATGCTGCATGAACCAATTTGAATAGAGTAATTATAATATCAATGTGTAATTGCTTTAAGAGCTTAATGAAAATTTATAAAATCAATGACTCTATTCAAATCAAAATCCCTGCAACAATTTTTCACTGATCGGATTCTCATGTCAATCATCAATAGTGATGTAGTCCAATTAAACTAAATAAAGAAAATTATAAGATATAAAATTTTTTTCGTGTCGTATAGTAGTTAGCAGGTATTGACATGAGAACCTAAGAAAATAAAATGTAAAATAAAAATGAATCTTAAACAAATGCATAAATAAAATTCTATATTTTTTTATATGAAAAGAAAAATTAATTATTAAAAATGCTATTCATTAAGAATACCTTAGGTTATAATAATATGAAATTAATATGATTTTAAATCTCTAGAAAAAAAAAACATAACTTCAAGTTAAAGAAGTATATATATATATATATATATATATATATATATATATATATATATATATACAGGGTGTCCTAAACACATTGACCTCAATTTTCATTCCTTAAATATTGATATTAGATATATATAATAAATTACAAAGTTGCGTAAAAAAAGGTACAGAATTTTATGAAATCGAATACATTTTTTAAGGGAATTAAATTTTAAGAAATACAAAATTTAAATTTTTAATGCCCCCGTACAAAAACATTTCCAATGAGTAAAATGTGCCCCATATACTAATAAAGTGATGTACAAAATTTCAGCATTTTATCATAAAAAGTCCCAGAGACATGAAAAGAAAAAATGCTGACTAAAACCACTTTTCGATGCATCGACATGGGTTCTCAGAGGGGAAAAATCATGTCGGCAGATCGCATTTCAGGGGTCATACACAAATTACTAAAGAAAACAATGATTACATAAATAAATAATAATTTTGCTATTTATTGTTACAAAAGTGTCTACACTGTATAGAAATAACAACTTTGCACAAATATTACAAAGCTTGTGCAAAATGTTTTTCATCCATGCCAAAGATCCATTAAAGATAAGAGGCTGATATTATTTGCCTATGATGCATTTCTGCATTCATTTGCACTCTTGTTGTAAACATTTACATTTTAATTTGTGATTAATACCTCACCAACTTTGTTTAAATATATCTCTGAGACTTTTTATGATAAAATGCTGAAATTTTTTACATCACCTCATTAGTGTATGGGGCACATTTTACTCATTGAAAATGTTTTTGTGCTGGGGCCGTATAAAAATTTAAATTTTGTATTTCTTCAAATTCAACCCCTGAAAATTTTTATCGATTTCATAAAATTCTTTACCGTTTTTTACGCAACTTTGTAACTTATTGTATATGTCTAAGGTCAATATTTAAGGAATAAAAGCCGAGGTCATTGTTTTTGGTATACACACACACACTGTATACACACCTGTATACACACACACACACACACACACACACACACACATATATATATATATATATGTATATATATATATAATTGGAGAATTTTAATTTACTTGTATTATATATACCAGAGATTGATCATTTATTGAATTGTTCTGTATAGCAAAAATGAAAATAAGATGATCTGAAGTGATTATTTGATATCAATAGTGACTATACGACAAGCTTGGGCAGATAATAAAGAGAACATTATAAATAAAACATTATAAATAAAACAGGTACTAAATTACTATAAAATACCCCTTTTTCTCTCCATGTTCTATATATAAGTTAAGGAATTGAAAAAGAATGACATGTGGTAAAGATTGGTTAATATAATCCCTTAACTACACCCTTAGATTAAATTTTTGTTATAAATCATATATGTAATACATATAGGTACTTAAGGTACTATCCCCCTTGTTCCCTGCATAAACATATATGGTGTAAAGCAAGAATAGTGTATAAGATGAAAAGTTGCAAAACAGAAAAAAATCTTTTGTACGTGGAAGCCAGGCCTTTCTGGCTCCCCCTAAATTTTTTTTTAAATGAATAAATTGAAAAAAGTGAAAAGCAATTCCTAAACCATGGGTCATCGTTATCAAGGGCCATACCTGGTTCTTTAATGCTGATTCTACGTTTCTATGTACATTACTGTAAATTGTATTACAGAAATAATATATATATATATATATATTTATATATATATATATATATATATATATTTATATATATATATATATATATATATATACTTACATACAGACATACATACATATATATATATATACACACACTTTAAATACAAAATTAATTGACATTTTTGCAATAAAAAGATATCAATAAAAATAAAGAATAACATTACTCACAGTTCTCCCAATTATGATTTTCATCTAAGACCATGTTATCTATATTTTTGTAGCTTCTATACTATACATAATGGTTGAAGAGATATGACTTCTTAGTACGCATTTTTTTGTTTACTTCTTAAGAAATAATGTAAATCACATAAGAAGATTTCTTCATAGATAATAACTAGTGCAATATTTGCACTTAGAACCCCATAGAATACTCTGGATTCATTGACTAATATTCAGTAAAGAATTGAATTTCTAGTTTATGCCTTAACATAAAATGGATAACCGCAGTAACAGCCTATAAAATTTTAGCTCCTCAGAGCTCAGACGAGTAGCTTCTTTGTAGTTGGTTTTCTCAATATTTACAGCCATAAGTAGTTTTCTGAATCACACACAACAAAATACTTTTTTAAAACAAGATTGAAATTCACTCTATAAAACTTACAGACATAAAACATATAATTTCACTCTATAAAAACTTGCATGTTCGTTGACACTACAATGATCGAGGTATATAAACCAACATTTTTTTTTCCGTTTAACAGATAACTCCGTACTTGAGAAGTTGTAACAATCTTCTAAAAAAAAAGTTCACATTATAGTTAAAAACGAATTTCTCCCCCTTCCCAGGGAAGGGGAGGATAATTTTTTTTTTTAAAGAACAAACACACTTACATGTCGAGCTAAAAACAACTGAAATAAAAAAAATAAGAAAGATCAATCATGCATAAAGCATTGATTATGAAACACTTTCCAACTGCAATGCAGTTTTATTTAAACATCTCTAAAATACGATACATTCCTCGGTAATATTTTTATAATTATCACAATACTACATTAATTTATTATATTTGAAAACTTAAAACTTCATCGAAAAATTGAAATTTATTCAAATGACGTCATTGAAATATAAATTGCCTGGTTTAAATATCTCTAAAATGCGTTTCATTCAGCGGTAATATTTTTAAATTATCACAATACTACAATAATTTATTATATTCAAAAACTTTATCCAAAAAAAATGAACTTTATTCAAATGACGTCATCGAAATATAAATCGCCTAGCTGTCCATATATAAACAGTATTTCATTCATAAACTTTTTTCCATTCCTTTCATTCATCACAATACTACAATAATTTAATTTAATTTAAAAACATCAAACCATGGAGGTACAAGTAATTTAGTTCTATGCTTAAAACTTCATCGAAAAAATCTTCTGCTTCTCTATGTAAAATCAATGAATGTTTCATTCATATCGCTGATATGAATATATTGCAGACTCTAGAGCTAAATAATTTTGCGTTGAAGAAATGCAGCAACTCTTACAGAACTCATCCTATATCTTTTGGTGTTTACATTCTCCATAAGTGAAAATTAGGCTTCGTTGTAGAAATAATCAAAGTTTGATGATCTTTTAAACTTAAATATATTATAATTGCGTTGTTTCAGAATGTAGATGCACAGAATTTAAGCAAAAATAAAGCGGTTTTATGTCGGATACAACTCTAAATATAAATTTAAAAATTCTGATGTGGGCAACACATGACTTTCCTTATACAATGTAATGAATTTACTCCTTTTGCAGTAAAAAAAAATCTGATGTGGGCAGAACATGACTTTCCTTACATAATGCAATGAATTTAGTACTTTTACAGTAAAAAAATAGATTATTCTTATAGTAGATATTAATATTCTTTCCAAGATATTGAATTTTCGTCAATTAGTCTTCATTTTCATTGATTTAGCGTCATTTTTATCCATTTAGCGAGTTTCTTGTTAATTTAGCAATATTTAAAAAAGTCGCCAAGTTGGCAACATTCCACCAAATTCGTCGACAAAATCTTGCCAAGCTTTATGGACGGAGAAATAAGTTATTCTTATAGCAGATGACTATTGGCGTTCAAATACTAAAGTATTACTCAAAGTATCTTTTTTCATGAATGGAACGAGCTAGATCCACGAGAATGATGTCACCCAATTTATCGCATGATATTACATATGAAAAGTGAACATGTTTCTGAATAGGTAATATTTTTTTTATATCATTTTTTGATAATTTTTTTGAAAAATGTGCAATATCTCGAGAATGGTTCATGCTAGTGTTCTAAAATTTATGTCAATCGTTTTGTACTGAAATATTACATAAGAAATGTCTATTTGCGTAACTTTATTAAAGGTTTTAATTTGTTTATGATTTTTTCAAAATTTCTCGATAATTTAAATACGAAAATTTAGGAGAGTTCTGAACATCCGATTGCGTATAAAAACAATAGGCTTCCAGTATTCATGGATTGCAATTTTTGTACCAATTTTGTTCGAATCGCTCCATTCGTTCGTCAGTTATCGTGTCCACAGACTCACTGACACACATAGACACATACTTTCACACATACACAGACATCACCTCTAAAACGATTGAATCGTGTTCAGGAATGCTTGAAACGTGCTTTCCCGTCGAAAACTCGAATTCGAATTTTCGACTCCGTCACAATACTTTCCTTATACATTATATGTATATAAGGAAAGTAAAAAGGTTAAAATCGTGAAATATAAGAAACAACTTACCTCGAAAGATGATAGTTTGAGGTATTTGGCTATTTCCGAACTTTCTCCTTCTTTGTTGTTTTCGGTTGCTTTGTATCGGGCTTCTTCTAGCCATGAGATAGCGTAGTCATAGTAACCAGCGTAGAAGGCTTGGCGCCCCAGTTCAAAGCAGTCATCCGCTAAAATAAGACGCAAGATAATTTAAAAAATCTGATGTGGGCAGCAGATGACTTTCCTTATATAATGCTATGAATTTACTACTTTTACAGTAAAAAAAATACGTTATTCTCACAGTAGGTACTTATATTTGTTCCAAGATATTGAATTTTCATCAATTAGTCGTCATTTTCATTGATTTAGCATCATTTTTATCCATTTGACGAGATTTTCGTTAATTTGGAAACATTTAAAAAAGTCGCCAAGTTGGCGACATTCCGCCAAATTTATCGCCAAAATCTCGCCAAGCATGATGGACGTAGAAATAAGTTATTCTTATAGCAGGTAAATGCCTATTGGCGTTCAAATACAAAAGTATTACTCAAAGTATCTTTTCTCATGAATGGAATGAGTTAGGTGCACGAGAATGGTGTCACCCAATTTATTGCATGATATTACATATGAAAAGTAAACATGTTTTTCAACAGTTAATATTTTTTTTTAATTTATGGGATTTTTTGATAAATTTATTTGAAAAAATGGACAATATCTCGAGAACGGTTCATGCTAGCGTTCTAAAGTTTATGTCAATCGTTTTCTAAGGAAAAATTACATAAGAAGTGTCTATTTGCGTAACTTTATTAAAGGTTTTAATTTTTTGATGATTTTTTTCAAAATTTCATTCGAAAATTTAGGGGCTTCTGAACATTCGATTGTGTTTAAAAACAATAGGCTTCCAGTATTGATGAATTGTAATTTTTGTACCAAATTTCATTCGAAGACACACACACACACACACATACACACACATACACACACACATGCTTTCACACACACACATTCTTTCACACATACACACACACACATCACCTCAAAAATGTTTGTTTCGTGATCAAGGATGTTCAAAACGTGATCTCCCGTCGAAAACTCGAATTCGAATTTTCGTTCCCGTCACAATACTTTCCTTATACATTATTGTATATAAGGAAAGTAAAAATTCCTGTCCTGCACATGATCGGGATAGTTATTTTTTTCTTTTAGGAAAAATGGTGGATAAGGGGCGTGGTCTCAGGGGGGTGGAGTGTCATATATATATATATATATATATATATATATATATATATATATATATATATATATATGCAGAAGTTGTCGTTTTATCAGGAAATTTTTTATCAAGAATATATGTTGCCGTTTGCCAACAAGTCTTCTCTCCTTCGCATTCTAAAATAAAAGGAATTGTTGCCATGGGTACCGACGTAGACAAATTACAATCTAACTGCTCTGAAATTCGCCTTGGCGTGTTTCAATTTCTAACCTTGAACCCAATTTAAAAGTGATTAGACTAAATCTTGTTACTTTTAAATGAAACTAGTTGTGAACATCACTTGTAAATGTGTCTCTGGACAGTTAGTAAATTAAATATGGGGTTATTAAGTATTGCAGAGGGTGATCATTATTATTTTTCGAACCAATTTGTTATCGACTCCAAGATTTTGAATAAAATGTATGAAACAGGATCATATATATATACTCTATTACAGAATTTTTCTTTATAAAGATCCCAGACACGTGACGATAGCTAACTGCCAGTGAAGAACGAACATTAATTTTATGTTTGGTGAAACATACAGGCTAAATTATTTAATGTTTCCGATTGGAAATAAATACAATTAAATTTTATTTCGATAATTTTACATCGATTTAGATCGATAAATCACGCACATCCAATGTTAAAACATAGAATGTACTTAGAAATTGAAATAGTACAACTTTTTTTTTTCAGTCAGGTGGCATTCATATATATTCAAAAATATATCAGAAATTATGTCTGTTGTTTTTAAAACTTTCCAATATAGTTGTAAAGTGTTTATGACTTTGGTCATCCTATCTGTCCGTTCGTACGATAACTGCCGTAAAAATGATTTTATCAAAATGAAATTTTAGTATGTTGTTGAGACGGCTTGTGGTACATATGGGAATGTAAATGAATAATATTACCCAATTAGGTTTGTATTGAATACGGGTTGAAAAAATGAAACATATTGAACCAACTCTACGGGACCTAATTTTTCAAATATTTTTTAAGTGAAGTTAAAATTCAAAAATTGCTTCGAAAATTTTAGGAAATATTCAAATTATCCCATGAAATGTATAAGAAAAATTTCAGCAAAATATTTTCGGTAGGTTTTTAAATAAAAGTTAAAATAATTACACCCATATAATATTAAGGGATCACGTGACCCACTTCAAAATAAAATATATCATCCATTTTTTTACCCAGAGTACAAATCTTGATTTTTAAAGTTCTTTTAAAGATATATAGTACTGCATCCGTACTAAAACCGCTGTATATTTGCGTATTTTCTGTGCATCTATATTCTGCGCCAACGCAATTACAATATTTTTGAGTTTAAATGATCATCCAACTTTGATTATTTCTACAACGAAGCCTAATTTTAATGGATGCAGAATGTAAACACGTGATTGTAAGATGAGTTGTATAAGAATTGCTGAATTTTTTTCACGTAAAATTATTTAACTCTGGAGTCTGAAATAAAAGTGTATGAATGAAATATTCATTGCTTTTACATAGAGAGCCAGACGATTTATATTTCGATGACGCCATTTGAATAAAGCTCATTTTTTTCGATGAAGTTTCAAGTTTTCAACTAAAATAAATTATTGTAGTTCTGTGATAATTAAAAAAATATCACCGCTGAATGCATCGATTTTAGAGATGTTTAAATAAAATTGCATTTCAGTTGGAAAGTGTTTCATAATCAATGCTTTATGCATGATTGATATTTCTTGTTATTAATACGCCAAACGATCATTACAGACCTTTTTTTTTCGTCAATCGATAAACACAGTGTTTATAAAAATAGTTTTATTATAGAGCAATATTTCTCTAATCATTCCTATAAGAGTGCCGTTGAAGAACTTTAGAAGAAATACTCAGGCTCCAAAATACCTAACAATTCAACAAATCTGATGTGGGCAGCACATGGCTTTCTCTACATTTTCTATTTATTTCTTCAAAATTTCATAAAATTGGGTTTAATTGTACAAAATAACACTCATAATTATTTGAAATGAAGCTGAATTTGCACTTTTGCTTTAATTTTGGTAGCTTGTATGATATGTGTATGCTTGTGAGGTGAGGATACAATAACTTCATGTACATTACCACCACGAAATTTGAAGTGTGGATACATTATGCGGAAAAAGAAATAAAAAAAATAGGACTAGATAGAATGTTTAGTAATTCTAATTTTTTGTAATAATTAGAACTGAATTTAGTCTAAAGTTAATATTTTCAAAGCATTATTTCTTATGGATAAATAGCATAATAATGATACATAACTAGAACTATATTCTGTATGTAAAGTAAGATATATCAGCACAGATCGATCAAATACGTCCTATTTATCGGCGTAATAGATCTCTCACCAAATGAAATCTAATGTGGCCAGCTTGCGATTTTCCCTACATAATGCAATTTCTTTACTTCTTTCACAGTGAAACAATGATGTACCAGATTCACAGTACAACACAATATCTTTGGTGTTGAATTAATAACACTTAAGTTAAAATTGGGCGCTTTTGGAAAATTATTAGTCCAAACAGATTAGCTTTTATTCATACTCACGTGCAAAATTTTTATCAAAATGCAATTGACATTTAATTTATACCCCGTGAAATGAATAATTACTAACGAATTCTTGGGCATCAAAATACAAAACTATTGCAAAAAGTAACTTCGTTCGTGAATAGAATGAACTCGGATCCACTAGAATGATATTAACATATTTGTTGCATAATATTGCATCTGGAAAGTGAATATAATTCATTATATTCGCCCCTTTTTATAATTTTATGTAATTTTTGTGAAAAATGTTATTTGAAAAACGTACAATATCTTGACAGCTGTCAGTGCTAGCTTCTTCAAGTTCGTATCATTCGTTTTCGAAGAAAATTTTCCGTATGGAATGTTTAACATTATTAATGGTCCTGCTTTTTAATAATTTTTTTTTCAAAAATTCATTAAAAAATTATGGGAGTCTACCGAACATTCGATTGCGTTTAAAATAAATAATGTTCCAGTATTCACTTGTTGTAGTAGTCGTACCAAATCACGATTGAAACGCTTCATTCATTTGTGAGATGTCGCACACACACACAAACACATAGATATTACTTCAAAAATGTTCGATTTGCCGTCAAGGATGCTCAAAATGTGCTTTTCCACGGAAAATACGAATTCATATGTTCGACACCATCTTAAAACTTTTACTGTACTATGTATGTAGGGAAAGTAAAAACTAACGTTAAGGATTTTTACAAAATAATTTTTAAAAAATAACGCGAAGAAAGAAACTGATAAAACATACATCTTTCTTTTGATTCTGATAATGATTGAAGTAGAAGAGTAACTAAATGCATGAAAAAGTCGAATAGAGATGTATAGTCCAGAAATTTTTAGTAAAATGATTATTTATAATATAAACACCTTGATTTATCAGTCTATCTATTTATCTATCCTGGATAATGCTTGGTAAAAATTTTGGTGACGAATTTGGCAAAATATCGCCAATTTGATGCCCTTTTTTAATTTTACGAAAATGCCGCCATATCGATAAAAATGACGCCAAATTGATAAAAATGACGCAAATCAATGAAATTAATTGCGTTTTGAAAGGAAATAGTTTTGTAATGTTTATTCGACAGCGTTTGTTTCTCAAGTCCAACTATCCCACTTGGCGACAAATTTAACAAGTTTCTTAAAATGTCTCAAAATTGAACTAAATATCACAAAAATTAACGAAAATGTCACCAAATCGATGAAAATTCAATATCTTGGAATAAATACAAAAATCTACTGTAAGAAAAAGCTATTTCTCTGTTCGTCCATCCGTGACCTTTGACAAAAAATTTGGCAAATAATTTGGCGGGTTGTCACAAATACCGCCAAATTGATAAAAATAACGAAAAATGGGAGGTAATATTTTGCAAATTTTGAATCCGTCATATGACGGGCATACATTCTAGTAATCAAATAAAAAATCGGATTTGTTTATTATCAATTAACGTTAGAAAGACGGAAGCGGTCATTTTGACCCTTAACTACTTTGAGAAGCGATTCCTCCAAAACGGCTCATCACAGCCCATTGAAATTTTATGACTTCTTTTATTACTTTCCTTATATACATAATGTATAAGGAAAGTATTGTGACGGGGTCGAAAATTAGAATTCGAGTTTTCGACGGGAGAGCACGTTTCAAGCCTCCCTGATCACGAATCAAACATTTTTGAAGTGATGTCTGTGTGTGTGTATGTGTGTGTGTCAGTGAGTCTGTGGAGACGATAACTGACAAACGAATGGCCCGATTCGAACGAAATTTGGTACAAAAATCACAATCCGTAAACACTGGAGGCCTATTGTTTTTATACGCAATCGAATGTTCAGAAACCCCTAAATTTTCGAATGAAATTTTGAAAAAATCGTCAAAAAATCAAAATCGTTATTAAAGTTACGCAAATAGACATTTCTTATGTAATTTTTCATTAGAAAACGATTGACATAAATTTTAGAACGCTAACATGAACCGTTCTCGAGATATTGTACATTTTTCAAAAAAATTATCAAAAAGTCATATAAAATAAAAAAAAATATTTCCTATTGAGAAACATGTTCACTTTTCATATGTAATACCATGCGATAAATTGGATGACATCATTCTCGTGTATCTAGCTTTTTCCATTCATGAAAAAAGATACTTTAAGTAATACTTTTGTATTTGAACGCCGATAGTCATTTATCTGCTGTAAGAATAACTTGTTTCTTCGTCCATAACGCTTGGCGAGATTTTGACGACGAATTTGGCGGAATGTCGCCAACTTGGCGACTTTTTGAAAAGTTGCCAAATTAATGAAAATCTCGCCAAGTGGATAAAAATGACGCTAAATCAATGAAAATAACGACTAATTGTCGAAAATTCAATATCTTGGAAAGAATATTAGTATCTACTATAAGAAAAACCTATTTTTACTTTCCTTATATACATTATGTATAAGGAAAGTATTGTGACGGGGTCGAAAATTCGAATTCGAGTTTTCGACGGGAGAGCACGTTTCAAGCATCCCTGATCACGAATCAAACATTTTTGAAGCGATGTCTGTGTGTGTGTGTGTGTGTGTGAAAGTATGTGTGTGTGTGTGTCAGTGGGTCTGTGGAGACGATAACTGACGAACGAATGGACCGATTTGAACCAAATTTGGTACAAAAATCACAATCCGTAAACACTGGAAGCCTATTGTTTTTATACGCTATCGAATGTTCAGAAACCCCCTAAATTTTCGAATGAAGTTTTGAAAAAATCGTCAAAAATTCAGAACCACTAATAAAGTTGCGTAAATAGACATTTCTTATGTAATTTTTCATTAGAAAACGATTGACATAAATTTTAGAACGCTAACACGAGCTGTTTTTGAGATATTGTACATTTTTCAAAAAAGATATCAAGAAGTCATATAAAATAAAAATAAAAAATTCCTATTGATAAACATGTTCACTTTTCATATGTAATACCATGCGATAAATTGGGTGACATCATTCTCGTGGATCTAGCTCGTTCTATTCATGAAAAAAGATACTCTGAGTAACACTTTTGTATTTGGACGCCAATAGTCATTTATCGGCTGTAAGAATAGCTTATTTCTTAGTGCATAACGCTTGGCGAGATTTTGGCGGAATGTCGCCAACTTGGCGACTTTTTGAAATGTTGCCAAATTAACGAAAATCTCGCCAAATGGATAAAAATGACGCTAAATCAATGAAAATGACGACTAATTGTCGAAAATTCAATGTCTTGGAAAGAATATTCGTATCTACTATAAAAAAAACCTATTTTTTTACTGTAAAAGTAGTAAATTCATTACATTATGTAAGGAAAGTCATGTGTTTCCCACATCAGATTTTTTTTACTGTAAAAGTAGTAAATGCATTACATTATATAAGGAAAGTCATGTGTTGCCCACATCAGATTTTTTTCTTAAAGTTATTGAAAACACAGAAGAAAATCAGAAAAGTCATAAAGTTTCAATGGGCTGGGATGAGCCGTTTTGGAGGAATCGTTTCTCAAAGTAGTTATGCGATCAAAATGACCGCATCCGTCGTTCTAGTGTTAACCCAGTGCTTTACCTGCAAGCGGTAGCCCGTTGGGTGCTCCGGCTAGTTTTCCATCCGAAAGGGCCGAGGTATCTAGCCCATACGTCTGCTGAATTCTTAGCAGTGCCTTCGCTGCACCTGATAAATCTTCAGAATCCGGATACACCACTTTGACGCCCTCTGTAACTGGGAAAGAAAAATGTTCATTTACTTCAAATAGAAGTGGATAAGTCAATACGCTATAGCGAAATATGATACGACAAAATGATATAACAACATACTTTTCATCATTTGGTTGGTCTGCTTTTTAAAATATACGAATTTTGAAATAATAAAACCGAAAAGCACAATGTGTAACATTTCTTGTATGAAGATATATCGAAATATCCACATTATAAATACCAACGCATAAAAAATTTAAATGAAAACATTTAAATTAAAATTTTGAAAATATATATAAAGATTAATTCGACATGTTTCAAATATGAATAAAGCATTTTGAAAGCTAATGTTATAAACTCTGTGAAATTAAGTTAAAGTATGTATAATTTAAGCTATTAAATATTAAAATATATTTATTTTTGCATTTAATTTTGTTTAATTATATATATATATATATATATTTACATACATATACAGGGTGTCTCAAAAAGATTGAAACGCGCTTTAATTCTTTACCTGTTGGAGATAAGTGGGCAATGTAAATTGCAAAAAATATTGAAAATAAGGTAGGAAATAAGATTACGTTAATGAAATAGTCCTCCCATTCATTTTAAAAAAGTTACACTTTTTAAATATTTATACTACCCCCTTAGACAAATTGGGTCAATCAGAATTTTTTATTTTTAATGCAACAAGATCATTAAAAAAACTATGCATATCTGTATCTTTAAAATTGAGCGAGTTCTATTTAATTGAAAATTGAACATTGTGAATGGGGACCCTATACCAAATTAGAAATGTAAATTTGTGACATATCACAAGAAAGATAAAACTGGATGATAATACATGGGAGACATTTTTGCGAATTCCGCGTAGGCTCATAATGCAATCACGGATTCTTAAGTCCTTTTTTCAATAACTAAGTACTTTTTCAATAATTAAGTACTTTTAAATATTTTTTTTATCTAAACAATTTCCATCGTTAATTTGTTTATGATCCCTATTTTCACTGATGAAACAGCCTTTCACATGGTACGGAAAAGTGGCATAAGTCAGATTTATTCCTTTATCATAATTCAGTTGATTTTAAAGATACAGATATGCGGTTTTTTTTAATGATCTTATTGCATTAAAAATAAAAATTTTCTAATTGATCCAATTTGTCTAAGGGGGGTCGTATAAAAATTTAAAAAGTGTAACTTTTTGAAAATAAATGGGAGGACTATATAATTAACGTAGTCTTATTTCCTACCTTACTTTCAACATTTTTGCAATTTACATTCCCCACTTATCTCCAACAAATAAAGAATTAAAGCGCATTTCAATATTTTTGGGACACCCTGTAATACACAGACACACACACACACACACACATACATATATATATATATATATACACACTCATGTCCAAAAGTTAAACATAGTTGCTGTTTATGTGAAAATTTCAGGAAATCTACATCGGAATGGAAGGAAACACGGTATGCGTGTGTAATAGGGTTATATAAGAAGAAAACAATGCAAAACAAGGATAATTACGACTTTTATTATCCAATGAAAAGTGTTGAAAGGAAAAGGGTCACAATACGAGTGTCAACCTCAGTGAATATGAAATCAGGACCAACAGTATCTGGAAACAATCGAACGGTAGGCTTAAGGACGTCGTATCTGTATCTTTGACCGGTAACCGACCCCGTGTCAAAGATGGGGAGGTCTGTGCTGCCGTCCATCATGATGCCTGCCTAGACAATGATTCCCCCAAACGGAAAACGATGTCTTTCCGAGATGTTTCCCGGGTGAAAACGCGTAGTACAACGAGAATTAAACCTGGACTCGTTACTGAACATGACATTACCCCCACTGTTGTCCACTTCACTGCCGATGTTCCAAACGCTACTGTAAACGCGAGCGTTTCTGTGCAGACGCAGACCGACGTCTCTGAGTCTCCTGTAAACAGTTTGTTTCGAAACAGTGACTCCTGTGGCGGCTGTCAGGGTTGAACCCAGTTGTTTGGCAGGACGGTTCCTCTGACGTCGCGCAGTTATCACCAAATATCGGTCTTGCCGAGCGGTTGTTACTCTTGGCCGACCTGGTACTGGTCGTCGGGTAACATCTCCAGTGGTTTGGAACCTCTGCTACGGTCTGGAGATCACACACTGAGGCACATTCAGAATTCGAGTCGCTTCGGTTTGGGAACGATCAGATTCCAGCATTCCAATAATTCGTCCCTTCAAAAACATGTCTAGTTGTCATCTTTGTGACATCTTTCGTCCTTTTTGGTTGTTAACAACGCTCCGTACCACAGCAATTGCGAAATCCTGCCTCAACTGGCCATGTCGCTCGAGGCCGTTTTATACTCGTTCCGACGTGCGCCGGTGCTTTGCGTATGTCGACATCGACTGAACTGTTTTGTATATGCACAATGATTTACCTTCGTTCCACGATTCTCCACAACTGATTGTGAACCGTTGTATCCATATTAATTCCGAATTTTTCGCATTTTACAAATTATACTTAACTTTTGGACATGAGTGTATATATATATATATATATATATATATATAATCCAAGAAAAAGAAGATTTAAAGGAAAATGGGATAACCAAATGCTTTGCAATTAATGGTTGGGGAGGATTGCGACTCCCCCTCCCGTTTAAAGCTGCTTTTCCAGCCTAGGCAAACGCTCACGGTACCAATACAAAGCAAAGGTTGGTCCCCAATGCGTGCTAATACGAAGGCACCCGGATACGGAAGAACAAGACCAACCAACAGAAGGAAACTGGACCAAAAGTGAATCCTGCCCAACTCGCTATCTTATATATGTTCATCTTACGCATGCGTGCAATCCTAGCAGGTACGTATAAACTTTATTTACTTGCAGTTTGATGAAGTAAACTGTCAAAATCCACATGATCCCTGAAAATCGATTTATAACAACCCTTTAAGAAATATAAAGGATATATAAAGGAAAATTTGCTTTTTGTGGATATGCATGGGAATTCTATTTGAATTTGATTACTGGTTTTTATATGATATATATATATATATATATATATATATATATATATATATATATTGGGCCATGTGTCTAATTTCTGTAATAAATTGTACAGTTATGCATACAGAAACGTAGAATTTAAGTATTACCAAACCAGGTATGGCCTTTGAAAACGTACATGGTTTCGGAAATACTTTTCACTGTAATTATATTATATATTTCTTGTGTGATACTCTTACATATATTGGGTGACAGTATAGGCATAGTTCCATTTGTTGATTTATCAGTTTGAATCTATTCAGCTCATTCACTAATCATGCACTTACGCCATGTACTATATATACGTATCTTAGTATATATATATATATATATATATATATATATATATATATATATATAAAAAATACCGTAGCAAACTTCACAAAACAACAAACCTTTTTTTCTTATATATATATATATATACTAAGACAAAAAAATCGACAATCGACGCACCAAGAAAGAATTATCCAAATGAGACAAAATTTGGTACGTATAATGTGGATGTACAGAAAAAGAAATGATTAGAATTTCAGAACTATTGGATGATTTATTGCACTGAAAGATCTTCACGAAGTGAGCCCGTCAATATGGCGTTGGTCACTTTCAAATAGATCTTTTTTAAAATGTTGGTATTTATGTGTTATAGAAAAAATCATTACTTTCGACTCCGGTATTTGGGGCAAATCGTTTAATCTCACCCAAACTCGTAAACTTCTTTCCCTCCAGCGCGTTTTCCTTCTAAAAATGTGTCCATGTTACAAAACTACTTCTAACATTTCATTGTTTTCTATTACTGGTATTCCCCCTATCCATTTTACTATTAATAACCTCTACTATAAATACATGTTTTGGAAACAGAAAATAAATTTATTTTCTTTTAACTCTATCCCTCCCCCTTCTGATTTTGCCTTTTTATCCCTTTTTCTAAAACCCATCCCTCTGTTCGCACTGTTGATCTAATTAATAGAGTTGATAGAAAGTTATCAGATTTTAATATATTTACTGGTGGTTCTAAAATTAATAGTAAAATCGGCTTTGCCATTTGCATCTTCCAACATGATGTTTTGACAGAAGTTATATCTCATAAAATTAGCAACAATAATACAGTATTCCAATCCGAACTCTCTGCAATCTCTTATGCCATTGATTGAGCCTCTTCTAATAACCTGAAAGTCAGTATTTACTGTGATAAGTTTATCTTCAATTACAACCTTGAACTCAACAAAAAATAAATCCAATGTTCTTCATACTAGCAAATCCAAAGCCTTACTTCATAAAAACTTGCTTAATATTTCTTGGGTGAAAGCTTATAATAATAATTTTGGAAACGAAACTACCGATAAACATGTTAAACGTGCCACTGCTTCTAATGACAAAATTTTTGTTCCTTAATCCTACTCCCTCCTTGTTAAAATTTACAAAAACAATATTTTGAATCTTTGGCAAAATTATCTTAATGACTATCGTTCTCCCTGTAATCATGATCCCGCCCGCATCCTTTCTTTCTTACCTTCTGTCAATACGCATTCCCTTTATAATAAATTCTTAATTTTTTTTCCCTCACTGGGCATGGTCCCTTTTTAGACTATTTATTCTCTTTTTAAAATCAAACCCACCTCAACCTGTCCTTGTAATTCCTATGTATGCGAATACTTGTATGCGAATACTTCGCCATGGATGAAGGGCATGGTGATGCCCGAAAGCGCTTTGATTTTGTAAATTTATGTACGTCGGGGAAAGGAGTTTTATTAAATGACTTTTTAAACCTATGTTTGTTGTCTTTAATTTAATAAAAATTTTATGCTAATTTACTTTTTACTTATGTCACAGTATTTAGATATATTTATATAGAACAAATAGAAAACTTGCTCCCCTTCCGTTAAAATCCCCCCCCCCCCCTTCGGCCAAAAGTCCTGAAAGAAACACGGAGTTCAAATGCAGTTACAATCACGGAAATACTAACAATGTACCACTAACCTACTATTTCAACTCAACAAATACTCATCCGTCAGTAACCTGCGGGTGTTTGGATTTTATTTTCCTTATTGCATGTCTGAAATCGAGTTTGTTATTATGCATGACTCAAGTTTGTGAAAAATAATGAATGAGGTTTTCTGTTGCTTACAATTGATCGAAACGTAGTGGAGATTCTCCTTCGTTTCGTCCCAGTCGACAGAGAGCTTCTTCATTAACACGAAGGCATTTATGGGATTCGATATAAAATCTGGAAATTGGCTGCTTGATTCGTTCAGTAAACTGTCGTATTCTTCTTTTAAACTGCAAAATGAAAAAAATGAAATTAATAAAAATAATAAAACAGCATGGAAACACGCCAACTAATTAATACTTTAAAATTAAAGACACTTCAAAAAATAGGCTTAAAAATCTTTTATTAAAGTCTTCTTTTAACGGCGTACTAAAATCACACGGCCATAGCGCTTTCGAGCACTATTATGTCCTTCATCAGTGGCTGTCGCCAACCCTGATTGGAGAAGAGGGGAGCTATTTTACCGTGGCTTAGAGGCACATGTGACGTGAGATGTGAAATGGAAGAAGCAGGTGCTTTTCCAGACAATGCGTGTCAGTGAACTGTAGTCGTTCGCGTTCGTCGAAAACGGAAATGGCGTTTGAAGAACAAACGTGCCAATATCAAATTCTGCCTGCTGCAGCAGGTGCAATGTTTCTGTCGGTGATTTCCCCAAACGCTGGCAGAATCTGATATTCACATGAGCTGAATCTGATATTCGCAGTGGCTGTCGCCAACCCTGATTGGAGAAGAGGGGAGCTATTTTACCGTGGCTTAGAGGCACATGTGACGTGAGATGTGAAATGGAAGAAGCAGGTGCTTTTCCAGACAATGCGTGTCAGTGAACTGTAGTCGTTCGCGTTCGTCGAAAACGGAAATGGCGTTTGAAGAACAAACGTGCCAATATCAAATTCTGCCTGCTGCAGCAGGTGCAATGTTTCTGTCGGTGATTTCCCCAAACGCTGGCAGAATCTGATATTCGCACGTTGTTCTTCAAACGCCATTTCCGTTTTCGATGAACGCGAACGATTACAGTTCACTGACACGCATTGTCTGGAAAAACACCTGCTTCTTCCTTTTCACATCTAGCTTTACATGTGCCTCTACGCCACGGTAAAATATTTCCCCCCTCCTCCAATCAGGGTTGGAGATATCAACACAGTCTTCGAACTTTTTGGTACTACCTTGTATATACATTATTACCCAACATATCCCCTCTAGATTATACTAATGCATAAACTCTGTACCATACATACATTAGTATAGTACGGAGACATTTATGGCGCTATGTGTGAGCCAGAGAATTATAACCTATTTTAATCTGGACATCAGCAGCTACAAGTTCCGGATGGTTTCCATAACTTTTTTTTTTGTCTCATTCATGCTTCAATTGAATGGGTTTACACAGAATAGAAATTCAGAATCGCGCACGAAAATATGTTTCACATTAAAATATTACAATTGTTGCGTGAAAATTCAAATTCCAGCAATGGTTACTTGATGAAAAGGAACAATAACGTACACAACTTCAAAAGGTTTACAAGGCGTGTTCACTTTCTCTCTTTTATCACGTTCAACGCCACCACACCACCTAATAAGAAGAACTGAAGGTATTCTTCTTTGCTTATATCAACTCCCATGGTTTAAATTCAGGTTCGAATAAAATATTTTTCTTTCGACCCAGACCATCTGACCAGGTGTAATATGTATCTGTTTTGACCTCCGAGATAGTGTCACACAATTGAGGCCTGAATCCAGTGAGGGTGACATCCACAGGGACTGTGCCCTCCTTACCCTGCTACCAACTTCCCAGAAGGACTTTCGGACCGACAGATTTAACATTGGGCAGAGTTGGGGATCGAACTCGGATCCTCCGAGTGCAACCCCTTGCTCTAATCACTTGGTTACCCCACCCCAAATATTTTTCTTGAAGCTGTGTTTTAATAATTAAAATATCTTTTCCATAGTAACAATAACTACCTCTAGAGGGCATTTCAAAAATTGAAATCATGCAGTCAGTGTAATAACCAGCATCGACGAACCGGTTTCGTTGTTATTAAAGCTCAACAGCATCGAATTGTTGTAATCTGTATTGCCAGTGAGAAAATTTGCTAAAGAATTTTGCTAAACTAGAAAAGTCAGTCGTATCAAGCAGCGGGCATCAAACTTATATAACAAAACTGGCATCCACCATAAAACCGAAGCTGGTTGCTGCATTGGGAGCAAGGTTTCTAGCTTTAAACAACCCTAACTTGGCAAATTTTATTCTTCCTTACTTCGTTTTCGAGATAGGCATTCTAACGTCAATTCGCCGCTAGAGACGCAGCAAAATTTTCTCAATCGATAACACATAGTCGCTTCCCTATTGGTAGACTCTTTTTTTGAATCTCTAGAGCACTTCAACTGAACGTTAACCATGAATAAATTAGTCGATCAACGATATTATACCATTGCTGCTTTAAAAACGTATATTGCAAAATTATTAACAAAAGTTAAAAATAGCTCGAAACCTCACCTTTCTAATTCTTTTACTTTCTTTTTATATTCCCTTATATAGTGTTCAAGTGCGTCGATTATAGTCTTCTGGGTGTCGAGCAAAGTCTCCAGTCCGGCCATTGCAGAGTATAGTTCCGCACGGGTGGCAGCCACAAACGTCATGGTATGAAAAGTTAGCTGCAGCAGAATCATTGACCCCATGCTGTAAAGAACAATATTATTTTATTACTTTCCTTGATACATGATGTAATGTATCGTGATGGGGCCGAACACTCGAATTCGAGTTTTAGACGGATTGACACGTTTTAAATATCTCCGAACTCGAATAGAACGTTTTTGAGGTAATGTATGTGTATATGTATATATGTGCAGCGTCCACATCGACGATAAGAGCTTGCAATTTCGTCCCAGTAGCTCAACGGTAGAGAGTCGGTGGCCAGTTCGAAGATCCAGGATTAGATTCTCGCTTGGGACAGCAAGGCGCTTTACATATGGGAGTATGTATTTATATCTGTATATGTATGTGTGTATGTATGCATGTGTGTGTGAGTCTGTGGACGGGATATTTCAAGAACGCATGGAGCGTTTCGAACATATTTTGGCACAATTATTACAGTCAATGAGTATTGGAATACTGTTTGTTGATTTCAAACACGATCAACACCCCCTAAATTTTCGAATTAAGTTTGAAAAATCATAAAAAAGCGGGAAATTCAATGACGTCATATAAATAACATTAAGTTTTCATTAGAAAACGATCATTAGAAAAACACAATTTTCTTTAGAAAAGCACAAACTTTAGAACGCTAGTATGAACAATCTAGTATATAATATGTGATATAAATTGATAATTTTAACTGCGTTTTAGATTTAATGGTATCAAACTACTTTATATTGACACAGAGAAGCTTAATGTTTATATCAATAAGCTGTTGCCAATTGGGAAAAAATTTTTTTAAGTATTTTTACGAAATATTTTAAAGGAATAACTTGCGAATGAAGAAATGAGTAAAAAGATACAGTTTTGCTTTCCCTACAATACATTATATGTAATGTATTGGAATCGTGTCAAAAATCGCAACTTGAGTTATCGACGGATCCACACGTTTTGGGACCTCTAGAACACGAATAAACTATTTTTAGCGTGACGTCTCTCTCTCTCTCTGTGTGTGTGTAAGTTTGTGCAATGTATGTATCCACTCTAACCCAAAAACTAATGGATGAAGTTTCATAAAAATTTTATAGGTGGGGTTACCCACCACTTGTGGGTTACTCTGATAAGATTTTGATACAATTCGGGGTAAAGAAAACTTTCTTTTTTTTTTGTTGCGAAATGGACCTCAAAAATAGCACTTTAGCTAAAAAACAAATTTACTAAATTTCATAAAATTTGGTAGATAAGTCACGTGTGGGTTACCCTGGTGCTGATTAGATTTTGGTACGATTCGAAAAAAAAGAACTTGCCTTTCTTTGCGAAATTACCCACAAAAATCGTCAAATTTAAAATGAAATACTACATATGCTCAAATGTATCCATTAAATACTTGTTTTATACGTATTTTTAACGATGAAAAGAACAAGACCAATCTCATTACTCTAAGACTAACTATTATAGAGGTATTTTAGTTTTATCGCATTTTTGCTACGCTGTCTTTGAAAATACGTTCAGTTACCAAATGAAAAAGAAAATTGAATTAAAAGTGCCAATTCAGTGTCATTACAAATAATTATGCGTGTTATTTTGCGCAATTAAACTTAATTCAATGAATTATTAAACAAATAAACAAGAAAGATCAATCATGCATAAGCATTGATTATGAAACACTTTCCAACTGAAATGTAATTTCATTTAAAAATTTCTAAAATGTGATTCATTCAGTGGTAATATCTTTTACATTACACAGTACTACAGTAATTTATTATACTTAAATATTTAAAACTGTATCGAAATATAAATCATCTGATTCTTTATGCAAAATCAATGAATATTTCATTCATATAACTTGTATTCCAGACTCCAGAGCTAAATAATTTTGTGTGAAAAAAATTCAGCAATTCTTATGTAATTCATCTTACAATCGCTTGAGATATTTGCATTCTGCATATGTTAAAATTAGGCTTCCTTGAAGAAATAATAAAAGTTTAGGGATCATTTAAAATCACAACTATTGTAATTGCATAGGCACGGAATTTAGATACACAGATAATATATATGTGTATGTGTATGTACTCAAAGTATTGGGATCGTGCCGAAGATCGGAACTCGAATTTTCAAAGGATCTACACGTTTTGGGACTTCTAGAACACGAAAAAACTATTTTTAGGAAGACGTCTGTGTGTGTAAGGGTGTATCTGTGTATGTTTCTGTGTGTCTGTGTGGATATTACATCCACTCTAATTGAAAAACTAATGGACCGAATTTCATACAAATTGGTAGGTATGTTTTTTGTGGGAAATCCTGATGTTCATTAGATTATAGTACGATTCGTAATAAAAGAATCTGCCTTCTTTGCGAAATGGCCGCAGAAATTGCCTTTATCCACTCTAGCTAAAAACTAATGAACCAAATTTAACAAAATTTGGTGTATAATATTTCAATAACCTACAAGTGATTTATATACCAAATTTAACAAAATTTTGTATATAAATCATTTGTAGGTTATTCTACTACGATTCGGGAAAAAGGAACGGGCTATTTTTGCGAAATGGCCAGCAAAAATCGTTATATATAAAAATAAAAGACTACGTGTGCTCAATTATATCAATTAAATTCCTATTTTATATGTGATTTTTGACAACAAAAAGAATAAGACTAACCCCATTACTCTAGGACTAGCCGTTCTTGAGATATTCTAGTTTTTTCGCGTTTTCGCTACGCCACCTTTGACAATAAGTCCAGCTATCAAATGAGAACCAAATTTAAGTTTAACGTGTAAATTCAATGTCATTTAAAATACTTATGTTGTGCAGATAAACTCAAATTATCATTGAATAAATAAAGAGAACGAATATGAGTCTGCAGGGAAAGACATGTGCTGTCCACATCAGAATTTTTAACAATATTACAACAATGATTTATAGAAGTGAACGGGGATTATTTTCAGGCCATTTCGAAAAAAATGTATGATCTATATTTAAAGATCCATCAAATTTTTGTCGAATAAAATGTTCAACAAATTTAAGCTGTGTACCAAATTTTAACTCTCTAGGACGTAGGAAAGTGCATTTAAAATGCCATCAATTAAATTTATCATGAAGAGTTATATAAAATTTAAAAAAAATGAAAAATTGTTATTTACCAAATTTATTTTAAAATATGAAGCCACTCCCATATGCAAAACGTTTAAACAAATGGAGAGATATTTATTATATAATATCTCTCTCTTTTCTTTCTGGAAGATATTCCAAAGTCAGAATTTAATTGAATTTGTTTTTTTCCCTATATTAAATAATTTTTTTAATTAAAAAACTACTTAACATATTTTACTGAATTTTTTTTTATATATTCTATGGGATAATGTGAATATTTCCTAAAAATTTCGAAGCAATTCGTGAATTTTAAATTTACTTAAAAAATGTTTGAAAAATTAGGTCCCATAGGGTTCAATGTATTTCATTTTTTCAACCCGGGTTCAATAAAAAACTAATTGGGTGATATTATTTATTTATATTCCCATAGGTCCTACAGACCGTCTGAACAACATACTAAAATTTCATTTTGATAAACTCATTTTTACGGCAGTTATCGTGCTAACGGACAGACAGACAGACAGACAGACAGACAGACAGACAGAATGAACAAAGTCATAAACACTTTTCAACTTTGTTGTAAAGTGTTAAAAAAACATGAATTTGAGTCTGTAGGGAAAGTCATGTGCTGCCAACATTAGATTTTTTTTTAATTCTGTTACTAATGATAATACAAGTATGCATAAAAATAATCGAATATGAATGTGTGAGAAGATGAGAGACTCATATTATCCCAAATCTTTTTATATGTGTTTCGTCATAAACCGTCATCTTATCAACGAACTTTAAAGAATGAAGATAGCTTAAAGCAAATAACAGATGAAAGGGAAATTTTAGATATGAAACAAAATATAAGAAAATAGGATTCAAAGTCAGATTTAAAAAAAAAAAAAAAAAAAAAAAAAAATTGTTTAGCAACGGTCGAAAATATTTATAGCGGTTTTTAATCTGGCGTTGTTTATTACTTTCCTTATAGTATAATGTATAAGGAAAGTATTGTGACAAGGTCGAAAATTCGAATTCGAGTTTTCGACGGGAGAGCACATTCCAAGCATCTCTGATCACGAATCGAACGATTTTTACGTGATATCTGTGTGTGTGCCAGTGAGTCTGTGGAGACGATATCTCAAGAACAAATGGAGCGATTCGAATGAAATTTGGTACAAAAATTACAATCCGTGAATGCTGAAAGCCTATTGTTTTCAAACACAATCGAATGTTCAGAACCCCCTAAATTTTGAAAATTTTTGAAAAAAATCATCAAAAAATCAAAACCTTTAATAAAGTTACGCAAATAGACATTTCTTATGTAATGTTTCCTTAGAAAACGATTGACATAAACTTTAGAATGCTAGCATGAACCGTTCTCGAGATATTGCACATTTTAAAATAAATTTATCAAAAAATCTCATAAATTAAAAAAAAATATTAACTGTTGAGAAACATGTTAACTTTTCATATGTAATATCATGCGATAAATTGGGTGACATCATTCTCGTGGATCTAGCTCGTTCCATTCATGAGGAAAGATACTTTCAGTAATACCTTTGTATTTGAACGCCAATAGTCATTTATCTGCTATAGGAATACCTTATTTCTCCGCTTAGTGAGATTTTGACGACGAATTTGGCGGAATATCCCCAACCTGGCGACTTTTTAAATGTTTGCCAAGTTAACGAAAATCTCACCAAATGGATAAAAATGATGCTAAATCAATGAAAATGACGACTCATTGACAAAAATTCAATATCTTGGAAAGAATATAAGCATCTAATATAAGAATAACCTATTTTTTGTAATTTACTATAAGAATAACCTATTTACTGTAAAAGTAGTAAATTCACTGCATTATATAAGGAAAGTCGTGTGCTGCCCACATCAGATTTTTTCCGATTACAGTCTGAGTCGATTATAAATAATCGATATCTAAACGCAGTCTGCGAAGCTCTGAATATGCGTTGATACTAATAATGATCCTCAGTCTACTTTTCACTTCAAGCGACAAAAGTTCTTATATTCCATACAAGACTTAGGCCCACTGTAGTTAATATTGGAATGAAAAACAAAGAGAAACTCATGTGTGCAGCACATGATTTTTTCTACAGACCCAAATAAATTTATCTTCTCTCTCTATATATATATGTTATATATGTATATTAATTTGTTTATATTAACTAATGTTAAATTAGTTTCCAAGACTTCCATTCATATCTTATGTAATAAATATCTGCTCACTATATATATATATATTCACTATATATATATATGCTATGTAATAAATATTTGGTATCACAGGTTGAATTTTGCTCTAGATTCGAACTAAGTTGTCATACTTGGGTGTTGCCATTGAAAATTTCAAAGTTTGTGCGCGTTTAGAGATGAAGATGGCCCCTTATGCAAATTTTACGCACATTAATTTGTAGAGGATGTTATTCCTAATCAAATGGTATCTTTCAATTTTCTCTGCGATGAACGATGCTCGATTAACAGAGGGTGGGGCGTTTTTTGCTTTTTTTCCGCAGCTGTACATACTGATTTAGTATGTGTAAACTACGTTAATGGAGTTTACTTTAGGATTTCTAAAGTTTAAGAATAAACTTTTCTGTTTTTTATAAAAATATGCCTGCGTGTTCATTTCGACACCTTCACACTTTTCTATACAATGAGAAAGTGAAAATAAAATATCTAAAATCTAGGCGAATTGATTTGATGTGTGTAGATCTAAGCAACATATTCTAATATTTTAATTTACTTCAATTTTAGTTACTTTTTTCCCTTAATTCCTTGCACTACATTGTGAAAATAAATACCTACAAAAAAAGATGTTACAATGGAGAGATCATTGTTATTTTGAAAATTGATTTTGCAGCATAAAAATGCATTCTACGGAGTGAAAGTTAATGAAAATCAATCTTATCACGGGTAAAATGTCACGGAATAGCGAAAAATATGCGATAAAAAAAAAACTGAAACTTTTGTGGAAAGGAAAACATCTATCAAGTTAATCAATAAAATTATTTCCTTCAAAAAGTACATCGCCCCCTTTCGATGGGTTGGTCTAAGAACAACTACACTATTAAAACGAGCTCACGCGTGTGTGTCAGTATACAGGAATTTGAAATGCGAATGCTAGGTGTAAAAAGTAGCGGTTTGTTTTAAACGGGAGGTACGGATATTGGAATGAGAGTTATGAAAATTTAAATTATTTATCGGATCTTTAATTATCTGCAGAGATTTAATAAGGGTTTATGCTTTAAAAAAAATTGTACCAATTCAAGAAAGTTTCCTAGAATGCAATGATTATTTGTTTAAAGAAGGAGATTTATTTAAGATCCTGATGTTTCAATGATTTTTTTTTTCAAAAAATATTTTGAAAAACGCAGAATATCTGGAGAAATTTTCATCCAAGCGTTCTAAAGTTTAAGTCATTCGTTTTCTTACGAAAAAGAAAAAGGACGAATGAAATGATTGTTTATTTATCATTGGTGGAAATCCTAATTTTTTAATGACTTTTTACAAAAATTCATTCAAAATGTTCAGGTCTTACGAACATTCAATTACATTTCAACTGAATAGGGTTCCAGTACTCACTGCTTGTAATAATCGTATCAAATTACTTTTGAAACGTTCGTTCTTTTGAAACGAACGTTACTTTTGATTCGTTCGTGACATATGGCGTCCACAAACTAATAGAAACACACACTAACATACATACACACACAGAGACATCCCTCCCCCCAAAAAAAACCCGTTCAATTCGAGTTCAGGGATGCATAAAACATGCTCTTTCGTCGAAAACTCGAATTCGAATTTTCGATTCAGTCACAATAGTATTTTTTTTATACACTACACTTTGTATCTAGGAAAAGTAAAAAGAAAAGACATTTCCTCGCTTAAATGCATCGCAGAAATCGAGGTGAGAACAATAAGCTATACGTATAAATTATGGCAAACATGAGTTTATATATATATACATCATTACTTACCTTGATAGATCTTTTAAAGTTGTAATGAAAGTTAATTTTCTCTATAACGCAGAACACTATTTGCAATCAAAGCACTCCGAATAATGGTATCATGATGGAATAAAATAGTTTAAAACACCGGTTCTAAACTCATTTTACTAACAGCAGAATATTTCGTAATGTCAAATAACAAGTCCATAAAAGATATCTTATCGTATGAGTAACTGCAACCGGTGTAAAACGAAAACGACAGGCTTCCTCCACAAAAGAATACATAAATAAACTCAACGAACCATTCCAGTGATTTTGTACTAAAAGAGGCGGACTCGTATGGGTGATCTTCTATATAACGTCCGTTGTAGTCAGAGAACATATTACAGGTAAACCTTCGAATTTTTCGGTTGCATATATCATATTGCTATTGTATTTCAGAGCAAAGTTCAAGGAAAGTTGGTCTTTAAAAACATAAATCAATCTTAGATTTCAAGAAAAAATATATTTGGAGTTTTCTTCTGGAGTTCAATCTTCCCTTTCACTTAGCATAATCCTATGTCTAATGCTGAAAATCTTGGACTCAATATAAAGAACACATATTGACGTAAAAGAACGTTCTGCATGTAAAGAATACTCGTTGTTGCCAGATAAAATATTAAGTCACTGCATAGTAAAGAACTTTTCATCAGACGATAATTTAGATGTTTTTTATATTTCGTTCTATAAAAATTATTTGGGATAAGCTACGACAAATTTATCATTTCTAATTTTCAGACGATAATTCAGATGCATTGCAATTAAGTCATTTTTCCAGGGAATATATATCCAACATGTGATTTACGTTGCAGATAAACAAATTTCGATATTTTGGAGATACAATAACACAAATTAGAATTTTTTTTAATCTTGATTCGACTAAAATCAGAATTTAAGTCCTATCTCGCTTAATTATTGTTATTACCAATTAAAATAAGTATACTAAATTTGAGGAAAATCACCTGATTCTTTCAAGAGATATCACACTCCCTGTGAAAAAGTAAAGTTTCTAATATATTAAGACAACTGGTGATAATTCTTAAACAGCGTTAATTTATTTCTGATTAAAACTACCACTTACAAAGCATGCACTTTTTTTATATTAGGGAGTGTATTCAATTATCATTGTTCTTTTCCTTTTCAGATTAAAAACGCATAATATTTAACGAACGGTACATTTTGTATTCTGTATAAAAGTCATCCGCTTTTAAGTACCCCCTCCTCCCTCTCAATATATATATATATATATATATATATATAACTGGCACACTAACACACACACACACAGTCATTACCTCAAAATCGTTCGATCCAACCAGCAACGTTTTCCGGTTTTCCGAGAACACGGTTTTCCGAGACCCCAAGCGAACTTTCATGAAAGAACCCCCATCGGAACCATAAATTCCGAAAGCGTCACAAATCCGAAAATTGATAATCCAAAAAGTCGATTATCCGACAATTAATTTATGTTGCTTTTGCAAGTTTAAAAATAAATACGGATTCATTATGGCAGTTTTTTCACTTTAGGTTCCAGCAAGAATTTTGTCACACCGAGTCAGCAATTTTTTCGGGAGTTTTGTTTATGATATAAAAATAATCTTTGGCTCAAAACAACATTATCCCTATTGATAATCCCACCTTGGTTATAATCAGAGTTTTTCTATCTAATATTCAAAGGTCCATAGTTCTAGCTCAGACAGGAAGAGGGAATATTCATTATACAAAAGCTTTCAAACCGATGTCCATTAAGCTCGTCTGAAATCTTAAAATACCGAAACTCTTAAGAAACTAATACAAACAGAAAATGCTAGAGTCTACATAAAACCACCAGATCATCCAGAAAGCGCACGGTGAGGATTACAGTAAGGTGATCTCAACATTCTCAACTACAATTCAATAAAAAGATAGTGGCTAAAATGTAGTAAAGGCAACAATAAACTGATATACATAAATGACTCATGAAAAAATGAATAATGATATGCAGCACAAGGAAACGTTGAATTAGCTATAATTCACTATTGAGCCTTTAAAAGATACCACTAAAAATATCCACTAAAAATAATGTACAGCATTTTAAGGCCCTCTACAGACATGAGGTCCTCAGACGTCCCTGGATACGACTTCGTGGATGCTTAAAACGTGATCTTCCGTCAAAAACTTGAATTTTCGACGCCGTCATTATACTTTCCCTATGTTATGACACGGGATATACTATATACACTTATGATGATTTATTGACAATGAAAGTTGCGCACCAAGAAGAAAACATGGTACAACCGCGAAATTATGTAAATAGCTAGAGGGTGGGCTGGTATGCAAATGATCCCAGTCTGGTGTGATTGCGCATGACCGTACACCCGTGAGTGGCGCTGCAAGCATGAGCCAGCGGCCTTATAAACCAGCGTGTAGTCAACGCCCCATCAATGTGAGAAGCTTCGGCTGACGCAAGCACGAGCACGGACTGAAAAGAATGGTAGGTAGATGCCAGAAACGTCGATATACGCAACTGACGGACTTCGAGAAAGGCCTGATCATCGGGCTGAAAACCGCAGGATGGTCAGCGCGCCAGATAGCCTGTCACATGGATCGTTCGCATTATACCGCCCGACGATGTTGGGAGCACTGGTCACGGGACGCCACTCAGACACGGAGGACCGGCACTGGACTTACCAGGCATGCCACGAGTAGAGAGGATCGAATAATCGTGCGGCAGACACGTATAGCGCCCACGGCGACCCGATCCGAGATACAGGCACATTTTGCGGCTCCTGTGTGCCCACGAACCATATCTAGATGCCTGAAGGAAGCGAATCTGCGATCCCAGCATCCCATTACTTGTGCTGCCGTTAACACGGGAACATCGGTGGCTCCGGTTACAGTGGTGCCGGGCCAGAGCAACGTGGAATGCCACAGATTGGCGACGTGTGGTGTTTAGCGATGAGTGCCGCTTCGTTTTGGAGACCGATGATCAGCGTGTCCAGGTGTGGAAGTCCCCTACACAACGCCACAATCCCAACCTCGTTATCGAACGCCTCACCAGCCCCACTGCAGGCATCATGGGCTGGGGAGCCATAGCCTACGACAGCCGATCCGCTCTAGTAGTGGTACCTGGAACATTAACGAGTCAGCGATACGTGGATGAGATTCTACGGCCCCATGTGCTCCCATTCGTTGCTGGGATTCCAGGTGCTCAATTCCAGCAGGATAATGCCGGCAGCATACGGCTCGGGTCGCCCAGGCTTGTCTGAGTCACGCCCAGACACTTCCATGACCTGCCCACTCCCCAGACTTGTCCCCTATCGAGCATACGTGGGACCAATTGAAACGCCAGCTGCCTCGTTGCCGTAATCTTCGGGATTTGGAACGTAAAGTCCAACAGGTGTGGACTCGTCTGCCGCAGGACAACATTAGGCGTCTGTTCGATATCATGCCGGACCGTGCTGCTGCTTGTATCGCAGCACGAGGCGGTGCGACGCGCTATTGAGGATGACCGGACTGTGTACCACAGCTACCTCTGTACGTGCTGTTTTTGTGATTATGTATATCATTCATCTGTATCCTTCCATCAATAAAATTTCAGGTCCATTCTATGCTTCCCTCTTGGTGCGCAACTTTCATTGTCCGTGAGTGTATATAGGAAATGTGTGTGTGTGTGTGCGTGCATGCATGTGTGTGTGTGTCGAAAACCCAGACTGCTCGGCTGACTCTAGGGAACGAGCAGCAAATGTGCCTCGTGTGTGTGTGTGCGTGCGTGTGTGTGTGTGTGCACGTGCACACGCGCGAATGTGAATGAAATATCTCACGAACGAATGGAGAGTTTTTGCGGAGTCCACTTCAATAATAAGATCTTACAATTTGGTCCTAGTAGCTGAACGGTGGAGCATGGGCTGGCCAGTTCGGAGATTTAGGGTTCGATTCCCAGTTGGGGCAGCAATGCTCTTTACAATGGCGCCCTAACAAATCAACCGAGGCTATCGTGATTCCTCTTCTCTCATTCCTTGGGCCTGGCCCTAGATAAGGGGTATCCTCTCTGACGTCATGCTAAGCGTTGGTATTTTGAATCCTCTCAGTTCCCCTCTTGTCTTTGTGTGGGAGTTTGAATACGATATGTGACACTGGCCGTTGTTTATATTTTACAATGTGCGGATTTTTAAGAATTTTACTATGCTACGAGTAGACTAAGATTATAAATCAGATATTTATTAAGGACTAAGTTTTATATAGCAATGTAGTTTTAAAATGATTATGAAGGCCAAGGCTTTCAATTTATCAAATTGATTTTCAACACAGTGCTAACTTGGATATAATAGAAAACTGAATGCTGTAGAAGGGTAAGCTAATTAAAGAATTTTCTTCTTTATTGTAGTTTTTACGAATTATATTAATGAGTATTAAGCTGAACTGGCTATTGCTAAGATATATTAATGGATATATTATATGCTATTACACATTAATGTTCATGGGCGCGGTAGCACATTGGTTAGCGCGCTGGAGTTGCACTCGGTAGGCCCGGGTTCGATTCCAGCCGCTGCCAAAACTGCCGCCGTGTTCACGCGGAGTACGATCACGTTAAACATGTGGGTCCGTAAGTCCTTCCGAGAGGTTGGTGGTAGGGGAAGGAGGGTACGGTCCCTGTGGATGCCTCCCCCACTGGGTTCCGGTCTAAATTGGGTGGTATTTCCAAACAGTTACCTTACGCCTTTCTGGTAGGTCGGACGGTCTGGGTCTCAACAACAACAACATTAATGTTCATATTTATATTGAGATTGTCAATTAAATACTGTAAAATTTACCGTAGATTTAATGTTTTTGTAAATTTATATATATAAATACTTATTCTTAAATAAGAAAGTGACATTTATATCAATATTGTCAGTTAAATATTGTAAAATTTGCAGTAGATTTAATGTTTTGTAAATTTATATCTATAAATATCTATTCTTATATGAGAAAAAGAAGCGAAGGAGTCAATACATTAAAATAAGTTTCTTGATACAGATAAAAACGATGAACGTTATCTACTTATTATTCATAATTCTAATATAAATTACTGTATTTGAATATAAAAAATCAGGGATCATACATTTAAAAAAAATTTTCTGATTTCTAACATTTTATTTTGTTTCATTTATTCTTCAAATAAATATTGTAAAATTTGTCGTAGATTTAATGTTTTGCAAATTTAAATCTATAAATTCTTATTCTTAAATTAAAAAAAAATAATAAAGAAATCAATATGTTTACATTAAAATTAGTTTCTTTATACAGATATAAACGAAGAAAATTATATACTTATTGTTCATAGTTCTAATGTGAATAACTGTATTTAAATGCATAAAATCAGGGATCGTACATTTATACATTTATTTTTATTTTCTGATTTATGACATTTTATTTTGTTTTATTTATTCTTAAGTTTTATACTAATTATTTTATGTATATATCTTATCTTTCGCATAATGAAATATAGTTGCAAAAGTTGTACAGAGCAGTTTTACGGATATACAAACTGCTACATGTTTTAATTGCTATGAGTGACATTTCATTTACTTTCAATTCATATATTCTAATAAAGTTTAAAGTGTTTATAACTGAATTTAGAGAATTTTTATTTTAAATGAGAGTTTATATTCAACACTCAGGATTTCAGGAGTAAAATACTCTTTTGTTGAATTTCTGTAATTCTGTACGCGACTTGTTGTTAGAAACGATAAATTGACTATTTATATGTCTATATTTCACAAAGAATGAACATTAGTATTTTATTGGCATCATTTTATTGGCATTAGTATTTCATTGGCATCATTTTATTGGCACATAAATTACAGAAGCTTAGGGTAATACAAATATAGCGATTTTTTTATAGATGTAATTAAAAATTAACTGCATAAGATGAAACGTTAACATGAATTTATTTATTTTTTTTACAAAATTATAGCATAAATATTTATAATTTCTCCTCCTGGTTATTCCTGAGATTATAACATTTATTGAATCTGTAACTTAAAACCGTGGGATTTTTCCATAGCGTATAAAGAAAGCGAGAAAATATAAAGTTTTGGCATGTATTGGTATTTAATGTTTATAGTACTTGCCTCTAATTCAAGACAAACAAGTATATAGTCAATAAAAAAATTTTAAACTTAAAACAAATTTATCAAGTTTATTATTTTTTCTAAATTTTAAAAATATGAAAGAATATTTTTTGCCAAAGTTGACTTATTTAAGGAATTCCTTTCTTAGTAATATTATTACATAATATTACATATTTGATGATAAACTGTAACTTATGACATACTTAGTAATAACTCGAGTTGTAGAAAAATTATGTTAAATATACATTTTTATTTAATTTTTTAATTTTTAGATACAATTTTCCTTATAATTTATATTAATTATACCTGCATTTTCAAGCATTCTTTTAAAGTCTAAAAGACATTGAATTGCATTTTATTTGCGAGATTGTTTTCAAACTCGATATAACCTTTCCATTTTACGTTTATAGTCAATTTTTGTTCAATTGTTCTCTCTCTGCCAGTGATTATTCCATACACAAGTCAATTTTTAACATACTGTGTATATTCTTTTCATGCCCATATAGCTTTTCTGCGGCAATATTGCATTTTCTTGTATGATAATTAGTGCTTAAAACAGGATTCTAAAATTTTTTATTTAAGTATTATATACTTTCTCTGTATTTCTGTGCTAGATTTATTCTTAAATTATGTCATAGATATATTTTTAAATATAATGTCTACAAAATCCTTTACGAGAAACGTCTTTTCGCTAGGATGGCTGAGAGAAAGTCCATCGTTTATCCAAACGCCCCAAACTGAAGGGCCAGGCCCAGTAAGCGAAGGGGAAAAGAGAGAATCCCGAGGGTCCCGAATCAACCCTGTAGGTTAGTGCAAAGATGGCGGAGGTCTGAAAGTGATCTTAGTACGAATAGTACGAATTCAGTGGACTCTTGGAAGATTGAGCATCGATTTCAAATTTATAAAGAGACAATAAAATATAAGATACATTTAAATAAAGAGGCATTTAAATTTTGCAAGTTGCGTAAAAAAATTAGTACCGTAATAACAGCCTTTGAATACTGGAACCCTATTGATTTCAAACGAAATCGAATGTTCGACATCCCCCCCCCCCCCCCTCCAATTTTCGAATGAATTTTTGAAAGAATCGTGGAAAAAGTTAGGAGCACCTTCAATAAGAATAAATAAATAGTCATTCTATGCGTAAGTTTTCATACCAAACGAATAATACAAACGCTAGCATGAACTGTTTCCCAGATATTGAACGATTTTCAAATAGATATTTGAAAAAAAAAAAAACAATCATTAAAAGTCAGTACCTTCAATACTGATGAATAAATAAAAATTTTAAAAGTAGTAACTATTGTGAAATGTGTTCAATTTTCCATATGCAATATTATGCGACAAATTTGTAAATATCACTATTGCGGATCGAGTTCGTTCCATTCACGATAGAAAATGCTTTTTGTAATAGTTTTACATTTCGACGCCAAAGAATTCTCCAATTGTTATTTATAATGTTGCGCAATGTTCCTGTCTTAAAATCGTTTACTAAAATTTGGCTCTTTCTTCGGAGATAACTAGTATTTCAAAGTATCAAATCAACTTATATTTTGAGCAACTCTAAATATACATTATATGCCATACCACACTACTATTAGCATTGAATCAACATTACGTACATCAAAATTTGAGAGCGTTTGGTGATTTTTTTTTTTGGTCGAAACAAAGTAATTTATCTCACGTGCAAAAGCCTTTGCGAGAAGCATAAGTTAATGTGATACTATGAAATACTTTTACAAGTTGTCATTCAGAAAAGCTCCAAATATCTGTGTACTTTTCAACGTTTAAAATATTGTGCTAAGAAACTTGTACAATATTATTTCGCATTGAAAAAAGTAAAATCATTGCATTACGCAGGGAAGGTTATCTGTTGCCCACATCAGACTTTTTCTACATAGAATCTGTATATGCAATTTGCCATCTAAAATGTATGGCTATTGTATTGGTATTTATAGGAATAAACCCGGCAGCACTGAACAAACTCGACATGTAATGTTCTTATTGAATAGGAGATGCAAATTTTGTTTTAGCGTTTTTTTCTCATATCTAGCATCTTTTTATCACAATCCTTTCGATTTCTTATATTTTAAAGAGTAAACGTAATAGGTGTTGAGAAAATATGTTGGATCTTTAATTATATTGTTACGCCATATCCTCTTTCAAGATGACTGAACAACTGTCAGATACTATAAAACAGTCATTAAATGCTCATCTAATTCACAAAATAGCCGATACTATTCTCAAAACACTAACGTATCTCCCAATTCAATTTAGTTCGTATCACGTCGACTGCTCTCCAACTGAGCGATGACTCCTTTTATATACTCTCCGTAGAATTTTGCAGAAGGGGCTAGTATCTCCCACAATATTCGTTATTTCTAAAAAGTTCTAGAACATTCGAAAAGTTGCCGAGTTGGCGATAAATCGCCAAGTCGGGCATCTCCGCCATCTGGCAATCATATATTCCAGTAATAGGAATGGCTGCCTGTAGTGTTTTCTCCTTGAATAAAGCAGTAAAGGCCTTGAATAGAAGCAAAGGTGGGCTATGTATTATTTGAATACAGACAACGCATAGTAAAAATTTTTACATATTTCTAACAATATTTTCATTAAAAAATCTGAATTATCAGTCTGTTATCCAAGATAGCTATTTCAAGACTTTTTTTGGGGGGGGGAGGGGGGGGAGCTAGGCGGAGCTAGGAGAAGCTTGGGGGTGGAATCATATATTCATTATTAGAAGATTAGTGCAGCATTTGCCGCACCCCCCGCCTTTCAAAAGAAATTCTTGAAATAGTGTTCCTGGATAGTAGACTGACTGATTGCGCAGAGTTTTGACTGATGAAAATATAATTAAACATTTCTCATCAATACCCATAACGTTTATTTACAGCACTTTACATTATAAGAAACCAAAAGGATTGTGATAAAAATGCTAGATATGAGAGAAAAAATTCGGACACGACTGCAATTCTATGGAGTCGAAATGGTTTTGCGTGAATAACTTTTCGTAAAAGAAAACTCAACTTTTGTAATATCGAAAAAAAAAACATAACTCTATCCGAAATCTGATTATATGCACTTATAGGGATTTCAAAGAGCTACATATTATTGCTTATTGTTTATAGATATCACTTTTAGTTTTTGAGATATAAGGATTACAAACTTGAAAACATAAAATTTCCATATTTCTTCAACTTGAGAGGACTATTACTCGAAAACTATAACAGCTTTTTTAAAAATAAATATAGATGTAAAAGCTAAATTTCCTCATACATGTTTTTGTCGCTTATTATTTATATTTATCTTTTATAGTTTATATAAGATATTTCGAGGGAAAATATGAAAAATGAAAAAAATACCTCGTTCGGACAAATACTTTAGTTTCCAACTTTAGTTTTTTCAAAAAAATAAAGTTGGATCCAAAATCCAATTATACACACTTGTAGGGATTTCAAAGAGCTACAAATTCTTGCTTATTATTCAAAATTATAGCTCTTTTAGTTTTTGAAATATGTATAAGCATTGCAAACTTGAGAAGAACATTTTCCATCTTGTACTTGGCAAGACGATTACTAAAAAACTATAAGATATTTTTATAATAATGAATATAGATTTTAATATTAAGTTTTCTAATACACATTTTGTCGCTTGCTGTTTATATCTATCTTTTATAGTTTACTATAAATTTCGAGTGAAAGTTAGAAGAAAAATGAAAAAAAAAAAATAACACTCGATCGGAGAGATATTTTTAAAAGTTTTTTCGAAAAAATATTCAAATTCTTTTTCCGACCATTTTCCCGACGAAACAAGAAGCACTATTTATGTTTTAACACTTAGGTTCGGGGGGAAAAGCTTCCCAAGTGTTCACAGTTCTCTTAACATTCTGTTTTCCACCATAGAAAACCCATCCATAGAAGTTATTAACATAAAAAGAGTGAGGGCGCGGTAACCCAGTGGTTAGTTTGTGGAAATTGCACTCGGTAGGCCCGGGTTCAATTTCCTCCGCTGCCAAACCTGCCGCCGTGTTCACGCGGAGTACATGTGGATCCGTACGTCCTTCAGAGATATTGGTAGTAGGGGAATGAGGATACGATCCCTGTGGATACCTCCCCCACTGGATTCCGGTCTAAATTGAGTGACTCTTCTCGGCCGTCCAAAACAATTACCTTACACCTTTCTGGTAGGTTTGACGGTCTGGGTCTCAACATAAAGAAAGTATATCTTTCACTATATGCTGAGTTTGTTAAACCGAGATGTCCCTTTACAATACACGTACCGTTGCGATGACGGTTGAATGTGCAGGTTTTTGTTTGAAGAAGAAACATAATTAAATAATAAACATTTTTTCTCACAACTTACAATATTTGTTTAAAACTTTTATAAGACACTAAAAGAATTGCAATAAAAAAGGCAAGATATGCGAGAAAGAACGAAAAAACAAAAGAGTAAATTTTTCATGGAATAACATTATATGTCGAGTTTGTTTGTGTCGGGTTTGTAGCGATACAGGACTTCTTCTGGCATACTGGTAACCCTATTGTTCATTGGATTAGGTGGTTTAAGGCATATCCACCTTATTCTTCTCTCCACGGGTTCTTATCATAAAAATTGCTTAGAAAGCATTCCCTGAAACTGTAACTGAATACTTGTTTTTAAGTGATATTTAATTTACTCCACCTTTTACAAAATTTATAAACTGTGTTTAATATAAAGCAAGTGGATACATTGAAATATATAGGTTATGTTATATGTGATTTAGAAATTTAGGTATCCTATTATTCCTATTAAGTAAGTTTAAAAAATATATAATCTTGAATTAAACCATCTGTTACCTTGAACAACTTTGTTAGAAATCCAGAAATGTTACACAAATTATTAATAAAACGCATTTTCTTAGTTAAACATATAATCTAAAAAGCTTGCACCGAAAAAACTTATACCGATATGTTTGTTTTCGTAATCATAATATTTGCTTTTTTGACTTAATTTCTTCATACGTGTACATTAATGATGTTCCGTTAATTAAAGTTCATAAGTTTTTATTACGAAAGTACCTTGATATCAGAAATACTTTTATTTATTTTGCTCTTTTACTGTATTTTAATATGAATTTGAGCTCAACGTTAAGATTATCTTTATGCAATCTGACATTTTTAAAAATTCATTTCATGTATTTTGATATGAAAATATTTTTATCTTCCGATTTCAGATGCCGTTCTTCAACGTGAATATTTTTACCTGTTGTACAATTCTTTATCGCAAGCTTTTGGGTGAATAACATCATTTGCGAAGAGTACATGAAACTAATTGCTTGGCGATGGATACAACTGTTGAAGAGAAAGTATCTGATATGGAAGTGAATGATAGTGCATTAAATAAGCAGGAAAATGAAATCGAGCCGTCAGAGGTGATTACTAGTGATGCTGGACCATCTATCACTAGTACCCCAGAACCAGAGCTTGTTATTACTGAAACTGAAGTTACAAAAAGTCATGTGAAGGAAAAATGCACAACTGAGGATGACAAAAATGATTGCATTTATCACATAAAGTGGGTTTCTAGAAATGGATGTAAAAGCCCAGTAATTACTCAGGTATTCTGTAAAGTTTACATAAATATTTATACCTAGAATATTATAATATATATAGGGGGCTCTGCTTACATAATTTATTGTTATTAACACTGCAGTGAACTGTATGTCAAAAAGTGTTATTTTTAGATTATAAGTTTTTAGTACTCAAAATAACTAATTTAACTTTGCAAATGACTGGTACTATCAAGTTGCTATCATATTAGGTTCTAACAATCGTAATGCAATGACAATAAATGAATCAAAAATATTTATTTCATAAATTGTAGTACTCTTCTATACTTAAAGTCAGATTTACCCATATCAATGCAAATTCCAATAATTAAATGTATGTTTTCTTGTTATTACTTGATTATATGTTCTGAGACTTTTTAGCATTAAAAAATGTATGGAAAATATTTTGTGGAGCTATTCTTGTCAAAGAATTTGTCCATTCCTGGACTAAAGTGAATAAAATTATGTAGCCAGTGACCACAGTATTAGATTATTTCTAATTCAAGCAGCATTATAAAATATGATCAAATATATTAAAAGTGCTGATATTTAGAAAATTTATATTTTCTGCTTATTGAATGTGCTGCATTTATCTTATGTAATATAATTTTCTTATACAGGTCATGTTTTTAAATGTTCTGTGTTTATATCTGTAGAATGAAAATGGCCCTTGTCCTCTTATTGCTATTATGAATGTCCTGATTATGAAAGGACGGATAGTCTTGCCCTCTCTTGTGGATATTGTTACTACAGAAAAATTGATGGAGTATCTGGGTGATTGTATATTGGACAGTATCCCTAAGGTGATGAATGATTTTATTTAGTTTTAATCTTAAAACATGTTTTTACTGTGATTTAGAAGTAGGTTAAGAACAATATGCTGCTCATTCTTCAAAACTATTATGATAACCAGACGGTAAATCGGGAGAAGAGACCCCCACTCATTTTTCTAAGTACAAAATTGCGCCAAGTTGGTGCGTTTCTCCGTGTTTTGAAATTGACTCCTCCCCACTCAAGTGACGTATATTCTCGTGTTTAAAAATAGACTCCTCCTACCAAAGTGGCGTATTCTACAGTTTTATGAACTGGAATTTTGTTAAATGATATTGCAATTGAATATAAATAAAAGTGAATAATACTCATAAAAAGACTGCAAAATACGATTTTTGTGCATTATATTGCGCAATGGTAGAATTATAAAAATATTGCGTAACGGCAGCAAAATAAAATTTTAGAAACCATATTGAAACACTCGATACTTAAAATATTTTTTGAATTTAAATCAATATCAAAAACTTATAACTCGAAACATCGAAAATCACAAAAAAAAAAGACAATACTTTAAACGTTGATACTAGAAATTTAAGAAAAAACGATACTTAGAAGAAATTTAATGAAAACGAAATGTAGAAGAAGTTTATAAAGATTAAAAACAAATTTAGGAACTTTTCGACCAGTCGTTCGTTCTCTGTCGAAGATCGCTACGTGAAAACAACCGTTTGTGCAACAGCTGATCCGTAGTAATTCAAACATGATTCTACGCCTGCTTACTTCACTCGCTAAGAAAACATCACAGAATCCCGCCCCGCTGGCTGTCGGAGGTCGCCCGTAGCAACAGATGTTCCGTGGCTCATAGAGTGATGTAGCAATTCAAAACATGGATCTACGCCCGCTTCGCGGGCTTACCTCGCTACGCTCGCCCGCTAAAAAAACATCACAGAATCCGGCCCCGTTGGCTGTCGGAGGTCGCACGTAGCAACAGATGTTCCGTGGCTCAGAGTGATGTAGCAATTCGAACATGGATCTACGCCCGCTTCGCGGGCTTACCTCGCTACGCTCGCCCGCTAAAAAAACATCACAGAATCCGGCCCCGTTGGCTGTCGGAGGTCGCACGTAGCAACAGATGTTCCGTGGCTCAGAGTGATGTAGCAATTCGAACATGGATCTACGCCCGCTTCGCGGGCTTACCTCGCTACGCTCGCCCGCTAAAAAAACATCACAGAATCCGGCCCCGCTGGCTGTCGGAGGTCGCACGTAGCAACAGATGTTCCGTGGCTCATAGAGTGATGTAGCAATTCTAACATGGATCTACGCCCGCTTCGCGGGCTTACCTCGCTACGCTCGCCCGCTAAAAAAACATCACAGAATCCGGCCCCGTTGGCTGTCGGAGGTCGCACGTAGCAACAGATGTTCCGTGGCTCAGAGTGATGTAGCAATTCGAACATGGATCTACGCCCGCTTCGCGGGCTTACCTCGCTACGCTCGCCCGCTAAAAAAACATCACAGAATCCGGCCCCGTTGGCTGTCGGAGGTCGCACGTAGCAACAGATGTTCCGTGGCTCAGAGTGATGTAGCAATTCGAACATGGATCTACGCCCGCTTCGCGGGCTTACCTCGCTACGCTCGCCCGCTAAAAAACATCACAGA
Source organism: Amaurobius ferox (assembly GCA_951213105.1). NCBI lineage: Eukaryota > Metazoa > Arthropoda > Arachnida > Araneae > Amaurobiidae > Amaurobius > Amaurobius ferox. The sequence continues at coordinate 125,057,430 of OX578150.1, read as the reverse complement.
ATCCGGCCCCGCTGGCTGTCGGAGGTCGCACGCAGCAACAGATGTTCCGTGGCTCAGAGTGATGTAGCAATTCGAACATGGATCTACGCCCGCTTCGCGGGCTTACCTCGCTACGCTCGCCCGCTAAAAAAACATCACAGAATCCGGCCCCGTTGGCTGTCGGAGGTCGCACGTAGCAACAGATGTTCCGTGGCTCAGAGTGATGTAGCAATTCGAACATGGATCTACGCCCGCTTCGCGGGCTTACCTCGCTACGCTCGCCCGCTAAAAAAACATCACAGAATCCGGCCCCGCTGGCTGTCGGAGGTCGCACGTAGCAACAGATGTTCCGTGGCTCATAGAGTGATGTAGCAATTCTAACATGGATCTACGCCCGCTTCGCGGGCTTACCTCGCTACGCTCGCCCGCTAAAAAAACATCACAGAATCCGGCCCCGTTGGCTGTCGGAGGTCGCACGTAGCAACAGATGTTCCGTGGCTCATTGAGTGATGTAGCAATTCGAACATGGATCTACGCCCGTTAAAACACATCACAAAATCCGCTGGCTGTCGGAGGTCGCATTCAGCAACAGGTATTTAGTGGCTCATAGAGCATATGGTTCATAGAGCACAGACTTACGTCCGCTGCGCGGACGTAAGCCTGTGCTATATGAGCCATAGAACACCTGTTGCAATGTGAGAGCTCCAACAGCCAACGAGGCTGGACCGCGGGTAAGACCGCGAAGCGGTAGTAGGTCCATGTTCGAATTGCTACAGACCAACTGTTGTCACATTGGAACTAGATCCGACTGTCGCCCAGTTAACCGAAAAGTACCAAAATGTGATAAATAATGATACTTAAAAAATATTTGATTAAAAAACGACACTTAGCAAAAATGTGATAAAAAATGGAACTTAGAACATTCGTACCTACTTGCAATCAACGACTAATTCATAACCATTCAATCACATTCATCTTACCACTATCAATCAAACAAAAAAAAACAATTCTAAATCTTTCACTCTTCCCAGCTATTTAGCACATATAACCCAAATCAAGGAAACTTGAGAAACGATGAAAAAAGATCTCCAAACTTACTCCAATCTATCAAATTTCAAAATCAACATGTAGTTGTATCCAAAAATCCAAAATTAACGTAGCTGATTAATAAAAAAAAAATCCGAAACGACCGAGAATCACAACAGAAGCAAGAAATGCGCTGCTATTCTGTACAAGTTTCTCAAAAGACGGTTGCCAGAGTTACTAAAGAGTCGCCAAGGTGCAATATAGCATTTCGCAAGTACTTTTAACTAAATTTAAGAAAAAATGGAACTTAGAAAAGAACTAACCTCATTCCTCGTCATCCTCTTCTTCCTCAGTATCCGAGTGATGTAAAAAACTATTTTCTTTGTCTGCATCTTCGTCACGTCTATGGGGAGGGAAGATAGAAGCTACAGCTTTCAAATATTTGTTCCACGCTTCCTCCCCAATAGAATGCTCCTGCTGTCGTTTCCACATGTATTCATAGAAGTAAGAATTAAAATACTTTTTAACCTTCCTCCCTTTCACTTTTCTTTTGATTGCAGACCAAGTTCCTTCAATGGAATTGGTATGCGCTCCTGTCTCGGGGTCTTTGAAATGGTAACTGTGATTTACCTGAAGGTGCATGAAGCCTTTATGTTCAAGACAATCATACGCCTTCCAACAGTCCGATATTATCAATGTCCCCTTCTCAACATACTTTTCGATCACATTCAGCAAACATTTACTCGACCTATTAGAAACCTTAGTGAAAAAGCATTTATTAGTACCCCTTTCAATCCCCCCAAACACCCATTGTCCTTCCACAGGCTTTCCTCTTCCATACTTATTTTTACCAAACTTACTTTCATCTATCTCCACAGTCACACCAGCCCCCCCAATCTTACTTCTATTTTTAAAAAAAGCACTCATACAAATGTCACGGCAAAACTGTTTCCAATCGGTAACAGTTTTTCCCGAGACATTCAAATGATTCATCACAACCTTGCATTCAATATTTCCAAACCACATTAAAGTTAAAATTAAAATCTCAATTATACTTAATTTACTGTTATCAAACCACGTACCCTTTCTCACACTCCTACATACTTCATGTTTATCATCACCCGATCGCTTTCTACACCTCCATTCAAATCCATCAATCAATCTCTCTCTTTCACACAATTTCATCTCATCTCCACACTTAGGACATTCATACCTAGCACTCATTAAACCTTTTAACACACACCAATCAATTACTGCTCTCTTACCTTTAGCTTCCAGCATATAATAAAATTTAAAGCTTGACTCATTTTGACCAACATCCACTCGAACACGTTTTCTGGAACATTCGCTCGAATCCATTTGCGGCTTACCAGATGCCATTTAGTAACCCAGTCTGCAATCCACAAAAAACTACTGAAAATCAAAATGATATGTTCCAGAAAAAAGCTTAACAATCGATCAAGAAAGATTTATTTCAAAGAAGTTCTAAAAATTACTGAACTATCTACAAAAAACTACAGAAAATCAAAATAATGTGTTCCAGAAAAAAGGCCTAATGCAATCGATCAAGAAAGATTTATTTCAAAGTTCCAGAAATAACGCAATGCTATTCTAATATTTACTGGCTATTAAAATGCAGATTCCCCAAAAAGTCGCGCGCTGATTGGATATTCGTGGGTTACCAGAAGTCATGGGCTACCAGATTGTGAAGTATACGGAATGAATTGGCGCTCTTTCGTAATTTGAAAAATGAGTGGGGGTCTCTTCTCCCGATCAACCTAACCAGACCTTATGGGCAATAGCAAAACATTTCCTTTCTCAACATTTAAAAAAGTAAACTTCTGAACTATTTTAGTATATTGTGCACAAGTAACAAAAGTTATAAGAGATGTATTTTAAAAGTATGATTTTAATTTAAAATGTTAATTCCATAGTAAGCAACCACTACTGTCCACTAAAATCCATGCAGTTTCCTGAATATAACAGTAAGCATTAGGCTTTAAATAGTTTTCATCATAAAAAAATCTAAAGATAGAAATATGTGAATGAATGAATAGGTACAGTCTGTAGAAGTTATGTAACCATCATTTTAGTTAGTTCTATGATCAGGGCTTTAAAACTCGATAACTTGTTGTTGAGGTAAAAACCCATTAATCAAACAATAAGTAAAATCATTCAGTAGGAAGCAGAAACATCATAGTTAAGTAAAAATGAATAAATAATGCAGTATATATACAGATGTTTTAAGGATATATTAGATCCCTTTCAGATTTGTATGTTGTGAACTGAAGGAGATCCAGTATACACTTAAAATAACTGTATGCTGCACTGTTTATTAATTTGTGCTTAATTATATTATTTCTCCTTACCCATTTATCACTGTTGTTTAAAAGCCAAATTATTAAAGCAGTGCTGATCAGATTCTATTAGTGTTAAAGGGCCAGTTAAAAAATTTAGGGGTTAATCATATATGCTGGCATGTCATATCTTGACAACACGATTTTTATAATTCTTAATTTGTTTCAACTTTTAAATAGCAAGGGAAGAGGCCCAAAATGTTGGTTATTACCATTAGTATATGTGAACTAAACCAAGAAAAAAAAAAATAATAAAATCATAAACTAACATTGACAAAAGTTATTTTTTGTCTAGTACATCTTGCTTAAAATTCTTAAAATTTCTTTTAGAGTTGGAGATCAAATGCATTGATTTGAAGGTACAATTTTTATATTCTGATCAAGACTGGAAGTAGAAGATTATATCTCATGGAAACTTGTGCACTGATTGCTCTTTAAATGTTAAATTTGTAGTAATCCAAAATTTTGGGAGTGGTCCAGAATTTTATATTAATACTTAATAAAAAGTGATTTATTTTGTAAACTCGCTATGTTGACTGCATGCACCTATGCACTGTGCAGTAGAGTAGGAGTATTGTTACTGCATGTATCTTACACAAATTGCATGTGCCCACATAGCAGATGTATCATTACTTGGCTTAGCAGACTATGAGCTGTATATTTTTAGTTAATTTGTTTTAGAAATGTGATTGCTAAAGAAGTGATCACAATAAAATAGTGATCAGTAAATTGCAGAAGCAACTGCTAGGACATATTAACATACATGCATAGTCGGACAGGTTTTAATAGTGTAGATAACAAGGGTATGGTATACACCATTTTATATTTCATAAGTAAATGTGATAGCATTGTTTAAAAATAATTAAAAATAGGATAGAAATAAATGAATTTGGTTAGCAGAAAAAATGAAGGAAAGCACTTAATGCAAACAAAATGAATAAAAATGTAAGATAAATCTTATTGTTAAATACTATTCATATACATTTTGAAAGAATCCTGTTTAATTAATTGTAACTTTAATTTAAAATTAATTTTAATTAATTGTAACTTTAATTTAAAATTAATTTTAATTTAATTTAAAATTAACTTTAATTTTAAAGTAAAATTATATGCTTGATTTGCTTATTAGAAATCGAGGAACAAATGCCTTAACAAAAAACAAACTTTTGCATACATTAAACATCTGTACTAATTAATTTTACAAAAGAATTCTGTGAAAAGGCATTTTTACTTATAAAACAAGAGGATGTCTTTTGTGAAATGTTGCACTTTTCTGAACCATTCTTTTATTTATAGTAATGGTTTGTAATAGCGCTTCCAAAACTTTTTAGAATTACTATGTATCTAGTATCTCCATACTTTATTTTTTCTTATATATTTAAATAATTAAAAACATTTTACATCTCAAAATCTTTTCACAACATCATATTTACCAAATTAGCTTGTGCACAATTATTGAAAAAAGATGAAATACGTATACGGGTGAGTCACAGTTTTGAAACATTTGAAAAGCACTGCTGTAGACCATTGCCATAAAACCCTAGTTATAGACCCTCAGATTTTCACATGCTCCATGGGCTTTATCAATTCTATCAATTTTTGTTACAGTCCAGGTTTGGATTTGCATGTAAAACAATTTCTGTTGTGTCAAATTAATAATGGTCTGTTACAGTTATAAGGATTGATATAATGTATTGTAAACGCCCTCTTATTCAGCACCACTGGAACTAGAAGGTTGCCGAAAAACAGAATTTTCTGGATATCTGATTATTACTTTTTAAATTACCATAGCATTGTGCAAAACTCATTAAAACTCTATATACTTACTGCTAGTGAAGAAATAAAAGTATAATTTGAGTAAAGAACAAGTTTTATTAACCTAATATATAAAATATAAACTGAATATATAAAGAAAATTAAATTTTGTTTTGCTACTTAAAATTTTTAAACACTTAACACTAATTGCATTATATAAGAGTAATAAAAACTTATTCTGAGAGTTTGTCACTGAGGATTGTGATTGATGATGAAAGATTCCGACATCAACTGTGAAAGGTGTGCATCGACGGTAATGGTGGATGGAGTTTGGATGAGTTTTTTTTTTTTATAAATTTCTTCATCTCCAGTATATCACCTTGCCTGGCTCTTTCACAAAGAAATTTGTCCTTAATCATATGATGCCATGTGCATTCGTTGATTGCTCTGCAAAAGAAATAAATATATCCAAAATGGTAAAACCTCCATTTGTGTGCCAGTTGCTTGGAAGTTATTTGAGTGCTGGATAAGAGTGAGTTTACTGTACAAAAATTAGTTGTAAATTTCATCTTTGTGTTAAACATTGTAAAATGTCTAAATTATGTATGAAATTTAGCTCATTAGCACCATTATTGGCATCAAGGATAAGTGGTAGGGATATAACAGACCATTAACATATTATATGTAAAATTTTGTTTAGTACTAGATTGGTCAATGTTTGTTTTAATTCTTTTAGAATATTCCTGAAGGAGCGCAATTGAATTATGAACAAAATATGAATGATGCCATGGCAGTTTTGCCTAAGCTTCAGACTGGATTAGATGTAAATGTAAAGTTTACTGGGTAAGTCGTAATTTTTCAAATACAGTGGGTGATCTCATATCTGCACTGTTTGGGACCAGATGTTTGTGCAGATTTCAGGATTTTGTGGATTTTAAGGACCAAAAGAAAAATTACTACTACTTTGTTAAAATAATCATATGAATGGCTTATACACATTAAATAAATACACATACATACACACAATAAAAACGGACACATTTTAGTCAAATTTACACAAGAATTTAATAATATACACTAAATGATACACTTTAATGGTATGTACTAAATTTGAATCCAGTAAAAATATTTTGTTTAATCTTTGTCATTTTATGGCTGTCTTGTAATTTTGCGAACATTGGTTGTTTCAAAACTTTAAATTTTTCCTTGTGTAACTTTTGTTGCAGTCTGTATATATAGTCATTCTTTATTGTACTGTAACACAACTTTGTTTTTCTAAGAATTTCAGATACTGATATCCTAATTCTATTCCTTTGTTAAATGTGATTTTTTCTTCTTCACAATCTGATTCTGTATCTGAATCACTTGGTTCAGATTCTACATTTGCTATGATTTCATTATCTGCAATCACTTGTTTACTGGTGGATTTTTCTTTATCAACCCAATCTTCAATAGCATCTTGGCTTAGAACACTGGATATATTTGAATTTACTTTCTTTGCATAGGAAAGCTATTTTAAAGATTTTTTCTTTGGTTCAGTCATTCTAAAATCTTCAAAGTCATTGGTCTCATCCTCATCACTATCAAAAAGTAATGCAGGCCATAAATTGCCACTGTTTACAATGTTTACATACCATACAAAAAATGTTTGTTTACATTCAGAAATTGTGCGGATATGAGGTTACCTACTGTACTGTGTTTTGTTAATCTGGGGTCAGTCTTATGTTTTGTTCCTCTTATAATGATGAAGTTATTCTGTTATATAATTGAAGGTGAGAATGAATTATTCTGGATGACTTTTGATTATTAGTTGAGTGTAAAGATTATGATAAAATACATGTATAAGCTATCAGGACCTGGTTAATGCACAGGCCTCTGGGCCCCTAAATTTTGTATGTGATAAAAAAATATAAGTAGAAATAATTTTTTAATTTATTTAAAACTGGTAATATTAGTTTTTTTGTTTTAAATTATAAAATATATTAATAGTTTTGAATATTATACATCATTTAAAGTCGTTATATATTACTTTGAAATAAATAAAAATTTAGAAGTTTTCTACATGTACAGGACCTTCAGGACTATGATCCTGATCCTCCCCCTCCCCCAATTTGTTATGTAGAAGACCCAGACCGTCCGACTCGTCCAGGGGACTAAGAGCACCTATTTGGACGGCCGGCCAATTTGTTATGTGTGGATGTTTAACAAATTGGCCGGCCGTCCAAATAGGTGCTCTTAGTCCTCTGGACGAGTCGGACGGTCTGGGTCTTCTACATAACAAATTGGGGGAGGGGGAGGATCAGGATCATAGTCCTGAAGGTCCTGTACATGTAGAAAACTTCTAAATTTTTATTTATTTCAAAGTAATATATAACGACTTTAAATGATGTATAATATTCAAAACTATTAATATATTTTATAATTAAAAAAAAAAAAAAAAAAAAAAAAAAAAATTTGTTATGTGTGGATGTTTTGCATGTGTTTATTCTGTGAGTGTATGGGGGGGGGGTGTTCCCGAATTAACACCAGGCCCTTGGCCCCACTTTGGCTTGATTAGGCCCTGTAAGCTATAAAATATGGGAAATGGAAAATAAGCTGTGAAAATCGAAGAATGTATATGTATTTTTACGCATTGTTAATATAAACTTTCCATTTAGAATCAGTGATTAAGATTTGAGATAAAGCTGAATATCTGATAATTGTCAATTTTCAGGTTCCACAAGCATTTGTTTTTTTAACTTTATAGTTTTTAGAAACTTTTGATTAGAATAAGTTTCTGAAAATGTCTTAAGACTTTTAATCGGTGTCAAAGCTATTTAACATGATTAATGGAATTTTAATGCATATTCAGTATGTTCCTATGACAGGAATGACATATGAGTTTGCTTTTGTTCCACATGGAAATCGAAACTAACATTTGAAAACAAAGTATGCACTATGCAAAACTCTCTATTATGCACAAACAAGAGATAGTATTTTTAAATTTTCATTCATATTAGTAATAATTAAATGCATGTCAGAAATGACAGGTAATAAATTTACTTATCAAAAATGAGTCATAAAATTATGTTTTTCTGTTAATAGTAAAGTTTCAAACATATGGAGCAAAATTTTAAATAGTGTTCTTCAAGTGGTTTAAAATCTCCACTGTTATCATCTTGTGATGAAAAGGTCAATTTTTCAAATAGCGTCGTAATGTCACCTTTTCTCAGGGACAAACATATCAACAATTTCTCAAAATAATATCAAAACTTTTGTAAAGTTTTTTTGCAAGTAAAAATCATAATTTATTAAATTTCATCAATTTACTTTTAATAATTATATTTTGTACTGTAATCTTCTATATTAAAAGTCAATCACATATGTTCGTATGTATTTATGTCTGTCTGTCTCCTTTATTCTGAAGCCCCTACTTGGCCCAAAAGCTTATTAAGACAGTAACGGAAATGATAAATTTGCATTTTTTAAGTCAAAATTATATTTAATGTAATTGAAAAATACGTAGAACAGGTTGTATTTGTTCTACGTATACTGAAAAAAAAATATCTTTATTATTATTATTTTTTTATAATTCAACGGTCAACTGATCTAAAATTGACAATTATCAGATATTCAGCTTTGAATTTTTATAAATTGCTGATAATTCCTATTTACAATTGATGATTAATATTTAGCATAAATATGTTTCTTATTTGAGTTGTAGGCATGGAGGAATTCTGAAATTTTTCATTAAATATACATATTGCTAATTACTTGCTAGTTTATAACAAATTTAAGTCATTATATGTAATACTATTATTTCAACATTTTATTTGATTATCTCGTTTATATGTAATACAATATAATTTATGCCTTATCTTTTAATAACTGTACATATATATTTTTTCAATTTCATGCTACCAAACTTTTATTAAAAATTTGCTGTAATAAGATTTACATTGATAAGTTAATTAAAATAAGTCTCTTTTAAGTGTTAATATATTGTAATACAGTTAGCTTCTCTTCGATTGCTTATGGGATAAATATTTTTTACTAAATAAAATATGAACAATCTTATTGGTTATCAATAAAATTAATTGTGATTAATTTTCAAACAGTATAATTATGTTTTATTGATAAATATAGTAATAAATTAAATATTTATAAATAAAAAATATTTGCATTTGTCAGAGTTTGTAAAATTAACTTGTAAAATTGTGTGTCAAATTGACTCTTACGACTCATAAGTATGAGTCAAACTTTCGAATTTGTGATTCACTTTTTGCTTCTTTTTAACATTTGTAATTTTAATCAAAAAGTGGTAAAAGCAGCTGATGTCTCTCTCATATATACTACACACATTTATATTGAAAACATAAGTGTAATTAAATTTTTTGAATTGAACAATTTTAGGTTCTGTTAAAGTTATTCTATTATAACTATTGCCCTTTTTAAATATAGGTATAAAATAACCAGACATCAAAAACTTTTATAAAAGAGAAGAAAAAAAAAATTACGGAGGGTGAATTTTGTGAGTCATATTCATATATAGTGAGTCTATTTAGTTAAAATAAAAACAGATTGATGTGGCAATTGCTTTGATTTGTGATTAAGTAAATTGCTTTGATTTGTGGATAAAATCCTGTTAGTAAAACACCGTAAAATAAAATATAAGGATACTGGTTTCAGATGCAAAATAAGCATTCTTCAAACTTATTGAAGCAGAGCTTTGAAAATGCAGGAAATGCATTGACTTTATAAATACAGGAAAACGTCTATAGATACTTTTTAATTGGCATTTAAAAGAAAAATAAGTGTTGCAGTCACTCAAAAAATATAGAAAATAGATTTATACTATTATCCATTATTTTTTTTTTTTTTAAATATTCCACACATTGTGGAATTATTTCTCAAATTTTAAGAAAAGAGTTAAAAAATTTCTGAAAAATTCTTTGTGGTGATCTTGTGAAATGACTCTCTTTGGCTTGACGGATCTAATGGTATTATTTCAGCTTTCAAATGTGTGCCCTTTTAGGTGTACTCAGAACAAAAATTTTCAGTCTTTACTACTAAATATATAAAGCAAATACTAAATATATAAAGCAAAATTTGATAATTAAAAATTTAGGAAAAAGGGAAGTTTTTTTAGCAGCAATTGAAAAATATTGTTTTTTTTAATATTTACATTTATAAGGCTGCCTAAGTTAAGAAACATACAAATTATCAAGTGAAGACATAAATAGAATATCTAAATAAGATATATATAAAATTTGATAATCAGATGGATTGTTTAGAGAAAAAATAGGGAAGTAAAATATTTAAAGAGTGCTGCGGAACAAAAATTTTCAAATTGTGCAATAAATTTAATATGTGGAATACAATAAGATAAAGAAATAAAATTTTGTTCAAAAACAGATAGTTATATAAAACTAGTGATACAAATTTACTTATTCAATTTTTGTTATTTAAAAGATATTGATGACGAAATAATTTTAATTATTGAGTGAATACAAAACACCTGATTTAAAATGACATATAGACTTGAAATTCTATAAGCAAAAGTAACAGGATAACAATTTCAAGAATTTTCCTTTTAATGTGTGTTGCAGAATAAAATGTTCAAGTTAATGCAGTCATAGAAAAATTACTTGCAAGCATGATAAGATATATATCTGTATCTCGAATAAAATAATAAAATATCTTTAGAATATAATAATACACTGAATTAAGTGCATTATTACTTTTAATACAAGTTAACAAAGGTATAAATTTTGTAGTTATAAATTTGAATTTCCTGCCGTTTTGTTCAACATTAAATATTGTATTCCTATTTGTTGCAGAATTAGTGATTTCGAGTACACTCCTGAATGCATCATCTTTGATCTGCTGAGGATACCTTTGTACCATGGATGGTTGATTGACCCTCAAATGGAGGATGTGGTGCAGGCTGTTGGTAAATGTAGTTACAACCAGTTAGTTGAAAAAATTATTAATTCAAAGTCAGATGTGGATTCTGATATAGTTACAGAAGGTTAGTAAAGCATTTTTTATCTTAACACACAGACATTCCCAGAGGCTTTGATAATATGGATGTGTCAACTGCTACTTGATATAAATTGCAAATATTAATTCCCAAACTATCATACTAGATTCTTGATTATGTGGAATTGCATTAACCAGTTTATGGATTAACTGGAGCAAATAATAATAAAACATTTTGATAGTTCAAAATAATATTTAATAAAATTTTAAATAAAAGCTTTTGCTACACACTCCAATCTGCCTAATGCCAGTAAAACTGAACATGTGGATGAAGATTTAATGAGCAGCACTATTGAATAATTTACATATAATAAATGAATTTATGAATGCTGATGAGGAATTGGATGAATGCAGATAATAATTTGCCTGCATATAAGATTGTGCACCACTTTATTATTGATGAACCTGCAGCTACTGATGACACAGATTAGGCAGATGATGCCCTCAAATGAGAAGACATGCAAAAAAAAAAAAAAAAAAAAAAAAAAAAAATATATATATATATATATATATATATATATATATATAATAAAGATAAAAATAAAAAAAATAGTAAAACTAATTTAAAACATGATCAGTGTCATACCCTGGTTCAAAAACAATACGGAGGAAAATTATGTAAAGAGGATATGAAAGGAAATATCTAACAAAAGGAAAACAATGCTACCATATAAGCAAAATGATCTTAATTTTAAATTATCAATAATGCACGTGAATTTATCAACGTTCAAGAGCTATACATACAAATCAAGTTCAAATATCAAAGGATTATCAAAATCTGGAGGCTCAAAATATTAAAATGACAAAAAATAAAAATAAGAGAAAAGATGCAATCCGAAAATATGAAATTGGTTAGAAGCTCTGTAGATCCAGCTTTTCAAGGATCTTTGCATCCACAGAGGTTCCAAATGTGTTTTGCTCAATGATACAGCCACATGGCCGAAACATACATATATATATATATATATATATATATATCAAAGTGCTACTATAACTAATGTTGAAAGCTTACTCAATTGCTTGGAATAACAGGAATATACACTTGCTGATAAGCTAATATTGTGAAATCTGCACAGCACCATTTGCTGACAGGAATCTGCAGTCGCATGTAGCATCACCTAAAATTTTGGCAGATATGCAACTAAGCTATTAAAATATATTGATTTTTTTTATTATTTTACATGTAGATTCCTAAATATAGGAATTATTTTAAAATAAAATACCAAATTTGACATTAATTTTTCATGAGCTTAAATTTTAGCATTGTTTCATTTTACACCTTCCCTATTAATTTCCCCTGTTTTTACAATAAATCTGTATCTTGAAAAATATCATGGTTTTTAATTTCACTGTACCTTTAGCTACAATTACTTCTGGATTTTTTTTGCCTAATGAATTTCCCCTACATTTCACTCATTTTGTTACTTTGTGCGTATTTCGACACTTATTCAGAATATCTTCTGGCAATTTCAAACCATTTTTTAATTAACAATTTCTTTTCCAGCTCTGATTGCTGAGAGCTTTCTCCAAAGGTCAGCCTCTCAGTTAACGTACCACGGATTGTATGAACTTGCGTCTCGGCTGAAGGAGGAAGAATTGTGTGTCTTGTTCAGGAATAACCATTTCAGTTCACTTGTTAAGCACAAAGTAAGTTTTCTTTAATGGGAAATTTCCAGAAAAAAACATAAATTTATTTGTAAAATCAAGAAAAGTCTAGGATATTCGTAATCTCAATGCCACAATGCACTGTTTAAAAAGACTAAAAAAAACTTGAGTATATACTACCTAATAATTTAGGTATTAAGTATTTATATGTATTAGGTTTCTATATGTATTAGATATTAGGTTTTTATATGTATTAGGTATTTATATGTATACATAGTTATTAATACCTAATTAAAACCTAATAGTTATTAATACCTAATAATTATTACCTAATAGTTATTAATACCTAATTAAATTAGTATATACCTACATAATTTTTTTACAAAATCTGGAAATGTGTAGGACATTCTTGATCTCAATGCCACAATGCACTGTTAAAAAAGCTAAGGAGATCTTGAGAAACGTTTATAAGCACAAATAACACAATAATGCAGCTGTTTCAGAGACATGTTGGATCCTCTTCTTCAGTGCAAGTGAACCTTCGAACCCGAAGTTCAAAAGAGTCATTCCTCTCCTTTGGACTTCAGGTTTGTTAGTTCTCTTGCACTGAAGAAAGGCATTCAACATATCCTCAAAACAACTGTATGCTGCATTATTGTGTTATTTGTACTTATATGCTTTACTCAAGTTTTCTTTATCCTTTGTACAAAGTGCATTTTACTTATCGTTCAAAAAGGCTTTCTATATTCAGTTTAGACATTGATTGATGTCAAATTAAAACTTGTGAAAAAGTTTATTTTGATGAATGATGTTTCTATGATAAATGAGTTTTAATGAGTTATGTTGTAAATTATTTTAAAAAGCTTTAACACAATCGAGAAACTAAGATTGAAATATAAAAATATTTGTAGTTATATTTTGCATTTAATCCAATTTAAAGTTAGAATAAATTAATAAATAAATTATTAAAATGAATACTCCCCACCTAGGCACCATATTGATAATATATTATGATCAGTAGGGGGTATGAACGCATTGGTGCATAAAGACAAACACAACCCCATTCTCCAAAAAATATAAATTTAACTAGTATCATACTATTATATGCAAAAAGTAAATGCAAGTAATTTTTATTTATCAATTTTTCTCTTTTTTAGTTTAATTTTCAGGGTGCATACAGGTGCTTGAAAATTGGGAAAGTACTTGAATTTTAAATTAAAATTTTCAAGGCTTTGAAAGTACTTGAAAATTCCCATTTTCTTGGTTAAGTCTTTGAAAGTGCATGAAAAAGGCAGGGTTAAAAGTGTTCTGCAGATTTACAGCATAGTGTTTTTCTGAGAAGTTCTTCTTTCTCTGGAAATTTCCCTAGCCGTTATGCTGTCGCTGAAATTTTCCTGAACAATGTTGTTTTTTCCCCAAAATTTCCTCAATGGCTTCAATATTAAACAATAATGTTAGTTTGCTATGATTATTCCTCCCAAAAACACATATAACTTCATAATATGGAAGATATTATGTCCTTGAGAAATAATTGCATGGTACTTGAAAGTACTTGAAATTTTTTTAAGGAAAGTGTTCTCACCCTGAATATTGTATTTATTAAGTTTTTGAGATTGTCAGCTGAGTTATTGAGAAAAATGTTTTCAAATAATAAGCTGAAATATTAATTTATTTATTAAAATATCTATTCACAATTGACAGTACATATTTTATACAAATTTCATTGAGATAGCATTATTCTGAATACTGTGGATTTCATTAAAAAACCTGGTAATTTCCATATTAAACTGAACATAACACAATATGTTATGATCTATTCTATTTTTATAAAATAATGACTTGTTATATTCAGGATGTATATAAGTGCTTGAAAATTGGGAAAGTACTTGAATTTTTGATTAGCATTTTCAAGACCTTGAAAGTACTGGAAAATTACTATTTACTTGTCTTTGAAAGGGTTTGAAAAGGGCAGGATTGAAAGTGTTCTGACCCACCATATTGTGTTTTCTCTGAGAAATTCTGCTTTCCCTGGAAATTTCCCTAGCGGTTACATTGTTCTTGAAAATTTCGTAAACAACATTATTTTTTTCCAAAAATTAGCTTCAACATTAAACAATAATGTTAGTTTTCTATGATTTTTTTTCCACCAGAAATGCATACAACTTCAAAATGAGGAGTTAATTGATGTCCTTGGAAAAAAAAAATTCCATGGGAAGTGTACTCACCCTGTATATTGGAGGACTAATTAAAAGTACTTAGAAAATGCAGAATGATGTTTTGGCATATAGAGACTCATCTTCATTATTTTCCACACCTGCATCCTTCCACACTGCAAAAATTGAATCTCAATTGATTGTGAATGGCTTTGTATTTTTACAAATTGTATTTTTAAAAATTTTAATGGGACTAGGGAAGACGTTTTGTAGAAGTCAGGGGACCAAGGTATTGAAAGTCCAGATACATCATTAAGAAGTAAAGATGAAGGCAATAGAGCATGGGCACATGACGTCACATGGAGAATTTTCTCCTTACGTTTCTAAAACAAAATACTCATCCGCTTTACAATATGGAAATTTTCATTATTTCTGCATTAAAAATGGCTACTTTAGAAATTTACAATTGTTTAACCTCTAGTAGGATATATCTAAATTTATCTACTTTGATGGATATTTTTAATTTACCAGAAAATAAAATATTCACTTTCAATAAAATATATACACAAGTTTTTTTTTAAGAAAATTCATTATGTATCTTTCTCTTCTCACTTGCATATACACTGCAGAATTTTCTAGAAAATTATACATCTTCAGAACTCTAGCTAGTGACTACGGTAAAAATGAGTAGTAGTGTACATTCACTTAAAGTGCTATTTAACAAATAAAATCTTTAAACATATATTGTTACCTAAATATTCTAAATGATTTACTTTCAGCACAAAGGTAAATTTCAATGTTTAATGGGTTTAGTTTCATTTTTTAATTGCCATCATTGTCAGTTTTCCATTACTTGCTATGGTAAATATAATTCCCTTTTGTTATTGCGCATTCTACTATACAGGCTGTTTATTTACATTCGTGGCCATGCTCTATTCTGTATAATGTGATAACTATTAGAAAAGTTAATTTTTCTTACCAATATAAATTTTCTTTAATATTAATCCTCAATAAATAGCTGTTTTTTTTCCTTTTTTCTGAATTCCTATTGAAAATTTAATGTAAAATTTAATTTAAAAAATTTAATTTACATTAAAATTTAATGGAACATTTGTTGTAAAATTTAATTCGATCATGTAAAATTTAAGCTTGCATTATATTCAAGTTAATATGGTATTTTGAAATGATGCAGTTTGTTAATGCAGCTTGTGCTGAATTAAAAAAAAAATGAACATAAAATGATTTATCAGCAAGATGTATTAGATTACCTGTATTTTTTCAAAATTTCAAAATATTATTGATTTATGTCTTCAACTTATAATTAGTTACTTTCAAAATATCATTATATTTTGAAAATATCATTTGATTTATGTCTTCAACTTATAATTAGTTACTTTTAATTTATGTGTACAATATTAAATGGTTTACCAATTAATCACTATTAATAAATAATGATTATAATACGAGTAATACTCAATATTTACTGAAATATTTTCAACTCTTACTGCCCTTGGAAAAATTTCTATGTGTTTAACTTATATATTTCATGGTAGAATATTACAAGGGGTGGTATGTAAACAAAACTGAGAGAGAAACCTAGAATTGTGTGGGAATTTGCCAATAAGTCAGGAAATTGTCAGAGAAATTTTTTGAAAAATGAAATCATTATTATTGTAATTATATCTGCATTCTTTTTTCTTCTTTTCTAGAATTGCCTTTATCAGCTTGTTACAGACCAGGGCTTTTTAAATGAGAATGTTGTGTGGGAGACTTTAAACAATATTGAAGGCGATGCAGAATTTGTGGATTCTAATTTTGTTTTGGTGCCACCCAAGCCCTCCAATGTATCAGTACCTGCGGATGTGTCTGAAGACCAGCAGATAGATCAAGAGTATGTTTCAAGAACATTTGAAAGCTTTTTTTAACTTTTTCCAGTAAATTTAATTTTTAAATATTTTATTATAGATTTAATATTCTTATTGTTGAAATTGCTTACTTTTAAATGGTAATTAGGATGCAAGTTATTAATGTAATATATATACACAAAATTGTAGTACTGGCCTAGATATAATGTGATATTTTATTTATATACCATAGAATTCTGTCAATATGCTCCCTCGAATGCAAAGGAAAATTGCAGAAAACATGGGGGGGGGGGGGGGAGGCATACTGAGAAAAAAACAAGTATAAATCCATCAGCCATTTCCCTCAATTGCGACTGAAAATCATGGAGTATGTAGGGGGGATTCGAATCTCGAATCAACTTCTCATTTTTTTTATGAGCATGATTATAAGATATAATAATATTTTTATCAATAATTTTATTTGACAATATATATATATATATGAATTATTTATTTAAAATATTCTATTTATAAAAATATAGAATATTCCATTTATAGTAAATTCATTTATAAAAATATTTCATTTATATTAAAATATTCCAAGTATTTTGTCTATATTTCAGAAAATTGCCATTTGTTGCCAAGTGGGGCAGAGAGAGAAGGCTTTTCTTGTATAATATTTTTTTTCTTTCTTTTAAGATGTCATTTAGAATGAGTGATTTGTAAAGTTGAAAGTAAATTGGGTGCTGAATATGTGGATGATCAGGACTGTGAGACGATTTTTTGTATTCACAAAATGTAATGATGAAAGTGAATTTTTCCTATCAGTCTGCAGTTTTTAAAAAATTGTAGCACACAATTTTAATGCAGGGTGCAGTAGCCCAGTAGTTAGCGATGGAATTGCACTCGGTATGCCCGGGTTCGATTCCAGCTATTGCTAAAACTGCCACCGCGTTCACTCGGAGTATGATCATGTTAAACATGTTGGTCTGTAAGTCCTTCCAAGAGGTTGGTGGTAGGGGAAGGAGGGTACGGTCCCGGTGGATGCCTCCCCCCACTAGGTTTCGGTCTAAATTGAGTGGCACTTCCCGGCCGTCCAAACAGTTACCTTACACCTTTCTGGTAGGTCGGACAGTCTGGGTCTCAACAACAACACAATTTTAATGCAAACACATATCTAACAATGTTTCTTTTTAGTTGTTTGATGAGTACACAGCGTCAAATACAGTTAAGATTTTAAATTATGCATCTCATTCAAATAATAATGTACAGCTGCTAAAAAAAAAGACTCTCCACCCCTTGCTGTTTGAGCATCGTTGATTGGGCAAATTTAAAGATACAATTTTATTAGGAATAATGTTCATTATAAATTCATATGCATAGAATTTGCATGAGAGTCCATTTTCATATCTAAGTACTTATAAACTTCGAAATTTTCAATTAAAGATACCTTTTAATTAGGAATAACGTCCACTGTCCACTACAAATTCATATGCATAGAATTTGCATAATTATCCATTTTCATATCTAAGTACTCATAAACTTCGAAATTTTCAATGGCTGCACTCAATTTTGAAGTTATAGGTAAATTCTAGACCCCCAAATTAGTTCAAATATAAATTTTTGCGAAGTTCCTATTTTTATATTTAGAGATATCCAATATTCCGGAACGTGTGATTTCCAAAGGTTAACTCCATATTGAAAAAACTCCATAATGCAATTTGAAGAGCAAGATCTCATCAAATAACCACAACTGTTCTAATAAAGTGGGACATTTGCTAATTTACAGGAAGATGTTACTGGTTTATTCTGATATCTCATCTTATGTTTAAGAATGTAAAACTCTTCCAAAGTCATCTTATGGGATTTTAAAATGGTCAAATTAATGGACGAATTACAGGAATGATGGAATGAGCACATTGTAATATCATTTGAATATGTCAAAGTCGTTAGATTAGTTTTTCAAATACTAGATACAGGTTGCATACGGGTGCTTGAAAATTGGGAAGTACTTGAATTTTAGATGACCATTTCCAAGGCCTTGAAAGTACTTGAGAATTCCAATCTTCTTCGTTAAGTCCTTGAAAGTGCTTGAAAAAGGGAGGGATGAAAATGTTCCGGGTATCCACAGCATTGCGTTTTTTCCAAGACATTCTGCTTTCCTTGGAAATTTCCTTAGCGGTTCCACTGTTCCCGAAAATTTCCTTACAAAGCAACATCATTTTTTTTTCCAAAAATTTCTTCAACAATAAATAATAAAATTAGTTTGCTATTAATTTTTCCTTACAGAAGCTTATACATCTTAATAATGATGGGTTGATTGACTTCCTTGAAAAAAAATTATATGGTACTTGAAAGTCCTTGAAAAGTGCTTGAAATTTTGTTAAGAGAGAGTGTACTCACGCTGTAAATATTTTAACAGTGATTTACTGTAGTAAATAGAATGGATACACATCAGCTTTAATAAACTTTTAAAATTAAAGACAACCAAAATAGGTTTAAAAAGTCATTTAATGAAAACTCCTTTCCTCGATGCACATAAATTTACAAAGTCAAAGCACTTTCGGGCATCACCATGCTCTTCATCAGTAGAGAGTGAACTTCACCACTGATGAAGGGCATGGTGATGCTCGAAAGCGCTTTGGCTTTGTAAATTCATGTACTTTGAGGAAAGGAGTTTTTAATAATTGACTTTTTAAACCTATTTTGGTTGTCTTTAATTTTAAAAGATTTACTGTAGTTTTAAAATCTATATCACAAAAGTAAACCCAAATCGGAAGACATTTTTCAATAATCTGTAATAGGTTTCTAATGAAAGTAGTTTCCCACCTCTTGTTTCAAATGTTAAATTCTGAATGTCAGCCTTGCATGTACAGTTTAAGTCTCATTCATGCAGGTTCCTGAATTTTCAACTGGAGTTGCTTCCAGTTAAAACAGTATTTATTTCTGAAATATCTTCTTGATATTCAGTATTATTTATTTGTGTTTTGTGTTTGCGCAGAATCAAATGTCTATTTCAAATATTATTTTAAAGTGCTTTTTCAAATTTTACTTTTCATTTATTTTAAGTATTTTGTGCTGAAATGAAAGTCAGATGTAGTAACTCAATTTTTAAAATATACATATATATATCTAATGGGGAATTATCTAATGGATATATATATATCAAATGGGGAATTTGTTTTGACGTCTAGAGAATCAAGTGTTTTGTATTTTTAGTTAATATTTCTCATATTAGAATTTGAAATTATAGCATCACATAATTCTGTTATTCATTATTTTTTTATTATAGATTTATTATAATTTTTTATTTATATTTTATCACAGGATTTTGTACTCACAATAATTATCACATAATTTTGCACTCTTATTTCAACTCACAATAACTCTGAGACTATTAATTATAGAGTAATAAATAATATATCATTAGATGACGTATTAAGTCCCATTTGTATCAACACAAGCTTCAACCCTCCACCCCTTAATCTTTTGATACGGTTTCAGAATTACATTGATTAGATTGCATCTGTACTACACATTTTATACAAAGCTTTATTAAAATTGGGTAAAAAAAGAAATGCCCATTATATTAAATAAAAATTGAAGTAAAATTAATATAAGCTTTTTCAAATTAGCCATTTTTTAACCAATATAGGTTCTCTAAAATCATCGTGATGATGAATATTTAAATATGGCAAAAGAACTACATGGAGGAAACAGCTGAAATTTTGCATGTTCATGTAAAAAGTCTTTGAATACATTTCCATTAAAATATATCAAGGTTTCTATTCATATTTTTTTTAATATTTATTTCCTAATTCATATTTCATTTAAAAATTATTTGAAAAAGTATAAAAAAATCATGTATATGTGTTTGGATTGTTTAGTAGTAACATAATACAAAAAATTAGCATACGAAAATAATTATTGCAGAAGATATGGATAAGTCTGGGAAACTAATTTAACATTAAGAGCTCAAAATTTTACATACTCATAACATTTTACTCACAGAATTTTGAATACTCATACACTTCATTCAAATGATTTGAAATTTGATATCTGAGATTGAATTTTTCTGTAGATTAGAAATATGGCATCAAACTTGGGTGTTGCCATTGAAAATTTTAAAGTTCATGTGTGTTTTGATATGAAAACAGCCCCTTATACAAATTTGTGCACCCAAATTTGTAGATGATGTTATTCCTAATAGAATGGCATCTTTAAATTTGCTCTATGATTAACGATACTTGAATAACAAGGGGGCAGGTTTTTTTTGCAGCAGTACATAAGCCATTATAAAATTGAATGTAGTATGTTAAACTTGATTGTTTTTGTGAATGCATAGTGTGTTCAATTCATTTCAATTTAATGCTAGAAAGATTGTCCATTTTTTATAGTTATAGGAAATAGAATTTGGAAAATATAATAACCCCTTTTCCCCTTCCTATCAAAATGCTATACAATGTTAACATTTTAATATCTGACAGCACATCAATGGTAGAACTAAAAGTTTTGAACAAAGCTTTGTTAACCAAAAGTTTTATATAATAGCTTGGCTTATTAGAAAAAATCCCTATCAAGTGATGCTATAACAAGGTACATATACAACATTCAACTTGATATACCTGTAAGCAAGGGTCGCGCTGCCAATTGCTTTTGTCACATTTTGCAAAAGAAAATTCAATTGGGTGACTGAAATAAAGATTTGGCGAATATGTATCTGCCAATGTCAAAATAAAAAATTGTGGTATATTAATTGTAATGTGTATTACTAGACTATGTCTTTTCCAAAACAATGATCTTTGGAATGTGAGAATTTATAAATTGAAACGCATTTTTCAAATGGAGTGTCAAAATACAATGTGGTGAATAAAAACTCTGTATGATGAAAGGAAATTTCATTTGAAGTAAAAATCTAAAGCTTTCTTGTAAGTATGTTCTAAGAAATTTCATTTAATGGATTTGTTAATTGAATTAATTCACCATGCTCTAATGCCTCATAGCTATGTATACTTGTGGAAGGGTGTACAATCACTCTATGGCATGAAGGGTGCATCCTAGGAAGTTGGTATCTTTGACAAAGGTCTAGAATTGTTAAGTTTCTATTAAAGTGCATCTTAGGAAGTTGGTATCTTTGTCAAAATTCTATAATTATTTTTATGGAAGTTTTTATTAATGTAGAGTTTGTTCATTTCAGCAACCTTTATCAAGTTCAGCATTCTACAGCTTACTATTTCCTCCCAAACTGCCCATTATAATAAGTTTGTTCTTAGACATAGTAGTTGGAACTATAGCAAATGATTTTTTTTTTACCATTTTAGTAACTATTAGTTTTCAATGTCATCTGTTAGCAAATCAAATTGTTTATTATTCTTCACCTCATTGGAGTTCATTACAAAATACTAGTGCATAGCTATCAACTGTTCCATCCCCCCCCCCATTTGTGTGATTGGGTGAAAAATGGGATCCCCAGTAAATCACCCGATCTCCTAGTTTTCAACCACCTTTATTTACCTTCTTTACCACCTTTATTTACCTTCTTTTACCACCTTTATTTATCTTTGGCAAAGCTCTAGAATTATTTTATTAAAAGTTACTATTAAAGTGCATCCTAGGAAGTTGGTATCTTTGTCAAAATTATAGAATTGTTTTTATAAGAATTTCTATTAAACTGCATTTTAAGAAGTTTGTATCTTTGTCAAAGTTCTAGAATTGTTTTTATGGAAGTTTTTATTAATATAGATTTTGTCACAAAGTACCCTTTGCATCTATTTTCATCTTCTAATTATTCTACATTAGATTAATAAAACTATCTAATTTTGATAGTACGAGTAAGAATAAATAAATAGTTTACTAAATGAAATAATTTTCTTGCAGAATGTGCTTTTAAACAATCATTGGTGAATGTATAGTATTTCTATTTTGTATTGAATTTTTATTAATCAGCTGAAAACAAAATTGGCTAAAAATACTATGTTATTATTTCAAATAGCTATTTTAAAATAATGTAATTCCCTACCTTATCAAAAGCGAATAACATGAACAAACTCTTACTGTCAAACATGTTTTGCATCCAGTCCAAAGTGTGCATATGCTTGTTGCCATTTTGGCAAACAATGAAGTGAGTAAATAACTCATACTCAAAATTATAGTGTTTGATTCACGTTTTAGAGAGAAATAAAGTGCAAAAAAGAAAGCTCTTTTAATCAAAATCAAAGAATTGTTATAGCAAACTCTAAATTGATTGTAGATAGAAGTAGCTGGTATAGATTATTAGCCTCTGTGCCTGGTCTTATTTGTGAAATGGGTTCACAAATGCTTTGGTGTCACATAACAGATACTTCACGAAATTATCTATGAAGTCTATTACCATGTAATATATTAGAATATGTTCAATGTGTATTTAAAATTAAACATTCATTTTCCTTAAACTTATTTAATAAATTCAACCTTCAGCATTAATTCTAATTTGCTTATACTTTTTTTCCTGTGTTCATTGCAATCCACTTTGTTTGCAGCTATTTGGTTGCTCTTACTTTACAAGAAGAGCAACAAAAACAGCAAAACTCTGAGCTTGAATGGGAAGACTTTAAAAAAGAAAAACTTGGGATTTCGAATGGCCTCTCTGAGTAGGTTATGATGATAAGTGTTGTCATGTAAATACTAAACTGCATGTGCATGTATTAATAACAAATATGCTTGCATTAAAGTAATGTGTATTCCATTGTATTTTGTGTTTGTCTTGTGATATCTGTTTTATTCAATTAATGTATGTTATGTAAAATAGAATATTGTAAATGTTATGGTGTTTGTCATCCTTTAAAGGCCTTACAAAATGCATAATTATGTATTCTACACATCTATATAAATTTACATTATATTAATTACAAACAGGTTAACTTATTTTTATTAGCTGTTACAATTAACAGAGCTGAATAATTCATTTTTAAATTACTTTTAAAGTTTTTTTCCCCACAAGTTTGGGATGTATTAGACTGGTAATGCATTAGATAGCAAGCTGGTGTATATTTAAAACTACTTTTTAAATCTTAGAAGTTTGAATTACAATTTTGTAAAGCAAATGACAGTTCTGTGAAAATTGATAGTAAACTACTAGTATTATCAATGTTCTATGAACTATTATTGTTTCTCCATAGAAAAAATTATTTAAACGTTAAGTCAGTGTCTACTTTGGCCAGGGCGAGACACGCTTGTTTCTAGGGATGCAACGGATATTCGGTAAACATCCAGTATCCAGCCCATCCGGCTATTAAGCCAGATATTTGGCAGTAGCCAGATATTAGGATTATCCGGCCGGATATCCAGTCATATAAATAATATGCAAAATAAGTATTTTTAATAACTCAATTAATAGTAATATTAAAATTTTCAGGTTTCTCAATTTTTATTATAGTTTCTTATACTAAACCTTCATTGTATTACTTAATATACATTCAAAATCTCTCTTTTACATTCAATATCTTTGACAATGAATATTACTTTAACTTACAATTTACATTACAAATTAAAAATAAATTTCCCATCAACAGCATTTAAGTTTGTTTTATACTAAATATAATAAGAATTAAATCATTATTTTTCAAATGTGGTATTCTCAAACATTTCATTGCTTAGTTAGTGATACGTGATAAGATATAGATTATTTAAAGAAAGAAAAGGGTTGGGGGGAAGGTAGTACTTTTAGAACAATCTTTTTTGGTGAAAATGAATTCAATTTTAAAATTAAGCTTATTTTTTTCCCCTAAAAATTTTATAATTAATTTATTGACATCATTACAACAAATTATAATGTTGGAAATAAAAGTACTTATGATTTCTATTTCTATTATTTATCAAGTTATCTGTAATATATATGAATGTAAAGAGTGATAAGGTTTTTAAATTCTTAGTTGCTATAATCAAAATTGGAATTTTATTTTAAGTAGTGGCTAAGAAGTTAACAAGTGTAATTATATTAATAACCAGTTGATAATCATTAAGTATATAAACACTTAACGCTTAAGCTTTAATGGATATTTTAATATTTTAATAGTTTAGTGGCTACTGCTGGTTTTGATTTGTATTAGTTGCTTTAAAATATAATAATTTTAAAATATGTATTTCTTCTGAATTAAGAATTTAACTTAGCTATAATCATGTAAAAAAACAGACAAATGAGAAAAAAATTAAATAGGAATAGTAGCTCAACCAGAAATTTTTTCTGGGAGGGAGGGGGTATTCGCTCTATAAAGGGTTACAACCTTGAAATTAGCACAAAAATTACTAGTTCTTCATATAAATAGAAGACTTTGCGGGGAGGTTTTTTTTTAACCTTAAAAACCACCCCCTGGTTGCACCTATGAATAGGAATAATAACTATTTAGGATTTCTAAAAGAAAATTATACTGTCGGCCGGATATCCCAGATGTCTGGTTTTAAATTCAGGTTGAATATCCAGTATCCAGCCAAACTGACATCCGTTGCTCATTCCCCCAGGGGCTCCAACCGGGGCTATCATGATTCCCCTCCTCTTCTTCCTTGGGCCTGGTCCTAGATAAGGGGTGTCCACTGTGACGTCATGCTAAGCGTTGGTATTTTGAATCCTCTCAGTTTTCCTCTTGTCTTTGTGTGGGTGTTTGAATCTTGCATAGTGACATTGACCGTTGTTTCCATTTTACAAAGTGCGGATTTTTAAGAGTTTTATTATGCTACGAGTAGATTAAGATTATAAATCAAATATTTATTACAGTTTAAAGACTAAGTTTTATATAGCAATGTAGTTTTAAAATGATTATGAAGGCCAGGCTTTTCAATATATCAAATTGATTTTCAACATAGTGCTAACTTGAATATAATAGAAAACTGAACGCTGTAGAAGGGTAAGCTAATTAAAGAATTTTTTTCTTTATTAGGTTGAACTGGTTATTGCTAAGATATATTAATGGATATATTATATGCTATTACTCATTAATATTCATATTTATATTGAGATTGTCAATTAAATACTGTAAAATTTGCCATAGATTTAATGTTTTTGTAAATTTATATATATAAATACTTATTCTTAAATAAGAGAGTGACATTTATATAAATATTTTCAGTTAAATATTGTAAAATTTGCAGTAGATTTAATGTTTTGCAAATTTATATATGTAAATTCTTATTCTTAAATAAAAAAAAAAGGAAAAGGAGTCAATATACTTAGTTATTAAAATTAGTTTCTTTATACAGATATAAACGAAGAAAATTATATACTTATTGTTCACAGTTCTAATATGAATAACTGTATTTAAATGTATAAAATCAGGGATCAGACATTTATACATTTTTTTTTATTTTCTGATTTATGATATTTTATTTTGTTTTATTTATTCTTAAGTTTTATACTAATTATTTTATGTATATATTTTATCTTTCGCATAATGAAATATAGTTGCAAAAGTTGTACAGAGCAGTTTTACTGATATACAAACTGCTACATGTTTTAATTGCTATGAGTGACATTTAATTTACTTTCAATTCATATACTCTAATAAAGTTTAAGGTGTTTATAACTGAATTTAGAGATTTTTTATTTTAAATGAGAGATTATATTCAACACTCAGGATTTCAGAAGTAAAATACTTATATGTTGAATTTCTGTAAGTCTGTACGCGATTTGTTGTTAAAATCATAAATTGACTATTTATATGTCTATATTTCACAAAAAATGAACATTAGTATTTTATTGGCATCATACACATAAATTACAGAAGCTTAGGGTTATACAAATATAGTGATTTTTTATAGATGTAATCAAAAATTAACTGCATAAGATAAAATGTAAGCATGAATTTAATTTTTTTTTACAAAATTATAGCTTAAAAATTTATAATTTCTCCTGGTTGTTCCTGAGATTGTAACATTTATTGAATCTGTAACTTAAAATTGTGCGATTTTTCCATAGAGTATAAAGAAAGCGAGAAAATATAAAGTTTTAGCATGTATTGGTAGTTAATGCTTATAGTTCTTGCGTCTAATTCAAGACAAACAGCTATATAGTCAATAAAAAAATTTTACACTTAAAACAAATGTATCAAGTCTATTATTTTTTCTAAATTTTAAAAATATAAAAGAATATTTTTTGCCAAAGTTGCCTTATTTAAGGAATTCCTTTCTTAGTAATATTATTACATAATATTACATATTTGATGATAAACTGGAACTTATGACATACTTAATAATAACTCCCCGAGTTGTAAAAAATTATATTAAATATACATTTTTATTTATTTTTAACTTTTAGATACAATTTTTCTTGCGATGCACACTTTAATAATTGTTTTTTGACATTTTTAAATACCAATATTTTATGCTTTCGTTAATAAAAATGAATAAGCTTTTCTAACATATTCTTCTTCTGTAAGGCATCTGTTTATACGGTCAAGAAGTACCATTTCTATACACAAGTCAATTTTTAACATACTGTGTATATTCTTTTCATGCGCCATATAGCTTTTCTATGACTATATTGTATTTTCTTGTATGATAATTAGTGCTTAAAATAGGATTCTTAAAACTTTTATTTAAGTATTATATACTTTCTCTGTATTTGTATGCTACATTTATTCTTAAATTATATCATATATATATATCTTTAAATATAATGTCTACAAAATCCTTGATGTAAAACGCCATTTCGTAAGAATGGCTGAGGGAAAAGTCCATCGTTTATCCAAACGCCCCAAACTGAAGGGCCAGGCCCAGTAAGCGAAGGAGAAAAGAGAGAATCCCGAGGGTCCCTCTCCAACTCACATTTATTCATGTTGAAGACTTTCTTTTGCTCTGACCTTTTTTCTATGGGGCTTTTAAAGGTCCAAGCCAAAACTGCTTTAAGGGACAGTACACTTTTTAAATTTTGTAAAACATATTTTCTGATTCTGACATTTTATAGCCTAATAAATTCTAAAATATGATGCCAGTTTCTGTTTTGTACTTTCATTTTATCTTGACGTATTTAATAAAATGAAAAACTAAACATCCTTATTTTTATGTTTACCTTTGAGCTTTATCCATGTTTATCTGAAATCATAGTTTCCTATTTTTTCATGCACGATATCTCATGATCAAATTAATTCAACGCCTGAAACTTTTTTGTGGAAGTATAAAATACTTTGAACTGCTAGCTTTGCTTTTACATGTAAAATAAAAAACTTGTTTCTTATAGAGTATAGAAAAAGTTAAAAACTTATTTTTCTACTCACTTAATTTAAGTACTAAAAATGGAAATAGTGAAAATACCATAGTTTAAGAATTAAACACTGGTTAGATCTTTGTTTGATGTAATGATTATTTTATTTGAGTTATGTTAAAATAAATTATTGTATACAATAAAATATGGAAATTTCAAAAATAGAAAACACCACTTTAGTTAATATAGTTTAAGTATATGGATATTTCTACCTTTCTGGAAATTTCCCTATGATTATATGTACAGGACAATAAAGTAAAACTCCGTAAAATACAGCATGTATAAAAAATAGTAACTGGCCGACCAATTTCAAAGGTAAACATAGTCTTGTTCTTTTGAACCGACAAGAAGCCTAATCTCATTTACTCATATTTTAGGTTGCCAGCCTGGCGTGAGTAAGTGAAGTCGTTCTTGTCGGTCCTATAGAAGGCTTTTTTTTTTACCTTTGAAACCAGTTGATCAGTTAATTTTTGTATATATGCTGTATTTTATGAAGTTTTACTTTTATCGTGATATTATTGCAGCAGTTTTTGAGTGATTATTTGATATATATATAGTCTTTAAATGTTCAAAAAATATTTTATATTTATCTCAAATGGTTGATTTATAAAAAAAATTTCAAACTTAGGTCATTAAACTTTTCTTGCATGTTAAAGGTATTAATAATAATAAAGGTATATATTTATGCAATATTAAATGTCCTTTTAAATATTGCAAATTAGAGATATTTAGTTCTATTCTTTTACTTAATTTATACAAATATAAAATTACATTTTGGTATGTATATTCATTCTCAGGATGGTGTGTAGGTATTTTACAAACATACATACTAACACATACAGACTGATATTATTTCCATAAGTGTTCAAAATGTGTTAGAGTTCTTAAAATATTTATTTCCTTTAAATTGTTGAATTGGAAAATTTTAAGGAAAGCAACACTTTTGGGAAACTAAAGAAAGTTTCCCACTCTTCTTAGAAAGTCCTTATTTTTTTATTTTCACTTTTAAGGGCTTTTAAAAGTACTTATTTTTCATTAAAAATCCTTAAAGTAATTATTTTTTCTCAAATGTCCTTAAAAAGTTATTAATTCCCCAAGGGAAAAAAATGATTTCAGTAAAAATCAACATTTTTTCTCCCATGGAAAAATAACAAAATCGACAGTTTAAAATAAGAGCAATCACTAAGTGAAACAAATCTTGACAAACTACTGGTTTGTCATATATCGATATGCTCTTTGTTTCTATTTTTGCTACCTTTTGATAATTGTATAATGCATATAACTTAAAAACGAAAATTATAACTTAAAAACGAAAAAAACTCTTCTAGTTGGAGGTTATAATTGTTTACATTCAATATTGATTGTAAATTATATAAAAATGTATGCACTTAGGATCAGGGTGTGATTTCGTCTGATAGCAAGTAGCAAATTACTAGTTAAGAAAATGAAATGCTAGTAACAGAAAAACACTGTACCAAAGATTGCTAGTAACCTCTTCCAGCTCGTTTGCATTCTCTCACCCTCCCCCCCAAATCAGTTTTTTTTATTCACTTTCCCAGGGTTCCCATTAAAGCATGAGAATTTCACACTTTTCTAGAGAATCTCACACAATAGAAATTGCTGTGCAATGTTTTCTCGCTGTATGAATAAAGATGTTTCCTCCTGTTCAAACTGTAGCTATCCTTTAAATGCTCCTTGCATTTCCCCTTTTTTGTCCAGTGATTACAGATCGCAATAAAAATTTACGACTTGCCTTTGATTCCTGTCACCCCTCATTTTCTTTTCTTTCATCCCTCTTTCTTGAATCATCCTTCACTGTCAGATAATTGCATTCAGAGGAGCTAACTGACCTTGACCCTATTTATTTCTCAGGAGGAATGTGGTGAAATTTCGCATTGTGGGCGTCGGTATTTTTACTTGAGTGCCTATCCGCAATGACACTGTAAGCTGTAAAGAAGAATGGAATTACATTTGTAAGCAGTCAATCCTATCTGCATTTTCAATTTATCTGACCGACCCAAGATTGGAGCTAGCCCAGGAAAAAAAGGGACATGATCAGCCTTTTTAACTTTGGTCCATCTTACATATTATTGATAAGAAAAAGAATTAATTCAATGGACCCAGTCGTATCTGAGGCGGGCCTGTCAATTAATAATGAAATGTTCCAATGATTTTAACATACTAGTTCGTTAACAATTTTATCACAATTGCATAGCTGCTAGTTTCTTAACTTTCATGGGAGATCACAATTTGTCCCATTCTCTTGATAAAAAAAAATGCAAATAATTAGATTTTTTACAGATTTCTTCAAAATTTCCTTATTTATGGAATTTTAGAAAGATATCCCTACAATTTATAAAACATATAACGCGTAAATCATGCAAAATTTTATCGAGATTCGCAAAAAGGATCGCAATTCTTGTATCCATGGGTGGCAAATTTGTTTTGCTAAAATCGTGTTACTAAACATCAAAAATAGCATTTTTTTAATTGATCCTCAAAATTTACTTCGTTAAGATAAGATAAGTATAAGATAAGTTTTCCTGACAACAGGAAAACTTATCTTGCCAAAAATCTGATTTGTTTATTATCAGTTAACATTAGAAAGATGGAAGCTGTCATTTTGACCTCATAACTACTTTGAGAAACGATTCCTCCAAAACGGCTAATCCCAGCCCATTGAAGTTTTATGGCTTTTCTTATTTTCTTAAAGTTATTGAAAACACAGAAGAAAATGAGAAAAGTCAAAATTTCAATGGACTGGGATTAGCCGTTTTGGAGGAATCGTTTGTTATGCTGTGAAAATGACCGTTTCCATCGTTCTAATAAAGTTTCTTCATTCTAGTCCGTAGTAAAACTCATTGCAAATAAAGAGAGGAGTGGTAAATAGGATTATTCCATAAAATAAGTAACAATTACAGTTGAACTCGTAGGTTTAAACATTAAGTATTCTGCTATATTAGTAAATCAACTGCTTAGCATTAAGTAGTTACCATAGTTGTTTTTTATCAGATTTCCCACAGTCCTTGAAAAGTACTTGATTTTTGTTTGGGTATTCAAGAGCTTTTGAAATTGCTTGAATTTTATAATGGGTCTTTGAAAGTCCTTGATTTTTACTCTTTCATTTCAAACTTTTAGTTTTGTCATGTAGTTTTATTTCAGGCTTTGATCATCTGAGTAGTTTTGCTTCAATTGCATTCACTAAATTCTCTTTTTTTTCCACTCCAACTAATTTATTTGTGTTTCTTTTTTAAAAAATAATTGCATGTTGGATAGCTGGAACCTTTTAAATTCTTTTGTTGAAAAATTTGAAGACAAATGAGTTAGATATATGGTCCTTGAAAAATAAAATTCAAGTTTTTGAAAAGTACTTCATTCTTTTTTTTTGAGGGAGGGGGGCAGAGTAAATAAGGTTTTCACCCCTGTGGAAACCTTGTTTTAATTAAAAGATAAAGTTCCAAAGGTATTTACAGATAGGGCATTAAATACGTATTATGCTACAATAACATTTCTTAATTTTTAACTGTGTATTGCTTAAATTTCATATCAAAAACAAAATCTGTATTGATAACTATGGATAACTATATCAATATCAGGCATTTAATTTTAGCATTGGAAAGGTGAGGTTGCTGGACCAAATTTATATGGCTATTGGAGATGTAAATCTTTTACTGTGTTGATATACATATGCACGCAGGCTTTTTTTCTGAAATTGTACATTGTACTGCATTTTTATTCTTTGCTGAAAAGGATAAGTTAGAAAACAAAAGTTAGCCTTCAACAAACTAAACTTTAGGAATTTCTTCCAAAAAATTTTCGAAAGTTTTTATTTTTCTATAAACCTAAATGTTAAAATTGAGAAAGTACTTAATATACCACAGAATTAACACCATTAGGCTTTATAAAAAGGAATCTTGGGAATCTTTGTTTTTCAATTGAATGGCAAAATTCCATGGTTTTAAGTGGTTCAATATCAAGAACCGGAATCGTTCCAAAGAGGAATATGTTATTTATATATTATAGAATAAATTTGTTTTGTATACACAAGGACACCATTGTACTTTTCTTTAGATATTGTATTTTTTAGACTCGCAGAATTTTTTTTTTTATATTCGATGTCATGTAGTTTTATATATGAGTACTTGTGTACATTGTTCAGCAGATATTGCCTTTATGGCCCCATTAAAATTTAAAATAGAAGATAAATGGATATTTTAGGTTATATAGAAATAGAATTTTGTAGCATTTAGGTGTATACTTTAGGTAAATACTCTTATAATATTTCATTCAAAAATATGAGTTAATTATTATATATCAACTCTACTGCTTTATATTTCTATTTTACCCTTGTTGAACCTTGTTTGTACCAGGCAATTAGAGGTTCCGTAAGACTTGCGAAATATTTCTAATGTTCCTCTAAAGAAAAAGGTTGGGAATTAATGGTATATACATTTACAGCTCTGCTTTAAATGCTGGTCACTAGACGCTTAATAACAACTACAATTTTGGAATGGTGCATAAAAAGTTTGAAGAATTCTTTTATTTTATTAAAACAACCTCAAAACAATTTTTTGTATATACTGTGTTACTTTCAAAACTATTTTTTTATATAATGTGTTACTTTCAAAATTATTCTCTTGATCAACTAAACATTTTTGCCTATGACCATAAAGATGGTCAAAAGCATTCCTAGAATCCATTATCTGAAACCTCTTTTAGCTTCTTTGTTGTATTCTGTTTGACATCTTCAGCATTACTGCATCATCATTGGTAGTGACAAGTCATGGAGGCTGCTTCAGTCAGATTACATAATGCTTTGCTAGATACTGCTTGATGATGTGCTGGGGTATTTTCATGAAGAAGAAACCATTTGTTCTCCTACGCGGAATTTCTTAATTGCTGCATGCATTGTATTTTTTCTGAAGCAGGGTTGAGTTTTCTGATGATGATTTTTGAAGCAAAACACAAAATTTGATATTTGTACACTGCATAGTTGCAGATTTTAACCAATTCATTGCAAGCAGTACACAAATTGCCCTTGTTATACCTCTTGAAAAAATCCTTGGTTATTTTGTTGTGATTAGTAACACAGTGAAGCTCTGCTGTTATGTTTTTCTACTGATCACGAAACATATTGTATAATACGGAGAAGCATAAAGTCAGGAAAACAACATACAGATGTACACTAAACAATATAAATTAATGCAAGCATTTAATTACAAAATCGTACATCTTTTGTCCACCATTTTAGAAACATTGATTTTCTGTGGCATTCTTTTTTTTTTCTTTCTTGCATTTAGTTTGAGTAAAGGTCTGTTTTTTTCAAACTAGAGTATGTGTTACCATGTGGATGCTAAATATTTTAGGAATAGTTTCATAAAGAAAAGGGAATTTAATATCTTATCCACCATGCTGCTCTAAGTCCTTGGACGAGTCGGATGGTCAGGGCTTTCGACTGATTGAATTCAGATAGAATTTCTATTTTCAGTTTTGTGAACAAAATAGCGCAGGATATAAAACAAACTATCTAATTATCAGATGTTTGTAAAAGATGTGTTTGTTACTTTGCAACATATCAGCACAATTTATAGTATCAACTGTTTTTTATAAACAAAATAAACTTTCTTCAAGATAAAGAACAGCTACACTAGTAAATGCAAAATGGCTGTCAATGGAATATTTGTATCGATACACCTGAAGTCTGTATTTCCAAATTGGTAGCTAAAAAAAGCTAGAAAAATGTAAAAAATTAGTTCATATTGCTAAAAAAAGTGAAAACCTGAATAACACAAGTAGTATATACCAAAAATATAATAATAAAAAATATAATAAAATTATAATAATAAAATATCAGTTGGCTTTGGAGCTTTTACTAAAAACTTTTACTTCATGTATGACATGAGCAGAAACATTCCGTTGTGAGTCTGATCTACTTTTGCAGGTATAATTACTGTTTTTCTTTGTTCTGACAAAAGAATCATTTGCTTCCAAAACTGCTTGATACTGTTAATTTGTACTTATATGTGGGTTAATGTGTTTTTTTCATTTGTTGCTTGCTTTCACAACTGTGTTAATCATGTTATTAAATTTAATGGAAGCAAAGTTTAATCCATATGCAATGAAACTCAATGTTGCAAGTAGAAAATATTTTTAAGTAACAAACAAAATTCACAGTCACTTAGGTATCGATAGAGATTTTAACTGTAATTTCATCTTTTAAATGGTGGACATGTCTAATTAAACAATCCAATTCTTGGTCATATAAGTGTCTGTTGAGGGGCTTTACTGTGTTGGAATACCAGTTTAATTGGCATTTCTGTATTGAAAATGTTATTGATGACAGCAATATGCTTCTGATGTCATAGTAAAATTGTCTTTTAAAACTGAACTGTGACAAAATATTCTTGTCTTAAGAGTACGGAAACAGTTGATGCCATTCAGTTAGTTATAAATTAAGCAAAAGCTGAAAGTTTACGAAATCCTTCTAAATGCAAAATTGATAAAAGTAGTTTGGGATTAGCCACAACTATAATTGAAAATTACCTTATAAATAATAGTTATTAAATAAAAATACAAAATAATATCTTTAAAATGCTTTATCAAAAACAGAAAAATTTCAAAAGTAGGTAGTTCTCAAAATGTTGTACATCAGCTAAATATTTAACATTGGGTTATAAGAACGTTTGAAAGATACTGTTTTAAATCATAAATAATTATGCCAAAAGTTAAAAATTCTAAGTTTTACACTGCTTATAACTGAAATTGCAATACCATAAAGTTGTAGGTGTAGCTTTGTGTAAATCAGGCAATGGAAACAGCAAGGCGAGATATGAAAATGATCATAGTTTCATTATGCATAGTGATGTAATACCTTGCCGAGCAGCATAAAAGCGTCAGGTCAAGGAGGAGCAATATCACAGTTAAATTGTAACATCATTGGTTTCAGGTTGTAAAAATCATCACAGTATTTCAAGAGTATGTCGACGTACCGCATACGTTCAGTTGTCGTCAGCAGAATGGCAACAAATCATTTTTTACATGAGGGTGGATTGAACCTTCGAAGGATCGCTGAACTATTGGGTCCTGATGTGAGCACAGTTCAACAGTGTGTGTTTCGGTTCATGAGAGACAACGAAACGACACGAAGATCAGGTAGTGGAGCTTCCAGGTGTACCAAACCACATGAAGATTGTAGGCTTCTGAGAACCGTTGCATGGGAATTGTTTATCATAGCAACCATGTTACAACGACATTTATCCCACAGTACAGGTAACGTGGTTTCAATGCAAATAATTTGAAACCGTTTGCATGATGCAGGACTCCGAAGTAGACGACCTTTTCGGCACTTACCGTTTCAACATCTTCACTGGTTATGCCACCTTCAGTGGTGTCAAATTAGACTCAATTGATCGACAGAATGGTGAAACGTTCTGTTCACAGACGAGTCACGATTCTGTTTTGGCATACCAGATGGCCATACTCTCATATGGAGGCGCTTTCAACAGTGCCACTAGGAAGCTTTTTCTATCAGTCACCACACAGCCCCTAAGTAGTACCATGGTTTGGGGTGATATAACATTTGGTGGACAAACACCTTTGGTCCATGTTTCTGTCAGTATCACGGCACAAGATACGTCTCTGACATTGTGAGACCTGTGGTACAGCTATATCTGTCAACCAGGCATGGACTGCTTTTTCAGCAGGATAATGCCAGGCTACATACTGCATGGGTAACTATGAATAGTTACAAGGTTTTGATATCCTGCCTTGGCCAGCATATTCTCCGGATTTCTTGCCCAATTGAGCATATATGGGACATCATGGGTCACCGATTAAAAGAACTCCCAATTCCAGCGAACCATGTTCAGTTACAAGCCCAATTGCATGCTGTGTGGAATGCCATCTCTCAGCACACAATTGACCATCTCATTGATGGGATGCCTCGTCGTATCCAATCCTGCATAGCCGCTCACAGTGGACCTATTCTATATTGATCTAATGTCAATAAAGTTCCATGCTTTCATTTTCCAGGTATGATTTTTTGATCATTTGCACATCTCCATGTTACAATTATATTCTGTAAATTGCATAAGGATACATTAATTTCTTCATGGTGTTGCGATTTCAGTTGTGAGCAGTGTATAATGCTTGCTTAAATGCATTGAAAACCCTGTAGAAGTGTCTATTTCTTTTAGTTTTAATTTTAGGCTCTTCATTAACAACTCAATATAAAACTATAAAATATTGATAGATTTCTCATTAATAACCATAAATTAGAAACACACTTATAAAACTACTGCCGATATGGTATTACACAAAAATGACACTACTGTCGATATTTTAGCTTTAAACTAACATTTAAATAAATAAATAAGGGGCCCCTTTATTTTTAATGTCAGTTACACACGCACAAAGTATAAAAACAAAAAATAATTGTTTCGTTTGCAATTGTTTTCTGTTAAAAATAAATCATCAAAAATAATTTCTACATTATTTAATGTTAAATATATATTTTTTATAACTTAAAATAATACTCTTGTTCCAAAAACAAGCAAAGAATTCATCTCAGTCTAGCTCTTTTAAGATACATTAGATATTCAAATTTCTACATGTTTTAGTATATTTTAAAACTAATGTTTTCATCTAATGTGTTGAATATTTGTTATTTATAGTGAAGAGCTTGCCCTAAGGTTACAGGAAGAGGAAATGCGTGCCCAAGACAATCAAAGGAGCCCACCAAAACCTTCTACTCCTCCTGCAACACGCAACAGATCAAGAGATGTAAGTTTAAGACTGGATTTATCTATTTTGATAATAAAGTGTTGAGGTGCTCTCCTTATATTGTAATATTTAGGGGTAAATAAACTCCAGCTTGTGGTGTGCTAGCCACATTGCCTGGTGGGTTATGTTAAAAGGACTGAAGTCTTTCTAAGCTTCAAGTCTTTCTAAGCTTGTGGGTCACATATCCATATATAAAAGAATTGAAATACTCGGGGAATTGAAATTAAACTAAAAATTTCAAGGAAAAATTCATGGGAAAAATTGCAATTTTTTTTTTTAAATTGTAATTTAAAAAGAAAATGGTGAGAGAAACCCGAAAAAACTTTTGTTCAGAATTTATATAAAAACAGATTGAAAGAAATAAAACCAGATCTTGAAAGATCAGTTTTTATATAAATTCTTTTTGCAATTGCAACTTTTAAAAATAAAATTTTGATTCTTAAACAGGGTTCCAGTTGTCCTTGGAAAGTCCTTATTTTTCATTTTTAAAAGCCCTTAAGAGTGCTTTTTGATTTTTTTTTTTAATAAATGCACTGATTATTGAATTTGTTTTACTGAATTAAATGATAATGTATCACAAAATGTTGTGATTTAGACTCTGGAAGTTTGCAAAATTAATATCACCCAGAAGACTCTTTAAATTTCATTTCCAAGTTTGAGTATGACTCTGAAAAAATGTAATAATAATTTGAATAAGATTTTATTGTACCTTAGGATCAATCTGCACAAAATTTTATGATATATTTATAAATTATACATGTTTTTTCCATATACATTTTCTACTTTTATATTTTCAGTGTGTTATTTTATGATCATTTATTCAAGTCTTTGGAGGATTTCTTGAAAGTGCTTGCTGGTGGCCTTAAACAGACTTATTTCTTAATGCTTTGTGTACACCATGTGAGAATGAGATATTTATATTTTGGTGATAAATAATACTCGACAGAAATTATCTCTTACATATGTGAAGCAATCCTGTCTTTCATTGTTCCACTTGTGTCCAGTTTAAATATATAAATGAGGGAATTTGTTTCCTTTTTCCCCTAAGTGAATTTGGGTGTTACCAGAAATTTTTCCCTAATTTTTAAGAAATATATATATACAGAAACATATTTATTTAAAAAATAGATAAAATAAATACATAGGTAAAGTTTTCACTATTCAATAGGGAAAATTAATTCATTGTTCCACTTGTGTCCAGTTTAAATATATAAATGAGGGAATTTGTTTCCTTTTTCCCCTAAGTGAATTTGTGTGTTACCAGAAATTTTACCCTCATTTTTAAGAACTATATATACAGAAACATATTTATTTAAAAAATAGATAAAATAAACATAGGTAAAGTTTTCACTATTCAATAGGGAAAATTAATTCATTGTTCCACTTGCGTTCAGTTTAAATAAAATGAAGGAATTTGTTTCCCTTTTTCCCTAAGTGAATTTGAGTGTTACCAGAAATTTTGCCTTAACTTTTAAGAACTTTATATGCAGAAACATATTTATTTAAAACAAAATAGATAAAATTGATACATAGATAAAAGTTTTCACTATTCAATAGGGAAGATTAAAAAATAATAATTATTCAGTCAAACTTGATATGAGATCTTTTCTGTTACTTTCAAAATGTCAAAAAGTAGTATTCAATCTCTTAAGCTCTACAGTGTAGTCACTCTATCTGCCCCAAAAAAGGATAGACCTGAAATTGTTAAGGAATTTCAAAAGTGATCAAACCTGACAATTGTTTGGCAAAATTCTTCAAAAATTATAAAACCTGGAAAAGTCCAGAAATTAGATAACATATTATCTCACTTTATGAAGTCTCTTGAATATATATATGTAACTGTCAGAGTTCATTTCTTGCCTGTCAGTGTACAGTGTAAAGTGGCTCTTCTGTTTTTGATTTATTTGCTTTAATATTCTATTAATTTTTTTAACCTCAAAAATTTGGAAATTCAATATGAAATTTGGGATAACAAGCCTGTGTTACTTTGCATGTAATTCGGATTGTTTTTATTATCCG
This sequence comes from Amaurobius ferox, assembly GCA_951213105.1. Classification (NCBI taxonomy): domain Eukaryota; kingdom Metazoa; phylum Arthropoda; class Arachnida; order Araneae; family Amaurobiidae; genus Amaurobius; species Amaurobius ferox. The sequence continues at coordinate 125,018,660 of OX578150.1, read as the reverse complement.
ACTCATTAATATTGAAAAATTAATGATAGGTGTTTGGTAAAAAAAAATCTTAGTCAAATGGACCAATTCAGTTTCCTTCCCAATGCAAATGCATACAATTGTTTTAATAGGATTATGTAAAAGTCGTTGTTTATTAACAAGCTTCATTGGCGAAACTCACATTCTCATCACATAACAGAAACATGGGCGTGATTTTCTAATAGACAAAAATGGTAAAACAACAAAAACTGCAAATCTTTGCTTCTTTTGGAAATTTTGAAAGATGAGAATTATGTTTTTGTTATAATTATCAAATGCAGTACATTCTAATATTAATTTAATTCTAATTTCAATTTAATGTATTAACTATTGAAAATAAAAAAATAAAGAACTCTTTATACTTCATTATAACAAATTTCAGTATAGGTATACTGAATACATATTTATTAATATAGAACTATTTGCATGTTCTACCTATAAACTTAACTTTGAAAAGTTTTTGCCTCTTTATTATATTATATTTATTCTTTTTCATTATGTAAAATACTGAAGAATTCCGTATCAGCTCCATTTATCACTTTTTTTGTTTATAATTGTGTTAAATTTACCAAATCTATATATTCATATTTAGATTTGGTAAATTTAACACAATTATAATTTATTGAATACGAAATAATTTATTAAATACGAAAGCAAAGTTATTAAGAAAAAGGATTAATGATTACTGCAATTCCAATTTACAGTGTGCAAAGCTACTGTAAACAAGAAAGGTCAATCATGCTTAAAACATTGATTATGAAACACTTTTCAACTTCAATGCAATTTTATTTAAACATCTCTAAAATGCAATACATTCCTCGGTAATATTTTAAAACTTATCACAATACTACATTAATTTATTATATTTGAAAACTTAAACCTTCATAAAAAAAAATGAACTTCATTCAAATGACGGCATTGAAATATAAATTGGCTGGTTTAAACATCTCTAAAATGCGATACATTCCTCGGTAATATTTTTTAAATTATCATAATACTACAATAATTTATTATATTTGAAAACTTCATCAAAAACAACTGACATTCATTCGAATGACGTCATTGAAATATAACACGCCTGGCTCTCTCTATAAAAGCAGCATTTCATTCATAACATTTTCCCATTCATTTCATTCATCACAGTACTAAAATAATTTATTTTATTTAAAAACTTAAGACCATGGAGCTACAAGTAATTAAACTCTATGTTTAAAACTTCATCGAAAAAAATCGTCCTTCTCTCTGTAAAATCAATGAATATTTCATTCATATCAGCTATGTAGACTCCATGAGCTAAATAATTTTGCATTAAAGAAATACAGCAATTCTTATACAACTCATTCTACATATTTTGGTGTTTACATTTTACATAAGTGAAAAATAGGTTTCGTTGTAGAAATAATCAAATTTGGATGATCATTTAAACTCAAATATATTGTAATTGTGTTGTTTCAGTATGCAGATGCACAGAATTTAAGCAAAAGTAAAGCGGCTTTAGGACGGATACAACACTCAATATGAATTAAAAAGAACTTTAAAAATCACAATTTTGAGGCAAGATGGATGCCATATTTCATTTTGAAGTGGGTCACGTGATCTTTTCATATCATGGTCACGTGATCGCTTCATATAAGAAGTGTAGAAGACCCAAACCGTCCGACTCGTCCAGGGGACTAAGAGCAGCTAATTGGACGGCCGGGTATATAAGAGGTGTAAATATAAGAGGTGTAAATATTATTTTAATTTTTATTTAAAAATCTACTGAATATATTTTGCTGAAATTTTTTTTATATATTTTATGGAATAATTTGGAATATGATCTAAATTTTTTGAAACAATTTGTGAATTTTAAATCCGCTTAAAAAATGTTTGAAAAATTAGGTGCCATAGGGCTCAATGTATTTCATTTTTTCAACCTGGGTTCAATCCAAAACTAATTGGGTGATATTATTCATTTATATTCCCATAGGTCCTACAGACCGTTTGAACAACATACTAAAATTTCATTTTGATTAAGTCATTTTTACGGCAGTTATCGTGCTAACGGACAGACAGACAGACAGACAAAATGAACAAAGTCATAAACACTTTTCAACTTTGTTGTAAAGTGTTAATAAAATGGACAGCTACAAATAAAATGGAAAATTATCAAAGAAACAGCCATACTGGATACAAAAGCTTTAGGCTTAAGACAATAATAAATACAAATTCTATTATAGAAAATTATTGGAAATAACTATTTGCTTTGAGGCATTATCAAACCCAATCTGAAAGCAAATAGCCCCAGGCAATTTCATGAGTTGACCTGTATATATAATAATATGAATTCATATAAATTATTGGTCAGCCATTGGGTGATTGCTTGCAAAAATCAATTTCTACACACAATAGACATACAAATAGTTGCTCTTAGTCCTCTGGACGAGTCGGACGGTCTGGGTCTTCAACACAATAGACATAAAATGGATGGATGCCCTCCAGATGCATTGATAAGCAATCAAATATATTTCAATTAAAGTGTTTGATTCAAAAGGAATATTATATAATATGAACAATATATATAATATAAGCAAAGCAAAAAGTTAATTCATTAACTTTTTGCATTTATAAACATATTAATTTAAAAATTTATATATATATATATATATACAGTCAAACTTGGTTAATTCAAGAAGGTAAAAATATGTAGAATTCCTCGCATTAGCCGTTACTCGTAAAACCTCTGAAACGAAAAAAAAATTTAAAATACACACACAGTAATAAAAATAATTACTAGAATTAACTTGGGTAAGATTCATTTGTGCATCTCGTATATCTCGGTGCAAAATGCTGAAAGCCATCTGCATGCTTTCATTATTTGGTTGCATCTCATAGAATCGCGTTAAAATGTCTAAGGCATTGTTAGCTTCAACGTAAGTTACAGGTGTTGACATTTTGGCTGAATTTTCACTATCGCTGTCATCATTATTTTGGTTGTTCTTGAGGATATTTTGTAAAATTTCATCCTCTGTTAAAAGTCCAGTTGTTTCAATTTCATTATCAGCAATAACAAAGTCATCTAAAAGACAATCTTGATTGGAATTAAGATCACTTTTTTCTAGCCATTCCGATAACGGTATTAGATTGTCTTCATTCTCACAGTCAGAAATGTTGTTTTCATCCATACAGTTGTTTGTAAGCCCTGCTTTTTTAAAACAGTTCTGAATGGTTAAATTTGTCACACTTTTCCATGCGTCATCCAAGAGATAAATGGATTCTAAGAGATTTACTTTTAGCTCTAACTTTTTCTCCATTTTTTCAATCAAAAGTTAGTAAACATCTGAAAAAACACTTAAAACTTCTGATAACCCCTTGATCCATTGGCTGTAAAACGGAAGTTGCATTCGAAGGCAGAAATACAAGCTTAATGTTTTTCAGATTTGGTACAATAAAATGGGAAAATAGCTTCGAGTTGTAACCTGCAATGGTTTTGCTTCATGGGGTGAGGGGATTTATGGCTCTGCAGACATTGTTGTCTGGCAATGTGGCAGCAACAGTTACTATAGTTTGACAGTTGGTATTCGATGAGGCAGAGGCCTTTTTTTTTCTTTTTCTTTTCTAATTAGGATTTCCATTTTTGTTGAAAAGGAAAAAATCACATTAAAGTGGACAGATATATATTTCTCGTATTAGCCGAGATTCTACTTTTGTGGTCGTAAAAAGCATGAAACTCTTAATGTAGTTAAATAGTGAACCAAACTTAATGTGCAGATTGCTTCTTTTAGTGGGGCTCGTATTAAGTTAGTCCGACTATATATATATATATATATATATATATATATATATATATATATATATATATATATATATATATATATATATATATATATATATATATGTATGTATATATCTTTTCCTAAGTTTAATATTCCAATAATCTGCAATTTTGCTAGTAAATAAAAATTGGCAACTGCTAGATTAAACAATACCTGAAGAGAGATTAAATATCTGATCGACATTCTGATATCCACAAAAGGTGCTCATATCAAGATTTAATGTGTGAACAGAAATATTGAAGTTTTCCCTCATAAGTATTTAGTGACCCCCTCCCCCCCCCCCCCCCTTCACTGCTTCTTTGACTGTATATCTTTTCCCCCTAAAATAATCTCTAATTTACTGGTTCTCTTTCAGAGCCATTTATTCATAACAAATGTTCCACCTTTTAAAACTTTAATCAGTTTTATATTTTTACAAGTTCTTTTATTATTCTATTGTATTTATATTGGAAAAAGTAAGAATCTAAAGTATTTCTATTAGAATATTTTTTGTAGCACAATGTATCTTTGCACTGTTTATGGTGTTTAAGGTACAATGTTGAATTTGAAATATTTATATATCTTTACAAATTGTTTTTACCTTTGCATATTTAATAATTGATAACGATTAGTTACTTGTTCGTGAGTGCAATAGTCAAATTTTAGATACATTTTTTGTAATTTTGTAAAGATTAATTAAAATTATTCAAAGATTTGAAAGTAGTTCTGCAGAAACTGTTCCCACATAAAAATTTAACTAATCATATGTTATTGCTCTCAATGCTTTATAGACAAAGTCAGTGTCAGCTTGGTCTGAACAGGGCACGGTCTTTTCCTGATGTAGCCCCCAGTGTCAGGGCCCCAGTCTTCATTTTATGCATGTTGAAAGGAAACTCTTCTAACCTAATGCTGAACTTACTTGTAGGCATCTTGATTAAAGATTCGGTAGAATCCATATGCTTTCTCATATTGTAAAATTAAATAAAAAATAAAATTCTCCAAATTGCAAGATAGTTTTTCTTTTAATCATCAGGGGACCCTGGGGGCCTTATCTTGCAGGGCCTTTAGGGGTCCAAGTTGGCACTGAACAAATTGTGTTATTTGTTTTAGCTGATTTATTCTATAACTTCTTAGTTATTCTGAGCTTTATTGCTGTATCTTGCATTATTTCGTAGACTGAAAGTATTGCATGCAAAGTGTAGTGTTACTGTTACAATAAAAATTCTTAACATCAAAGTATTCTTAACAGAAAAAGCATACTGATAATGGTAGTCCTTTTTGTATATTTATATCAAACTGGACTAATAGTGATTTGTATAAGCAAAGAAATCTGGATAATCCAAAAAAGGCAATAACTGTTAAGTAATATAATTGATAGTAACACCATATTTTTTCTTTATTATGGAACAAGGCAATAAAATGATATAAATATTCAGATGAGAATATCTGGTATAGCTTTTCTTAACTGTTTTATGGAAAACAAATGTAAATGTGTGTGGGGGGGATAAAAGTACCTAAAAAATAATTTTTTACTCCAAAAATTAAATTTATTATAAGATTCTTGTTCTCATCACTTTTCGATACATGGGACTTTCACATGTCATGGGACTTTCACATTCGATACATGGGACTTTCACATTTCGATACATGGGACACATGTCATCTTTCAAATATTTTGGTGCCAATATATATATAGCAATATATATATAGCAGTGAAATAAATATTTTGCTGGAATTAAAGAATAGACATTCTATACAAATCCAATTTTTTAGCAACATTAATATTGCCAGATCCTAATAATGACAATACTGCTCTTTTTCTTTTCTACTTTTGAGCCAAGTAGAATATCTTTTCGTAGTTTATTATCAAATAGAATTTCATTTAAAAATGGCTCAAAAGTTGTGCTTCTGAATAATAAATTATTTTTCAAGTGTTCATCAGCCAGTACTAATCATCAGCCCCTCTGATTTTAGATACTTCATTTTTGAAAAAGCTTTTTAACATATATATACTATTTAAAATATATTTTTTTTCCTCCTTCTATTAAATTTTTTCATAAGTTGAACGTTTAAAATTTGCACTTTTGCATTTCATTTTTATATATTCTGTTTATTCAATATTACTGTATTTCTTTGATTCTAAGGTGCCATCAGTTGTAAGACACATCATAATTTCAGTACCACCACCAGAAAAGAATTGATTCTTTGATTCTAAGAGAAAACATAAATAAGTAAATAAAATGCTAACATATGTCTAAAAAATGTTTTTTATAATGGAATTTAATTTACTAAAACAATAGTATTTATCAATAAGTATGTTATTCTGAGCTATCATTATCTTCATTATCCTATATAACCCCCCCCTGAAATTTTATAATGCCATTGATTCTACGACACAAACCCATTTTTAGAGACATGGAAAAACAAGAAAGGTCAATCATGCATAAAGCATTGATTATGAAACACTTTCCAACTGCAATTTTAGTTAAACATCTCTAAAATGCGATACATTCAGTGGTGATATATTTTTAATTATCACAGAATTACAATAATTTATTTTACTTGAAAACTTAAAACTTCATTGAAAAAAATTAACTTTATTCAAATGACATCATCGAAATATAAATTGTCTGGCTCTCTATGTAAAAGCAGTGAAATGGGTCACGTGGTCTCTTTATATTATATAAGTGTCATTATTATTTTAAATTTTATTTAAAAAACTACCAAACATATTTTGCTGAAATATTTTTTATATATTTTATGGGATAATTTGAGTATTTCCTAAAATTTTTTAAACTATTTATGAATTTTAACTCCGCTTGAAATATGTTTGAAAAATTAGGTCCCACAGGGTTCATTGTATTTCATCTTTTCAACCCGGGTTCAATCCAAAACTAATTGGGTGATATTATTCATTTACATTCCCATATGTCCCACAGACCATCTCAACAATATACTAGGATTTCATTTTGATAGTCATTTTTATATCAGTTATCGTGCGAACGGATCAACAGACAAAATGAATGAATAAAGTCATAAGCACCTTTCAACTATGTTGTAAAGTGTTAAAAAGTGCATCTTAGAATCAAAGAAATTTGGCAATTTATTTTATAAATATTTATACCCTGTTGTGCAAATAAAATATAGTTGCAGATTAATAATACAATTTAAGACAAACTTTTAAAAGTAGATAAGCACAAGAAATATGTTTTCTGTAAATACAGTGTCCCAAAAAGATTGAAACATGCTTTAATTCTTTACCTGTTGGAGATATGCGGACAATGTAAATTGCAAAAATGTTGAAAGTAAGGCAGGAAATAAGACTATGTTAATGAAACAGTCCCATTAATTTTCAAAAAGTTGCACTTTTTAAATTTTTATGCGATCCCCTTAGACAAATTGGGTCAATCAGAAAATTTTTATTTTTAATGCAACAAGATCATTAAAAAACCTGCATATCTGTATCTTTAAAATTGAGCGACTTATATTTAATTGAAAATTGAACATTGTGAATGGGAACCCTATATCAAATTAGAAATGTAAATTTGTGACATATCACAAAAAAGATAAAACTAGATGATAATGCATAGGGGACATTCTTGCGAATTCTGCGTAGGCTCACGATGCAATCACGGATTCTTAAGTACTTTTCACATTGAGACAAGCCATTTTTTATTTGAAACAATTAAAATAAATAAGTAAACAAATGCAAGTATGTATTTGATTTTGAAATTTAACATAATTTTTCAAAACGAAGAATAGAACTCGCAGACGAATGTTTCTTTCCTTTAATTCTGATTTAGCCATTTTAAATGTGTATAGTAAAATAATTTTAAAAAGTTGAAGAATGAAATGCAGACGATTTATTTTTTAATTTTTGATCTAAACAATTTCTATTGTCAATTTGTTTATAATCCCTATTCTCACAGATGAAACAACCTTTCACATGGTACAGAAATGTGGCATAAGTCAGATTTTTTCTTTTATCATAATTCAGTTGACTTTAAAGATACAGATATGCAGGTTTTTTTTAATGATCTTGTTGCATTAAAAATAAAAATTTTCTGATTGACCAAATTTGTCTAAGGGGGTCGTATAGAAATTTAAAAAGTGTAACTTTTTGAAAGTGAATGGGGGGACTATTTCATTAACGTAGTCTTATTTCCTACCTTATTTTCAATAGTTTTACAATTTACATTGCCCACTTATCTCCAACAGGTAAAGAATTAAAGCGCATTTCAATCTTTTTGGGACAGCCTGTATATATTAAGGCGAAACATGGTCAACTGAAAAAGATGCGTAGGAAGTGCTGATCTAGAGATATTCCTTCCATTATGAATTGCAAGAGTAAAATTTTGGGTGCAGTGTCTAGAAACTAAGAACTGTTACTGATCATTATGAGGTTTATACAATATATTTAGCTACCTCAAAAGGTACAGGCCTGCAAAATTTGAATCACTGAAAATTGTTTGCAAATTTTTGACTAATTCTGAAGGTTTTATTTGAGCTTGCTTTAAAATTAACCAATTCTCTAAGCTGTAAAAATGTTTAACAATATAAAGATACACAGGAAAATAGCTTATTCACATGTATTTTGTGAAAAGTTTATTTTACTAAAGATGGGTTGCTATCAACATAGCAGTTAATTTAACATTGGAAATGTTAAATAGCAGTTGCTAACAGCTAATACTCATCTAATACACAGCTAATACCAAACTGTTGAAGATAGCATATGATTCACTTGTATTATAGATTTTCCTTTCGATGAAGTTGGTACTCAGCTAAATTAACAGATCAAATTACTCAAATTTTTTTAAACTTTTTGTGAAAATTCCAAATATTTACACAAAGAACAAAAAATATCCATTTTTGTTCAAATAAATTGGACTATTGTTAATAAGGATATTTTGGTTATTAATAAGGATATCTTGGTAATTTTAAGCCTATTCTGTAGTGGCTCTTGAATCCTTGCTTATTATTCATAAAGAAGTTTGCTATTTACTAAAGATTTTAATCAAAAAGTACAGACTTATTTCTAAGTTATCTTATTTCTGCCTCAAAATATTGTAATTTATGCCCTTTTTACACCTTTGCAATTCAAAAGGTGATGCTTAAAATTTTTGTATCTACTGTTAAAACTAAAGATTTTTATTTTTGTATATGTTTGTGGTGTATATATGCTTATATATATTTATATTTGTAATATTTTTTCCTGCATATTAAGCAATTCTTATTTCTTTAAATTTTATCAGAGCTTTTTAGAAATATTTGTACAGTTTTCACTTTAGTGTACAGGATTCTGTGCTATTTTGATGTCTGTTTCTCCTGTGATTGTTATGTACTCATAAAAGATACTAATTTCTGTTACCTCATTGATAATTTGTATTTCGATGTTTTTTGTTCAAGTATACAGAGTGTTTCAGCATCATTGACCCTGGTTTTTGAGTTTCATCAATTAGTTTTAGACACATACTTCTAATTTGAAAATTAAATGCAAAATTCTTTCATATAATTTTTTTTCTGGGTGGTATTTCCATGAAAACGGGTCTAAATTTTTATACTATCTCTTGATTAGAAGTTTAGTGAGAAAAAGTTGCACTGGACAATACCCCATATAAAAGAAATAAACCTGGCGCAGTTATCTCAAGATCTCAAGGGATACAATTTGAAGTGCCTAGCAAACCCGAAGGGTTTGCTTAAATCTCCGATCAAAATAAAGGTTTGGGAAATTACAGCAAAGTAAAGTTAATATGATAAGGATCCAATGGGATCGTAGCAGAGTATGTTGAACGAAATTAGGACAAGTCCCAATATAGCCATAACGTGTTGCATATTTTGGAATAGGGAGAAAAATTTCTGCAAAGAAATAACAGAAAAATTTTGAATAGGGATGTGTTCTATGGAACACTGCCTTGAGATGAGAACTGAAGTCTCGGCAGGAAAGGGAGGGGGACATGCCATTATACTACAGATTCAAATCACTCCAATAGTAAATACTCTGAAGATAACAGAATGGCCCTTACAGAAAAATTTATTATATTTGCTTTGTGAAATTACAAATACTTTTATACATTATATTTACACAATCTATAATGGTTTAGATTCCTTCACATCAGGGAGGGCATTTTCTAGTGTTTTTAGTAAGAACTCTCTTTGATAGCCGTTCCTCTCGAATCTGACTATCATCTAGTGCAGTTATCTGCAATATTCATGATCATGAAGGTATTTGCAATAGAAATGACATAGGAAAACTACCAAAAAAGAAAAAAAAACTAAAATAGGAAAATTAAAATTCAACTTTCCTTCTCATTCTGGCTCGTACTGCAGAGGTTGATTGTAAATTGAAATTTTTTATAAAATGATTTAAAATATAGCATATTATTACATACTGTATCTGGCATATGTAATGTAACCCCCACCCAAGGTTTTATCCAGCATGCCTACTACTGCCTGTAAAAAATAATTCCAGGATTTAAAAACAAAAATTGTAGAGAAGTAAATTCTTCAGAATAATGAAAAACACAAGAACAGTGCATTGTTACATCAAGTGTGGTAGACATTGACTACTAGTGTAAGCAAAAGCAATGCCAGACCTCGCATTGAATCAGCTTTGGTCTAACGACGAGAGATAAGGTAATAAAATGACTGTAAATTTTTAATGTCTAATTTTATGGTCCATTTCTAATGTTTTTGCTTTTATTAAATTAGTTTATGGAGCTCAACTAAACTCACAAACTCTTTAAAAAACTTTTATGTAACACTTTACACAATAAAGTTGGACAACTCTAATACAGACATCAAACATATCTACAGAATTTTATTTGCAGCTGATCCAGAATTTGTAAAGGAAAAATTCCTGATATTTTATAATAACTCAGCAAATATTATATATAATTGCATTTTTCTTCTTTAAACTTGTGGGAGGTGCAGATCCCCGATGGTGGGGAATAAGTTTGAAATCGAAACTTTTAGATTGCTGATTTCGCATTATTTCACCAAGCCTAAAAGGATCCTTCTACACTGAAGGAATAACCAGCGATGTCTTTCGTAGCAGTGAGTGATGCAGTGCTGTCCCCACACGCACTCCCCTTCCTGACGAGAAGCTTGATCGAATTTCAGTGAGGAGGAGGGGCCCAGTTGGATCCCCACCGCATCCCCAAGCTGAAACTCAGTCGGTGAGCTGATTAGTCGGTTGGCGATGTCTTTCGTAGCAGTGAATGATGCAATGCTGTCCCCCTCAGACTAGTTACTGTACAATGCAACTTTATCTAATTGGACTTTTTTTATTCAAATGACTGTATAAAAACTTTGTTCTTATATTTTTGAGAAATTACCAGCCACCAGAAAAGAAAAACACATGAAAGAATTTAGCATTTTATTTAAACAGACTTTCAAATTGGAAGTGTGTATCTAAATTCAATTGCGGAAGTGCAGGAAGCAAGGCTAACTATGCTGAAACACCTTGTATTCTTAACTAGAGTGTCCAGATTTGAATTCAGAAAAATTAGTAATGTGTTTCAATATATAGTGAAGACAAAATATTTTTATGCATAGGGCATATTTTTCTATCAGAAAGAACTGTTCTGTGTCATTTACTGTGCCAGATTAAGAGGAAACCAAATTCAGATGTGAAGTGTACGCATTAACATCCTTATTTGTTAATCTCATTAAAATGTTATATTTGGTAGCCCCAAAAACCTTCCTAAAGAAGATAATACAAAGTTGAAGATCACATTACCAGTACAGCAGCCAGTATTATGGTACTAGTTTTGCTCTTGTTAGAGCTTAGCATCATCACAGAATAACTATTAACTGTGCTGGAGCAAGAAAACTTGTTAAAAAAATTAATTTGGCAACAAAATAAGATGTGCACCAGAATTCGGAGCATCTGGATACTCTAGACATAATTCACCTTACAGAATTTAATTGTTGGTGTTACTCATCAAGTGAGACATCACTGTATCTTCAAGTTTATTTAACTTAAATGTATTTTCATTTCATATCTTATTTGATTTATGATTGTTTATATAATGTATCAGAGATCTATTCAGTTACGTATTTACATATTTTATTTGTCATATTTTATAGTATATAATACATACTTCTAATATAAAAATGTTATGTGCATGTATAACATGCATCGTCTCAAATGGGAAAATATATAATAAATTATTGTATTTAGCACTCTAAAGGCACAAGAATCTTATTAGTAATTGCAATTAAGTTTTAGTGCACATGTAGGATAATAATTAATTATTATTCTGATTTACTAATCAAATTCCATAATATTACAAATCAATTACTTTTGTAGTATTCCTAAAAACACGTATTCACAAAGTTATTTTTTTTTTCAATTAAAATATTTAAATATCAACGTTGATGGTTTAACACAGAATAATAATAACAATTTTATTTTTAAATGTTGGAACCAAACCCTGCTTTCTTCTTTCTTGTTCATAAAAGACATTGAGTCTGAAATATTTAATGTGCTTATAATGTTCTTTTTCTCATAGCACAAATAAAAAGTTTAGTTCAAACGAAAAATACTTTAATCAGTTGATTTAAATGTTTATCTATAAATGATGTATTAAAACTAATTAGCCATTTTCCTTATAAAAATTATTCATTAACTAATGTTTTAAGGTAAAGAAATGATTTATTTTAAACTTGTAAATTTTGATATCTTGAAATTGATTTAAATCTGTGATTCAAATTATAGCTGATTTAAATTACTATAATCATGACCTTTGTCTGTATGTACAGATGTTTTTTCAGTTTGTCTTGACACTACTGCATAAAATGACTACTGCATAAAATAACAAGCTGTAAGTAAATAATTGAATTGGGTAAGTCTCAATGCAGCTGTAATTTAGAACCCAAGAAGTTGAAGTTGGCAGGTCTGCAATGCTTTACTTGTGCTCAATTTTCATGTGTTAAAACATTTAAATGACCTATGATATTGCTATCTATGATTTCTCCTTTCTGCTGTAATGTTGTTACTTGCATTTCTTTTTTTTTAACACTTTCGCTGTCGGTGGCTCCGATTAGAACCAGTTAGCATGCAGTTGGCATTATCTTTTCTTGCAAATGCAGCTGGCTCCAATCAGAGTCAATCAGTTTAATTCAACAAGGTATTCAATTTTTTTTTTTTTTTTTTTTTGGCATTCGCAATGAACACTTATAATATTTGTCGGCAGTACTACTGATTCAGATTAGAGACAGGTTTTTCTTCAACTCTTCATGTCTTATTCTACACTTTTGAGATACACTGAACCAATGAAATATCTGTCACTTTAATGCAAATTCACACGTTACATAAAAAGGAGGTTGGCTTTTGATGATTAGCTGTCCACTAGCACCGACAGCAAATGTGTTAAATTGTTGGTGCTTGATAAATTAGCACTTTTGTGCACCAAACTACCTTGAAATAGAGTACTCCCAAACTATCTATGTGTAAGACATTCAATTCTGGGATCCCTGAAACTAGTATTCCAGTCAATTTTTTTGAGTAAAATTCTTGATAACTAGGTTGCATACGGGTCCTTGAAAATTGGGAAAACGTTTGAATTTTAAATGACCATTTTCAAGCCTTGAAAGTACTTGAAAATTCCCATTTTCTTAGTTAAGTCTTGTGCTTGGAAAGGGCAGGTTTGAAAATGTTCCGCGAAATGTTCCGTATGTCCTTCTTGGAATTGTGTTTTTTCCAAGAAGTTCTGCTTTTCCTAGAAATTTCTTTAACGGTTCTGCTGTTCCCCAAAATTTTTTAAACAGCATCTTTTTTTCCAAAAATTTCCTCAATGGCTGTAACAATAAACAATAATATTAGTTTGCTATTTATTTTTCCTCCCAGAAATGCATACAACTTCATAATGAGGGATTGATTCACGTCCTTGAAAAAGAATCACATGTACTTGAAAGTCCTTGAAAAGTTCTTAAAATTTTTTAAGAGAAAGTGCACTCTCCCTGAATAACAATGTAAGAATTAATGTCAGTTATTGGTCATTTTGTTGAGTCTATCCATCTTTCATTGTTCAATGAATCTGTTAATTCGAAACTAATTACTCAATTCATTTTGTTTAGTGTTTGAGTACTACAGACATTTACATAAAGAAATTTTTATCTATATTTCTTTTTAATTTATAATTCTGATGTTTATAACTATTTTTTTCTATATTATGTAATGAACTTACTAAAGTAATAGGTTCGAAATTCTGTTCCTTCAGTCTGAAACTATTAATTCATCAAAAGTATTTTTCTTACTAGTTATTTACCTATATTTTTCTTTTTTTTTAACATTCCCTTATGTAATGAACATATTTTTGCAATTATTATCTTTATATAGTATATTTTTTTGTTGTTTTTAATCTGTAATTTGATTATTTATGGGTTGAGGTTATTACTAATGTTTTTATTGTTAGCTTATTACTTTAGAAATTTTTGTTTCATTGCTACTCTTCATCTTTAATTAAATAGCAAAGTTTTCGCAGTCCTTGAAAGTGCTTACTTTTTATTTGAAGTTTTAAGGGACCTTAAAGGTGCTTAAATTTTACAATACGTCCTTGATTTTTATTCTTTCATTTAAAAAAAATTAGTTATGTCATGTAGCTTTACTTCAGACTCCAATCATATGAATAGTTTTACTACAATTTCTTCACTATTTTTTTTTCTTTTTCTTATAAAAATATATATATATATATATATATATATTTTTTTTCTTTTTCAAAAATGATTTATTTTTATTTATTTTTTTTAAATTAATTGCATGTTTGGTAGCTAAAACCATTTTAATAATTTTTCACAATTAAAAATATTGAAATGTTAGTTTTAAATTTTGTCCCGATTGAATGCCTTACCTACACCTAATCCTCGAATTGCACGATTTTAGTTTTGACAATTGAAAAAATGCAATATTTTTTGTTTTACACTTTACAATTTCTGTTTTGCCTGGTTTAAGAATAACAAAATATATGTGTATTTTTAAATTTAATTGGTTTTGATTTTGAACTGTTTTACACTTGATTTACATGATTTTCAACTGTTAAATAGAGGGTTGGGGGTACTTATCATTTTTTATGATAAAGTGCTCCTTTTGGTATTAAAAAAAAATAGTTTCAAGTGTGGTTACATTTTTTTTTTTTTTTTGCAATCCATTGATACATGTTTATGTGTTTTTTTTTTTAAAGGTAGTTACTAACTTGATTTATTTTAGAGTTGGGGGGGATTTGCATTTGAATGCATTTTATGCCACTTTAAAACAATGCATAGATAATTTTTTATAACTGTTTACATTCTTCTGAATTGTTAAAATACTTACAAGTGTAACTAACTACCTGATATTACTGCTGACTTGGTGTTTTGCTACCTAATACCAGTTTGCTATAAACCTGGTGTTTTGCTACCTAATACCAGTTTGCTATAAACCTGGTGTTTTGCTACTTAATACCAGTTTGCTATAAACCTGGTGTTTTGCTACCTAATACCAGTTTGCTATAAACCTGGTGTTTTGTGTGCCCTTACATACCACTGCCTCTTTAAGGTTCAAATCATCACTGCCTAGCTATGACAGTAGCCCCAGATTATATACCTTTGGAATAAATGTGCAGATTAACACTTTCTGAAGTCATGCTTTCAGTGAACCGGTGGGCTGGTTTCACTCTTGTTAAATCTTATCAGCTTCTTATAGCTGTTACCATTGACAGCAAGGAAATTTTCTGTGTGTTGTTATTTTGTGAACAATGAAGTCAGTCATTCCATGCAGCCAGCATTGAATTTATAAAAGACTAGTATTTAAGCTTATCATAGACAGGGAAACTAACATTATTAAAAAATTAAGATACTACTTTTTTTTTTTTTAATGTTCTCTTTTGTTTAACAATGTATTGTGCTTAACATCATAAATATAGTTGCCTTAAATAAAAACTGGCTCAGTTAGGATTTATTCCATGATCGATACTATAAGTGTGCAAAGTTTCAGTCTTCTAGGTCATTAGAAGGGCCTCTGGAAAGTCTGAAAAGACACGTTGGCTCGCATTTTATCTGCCCCAGGTGAAATAAAAAATCTGGCTTTGTTAAATTCTGTTCCGTGATCAATGCTATAGTTTGTAGAAATCCAGTTTTCTAATTTGCCAGAGGGTTTTCTGGAGTGGAGAATCTAGAAAGAAAATTTTTAAATCTCCCATTTTCTCTCCCCCTCTGGGGGGAATAAAAAATCTGGTTGCAATAAGTTCTGTCCCATAGAAGATACTATAAATCTTCAAAGATTCAGCTCTCTAGGTCAGCCAACATTGAACTTTTAATTCCAGACACCTGGAAAGTTAGTAAAGGTTTTTTAAAAACCCTTATTTTTCCACCTCCGAGAAAGAAAGCCGAATATATGTCTCCATTATGTTCTGCCCCATGGTCAATACTGTAAAAATTCAGTCTTCTAGGTCACTGTGAGGCTTCTGGGGGGTCTGCGAAATTAAAATATGTTAGAAGATTATTATATTATACATTGAGCAAAGCCAGTTCTATAGTCATAATAAATTGCCAAAAGAGAGCATTACAATCAAACTTTGAAACAATGGGTTTTATTGTTATAAACATTGCCTTGTAGTCTTATGCACTTGAAGCTCAATCATCAAATTTGCTGACAGCTGCATTGTATACTTGGTTATTTATTGTAAAATTTTCCAAACTTGCACCACATTGCAAGTTTTTTTACTTCCCTCCAAAGTAGTAAATGATTATTCGGTGCTAATGGGCTCTAACAGAATGAAAATCAATCCACCAATGCAGGTTGCAACATGGTAGCATGATTTCAGTTAAGTAGGAAAATGTGTAACACTTGTTAAAACCAGTGCATAAATTTTTTGCTACTACAATATGTCAGATGTTTTTCAAAAAGCTGTTGTAATAAAAACTGAATACTATAGAAACTTTGTAAATACAGCATAAACACAAATATTACATATCTCTACAAAGTTTCTTGCGAGATAAATGTGTCTTGGCAGTTTCTCCTATAACAAGAATTTTCTAATGTGATTTTGTTGAACTATCTCGATCTATTTAATTTTTTTTTATTATGTTATATTTAAGTGGGAAAACATTTTCTGGAAATTTTTGGGTACCATTAAATTTTCTCATTTTAATGTTAATTAAAAAATTGAATTATTATATTTTATATGCAAGTAAGAAATGACAAAAAATCTCTATAAAATAGAAAAGTCCCACTTTACCATTATATATATATAATAAAAAAAATGTTCTCTTTAGACTATAAATTAACATCTTAATATTAAGGTTATTAATTGGTATTTAAGTCTTAATTGCATAAAGATAATACAAATCACAGTTTTTGTTAAGTCGAATTGTTTATAAGCATGAACTGAACATGAAACTTTAGCTTTATATAAACAAAAATTTAATACTTTAAAAATAAAGACAACCAAAAAATTGGCCATAATTAAAGGTCTTTTATTAAAATCTCCTTTTACGACGTACTAAAATTACATGGCCATAGTGCTTTCAGACATTACTCGAAAGCACTATGGCCATGTAATTTTAGTATGTCATAAAAGGAGATATTAATAAAAAGACTTAATTATGACCAATTTTTTGGTTGTCTTTATTTTTAAAGTATTAATTGTTTTGACCTATTTCCATACAATTTTAAAAATATTTAAATTGACTAATCATGTTATCTTTATAAAAACAAAAATTTAAATTAACAAAATAAATGAGAAACACATATCATATAAGAAAAATTTCCCTTGTTTAAAGATATATTTCTTAAATGGATGATAAGATGAAAGGTAAAAAAAACATCCAGATTATAATATAACTGGGAGCTACTTGTTTCCATTCTGCTGTCAGCTTTTCTTTACAGAATTTTGCAAGAGATTGTTTCAAATCTCCTCTGAGTTTGTTGATATTGTATGTTGCTGTGGCCTTAAATATTTTGCTAGTTTTAAAGTGGAGTCAGTTCATTTTTTTTAGTAATTGTATCGTGTATAAATTGAGATATTTTGATTTTTTTTGTGTGTAGTTTATTGTTTATATGTATATTTTTGTGTGTGTTTAGAGAGTATATTTTACATTCATATAGGAAATTATATACCTGTAATATATTGATTGTTAATATAAAACTTATGTATATCTAGTATTCTTAGTGCAATCATTTCACACTATCATATAACATTTGGGCAAATTTGCTTAAAAAAACAAATCAAGCCTGAATATGTTTGTGTTGTATTTAAAAAAGTGTAAATAAATGCATTTCCTGCTGTGAAAGAAAAGTATTTTGTTTGTGAAGAAATCGTTCTTTTATAAAGATTAGAATTACTAAAGCAATGATTTTAAAATATTTAATTAGAATACTTAATACGTAAGTGGATTTAAAATACTTAATTTCAGAATGAATTTTGTTCGAAAAATGTATAAATCATGGAATTTTTTGTTCTAACATTTTTTCAGCTATAACTTGAAAATGGCTAGACATACAAAATTCGTTTTTTATACCATCATGCATATAAAATAAATATCCTAAATTCTCTTAAGAAGCTCTAATTGTGTACAACAAACTGTTGTTGAAATATTTTAATTTATAGTTATGGTAGACATTATTATTTTTTTATTATTATAATTCAATTTTTTATGCAGTTTTTTTATTCTATTTGTAACCATAGTTATGCTTCAAATACTGAAATCTTGTGGTGGCTATTCTGATCAAACTATTAAAAATATTTTCCGATTGTGCTCATACGAGTAGTGTCTCATATAGGGGAAACAACTCTGGTAATTCCGCGATAGCTTGAAGGTGACTCTTGAAAATTATTTGCAACATAGAAATTTTTATTACACGAGTCATAAAAGTGATTTAATTTTTGCAATCAGGAGTCTAAGTTATCATATCCAAATTTCTCCTGTATGAGACTACCAATAAGATTACACAATAAAAAATAAATTTCTTCAGTTAAAAAGCTGGATTCAAAATATGAAAAAGTTTATTTATGAAAAATGGAAACAAATATACATTTGATGTAGAATAAATACTAAGTATTTTGTATAAGTTCATATAGGAACAAAAATACTTGCTTACACATTCTAGAGCATGGGTAAATGAAATTGTTATGCAAACTATATTATCATTGGATCTGTTGCATTTGAGAGACTACCTCAGTCCTTTGAGTTCGCAGTTTCAAATGTTGTAAGAACATCAGATGAAAATCACTCAATGTTGTTAAAACATCAGATGAAAATCATTATTTCAATCACATTGTCTGTTTTGCTCATTTGTATTGAAGATCTAAGGCCAGTAGTAATTGCATGGAAAAAAGTTGAAAATATGTATGAATTGAAATTGGCCTTATCACTGATTCTATTAGAATAGATATCATTCTGCAATTAGTGTATAACTAAAATTAATCAATATTTTATTTTTATTTCAATTAATTATAATCAGATTTTAGTAGAAATTTCAAATTATGCAATTAGGGTTTCTGGGAAAATTGTGAGATATTTTATTTGTAAAGCTTTCAAGTCATCTGTACAGACTTCTGAAAAAATGAATATTGCGAAAAAGCACACTGGGAATGCACAAAGCTGCCATGATTTTCAAGGAGCCTTCCAAGGTCCTTTTCATTGTTGATATTGTACTCCTTTGAATATTAACATATCTATGATTAAAGTGTGATTTTGAATATTCTAAAATTCAGGCTCTACAAGCTCCGAAGGAACGTGTGGCAAACCAGCCAAAGTCCTCAAAAGAGGTGGGTCAGTTAGAATCCTAGTGCCAGGGCTCTGTGTGATGATTAAGATTCTCTCACTTGCACTTTTGAAAGATTATGAGGATGAAGAAAATTGTAATATTATATCCAGTTTTCAGACTTCTCCTCAGGGTGGTTAGTCTCTGGGTGTCTTGACAATTGGTATACATACACATACACAAATGTGTCTAAATGAAGACAGGCAACTATGGAATGAACTGAGAATACAGTAATAACATGTTTTGGTAACAGCATAGAGGCAAGGCACAGTTTGTCTTCTACTCTTTCGTGCTGTGCCCAACACAAATCTGTTTTGCATTCCTTATAAGTTTTTATTATCTGAACAAAACCCAACTTGAAATTAGTTTTTTTATTGTTTGAGTATATTAATATTTATAAAATTATTGGTATTTATGATGATAGCTCCTCCATGGTGATGATAATTAAATTTCTATGATAATTTTTTTATGTTATAAAATTAATGGGAGAGATAGTTTGTTTGACACTGACATTAAATTGTCTTGACATGAACCAGGCTGCGATGAATTATACTATGTCATGTTGAAGGATTAGCCTGTCTCTGGTCGTACTTAATTCTGTCTTTTGTCTAGGTCCATCTTTGTTTCAGTTTAACTATTACAACTGAAGTTGAAAACCATTATGGAACTGCTATTTTTCATGTAAAATTGAATTTGGTACTTGTGATCATTACAGTCAACAGATTTTCATTCGGTAAAGTGTTCTAGTTCTTCTCTTCAAATTTGCGCTACGGTGCGTTTTTCTTCAGGAAGTACTTCTGAAGGGGTGTCACAGTCAAGAGCAAAGGGTGGATAAAGGCCACGGCAAGACACAAACTGTCAAAAATGTTTACCTATAATGGGGAAAAAAATTGATTATACTATTAATATGCAGAATATTTTTCAGGATAACAAGTTTTGAAATGTATAATTTCAGTAAAATGAAAATCTTAAAAGAAATGTTAAAGTGGGGTAACTCTTTTATAACTTCAAGTTGCATATAAATTTAAGTGAGGGGGCGGAGAGAAAATCTTACGTAGAGGACGTTCTCAGGTGCTGATGATTCCCATAGGAAGAGCGGGAACTGTAGTAGACTAGCAATGGCGGAGACAGAGCTCATGATGCCCAACAACTTGTTGAAGTGCTCTGCAGGAAACCTGGAGGAATAGAAGTGAAGAAATGTCTTATAAAGTTGTTCATGTTTGACCGAAGTATGTTTTAACTTGATCAGTAAAAAAGCATTATTAAACATGTAAGGGTGGAGGGGTAAGTTGGTATAAAATATATAATTTATATAACTTAAATACTCGAATTCAATGTAATGAATTTTATAATAGACTAGCAGATAAATGCGGCATTGCTTGTTAGTTAAAATATGTGCAAATTCCAGTAGTAGTATAAAGCATATTGTTCTTCAAAAAATTGTCATCAAATATTTAATTTAATTGCCCTAAAAAATGCATCAGAATCTATGTTCTTGAATGAATGAATGAATGATATGAAGGTGGGTGGCTCCAGAAGAGCCTAGCACATCGACCAGAGGTCTATTGTACTACCCCAAAAAGAAAATGAAGATCCCTAAGAAAAGAGACCAGTAGCCGATGCGAAAATAAGCAGGCACTTGACAGGAATGTCGTTCAGCTCCCAAGGTTCAATCACATGACGACCAATGTGTTCGAATCTGTGAGCAGAGTAGGCCTCACAATCACATAGAATGTGAGCTGCAGTTTCTTCGCTGTAATTGCAGTCTCTGCAAAGCGAATCCTTGGAGACACCCATAATATTAAGATGTCTCTTGAGAGTGCATTGTCCAGTAAGGAGTCCAACAGCTCTCCTGATGCCAGTTCTACTGAGCCTGAAAAGTTCCTTTTGACGTGTACTAGGGCAATTACAGTTGAGGATTTTCGCTTGCCTTTGACCCTTAGTGTCACGCCAGTTCTTACACTGAAGCTTTCTGAAGATGTCATAGACAATTCTTCTGACAAGGTCATTGGGAATACCCAAGGCCGGCTCAGGACCCACAAAAGGAGTACTAGAGCCTTTCCTAGCAAGTTCGTCAGCCAATTCGTTGCCAGGAATGCCCGAATGACCAGGCACCCAGTACAGAATGACACTATTATTACTAGCAATTGTACAGAGAGCATTATAGCATTCCCAGACAAGGGAAGACGTCACAGTGAACTTCCCTAGAGCCATAAGAGCAGCCTGGCTGTCAGAACAAATGAAAATCTGGCTATTCTCATACTTTCTGCCATAGCAAATTCTACAACACATAAGAATGGCAAATACTTCAGCCTGAAAGACAGTAGCAAAATTACCAAGCGGATAAGATAGTTCAGTGCCATCATCAGGGCAACAGACACCAGCACCAGTACTAGTGCCAATCTTCGAGCCGTCTGTGTACCATACAAAACAATTGTGTTTATTGTAGGTTGGAGTCCTCTTCCAATCATCCCGCGAGGGGACAAGAATTTCATAAGGCTTATCAAACGTAAATTTGACATGTATGCCATCAGGTGGCATACAGAAATAAGGATGCCTAGCAACATTACTGTTAAGTTTACCCCAAGATAGATGCCTTGAGTAATCTTTCCAGTGTTTCAGATATTTGAGTCTGTTCATGCAGATAAGTGCTTCTGCTTCAATGCGCATATAGAGCGGATGCAAGCCAAGTAGAAGTTCAAAAGTTGCAGTAGGAGTGGTTTTCATGCATCCGGAGATTGCAATGCACACCATCCTTTGAAGCTTAACTAAATCAAGTTTAGCAGTTTCACTTCTAATTCTGGACCACCAAACAATGGACCCATATGAAATGATAGGACAGACTATCATCGAGTAAATCCAATGGATAGCTCTGGGATTAAGGCCCCAGGTTTTCCCAATAGCATTCCTACAAGACCAGAAGATTCTTCTGGCTTTAGTTGTGCAGTAGTCCAAGTGCCTCTTCTTCCAATTAAGCTCCTTGTCAAAATAAATTCCCAAGAATTTAACCTCCTTGGAGCAGATAAGCTTCTGTCCAAAGAAGCAAATATTCCCAAGATTAAGTATGCGTTTCCTTGTAAACGCAACTAAAGCAGTCTTCTGCGGATTAACCGTAAGACCAGCATTTTTACACCATGTCTCAACCCTCCTAAGAGCAGTAGACATCATGTCAGAGACAGTGTTGCCAAATTTGCCCCTGGCAATGATGACAACATCGTCAGCATATCCAATGCAAGAGACACCAGAGATATTAATGCTTTCCAAAAGAGAGTCCACCACAAGACACCACAGAATTGGTGAGAGCACACCTCCTTGTGGACAGCCCGAAAGTGCATGCACAGTCATACTTTCACCAAGTAAAGATGCACAGATATACCTGTTAGATAACAAGTTCTTAATCCAATAAGATATCTTGGTATCAACACCTTTTCTGTTTAGAGCAACAAGAATAGTGTCGATTGGTACTTTGTCAAAGGCACCTTCAATGTCAAGAAAGGTAGCAAGAGCGATTTCCTTGGCATTGAGATTTTTCTCTAAAATAAAGGAGAGACTGTATAGAGCAGTATCCGTAGATTTGCCCGGTTGATAGGCATGTTGAGAACTAGACAAGGGCTTAGAGGCCAGAATCACTTCCCTTATATACCTATCAATAAGCTTTTCAATAGTCTTTAAAAGAAAAGACGTAAGGCTGATAGGCCTGAAAGATTTGGCCTCATAATAATTATCCTTTCCAATTTTCGGAATGAAGATTACCTTAGTATGCCTCCACGCATTTGATATATGACCAAGGGCAATACAGGCTCTGTAGATATTGCAGAGAACGGGAGCAAGCATCTCAATTCCCTCCTGGAGAAGAATAGGAATGATGCCATCAGTTCCCGGAGTTTTATAGGGTTTATGGGAATTAATTGCCCATTTAACCCTATCAAGAGTAACAATGCTCCTAGCAATACTCCAGCTATTGTCATCAGACAAGGACGTGGAGCAAGCAATACCACTGTCACACTGTACAACAGGATGAGAAATCGGAAAGTGAACTCTGAATAGCTCATTCAGGGTCTCTTCACCAGTAACAGTAAAGTCACCATTGGACTTCTTGACAGTGTTAAGTTTACAATTTCTGTCTCTAGCCATCAACTTAACAAGTTTTGCAACGGCAGGGGCATCATTAATACCTTCGCAGTATGTTCTCCAAGAATTTCTCTTGGCATCCCTAACTGCTTTATTATAGGAGGTGAGGGCAGATTTATAAGTCTGCCAATCACCATTCTTCTTGGCTCTATTAAAGAGCTTCCTGCATTTCCCACGCAACCGGCTGAGCTCACTAGATCTATGTTCTTGCTATACAAAATTATCCTCCCAGACAGCTTTGAAGGACAAAACGTCTTTTTCGTAAACAAATTTCTTGACATAGAAATGCAACAAAGTGGGGTTGCTAATTTCCTTAACACACAGTATGTGATGAGGTCGAAAATGTGATACTTGGATCTTGATGTATTTATCCGTTTCCACCATCCCTGAATATGAATTACGCGCATGTGTTGAATTATGCTTGTGAATCTGGCCACGATATCTCTCAAGCAAGCTGTACAAATTATATTAAATTTGGTTTGATTATTTCAACCAATGAACACCAGAGAACTATTGGTTGGTAAACACACTAGGAAAAATCCCTATTTTCCTATTCATTTTGGAAAAATTTGATTTACCTTTAAATAACATTCACTTTTCTTGATGTATAGGGTTCGACATAGAAAATGCAAATAAAGTGGAGTATTTTCTATGTTGAGCAGTGTACTTAAAAATGTGCAAAATCTGTGTCATTTCTGGTTCATTTCCAACATTTTCTGGAACTTGCTCAGATGAAAACATTTCGCAAAGTCTGTCACCAAGGTCACGTGATAACATACTTGCCTGTGAAAGTTGTATCATGGTGAGAAGACTTTCCACTGCAACCAACATCCAAATTCATGTGCAATCCACATTAACATGCGATTCTCTTTGAACTTACCTTATTCGGAGATAGGCCGTCCCAATGGAAAGGAAGAAGGCCCTCAGGAGGGAAACAGCAACTATAGAGACATAGATGGCGGTTGTGTTGTTGAAGAACTTGCACACTTGGGCTATGGCCTCCAGAAAGGTGGTGAAGAACATGGGCCAGAAGCAGGAACGGATCACGCGAAGCATCATCTGCTGGGGGTCCCCGTCATCTATGAAAATAGGGAGAAGATGCATTTCAACAGGGTGTGGTGCTTGAAAATTGGGAATTTACTTGAATTTCAGATTAACATTTTCAAGGCCTTGAAAGTACTTGAAAATTCCCATTTTCCCGGTTAAGTCCTTGAAAGTGCTTGAAAAAGGCAAGGCTGAAAGTGTTCTGCAGATTCACCGCATAGTGTTTTTTCTGAGAAGATCTGCTTTCTTTGGAAATTTCCCTAGCACTTAATGTTGTCGCTGAAATTTTCCTAAACATTTTTCCCCCCCAAAAATTTCCTCAACGGCTTCAACACTAAACAATAATGTTAGTTTGCTATGATTTTTCCTTTGAAATTTGATTTTTTTTTTTTTTTTTTTAAATCATTCAAAAACTTTCACATAATGTTTGAGAAATCTCCGGAAAGTGTCAAATGCTGCATTCGATATCCTGACGGTCTATGACCCACGAAGGCTCTCCTATGATCCGAAGACCCGTATTTACGTGCCAATCGCAGGCGCACCTCTCAAAACCTGTATCATCTTTGTACTACCCTGTCCTGACTAATTATATATATATTTTCTTAACTAGTCTTCGACCTCGAGTTGAACCTTATCCTTAGCATTCGGATATCGCGACGAGATTTGCCTACCCCTACTGATCACCGATCAAGGAACCCATAATCCTTTCCCCCATTCGCCGTATTTATTTTAATTTTACAGCATTATTCAAAAACTTTTATTTAGACTCTAATAATCGCTGCATTGGAAATTTTCTAACGCAGTGATGAAGAGCATCCTGTTATTCTAAATTTTCCCTACTTTCACAAATTTCTTTTTCTATCCCCACTTAATTTCCGCAGGGGATAAAACGCTGGGATTTTGCCAGCCCAGGGACTGCAAAAACTGAATTTCTTAATCCTTGATGGTGGTTCTAGGAGTTTTCGGGAGAATGAAAGCTCTGTTTCAAAGTGTATATCGTAGTGACTTAGAACTTTATACACATGTCAAATAAATCTTTACCGGCAGCTTCTAGTTTACGAAAGTAAAAAAAAAAATTTTTTTTTTTTTTGGGGGGGGGGGGGGGGGGGATGATGCTGGCAAAAATGTTCGAATTATCCGTTAAATGTAAAAATACAGGTTCTTTGAACAAGTTGTCTGAGATTTGGTACAGAGTTAGGTCACGTGATAAAATGAACGTGCATAATTGGTTTCTTTAAATATGTATTAATTGAAAACGCTAATGAAATTTGATGCATACTTGAGCAGGCAAAATTTTAAATTTGGATGTGTTCTGGAATTTAATCTATTAGTAAGTCGTGAAAAAAAAAGAAAATCACGAAAATCGGCTGAGTGGTTAGTTCAAAAGCATTTCTATTGATATTTACAAAAAAGGGGGAGTACTTCTATTCAAAAGCGAGTATTTTTTAGAAAACATGAATACATGTTTCTACTGTTTTTTAGCGAGCATTTCTAATGTTATCTAAAAAGCGTGAACACATATTTCCACTGGTTTTTAGAGAAAGCGAGTATTTCTAATTTCTAATGTTATCTAGGAAACGTGAACACATATTTCCACTGCTATTTTGGAAAAAGCGAGTATTTCTAATGTTATCTAGAAAACGTGAACACATATTTCCTCTGCTTTTTTAAAAACATTATCTAGAAAACGTGAGCACATATTTCCACTGCTTTTTAAAAAACATTATCTAGAAAACGTGAACACATATTTCCACTGCTATTTTGGAAAAAGCGAGTATTTCTAATGTTATCTAGAAAACGTGAACACATATTTCCACTGCTATTTTGGAAAAAACCAGTATTTCTAATGTTATCTAGAAAACGTGAACACATATTTCCATTGCTTTTTAAAAACATTATCTAGAAAAGGTGAACACATATTTCCACTGCTTTTTAGAAAAAGCGAGTATTTTTATTCTTTCAGCGGTATCGAGCATAAAAAACAAGTCAATGCATAACAAACAAGAAGATCCCAATTGTTCGTTATGCATTGTTCTCACGAAATGTCGAAATTTCAATGAGCCAAATGTTGGCGCCTTACCTTTGGAGACCCTTCTTATACTCCAGTCCATGAACATTCCTCCGATAGGTCCTAGGAAGAGGCCGGACACCTGGAACAGACCGTAAATCTCGGAGAAATGGGAATCTAAGGGGGAAAAAAACAGATTCGAAGAGAGTAGTATGCGATTAAAATGTTCATCGACATTGAAAAAATTCCGTGATATTTCTTTACTGAAAAGGAAAAGTCAGTCGTTTTCTTTTGGGAAAAGAAACCTCATCGTAACAAGAGATTCTGTGTGCAGGGGTTTTTTCCTGGGGATCTCAGATTCTGGAAACAAAAAACCGGGACATCTGAATGTAATGCTGCGTTGGGAGGGGGGGGGGGGGTGAAAGTGTAGGAAACGGGAAAATCAATATTAGATATATGCACAAAATAAAAAGTTAAGTTATTTACTTGATTTATTATTTTGGTTATGCTCCTTATCTAGGTATTAGCTCGCTAACATTAATTAAACATTATTAAACTCCATATCATTTTCTTGTTGCTCACTACATTTCTTACCCACCTCCTAGAATCCTAGTGGTTAGTGGGTGGTTGATGAATGAGTCTGGAACAGATCGCTATTTGCTGGATGAATGGATTTTCTCTAAAAGTGTTTTGTCCGTCGATGCTATTTCATGGAATTCGGAGCAAGATACATTTTTGAAATATGTTTTGACAACCAGAACAGACTTCACTGTGTTCAATTGGAGTCGGTTCCTTTCATCAGTGCATAGTGAATTCATCAGGGAGAACATCCGTTCTATGGAGGCACTTGATCCAGGTAATGTGAGGCAGAAGCTGACGATTTCCTCTATTTTGAAATGTGTAGTAGACAAAAACTAGATTTATGATAAAAATAGTTTAACACGTTCGAATACCGGGACATTTAGCGTCCCGATTATACATTTTCGGGGCACCCGGACAACCCAACAGAAAAGTGAAAAAACCAGAAAAATCGGGGCGTCTGGGATCCCTATGCATGGTCCATCTGTTGTCAACGGTTCAGTTCACACCGAGGTCGTCTGATGAATTGAAGCCGAGTTTCAATGGAGATCCTTGTTTATGCATTTATGCATGCATACATGCTTGTATTGGTTCAGAATCCACTTAAAATTGTAGATTCCTGTTAAATTAGCTTACTTTTGCATAAAAAGAATAGTAGAAAGCTAGAATACTTCAATCCGAGTGCTGTAGACATTGATCCAATAAAGTTTTCTTATTAAATTCTTTATAAAGTAAGAAAGGCTTCTGTTTCTTACAGGGCAACTGGATTTCTTTATAATATAAGATAGTTGAATCAGTGGCGTATGGGATATTTGCAGCGTCCGCAACAAAAATTTTATTGAAAAATAAGAATCTTGTATTGTTGTTATAACAATTATACGTATTAAATTATTTATGACTCATTTAATTGATTTTTATGATAAATACGAAAACGATTTGGCGCAAAATATGCATTACTTGCTAAATATAAATAAAAATATTTCTCAAAGCTTGGAAAATGCGGGGCCTTAATCAGGCGGGAACCAGGGCGAGCTCAAAAGCGTGCCTTTGAAGATGGCTTCACTTTGCAATTGCCTTCACTTCACAACGGGGAATAGTATACGAAGTGCAAACGGGTCTGAGGTTCTAACTCGATTTTTAATATTAGCTAAATCACAAACTATTTTAACTCATTTCGAAAAAACTTTCACTTATTTATCTATGGCGGATGAAAATTTAAGTAAAACTAGTGGTATTTTAAAAAGAGAGAGAAATGAAAGAAAATACATAAAATTTCAAATTTTGCATTTAAAATGCTCCCTCTCCCCTAAAAAAAAAAATTCCCCTTACATGCTTACTTTTTTTTTTACCCCTGAGGTCAAAACTAAAATGTGGGTTACCCAAACTATTAATTTTCCTTAAACTAAAAATTTTAGGGGCCCTGCCCTTCTAAAACAAAAGCATTTTTTTTTTTTTAATGTTTTTGTTTGGGGAGGGGGGTGGTCTTTTTTTACATATTTTTGTTAAGGGACTAAAATTTCTAGTTACGCCACTGAGCTTAGTACACGTATTTTTTGTTTTCGGTGTCGACTCTGCAAGAGGCATTTGTCCCAAATGTGTGGATGCTATAAGAAAGGAAGAACATGACAAATACTTGCGCATAACGATTGGTTTTGCTATCCCAACGAATGTAATTAAAAAGTAAGATGTTGTGAGAATTGATTTTATTTCAAGTTCCTTATGCTTATTACAACAACAATAAAACTACTGAATCTCGCCCTGAGCTTGTAGGACATACCGGGTGGCACTTTAAGCTCCTGCTAATTGGATGGTGGTGGTTCCATAAAACCTATTCCACAAGTTTAAAACATTTGAGATGTTAACTGCCGTTGATGTCATTTGCAGAGATTCAGTGAACATTTTTTGAGAAAGTTACAATGTTTACCTTGCCTTTGGCAAAACCTATTATATAGAGAGAAACAATTGGTAAGTATAGTGTTGTAAACTCAAATGTATAATTTAACTCGAATGTACGGTCTCGTTCATGCCCTGTTTTCTTGAATGCGAGGCAGTGAGGTCGTGATCAGACCATGCGTTTGATCTGAAACAAGCATTATTAACACTTTCCAACATAGTTGAAAAGTGTTCATGACTTCGTTCATTCTGTCTGACTCTCCGTTCGAGCAATAACTGCCGTAAAAATGACTTTATCAAAATGAAACTTGTTGAGACGGTCTGTGGAACAAACGGGAATGTAAATGAATAATATCACCCAATTGCTTTTGGATTGAACCCGGGTTGAAAAAGTAAAATACATTGAACTCCATGGGACCTAATTTTTTAAACATTTTTTTAACTGAAGTTAAAATTAACAAATTGCTTCGAAAATTTTAGGAAATATTTAAATTACCCATAAAATATATTAAAAAAAATTTCAGCAATATATGTTCTGTAGTTTTTTTAAATAAAAATTAAAATAATAACACCCTTAAAATAATGACATGTTATATAAAGAGATCACGTGACCCACTTCAAAATAAAATAGGGCGTCCATCTTTTTTCCCCAGTTTCAAAATCGTGATATTTAAAGTTCTTTTAAATGTAAATTTAGTGTTGCATCCGTCTTAAAATCGCCTTTTTTTGCGTATTTTCTGTGCATCTATATTCTGTACCAACGCAATTATAATATTTTTGAGTTTAAATGATCATCCAACTTTGATTATTTCTACAACGAAGGCTAATTTTAATGGACGCAGAATGTAAACAAGCAATTGTAAGATGAGTTGTATAAGAATTGCTGAATGTTTTTCACACAAAATTATTTGGTCGCCGGAGCTGTCGTCATCGAGTGAAGTCGCAATTTTTTGGGCTCCGGCGACTTTCAACCTTGGTCGCGTGATTTCGCGCTTTATCCTACCGAATTTAGTATTGAAATGTGCAGCTCGTCGAGTTCTCTATGTACATATATGGATTTTGAATATCAGACCATTTGTTGCTTAGTTATGGACATTCATGCGATTTATTAATTCTTTTCCCGGCAATGGAATATTTATTTTCGCCTTTTTGGCCCTTCATACGACGATTCTCATAAACTTTCAACCTTGGGAACGCGATTTGTGCCTCTGCTGCTTCAAGCCTTATACCATTTTAAAGATAATTATATGAACTTTACTATGATGTGAATTTTACAGATATCCGAGTTATAGTTCACAAATTACAAACTCTTCCATTGGATCCGAGACGTCATTTCTCAAGTATTTTATCCTTGCCATTTCACAGTTCCTGAGCTCCTGAAGCCTGAATTCTGAACGGATTTCGTAATAATCGATATCTTCGTGATCCTTATTTCATCCTCTTTCCAATCAACTCATATACCCATAAGCTACCATCATTTCTAAAGAAGTTATGAATTTTCTTATTCCATCAAATAACGAAATTTTTGCCTTTATACTCGCTGTGTCTTTCGAAATCTTCACCTGATAATTATACTTCGTGACCACCCATCTGCTTCAAATATGGATGGATTTCTTCAATCAATATATTGTTTTAATCGCCAGAATCGTAGCTACATTTCTACTTCTGCATCCCATAACCTGAAACCAACAGTTCAAGTAATATCCTGAATGTATCGCAACTTCGGAAAAAGTGTTTCGCTTTCAACTTGAATTCTGCCGACGTCCCTTACGCTTGGTAACCATTCAGTCTCCAGTCCATAAATACCTGAATTCTGCTTCAATTTTAATATATATTGCATCATTGTAACCGGATACACCTGCTTATCAATTTTGTCTCTACAAACCATATGCTGGGACCGAGTGTTGGTGATCTACCTTCATTTTTCTCTGTGACGTACTTTTCAAATATTTCTGCGCTTGTTCCTTCCTGATGTTCCTGATCCCTGGATTCCTGATTCCTTTGTTAACTTTAATTCACTCATTCCATAATAAACTCCTCTTCATGAGCTCTCTGGTGATATATTGGACTCATTTCTCCGGTCAATACTCTGTGAGTACTGAATTTTTTAAATAACTTTTTATTCCATTTGTTTTGCGGAATTGTAACTAATATCTCTGGACTCGCCCAGCGCTAGCCATTCCTTTTTATAATTAAATTACTGTTAAACGTGTTAAATTCTAAATTTATATGTTCCTTTTATTCACTAATTGTCATTTTTATAACTGTATATAGTGGTTAACTGTTTTATGGCCTTTCTGTAATGTTTACTTTTATTGAAGAGTTACATATCCCGTTGCCGTGTCATTACTGTCACGGCGATAGAACCAACCCTGTGCTGCTTTTGGTAAAAAAGGGAGGGAAAAAAAAATTCTGCCGGGATTGGCGTTTTCATTTGTTTCCTGTTTGTTTTAGACTTACGCTTTACGTGTCTCGGCCTGTTTTAAAATATTTTCTCTTTTAAAATTCTTTTAACTTTGCTTTAAAAATTTTAAATTCTGCGTTTTATCATTGCATATTCCTAGAACTGTCATACCATTTATACAATTTTTATTTCTTTTTGCCGAATGCATCTTTTTATCACAGACTTGGTCTCGTCCACTGCTCGAACATTATGTTTCGTAATATTTGAAATCCTTACTATAACGTAGTTTTCTGTGTTCTGTATTCTTTGGTAGATTTTAAAATTTTTCTTCACACTTATATCTGATGAAGTGTTGTGTTTGACTGAACTCGGCTACAGCTTGAGAACCATTTATTAAAACCTGTTTCCATTCTTAAAGGAATTTTAAATAATTTTATTTAAACTTAATTTACAGGCACTTAAAAATGATTCCTTACACATTCTTTTTTACACATTTTTTTTTTTGTGTTTTTTTTCTATTTCCCTGATAAAACTTGAATTATTTTACGCTAATCTACAGCGATTGATTATACTGGTTTGGAACGTCATTTCTGTTACGGTGGCAGAACGACCCTGTGCTGCATTTGACAAAAATGTATGTCATACGTGTCTCGTGCATTTTATGTATGCTTTCCTTTAAACTCTCTTTTTTTTTTAAATTTGTTTCCTCTTTGGACTTAAATTTGACCGTTTGTTCAAAAATTTAATTTTAATATGCTCTTGTTTTTTCTGTAAACTTTGTTAATGTAGACTTTTCAATACAGTTTTCACGGGGTCATTTCTGTCGCTGTTGAATTTATTACTGCTTTTGGCCTGAATATCATTTTATTTTTTCTGGTTTTTACCTTTTGTTTACCTTGGCGATGTTCAGGGTGGTTGAATGTATAATCTTGTTAACTGTTCTGTACGGTGCCCAAAACTTAGAATTTGATTGTCATTAAATGAGAGCTTCTCCTTTGTTCAAAAATTTAACATTCTTTATGCTTTTTTTACAGTTTTGGTTAAACTTGTCATTTTGAGACTTGTCAACTTTAATTTGGTCGTTGCCGTTTCTTGGATTTTAACGGTTTTAACTTAGAATTTAACAGATTGCTTAATCTAAAAACTTAATAGCTGCCTTTCCTTGGAATTTATTAAATTTAAACGAGAGCTTCTCCTTTGATTAAATTGCTTACTATCGTTCTTTTTTCATCTTAATCTTTTTGTTAACCCTGGCGACGTTTTGGGCCCCGTCTTTGTTATGAAACGTTTATAATTTTTACTGTTTATGTTATGCTTTGTACCTTTATTTTGTATTTTGGTTATGGTTAGAGAACCGTTTTTTTTTTTGTAGCTCTTTTAAAAATATTAGATTTGCTTTCAAGGGTTTCTTTGGGAAACCCTTGTAACCCTGTTATTTCATCCCTTTTTAACTTTTTAATTGCTTTTTAACTATGTTTTTTATTAGAGAGAGTGTTGGTGTTTTTTTCTTTTTATTATTGTTTTGATTTTTTTCTGAACCTTGACTTCTTTGCTCCTGCGCTCGCGGGCTGAACTTTTGTATCGTATAACTTCTTTTCCTGGTGGTCCTTTGGGAGGGGGACCTCTGGGTTGAACTCTTGGGGAGTCTTTGGGGAGAGACTCTCCTTTCGTTTTTTTTTTATCTTGAAATCTGTTTGCCCTTTCGGGACTTTACACTTATCCATAATATATTCCTTATTTTCTTGTTCAGCTTTGCGATTCCTGGTTTTTTTTTTTTTTTTTTTTTTTAAATATACCTTAAAAAAAAGTAAATTACCTTATTTTACCTTAAAAAAAGTAAAACTTGTGTTTTACTTTTTCGGATTCCTGTTCTGCAGCCGTTCGGTTTTTGGCTTTCAAATTTTTCTAGGATTCCTGGTTTTCAGCCGTCCTCTTTTGGTTCATAAATTCTTTCTTTTACCTGTGGTTTTCCTTTGTTTTACTTGTGTTTTACTTTTTCGGATTCCTGTTCTGCAGCCGTCCGCTTTTTGGCTTTCAAATTTTTCTAGGATTCCTGGTTTTCAGCCGTCCTCTTTTGGTTCATAAATTCTTTCTTTTACCTGTGTTTTTCCTTTGTTTTACTTGTGTTTTACTTTTTCGGATTCCTGTTCTGCAGCCGTCCGCTTTTTGGCTTTCAAATTTTTCTGGGATTCCTGGTTTTCAGCCGTCCGCTTTTGGTTTTAAAATTTTTTATATTTAGTCATTTTTTTCTCTGTTTTTCTCTTGCTGTTTATTTGTCTTTTTGTAACTTTTTTGCTTTTTCTTCTCGGATTCCTGCTCTGCAGCCGTCCGTTTTTTGGCTTTAAAATTTTTCTTTTGGATTCCTGGTGTACAGCCGTCCATTGTTGGCCTTAAATTTCCTTGTTTTTTTCTCTTTGTTTTTTTCTCTTCATTTCTTACTTTTTGTTATTTCTTTTCGGATTCTTGTTCTGCAGCCGTCCTCTTTTTGGCTTTTAAATTTTCTCTTGGATTCCTGGTTTACAGCCGTCCGTTTTTGGCCCTAAATTTGTTTTGCTTTCTTTTGTAATAAATTTTATTGTCTTGATGTAATAAATTTTAATGTCTTGTTGTAATAAATTTTATTAAATTTTTTTGAATATGTCACTTTAACCTTGTTTTATGTCTCTGTAAGAAGTCTAATTAATTTTTTTTTCTTTTTAATTTCTGGTTTTTCAAACTTTGTCTTAACCCTTTAGTCTTCCAACCTTGAAACTTTTCTTTTTCTGTTTTCCCTTTTGTATTTTGTGTTTGGGTTTTTTCCCTTCGGGGTTTTCCCCTCTTTACAATTTTCTGCCTTTTGTCTCTCTTGTATTGCATTGCATTGTACTGTACTGTATTGTATTGTTTTTATGTTTTGTTTTGTTGTTGCCAATCTTTTGCTTGTCTTAATGTAACTACCTGTGCTGTGATTCAATTTTAATATGTATTGTAATGTCTTGAATCTAAAATAAAGTTCCCGGCCACACACTTTGCAACAGTAAACCTTCGGGTCTGTCGTGTGGTCTGGGTTTTCAACACTTCAACACAAAATTATTTAGCTCTGGATACTCAAAAAAAAAAAAAAATGATATGAATAAAATATTCACTGCTTTTGCAAAGAGCCAGACGATTTATATTTCGATGGCGTCATTTTAATAACGTTAATTTTGTTTCGACGAAGTTTGAAATTTTCAAATATAAGTTATTGCAGTACTGTGATAATTTAATATATATCAGCGCTGAATATATCGCATTTTTGAGATATTTAAATAAAATTGCATTTCAGTTGGAAAGTGTTCCCTAATCAATGCTTTACGCATGATTGATCTTTCTTGTTATAATCTTGTCTGCAACATTATCTTCAAATTTGCTAAACTTGATTGAGTCATTGCGAAGAAGTTCGGTTACTGTATTAGAGGTGGATCAGCTCGCTATTAGTCAGGAGTATAGAATATTTTGTCTTCTCGTTGTAGCAGTGGTTTAACTACAATTTTATTGCCTTAGAGCAAATAATTTCAAGGCGCCCTTCATCCTAATGCATATTCTTTGGTCCTTAAGAGCGATCGCTCCCTCCCACTCCATGAAAGCAAGATATTGCATCAAGGCCGTAGTCAGAGAAGAAATTGAAGAGGGGGTGGAGGGAAATTCAAGGGGGCTCACCAAAAACACAATTAATCTTTAGCATTTATAAACCATATTATAGTTGCTATTATATATTTCAATTCATGTAAATTATTAGCAAATAATTTCATATTTATATTAGCAAGCTAAGAGCTTATTATTAATAGCATATAGCTTCTATAAACCAATATTAATATATAGTAATTGCATTGATTTTAATGTAAGCATTAATAAGGCTGTTAATAATTTGTAGAAACATTCTGAAAGTTAATACAAGTTAACGTTTAACATTAATTCTTAACTAATTATCGGTTGATTTTGACTCTATAATGTATAACAGTGAACCCCGCAATAATACAAAAGTATCCTAAATACGATTGTCATCATTTTTAAATATTTTTAAATTAAATATGTAAATAAATGGTTCGTTAGTATAATCACACATTCAACTAAATTGAAAAATCTTTAAAACGAAATAATTTATAAAAAAAAATCTCAAAGAAATATTTTATGCAAAATTTGAATGACATTTCATATGAAAATTCATATCACAGGTAAAATTTTAATATTTTTATCAAGGGGGGGGGGGGGGGGGTCATAGCCCCCTCTGACCCCTGCCTGGCTTTGGCCATGTACTGAAATTGGAGTTTTACAATGGTGAACTTAAACCTAACTTAAAATGCACAAATCAGTCCATTAGAACAATTAATCTTATGTAATAAAAGGTGTCTGTGTGTGCGGTTTGTTTAAGCGGGAAATCTAAGCGTCGTACAGCCATGAAATTTGGTACTCTTCGCTTACACGGGTGCTCCTCGGTGTTATTTTTTTTAAATATTCAAATTAGTTTTTAGTTATTTTATGTTTTGCCATTTTCACACAAATCTGTTTCTTATGCGACTGCAAAAATTGTCACATAGTTTTCATTTTGACACCATCGGGAAAAATCGAACGAACCTTCTTTGCAATGATTTTTGGGCCGAGGCCTATAGGATAATTCTTTCATATTTATTATTTTTTCTTAAATACACATTGGAATTTGCATTTTTAGGTTATCTGACATATTGTTTCATACGCCAAAACTGAGATTAGCACAATTCTATAGTTTGGCTAAATGACCCGTTGTTGTTGTTGAGACTCAGACCGTCCGACCTACCAGGAAGGTGTAAGGTAACCGTTTGGACGGCCGGGAAGTGCCACTCAATTTAGACCGGAACCCAGTGGGGGAGGCATCTACAGGGACCGTAACCTCCTTCCCCTACCACCAACCTCTCGGAAGGACTTACGGATCCACATGGTTAACGTGATCGTACTCCGCATGAACACGGCGGCAGTGGCAGCGTGCAAATCCAGGGCGCAAACTACCGGGCTACCGCGCCCGAAATGTGCCAACAGCAGGCGGTGTTCCCAGGTGGTCTCCCACCCAAGTACTAACCGCGCCCGATGCTGCTTGACTTCGGTGATGTAACGAGAACCGGTGTTTTCAACACGGTAGGGCCGTTGGCTCGGCTAAATGACCCGTGTATATCTTCTGATTCTAACATTTTTTTTTTTTTTTTTAGATTTCATGAGTAATTTTAATGTTAGTGATTTTTTTAAGCGAGTGAACTGTTAAAATTATCGATTCCATCTTCTCTCCTGTGGTCCTTTCCCGATTGAAGTCCGGATTTTTCGACTTATCGACGGCGCATGCCCAACGAATGGATTTAAGCCACGCCTACAGAAGGAGGGATTATTTCTGTAGGATGTGTGCTCTACTCACACAGGATAGGAGTTATTGTTTTTTTTACGTGTTTTCATGAGTTATGTAATACTTCTTCCGCGGACTTTTCTTCCGTTTAACTCTGCAACTGCGCATGCGCTGCCACGTTTCTCTCCTAGCGATTTAAAATATTTTATTTATTTATTTATCTTTACTTTGCGGATAGCGTGAGCTGGAATTTGGCGCTGGTGAGAATTTGAAGAAAATTGAGTAGTGTTATCTGTAAATGTATTATTTAATTCGCGGGAGCTTATTTACGACGCGGGCAGCAACGGGTAAATCGTTCCAATTAGAACTCATTTCTACTAATTTCAACTCAGTTCACTAGCACGAAAGAGACTCGGAGATGAAGCGGCGCAACTGGTACAGTCTTTTTCACCGCGAGAAGTACAATGCTGCAAATGATTGCACTAATCCCGAGTCAGCATTTTGAGTTGCGCAACTGCATGTGTGTGAATTGTAATCTATGTTCTAACAAGAAAGCTCGATCATGCATAAAGCATTGATTAGGAAACACTTTCCAGCTGAAATGCAATTTAATTTAAACATCTAAAATGCGATGCATTCATTCAACGGTGATATTTTTTTAATCATCACAGAACTACAATAATTTATTTAGCTTGAAAACTTAAAACATCATAAAAAAATGAACTTTATTCAAATGACGTCACCGAAATATAAATCGTCTGGCTCTCTATGTAAAAGCAGTGAATATTTCATTCATACACTTTCTCCAGACTCCAGAGTTAAATAATTTTGCTAGAAAAAAAATTCAGCCATTCTTATACAACTCATCTTGCAATCGTTTGTTTGCATTCTGCATTCATTAAAATTAGGCTTCGTTGTAGAAATAATCAAAGTTGGATGATCATTTAAACTAAAAAATATTGTAATTGCGTGGGCGCAGAATATAGATGCACACAAAGTATGCAAAAATAAAGCGGTTTTAGGACGGATGCAACACTAAACATATATTTAAGAGAACTTTAAAATTCACGATTTTGACACTGGGAAAAAAGATGGATGCCATATTTTATTGTGAAGTGGGTCACGTGATCTCTTCATATTATATGGGTGTCATTATTATTTTCATTTTTATTTTAAAAAGTATCGAACATATTTTGCTGAAATTTTTTTTTATATATTTTGTGGGGCAATTTGAATATTTCCTAAAACTTTCGAAGCAATTTGTGAATTTAAAATCCGCTTAAAAAATGTTTGCAAAATTAGGTCCCGTAGGATTCAATGTATTTCATTTTTTCAACCCGGGTTCAATCCAAAACTAATTGGGTGGTATTATTCATTTACATTCCCATATGTCCCACAAACCGTCTCAACAACATACTGAAATTTTATTTTATTAAAGTCATTTTTACGGCAGTTATCGTGCGAACGGACAGACTGACAGAATGAACAAAGTCATAAACACTTTTTAACTATGTTGTAAAGTGTTAAAAACATGACTCTTGCATGCAAATAAATAAATAAATCTACGAAATATGCAGCAGACGATGACTCACCTTGCTCTGGGTCTGAAGAAGTCCTTTCCAGCCAGAGGTGTAGCGTACCGACGTAGATGATCGTGTACAGAATGAGCCAACAGAACCAGTACTGGTGCATCAGGTACGAGACGGACAGCAGAGAATCGCGAAGCGGTATCTCCTCCCGATGAGGCTTGCTGTCTGCCTCGGCCGCTGAGGGAGATAAAGAAGGAGACATCAATGATTTAAAATTATTAAAATATATTTTTAAAATATCTGAAGTGTTTCACTGCATTCTACTTTTCCTACATTAATATTCTTTATTATTTAAATCGTATGTTTTTGCAAGCAAATGAATATGTTTAATTATATTTTCGCAAATCGTTCTTTAAATTTTGTTCTTAATTTTCTTTTTCATGTTGGCAACAGGTCAGTAGCGTCGAGGAATTGGATTCATTCAGTTGAAGTGAGTTAATACACTACTTTTTACTTTCCCTGCAATACATGGTAATGTATAGGGAAAGTATTGGAATCATACCGAAATTCACAACTCGAGTTTTCGACGGATCCACACGTTTCGAGACGTCTTGAATACGAAAAAACTATTCTTAGGGTGACATCTGTGTGTGTGTCTGTGTGTGTGTCTGTCTGTCCAATGTATGTATCCACTTTAACTAAAAAACTACTGGACCGAATTTCATAAAATTGGGTAAGTCACTTGGGTGAGACCCTGGTACTGATTAGTTTTTGGTAGGATTCGTAAAACAGAACCCGCCCTTTTTTGCGGAA
The DNA here is from genome assembly GCA_951213105.1 of Amaurobius ferox. NCBI lineage: Eukaryota > Metazoa > Arthropoda > Arachnida > Araneae > Amaurobiidae > Amaurobius > Amaurobius ferox. The sequence goes on along the minus strand of OX578150.1, from coordinate 124,979,376 downwards.
TGGCCCGTAAAAATTTCATGTATCCACTCTAGCTAAAATACTAATTGATCAAATTTCACAAAATTTGGTAGATAAGTTACTTGTGGGATACTCTGGTGCTGATTAGATTTTGGTGCAATTTGGAAAAGAACAACCTGCCTGGGAAAAGAATATAACACACTCCATTATGGTTTAGGACTAACCGTTCTCAAGATATTTGAGATTTCTTGCATTTTTGTAACGCCGATTTCGGAAAAATGTCCAATTACCAAATAAAAATAAAAATTGAATTAAAAATGCAAATTTAGTGTTTTTTGGTGCAATTAAACTCAATCTAACGAATTATTAAAGAAATAAAGAAAATATGAATTTGAGTCTGCTGGGAAAATCATGTGCTTTCCACATCAGATTTTTACTTTCCCTGCAATACATGGTAATGTATAGGGAAAATATTGGAATCATGTCGAAAATCGTACCTCGAGTTTTCGACGGATCTACACGTTTCAGGACCTCTAGAATACAAAAAAAAAAACCCAACTATTTTTAGCGTGACGTCTGTGTGTCTGTCTGTCTATCCGTGTAATGTACGTATCCACTCTAACTAAAAAACTAATGAACCGAATTTCATAAAATTTGGTAGGTAAGTGACTTGAGTGTGATTCTGGTGCTGATTAGTTTTTGGTAAGATTCGGGATAAAAAAGACCCGCCTTTTTTTTTGCGAAATGACCGGCAAAAAATTGCCTCTATCCAATGTCGCTAAAAAACTAATGGATCAAATTTTACAAAATTTTGTATATAAGTCACTTGTAATACATAGTTACACTAATACTGATTAGATTTTGGTACGATTCGAAGAAAAGTAACCTGCCTTTTTTTGCGAAATGGCCTCTCAAATATCGTCAAAATCTACAATAAAATATAACATATGCTCAAATATATCAATTAAATGCTTGTTTTATACATAATTTTCAACAATGAAATGAATAAGATCAACCCAATTATACTAGGACTAGCCGTTCTCGAGATATTTTAATTTTTTCGCATTTACGCTGCGCCAACGTTGAAAAAACGTCCAGTTACCAAATGAGAACGAAAATTGAATTAAAAGTGCCAATTCAATGTCATTTTAAATAATTGTGAGCTATATTTTGTGCAATTAAATCTTTGTGCAAGCTGTTCTCGAGATATTTCAGTTTTCTCGCATTTTTGCTATGCCGATTTTGAGTCCATTATTTATGTGTGTTATTTAGTGCAACTCAGTTTAATGCAGGGGTCGCCAAACTTTTTTGATCATCGACCCCTATATAATTTAAAAAACCAAACTTTTTTGATCATCGACCCCTATATAATTTAAAAAACCTTAATATTTATTAAATAATGAGTAATTATAAATAAGTAGAAATAATAAGTAAAGTAACTACAGATTTATTGCTTCTTAATCAATGAGATGGGTGTGCCTGGTATATTTTTGCAAGGTTCGCTATATTTGGTTCAAAATTAGTCAATTTTAATCTTAAATCCCCTCGAAGCTCCACATTTAATTTATTTCTGTACTTGGTTAAGATTGAATTTACGTGACTGAAACCGGCTTCAACCATATAGGAACTTGGAAATGCTAGCATAAACGGTTGAGCTATTTCACAAAGTTTTACATATTTTTGCATTATATTTATATTTGTCCAAAATTTGCTTATTGTTAAATTTCTAAGAAGCGTCTTTGCTTCAAGATCCGATAATAATTCAGCAAGCTCATCTTGCAGGTTGATGTCCACGTTTTCAATTTGAGCAGAAAATGGCACAATAATCCAATCAGGGATGTCAATGTTTTCCAAATCAACAAAGCGCAGTTTAAAATCGTCGCTCAATTTTTGAAGATGACCTGTATATATTTCCAAGTCTTCTTCTTTTATTTCTAATTGTCGCAGATTTGTAAAATACTGATAATCCTTACGTAGCAATGAAGATCTAAATGCATTTAATTTTACTTGGAAGCCTAACAGTATTGTTCGAGCTTGAATAATTGTAACATCCTTTCCTTGCAGCTTTGTTTGGACATCATTAAATTTTCCAAACAAGTCTGCTAAATAAAATATATGGTTCTTATTGTTTTGGAGTTCATCACTCAGAACAGGGTTTATTTCGCTGAGAAATTCGGTCGTGGAGTCAAATAACTCAACTAGCCTTTGCAAGCATACACCTCTAGACAACCATCTAACTTCGGTGTGCAGAAGTAATTGGTTAAATAACTCGTCGTTTTCTTGACAAAGTTTGGAAAATAATCTTGATTTAAGAGGTTGAGCTTTAATTTGATTGATACATTTAATACAAAACTGTAAGGCTTCATGTAACTCTGGACTCAGATATTTTGCTACTAAGTTGTTTCTATGCAACACACAATGAATAGTACGTATACCGGGCACTTTTTCTTTGAGAAATGTAGCAAAACCTCGGTAACGCCCTACCATAGCAGGTGCCCCATCTGTGGCTACCGCTATTATATTTTCAAGCGGAATATCATATTTATTTAAATATTCTTGTAAACATCTAAAAATTGTCTCTCCTTTTCCATCAGTTTCAAGATATTTAGCAAATAAAAATTCATCAATGACTTGTCCTTTAATTTTACTGAAATATCTAACGTACGCCATAAGAATAGCAGAAACGCCAAAAACAGATTCATCAAGTTGAATAGAGAACTTGCAATTTTTTAGCTCTGAAACTACCGTATTTTCTATTTCTTTAGCCATTTCGTCGATACGCCGTTTTACAGAATTTGCACTTAATGGCAATGACTTTAAAACATTAACGGAGTCTTTTTTCATTACATCCTCAATGACGTCTTTAATTGCAGGAATAATAATTTCTTCAGCGATTGTGTGTGGTTTCCCCCTCTTTGCTATATTAAGCGAAATCTTGTACGAAGCTATTAATCCTCCTTCAGTTTCAACTTCAGTAGATTGCTTCATAAAACTTCTTATAGTTAGCCGACATGTGAATTTTTCTTTAAGTTTTTTGAAAAATTCAAGTTCTTTATTTTTTTTATCTGAGTGAACCCTATCAAGATGATCTTTCATTTTTGACGGTTTCATGTAGTCGTTTCCAAAAGTTTTTTCGCATAGAAGACACATAGGAATCGTTTCATTTACCGGTGAACAAATAAATCCAAATTTCAAATAATCCAATGAATAATACCGACATTTCTTTTTAGACACTGAAGCTGCCATTTTTCAATTAGGGTTCTATAAATAAATTAAAAATAAATTAGTATAATATACAATTGTAATACGTCAAAAAATACGTAACACTGGAATTGCGTTCTCTTCTGTCTTCAAAATAAACTCAAATGAAAATTCTTGAAAGGGGTACTTACCCCACTATTGTATCATCTCAGAAAGATCCAATATTCCCAATGTACAGATAAACACACACTTTATTACTGTTGATACAACACACACAGAACATAGAACAATAGAACACACATTTTTCACAGCTATTTCCGCTCGCTCGCGCTGAACATAAACATTGAAAATTAGCTAGCCGACGGACAAGCAACGCCATCTGCCGGCATCAAACAGCTTAACAGTGGAGATTCAACATATGAGTATGACTAATAAACCAGAAGTGCAGAGTTCGTGCCACTGCGCGCTGGTACGTCAATACTTGTTTCACCCGAATAAATATTCGTTGATTAATTTATGTTCTATAAAGAAACTGATATTAAGTCAATTATAAAAAAATTCACAAATTTTACGATCATCGCGATTACGTATGTGTGATTTTCGTATTAAGAACTATTTTTTCTTCGACCCCCAATCGACCCCCTGGCTCAGATCGACCCCCGCTTTTGTTAAATAGACCCCTGGGGGTCTATATAGACCACTTTGGCGACCTCTGGTTTAATGAATTATTAATGAAATAAAGTGATGATGAATTTGAGTTTGCAGGGAAAGTCATATGCTGCCCACATCAGATTTTTATCATATGTATAGTTAGGATCTCGGATTGGTGGTGGTGGTGGTGGGGGGGGGGAGGTCTGCAAACGAATGGGGGGAATTACAGGGCTAACTATTGTTTAGCCAATAAAGTTTTAATGGAGAACTAATGTAATTATTTGACCAATTGATGGGGGGGGGGGGGGATGATTATAACTCTTTAAACCTCCTGGTTACACAATTTATTTTAATAGCATTTATATCCATATCCTAGTTTAAGTTATCTAATGTTCCACATTTTATCAAATATATGGAAAATATTTAACATTTTAACAAAAAACGTTACAGTACAGAAGGGAAACACGCATGGCTGCAAGACATAGCCTCCACTCAATATGTTCCGTAATAGTTCATATAAAAAGTGAATTCGCTTAGTAAATGCAATAAAGTACTTCCTTAATAACAGCATGAAATGTTGCTAAGAAGTATTAAAGGCTTTTCAGGGGAAAAAACATAATTTTTCTTCTTTCGACCCAGGCCGTCCGACTTACCCAAACCTGAAAGGTTTGAACAACTGGAACAGTTCCAAAAAATTTAGACCGAAACCCAGTGAGGGCGATAGCCACAGGGATTGCACCCTCCTTCCCTTATCACCAACCTCTCGAAAGGATTTTCAGACCCACATAAAACGTACTCGTACTCCGCGTGAACAAGAGAAAAGTTTGGGCACAGCCGGGAATCGAACTCGGTCCTCCGGTCTTCTTCCTTTGGAGTAAAGAGACAGGGCGAGCGGATCAGTAAAAGCAAAAATGCATTTGAAAATAAATAACTGCATCGCTTGATGGAAATCGTTGCCGAACGAAAATTAAAAATTATAATAATAATAATAATAAGGAGAAGAGAAAACAGAAAGAATCAAAAGACTTTCTCAGTGAATATAAAATTGTGAATCTTTTTTGCGGGCATTTCGCTAAAAAAAAAAAGAAAAGAAAAAAAAAACCCAGGTTTTTTTTTTTTTCCCCCGAATCGTACCAAAATTTAATCAACACCAGGATATTCCATAAGCAACTTATCTACCAAATTTTGTGAAATTGGGTCGAGTAGTTTTTCAGGGAGAGTGGATACATGCGATTTTTGTGGACAATTTTGAAAAGAAAAAAAAAAGGTAGGTTCTTTTTTTCGAATTGTACCAAAATCTAATCAGCACCAGGGTCACCCACAAGTGACTTAACTGCTAAATTTTGTGAAATTTTATCAATTAATTTTTCAACGAAAGTGGTACATACATTGCATACACACACACACACACACACACAGACGTCACTATAAAAATAGTTTTTTGTGCTCTTGTGTGCTCTAAACGTGTAGATCCGTCAAAAATTCGAGTTTCGGTTTTCGACACGATTCCAATACTTTCTGTACACGGTGACGTCGGAACCCACGGGTGCAGGGTGCAACTTGCACCCACAGAAATTTGAAAATAATTAAGGGTTTTTTTGTTGCTAATTTTCTTTGAATAGTATTGGAATGATGTTTTTTCCAGAAAAATATTGAAGTAAAAATAGCATGAATGAACAATCCAAACACGCAGTTCAGAAATAGGTGTGAATTTTCAGATAAAAGCAGTTGCTTACGTACTTTGCCTCCCTTTACAACGTTGGTTCAAAAGGTCCGCGCAGTTGATGATCCAGTCATAATTTGGAATTGTTGAAAGGTTAGGGCTTGGATAAACTGTTCGAACAATGGTAGTATTATTTAGCATTGTTTGGTAGACTGTGTGTACCATGGGTGCATTATCATAACTAGGATAATCCTGCTTAAAATAAGTTGTAACACAAATTCTAAAGTATAGGCGTTGTGTTAAAAGATTTCAATTTACCAAATAAATCTACTATGGGCGCGTTGCACAAACGGCAACAATATATGTAAATATATTTTATTGGTGAGGAAAATTATACTAGATGTTATATTTCTGTGGTTGTAAGAACAATATTTATAGAAACAAAGTTCAAACTATTTGTATAATATAGAAAAAATCTAATGTGGGCAACACATGACTTTCCTTATATAATGCAATGAATTTACTACTTTTACAGTTTAAAAAAATGTTATTCTTATAGTAGATACTTATATTCTTTTCAAGATATTGAATATTCTTCAATTAGTCGTCATTTTCATTGATTTAGCGTCATTTTTATCAATTTGGCGAGATTTTTGTTAATTTGGCAACAATTAAAAATGTCGCCAAGTTGGCGACACTCCGCCAAATTCGTCGCCAAAATCTCGCCAAGCGTTATGGATGGAGAAATAAGTTATTCTTACAGCAGATAAATGACTATTGGCATTCAAATACAAAAGTATTACTCAAAGTATCTTTTTTCATGAATAGAACCAGCTAGATCCACGAGAATAATGTCACCCAATTTATCGCATGGTATTACATATGAAAAGTGAACATGTTTCTCAATAAGAAATATATATTTTTTATTTTATATAACTTTTTGATAATTTTTTTTGAAAAATGTGCAATATCTCGAGAACGGTTCATGTTAGCGTTCTAAAATTTATGTCAATCGTTTTCTAATGAAAAATTACATAGGAAATGTCTATTTGCGTAACTTTATTAGCGGTTTTGGTTTTTTGACGATTTTTCAAAATTTCGCTCGAAAATTTAGGGGGGTTCTGAACATTCGATTGCGTATAAAAACAATAGGCTTCCAGTGTTTACGGATTGTGATTTTTGTACCAAATTTCATTCGAATCGGTCCATTCGTTCGTCAGTTATCGTCTCCACAGACTCACTGGCATACACACACACAGACATCACTTCAAAAATGTTTGATTCGTGATCAGAGATGCTCGAAACGTGCTCTCCCGTCGAAAACTCGAATTCGAATTTTCGACCCCGTCACAATACTTTCCTTATACATTATGTATATAAGGAAAGTAATAAGGGTTTAGGTAAAACTAAACCGGAGCTAATATCGCAATAAATGCAATATTTAAGTACTATAGATTGGTATATGGATTGAAGTTCTTGAATACTTTATGTAAAATAAATTATTCACAAAGCATGACCACTAAAATGCCATAAAAATTACTATATTTATCTAATTTAATTTTTTTATTTATAAATATGGTACTTTGACTGTGATGCTTGTGTGAGAGAGGGGAGAGACGCACACCTGCCTCTGTTTACTATAACATTTCAAACATTGGGAACAAGACCGTCTAAAAGCCTTGAAAATGGAAAATTAATCTTCAATAAAATTACTTCGTTAATAACAGCATAAAATGTTGATTAAACGCATCAATCGGCTTCAGAAGTAAAGAGCAGAATCCTTCTTCAAGATATACGGACAGAGCAACCACATTAGCAAAGGCAAGAACGCGTCTATCCATTTAGAAGTTTATCAGCGTTTAGACAGATGCATTCTTACCTTTGCTGGTACAGTTGTTATCTGTCTATCCTGACGAAGAGATTATTTTTTACTTTGAAACTGGTTGTTAAGTTTATCAACTTTTAATAGTGTTTTTTATGAGAAACCGGGCTGAAGAGAAGAACTGATTATTAAATTTTTCTTAATATCACCATATTAGAGCATGGATCCCTGGATTTTAAGAGTTCAACATTTTTAATGTCAATTTTCGATAGTTGTAGTTAATTTCCTTTATTAAACTAGGGGGGGGGTGTCATTGTTTATCTCATACCTAAACGTTTATCGGTTATTGTGAATATCGGTTATAATGATATAATGAATATTTTTTCTGGTTTCTTTCAATTTTGTTATATGTCGGATTTCACTTTGGAGGGGGGAAGGAACAAGTCTGAAATTATTCTAGTGCTGCCATCTATAGGGAGTTGTGAAGACTAGTTTAGTGTAGAGTTCTCCACATAGATGGCAGCACTAAATATAATTGCTCTTCAAATTTCCACAAGCATTGTAATGGCAATTCTACTTACTAGAATAGGCAGGCATGTCTTTTATAAGGATTGGAGCTAAGATCAATAGGGAATGAAATATTATTCGTACGTTTAATAGGGAATAAAAAAAAGGTGTGCTTATCATTTGCCACCATAAAGTTCCATAAATTTCTTGTTATTATTCCATTTAATTACGAAGAATATATGAAGAGTAAAGTCTCAGAATTACGTCTATTTTTGATTAAAGTCAGATTTTTGTTAGAAAATATACGATCAACCAGAATGTACAATTTTTCACATTGGGTCCTTGGTATGAGGAGGGTTAAATTGATTCTTTTATGTTTTTGTCCATATTGGGTTCGTAGTTAATGAATAATACAGAAGAAAGAACCCTGATGCGCTTAACACAGCACTTTAACTCAGTTTAAAAAATTTAGATAATGTTAAAAAATAATAAGAAATGTGAAGTGTGAATGCGAGTCTCTACTCGACTTTCTGATACATTTATATTCAATTTATAATGTGAACATTGAAAATAATTAAGCATTGCTCTATCTTTGAGATATATTTATATTCCGTTTACAATGTGAACACTGAAAATAATTAAGCATTGTCCCATCTTTGAGATATATTTATATTTCATTTACATTGTGCACATTGAAAATAATTAAGCATTGTCTCATATTTGAGATATATTTATATGCCATTTGCACTGTGCACATTGAAAATAATAAGCATTGTCTCATATTTGAGATATATTTATATGCCATTTGCAATGTGCACATTGAAAATAAATAAGCATTGTTACATATTTGAGATATATTTATATTCTATTTAGAATGTGGGCATTGAACATAATTAAGCATTGACTCATCTTTGAGATACATTTATATTTCATTTACAATGTGAACATTGTAAATGATTAAGAATCGTCCCATCTTTGAGATATACTTATATTCCATTTATAATGTGGACATTGAAATTAATTAAGCATTGTCACATCTTTGAGATAAATTCAGGGTTCTGATCAAGCCTTGCCTAAGAGCTGGTATTCATTTAGAGGCCCCATAAGCATACCAAATATATGCAAAACATCAGCACATAACAAATTTGGGGAATGTTAGTAGCCTCGAATGTCTTTTTGTATATGTGGAACACTTCCAATCATTTTAATTTAATGTACTATGTTAAGACTTTAAAAGATATATAATATTTAAAACAATTAAAATACTTTATAATTTGAAATAGAAACTATTACCAGTTGTAAATAAATTAAAAAATTATTTCTGCTTAAATTTTTTATCACATACAAAATTTAGGGGTCCTTTAAAATTTGAGGGGCCCAGGACCGCAGCCCCGGAAGCTGATACATTTATATTTCACGTACAATGTGTGCTTTGAAAAATAATTAAGCACTGACCCATCTTTCCCTGTCTCATCTTAACAACAGTTATCTTTCAATAGTAATAACTGTTATCTTGCAATAGTAATAACAGTTATCTTGCAATAGTAACAACAGTTATCTTGCTCATCGTACAACAATTGATCGATGAACGTTATTCAGGAAGTCAGTGTTTACCAAACAGAGATAAAATTATAGGCCAGTGTGTGAAGGTCACGGAACACTTAACTCGCTCGTCTGTATCAACTCTCCTGTTTGGTCAGGTGCGATGCCTCCATGTCATTGATTTCTGAGGTGGTGGTGACAGACTTCTTTTCAATGTTACAGCTCACACATTCTGTGAAAATGCCATTTTGTATGCCATACCTGTCAGTGTATGCCATACCTGTCAGTTGCTTTACCATACTATTGTATAGGGAAAGTATTTGTTTTCCCGAATGTTTTCGAATTTGAGATTTTGACGGATAAGCTCGTTTTTTGACCTGTGGAAACAATTTCGAATACTTTTGGAAAGATGTCCATCTGCAGCTCCGACTTGGCCTAACTGGGGCCCGGGGCAGACATTCCTCTGGGGGTTTCATCCCCCTCCCGATATATATGAAATGAACAAATATTTTTTTCAAAAACATAATTGCATTCTAAAAAAGGTACATAAAATATGGTTCTTATATATTTTAATGGAATTTAATTTTTTTTTTTATTTTTTTTTATTTTATTTTTTTTATCATAGCCAAGATGCTAAATTAGTACAGTTAATCCCTATGTATTCCCAAAATGAATTTATACGCTGGACAAACCTTACCCGACGGCATGCATTTTTTCTTAAGGTAGGTAGCAGCTGTTAATTTTTCGATGTTGCAATTCGTTAATTTCGGGTCCCTCTGTTGCGGGTTCCGGGGCAGCTGTCCTGCATGCCCTGTTCGTCTCTGTGTGTCAGGAGGAGGAGTTTTTCTTTTCTTAACGCACAGTGACTCACATTTTGTGCAGTATGAAAATAATTTGTGTAGCGTGATAAAACGGTTTATTATTAATGTTTTTCAGTGGTACTGTTGGAGTATAGCGGATAAATATTTTTCATAATGATTGGTTTTGTTTATTCTAATGATCGCAGATGTTTTGCTAAAATTGAATAATTCGAGTTGAAAGATTTTTCTTGTATGTTAAGTCCCTTTATTTGCTCACATTTTGTGCAGTATGAAAAGAATTTGTGTAGCGTGTTAAAACGGTTTATTATTAACGTTTTTTTCAGTGTTACTGTTGAAGTTTAGCCTATAAATATTTTTCCTAATGATTGAATTTTTTTATTCTAATGGTCGTAGATGTTTTGTTAAAATTGAATAATTCGAGTTGAAAGATTTTTCTTGTATGTTAAGTCTCTTTATTTGCAGAAAAGGGACATAGAACATTTGTGAGTATGAATGAATGATTCATTTCCAAAGACAAACAAGAAAGATCCATCATGCATAAAGTATTGATTATGAAGCACTTTCCAATTGCAATTTTATTTAAACATCTCTAAAATGCTCTACATTCAGCGGCGATATTTTTTTAATTATCACAGAACAACAATAATTTTATTTTGCTTAAAAACTTCAAATTTCATCGAAGAAAAAATGAACTTTATTTAAATGACGTCATCAAAATATAAATCATCTGGTTCTCTATGTAAAAGCATTGAGTATTTCATTCATACACTTTTATTCCAGACTCCAGAGTTAATAATTTCACATGAAAAAAATTCAGCAATTCTTATACAACTCATCTTTCAATCACTTGTTTGCATTCTGCATCCATTAAAATTAGGCTACCTTATAGAAATAATCAAAATTTGGTGATAATTTAAATTCACAAATATTGTAATTGCGCTGACGCAGGATATAGATGCACAGAAATTACGCAAAAATAAAGCGGTTTTAAGACGGATGCAACACTAAATATATATTTAAGAGAATTTTAAAATTCACAATTTTTACTCTGGGAAAAAAAGATGGATGCCATATTTTATTTTAAAGTGGGTCACGTGATCTCCTCATATTATATGGGTGTCATTATTATTTTAATTTTTATTTAAAAAACTACCGGACATATTTTGCTGAAATTTTTTTTATATATTTTATGGGATAATTTGAATATTTTTCTAAAATTTTCGAAGCATGCTTAAAAAATGTTTGAAAAATAAGGTTCCATAGACTTCAATGCATTTCATTTTTTCAACCCGGGTTCAATCCACAACTATTTGGGTGATATTATTCATTTACATTCCCATATGTCCCACAGATCGTCTCAACAGCATACTAAAATTTCATTTTGAAAAAAAGTAAAAAGTAAAGTTTTTCGTAAAAGTCATTTTTACGGCCGTTATCGTGCGAACGGACAGACAGACAGAATGACCAAAGTCATAAACACTTTTCAACTATGTTGAAAACCGGCCACTCAAACGACTACTGTAATACATACTACTGTATATATATAACTGTGTATATACTAATATATATAATATATATACTGTATATATAATACTACTGTACGCCAATTTCTGGGTCAGTACAGTGGTCTGGGTCTTCAACTATGTTGTAAAGTGGTAATAAAAACAGTTACATAAACATATATGCGTATTTATCATTTTTCTGATTCTAATTTTTTACCTTTTTTGCGACGCTGTTCAATTTTTGTAAAATACAAAGTAAAGTTTTCGATAAAAACATTTTTGCCGCCCTTTAAGGAGACGGTGGACGTTGAAATGAGCAAAAATCGACAAAAGAAGTTTTTTTTTTTAATATATAACATTGTTTTACACATTTAACTTTTTGCTTACGGGTGGGACAGCGTCCATCCCAAACAAAGAACCTCCCTAAAAGACAGGTATTTGACATACCCTATCCCAAACAGTTCGACCCCCCTTTGCAGACATTGGCGTCCATGGAAATCGCCGGCGGAAGCATTGCACCTGCTGCAGCGGGTGCAATGCTTCCGCCGCTCCCGAGATTTCGAGTATAAGAGGACAGACATATCACACCCCTCCCTCTTTCTTCCGCAATTTATATGTCACAGTACCTGCTTGTGTAGTGTTGAAGACCCAGACCGTCCGACTCGTCAACAAGGACTTGAGCATCTATTTGGACGGCCGGTGCTTGTGTAGTGGGAAAATTTCCTTCGAATAAACCCTGAAGAGAGTGAGGTGGTGGTGGTGGTGTGTGTGTGTGTGTGTGATGGGGGGGGGGGGGGATAGTACATATGTCTGTAAGGTGTGAACACTTATGAAGAGTGTTTCTGCCACAATAATTTTTAATCTGTGGATACATTATCATTACGTATAAACTACAAATTTTAATGATCTCTACTATTAGAAGTTTAGTATTCGAATTTTAAGTATTTCATATAACATTATTTCCTATTGTAAAACAATTATAATTTCTCACACAATGATGGTAGTATATTGCATAAAGCGGAAATTGATAATTTAAACAACTAAAGATGTGCATGATATAAAAAAAAAATCTGATGTGGGCAACACATGACTTTCCTTATATAATGCAATGAATTTACTACTTTAACAGTAAAAACAATAGGTTATTCTCATAGTAGATATATTCTTTCCAAGATATTGAATTTTCGTCAATGAGTCGTCATTTTTATTGATTTAGCCTCATTTTTATCTATTTGTCGAGTTTTTCGTTAATTTAGCAACATTTAAACAAGTCGCCAAGTTGGCGAAATTCCACCAAATTCGTCGCCAAAATTTCGTCAAACGTTATGGATGGAGAAATAAATTATTCTTACAGCAGATAAATGACTATTGGCGTTCAAATTCAAAAGTATTACTCAAAGTATCTTTTTTCATGAATGGAACAAGCTACATCCACGAGAATGATGTCACCCAATTTATCGCATGATATTACATATGAAAAGTGAACATGTTTCTCAATAGGTAATACTTTTTTTTTATTTTACATGATTTTTTGATAATTTTTTGAAAAATGTGCAATATCTCGAGAACGGTTCATGCTAGCGTTCTAAAATGTGTGTTAATCGTTTTCTAATGAAATGTCTATTTGTGTAACTTTATTAACGGTTTTGATTTTTTAATGATTTTTTCAAAATTTCACTCGAAAATTTAGGGGGTTCTTTACATTCGATTGCGTATAAAAACAATAGGCTTCCAGTATTCACGGATTGTGATTTTTGTACCAAATTTCGTTTGAATCGGTCCATTAATTCGTCAGTTATCGTCTTCCCCCCCCCCCACACACACACACTTTCACACACACACACGCACGCGCGCACACACACACACACAGACATCATCTCAAAAATGTTCGATTCGGGATCAAGGATGCTTGAAACATGCTCTCCCGTCGAAAACTCGAATTCGAATTTTCGACCCCATCACAATACTTTCCTTATACATCATTGTATATAAGGAAAGTAAAAATATTAACACTGATAAGCCGAAATACTATTGGACCAAAAGCCCCAAAATTCTTAATACGGCCCTGGCTACCACCCATGCACAACACAAAACTGGCTAATACGTAGTTTAGATGTACCACGAAATCAAATCGGATAATGAGCAGACGTTTCTCCACGCGTGACGTAACATGTAAATTTAGAGCGTCTTATAAAAACTAAGGCAACACTGACCGTCCCCCCCCCCCCCCCCCGATAGTAGGATTACTCACGCAGGTGACGCACTGCCGAGATTCATTTTCTGCGCATCCAAGACTACGGCTCACTTTAATTAGTTCCTTACTTCGATAAACGCCCGCGTGGCGAACATACTACACGTACGCACGTTTTTTTTTTTTTTTTGTAAAACGCGCGCGTATAACATATAATAATCAGCCATGGATTAAGATAATATCTTACAGAATTATTTTATAATAAATAATTGTATTTTTGTTAGAATGATCAATATTTTGATCATATTTAAAGAGCTGTTCTAAGATTCTATGAGTTATTTAAAATACATACGATACCGTATTTTTATTTTTATCGTCTGCTACGTTTTTTTAGACAACTTTTGTTTGATTTGATTCTTCCAGTTTACAATCTATGATAAATGGAACGAAATTATTTTTATTTATAAACTGGAGGCATTGGGGAATTAGCCCAGTCGCTTTTTATTTTAAGTTTTTAAATAGGTAAGACTTGAAATAGTTTTATTGTAGTTTCTGTTCTTGCGTAGCCCAGCATCGACATTTTTCGTTTGCATGTCAGTAACTGTTTAAAGTTCGATTTGAATGCTATATTTTATTATAAAAAGAACAAAATATCTTAAGAACATTTTTAATTTCCAGATATGCGGATTTGACAGCTCAGGGCAAATTAAATAATTTTTATGCCGGTGCAGCAGGGTTTTCTTTTCTTTATGTAACTACATTGTTTTATGATTATATTTCTTTTTTGACACTTGTTAATAGCTTTGCTTTTTGCTATCTATAACGACATTTAAAAATACCTTCTTGAGCTGTTTGCGATTGCAAGATGAAAAATCTAATGTGTGCAATACATAACTATATTGAAAATTAATAACAAAATGTGTAGTTTGATCTCACTAACAATGGGTTTTTCAACACCTTTTGAGATAAATAAACCCAGTTTAATGAAAAATGTTCGATTTTTTTTAAATACATTGCGCTGCTTATGGTAAAGTAAAATATCCCAAGTAAAGTAAAATATTCCAATACTTGTGTTAATGCCTAAAGAAGGATGTTTTTATTTTCCCTGCAGTACTTGGTAATGTAGAAAAAATATTGGAATCGTGTCGAAAATCGCAATTCGAGTTTTCGACGGACCTGTACGTTTTGAGACCTCTAGAACACGGAAAACTACTTTTAACGTGACGTCTGTGTGTGTGTGTGCAATGTATGCATCCACTCTAACTGAAAAACTAATTGACCGAATTTCATAAAATTTGGAACATAAGTCCTTTGTGGTTGACCCTAGTGCTGATTAGATTTTGGTACGATTCGGGATAAAAGAACCCGCCTTTTTGTGCGAAATAGCCTGCAAAAATTGCCTATATTCACTCTAGCTGAAAAACTAAGAAATCTGATTTCACAAAATTTGGTAGGTAACTCACCTGTGGGTGACCCTGGTGCTGATTAGATTTTGGATCGAGTCGGAAAAAAATAACCTGCTTTCATGCAAAATGTTCCGCAAAAAATCGTCAAAAACTGAAATAAATGACTACATATGCTAAAATGCATGAATTAAGTGATTGTTTCACATGCAATTTTTGACGATGTGTGTGACGAAGAATATGACCAACCCCATTACTCTAGGACTAGTCGTTCTCGAGATATTTTAGTTTCTTCACATTTTTGCTTCTCCGATTTTGAGAATAAGTCCAGTTACCAAATGAAAACGAATTTTCAGTGCAATTAAACTTAATTTAATGAATTATTAATGAAATAAAGAGAAAATGAATTTGAGTCTGCAGGAAAAGTCATGTGCTGCTCACATCAGATTTTTTTAATATTTCTAGCTAAACGACGTCACGCAGATCCCACGCATTTTTTATACAATATTTTTTTACAAAATGTATAGGGAAAATACTGTGACGGGGTCAAAAATTCGATTTCAGGCTTTCGACTGACGAACACCTTTAAATATCCTGAAACTAGAATCCTACTTTTTAAAAGTGATATGTGTGTGTGTGTATGTTTGTTAGTGTGTGTGTGGTCTGTGAGTCTGTGAACGTAATATCTCACAAACGAATGAAGGGCTTAAAAAATAATTGTGCACAAAGATTTCAATCGGTAAATACTGGCGTTATAATGATTTTGAATGCAATGGAATGTACAAAATTCTCCTCCCCAGTCAATTTTTGATGGAATTTTTAGAAAAATCATTAAAAATCAGAGTCTTCAGTATGATAAATAAATAATCATTTCAGACATAATTTTTCTTTTGAAAATGAATGATATAAACTTCAGAACGCTAGCTTGAACCGTTCTCAACATATTACACTCGATTTACGTCTGAACATTTAAAAATAAGGGACATTTAAAATATAATTAATGCATTTAAAATTCAGGTTTTACAAAACTGTTAAATGAATAATCATTTAAAAAGAATTTTTCATTAGAAAACGAATGTCAAACTTTAGAACGCTAGCTTGAACCATTTTCGAGATGTTGTGCGTTTTCAAATACATTAATATAAAAATAGGATAAACTTATAAAAGTATAGTAAGTATATTTTAATATATGTTTTCTTTTCATGTGCAATATTATGCTACCAAAAATTCTACCAAGGATTGTTAATATTCTACCAATCTATTAACATCCTTAATTTTTTTTTTTTTTTTTCTCTGGTACCAGTTTTATATTTTGAAGTTCCAGAATTTTCGAATAATCATTTATTTCGCGGGGTATTAATTGAATGCCAGTTACATTTTGATGAGGATTTTGCATTTTTTTGCTTTCCCTGCAATATATGGTAATGTATAGGGAAAGTATTGGAATCATGTCGAAAATCACAACTCGAGTTTTCGACGGATCTACACGTTTCGAGACCTCTAGAATACGAAAAAACTATTTTTAGCGTGACGTCTGTGTGTGTGTCTGTCTGTCTTTCTGTGCAGATTTTGTATCCACTCTAACTAAAACAGTAATTGACCGAATTTCATAAAATTTGGTAGGTAAGTCACTTGTGTGCGAATCTGGTGCTGATTAGTTTTGGGTACGATTTGGGATAAAAGAACCCGCTTTTTTTGCGAAATGGCCCGCAAAAGCTTGTATCCACTCTAGCTAAAAATCTAGTGCCCGAATTTCACAAAATTTGGTAGATAAGTCGCTTGTAGGTCACCCTGGTGCTGATTAGATTTTGGTATGATTCGGAAAAAAATAACCAGCCTTTTTTTGTAAAATGGTCAAAAATCGTCAAAATCTAAAATAAAAAACTACGTATGCTGAAATATATCCATTTAATGCTTGTTTTATACGTAATTTTTAACGAAGAAAAGAATAAGACATACCCCATTACACTAGGACTAGCCGTTCTCGAGATATTTTTTTTCCCTTTACGCCACCTTTGAAAATGAGTCCAGTTACCAAATGAGAACGAAAATTGAATTAATAGTGAATTAAATTTAATTAAAATAAGAGAATGTGTATATAAGGCTGCATTATTTTCTTTTGATCAGCTGTAATACCCCCCGCTCTATTTTACCTTAACAATCCCTTTTTATTTATTTATATCGTACTTCTGTTTGTAATTTTGACCCTGTTCAGGTCTTAAGTTATGCCTGGCGACTCGTTCTGGATGCCGTGCGTGTTAAACCTTTACAGAGTTACCATAATTTACAATAATGTTCTAAAGTATTTGATGTTTTTTAAAAAGTTTTTTAAAAATGTTTATCTTTGAGATATGTAATTTTATAATTTCAAATCTGTTTTATGGATTCACAATTTAGTATGGCTGGCAATTTTCGTAATATGCAAATTTTGCTTGACGCCATTGGAATGTATTTAGGCATGAAGGTGTTCGAAAGCGCTCTGGCTTAAAATTATTTGTTGTACATCTGTAGGATGGTTTTAATAAAGTGACCTTTAAATCTGGTTTTTAAGATTTGTCATTTAATTAGTTGATTCAATATAATGAATTATTGAAGAAATAGAGAACGTGAATATGAGTCTGCAGGGAAAGTTATGTGCTGCCCACATCAGATTTTTACTTTCCTTATATACATAATGTATAAGGAAAGTATTGTGACGGGGTCGAAAATTCGAATTCGAGTTTTCGACGGGAGAGCACGTTCCAAGCATCCCTGATCACGAATCAAGCATTTTTAAAGTGATGCCTGTGTGTGTGTGTGTCAGTGAGTCTATGGAAACGATAACTGACGAACGAATGGACCGATTCAAACGAAATTTGGTACAAAAATCACAATCCGTAAACACAGAACCCCCCTAAATTTTCGAGTGAAATTTTGAAAAATCGTCAAAAAATCAAAACCGCTAATAAAGTTACGTAAATGAACATTTACGTAACTTTTTTATTAGAAAACGATTGACATAAATTTTAGAACGCTAACATGAACCGTTCTCGAGATATTGCACATTTTACAAAAAAATTATCAAAAAGTCATATAAAATAAAAATAAATATTTCCTATTGAGAAAGATGTTCACTTTTCATACGTAATACCATGCGATAAATTTGTTGACATCATTCTCGTGGATCTAGCTCGTTCCTTTCATGAGAAAAGATACTTTGAGTAATTATTTTTTATTTGGACGCCAATAGTCATTTATCTGCTGTAAGAATAACTTATTTCTCCGCCCATAACTCTTGGCAAGCTTTTGGCGACGAATGTGGCGGAATGTTGCCAACTTGGCAACTTTTTTAAATGTTGCCAAATTAACGAAAATCTCGCCAAATGGATAAAAATGACGACTCGTTGAAGAAAATTCAATATCTTGGAAAGAATATAAGTATCCACTATAAGAATAACCTATTTTCATTTACTGTAAAAGTAGTAAATTCATTGCAGTATATAAATAACGTCATGTGCTGCCCACATCAGAATTTTAATTTTTATAATGCACAAAACGTTTCCGTATTTTAAATGGGGGGGAAGTTCGAAAATTGAGGACCATTCCTTGGTCAGGTTTTTTAAAATCAATAATGGACTTTAAAATCAATAGTGGACGGGTTTGTTGGTTCTTTTGCACTGACGACGGGAATTTCGAAACATTTGTATGCTGCATTATTGTGTTATTTGTGCTTGTATACGTTGTTCAAGTTTTTATCGATTAAAACAATCGTAAGTTTCTTTTGACTGAGACAGTTCCTGCAAACACACATGCAAAAATTGTAGAAAAAATCAGATGTGGCCAGCACATGACTTTCTCTGCAGACTCATATTCAAGTTCTCTTTATTTCTTCAATAATTCATTAAATTGAGTTGAATGGCACAAAATAACGGCCATAATTATTTTAAATGATACTGAATTGGCACTTTTAATTCAGTTTTCGTTTCCATTGGGTAACTGGACTTATTTTCAAAAGTGGCGTAGCGAAAAAAGTAAAATATCTCGGGAACGGCTAATCCTAGTGTAATGGGGTTGATCTTATTCTATTTGTCGTCAAAATTTACGTATAAAACAAACATTTAATTAATATATTTGAGCATACGTAGTCTTTTATTTTTATATTTAATGATTTTTACGGGCCATTTTGCAATAAAAAGGCAGGGTTTTTTTTCTGATTCGTATCAAAATCTAATCAACACCAGGTTAGCCTACAAGTGATTTATCTACTCAATTTTTTGTGAAATTTGGCCTGTTAGTTTTTAAGCTAGAGTGGATAGAGACAATTTTTACGGGCTATTTCGCAAAAAAAAGGCGATTTTTTTTTTTGTATCCCGAATCGTATCAAAATCTAAGGAACTTTCCTACCAAATTTTATGAAATTCGGTCAATTAGTTTCTCAATTAGAGTGGATAAAAAAATCTGCACATACAGATAGACACACACAGAGAGAGAGAGAGACGTCACGCTAAAAATAGTGTATTCGTGTTCTAGAGGCCCCCAAAACGTGTAGATCCGTCGAAAACTCGAGTTGAAATTTTCAGCACGATTGCAATACTTTCCCTGTACATGACCATGTATTGTAGGGAAAGTAAAAAGATTGAATTTTATTTAGAGAAACTTGAGTTTGAATGGGAATTCTTATGTTTTTAACCTTTTACATATGTTATGTATGGTAGAGTAAAACGGGACTAGGAAATAATTACCCACTGTATCTGAAATATAAATTGGGAAAATCTGATTTGTTGGTTCACATATTTCAGAATCGCATAGCGTGTTTAAAACACTCCGAGTAAATTAAATCATTTAAGAGGGCATTTTAAACATCTTTGATTATCTGTGTTCCAGTTATGTTTCTAACTCATAATAATGAAAATCTGATGTATGCAGGGCATGACTTTTACTACATAATGCAATGACTCTCCATCTTGCACAACGAAAAAAATCTGACGTGGTCAGTACATGACTTTCCCTGCAGACTCAAATTCACTTTCCCTTTATTTCTTTAATAATTTATTAAATTGAGTTTCATTGCGCAAGATAACACGCATACTTATTTGAAATGACGCTGAATTTGTTCTTTGAATTCAATTCTCGTTTTCATTGGGTAATTGGCCGTATTTTCAAAGGCGTCATAGCAAAAATGCGAATAAACTGAAATATCTCGAGAACGGTTAGTCTAGAATAATAGAATTGATCTTATTATTTTCATCATCAAAAATTACTTATAAAACAAGCATTTAATATGGATACATTTGAGCATACGTAGTCTTATATTTTAGATGTTGATGGTTTTTGCGGGGAATTTTGCAAAATAAGCAGGTTTTTTTTTCCAAATCGTACCAAAATCTAATCAGCATCAGGGTTACTCAGACGTGACTTACCTATTAGATTTTATGAAATTCGGTCCATTAGTTTTTAAGCTAGAGTGATTATATACATTGCTCACATAGACACAGAAATACAGATGTCACGCTAAAAATAGCTTCTAGAAGTCCCAAAACGCGTAGATCCGCAAATTCCTTATCAAACTATACTATAGACATATCCCTATGAAATAAGTAACTATTGGCGAATTCTTTGATTTCAAAATACAAAAGTATTACAAAATGTATCTTCTCATATGAAAGGAACGAACGAGGTCCGCAAGAATGATGTTAACAAATGTGTCACATAATATTGCAAAGTGAACATTATTTTGCCATCATTGCTACTTTTTAAATGCAATGTAATTTTTTTTATAAATGTATTTAAAAAATGTTATATACCTCAAGAACGGTTAGTGTTAACGTTTTAAGCTAACACTAACCACCACTAGCCACAAATGGCATTCGTTTTCGGATGAAAAACTACGAATAAAACGCTTATTTATTCAAAGTGTTGGAAGTTCCCAATTCTTAAAACATTTTTTTTTTCAGAAATTCATTCGAATAATAGGGGGAGGAGAGAGTCTTTCGAACATTTATTTGATCGCGTCTTGAAATCGAAAACTGGAATTCGAATTTTAGACCCCGGAACTTTCTACATATGCTACTTATGAACTTACTCTTCGAACATACTACTTTGGTACGGTTATCAATCGGTGAATACTGGAGCCTTATCAATTTTAAACATGATGGAATGTTCGAAAGACCCCTATTATTCGAATGAATTTCTGAAAAAATGTTTAAGATCCCCTCCCCATCAATAAGATATTCACTAACTGTTCTGTAGCATGTAAATTCGCTCGTCAATCCGAGTTTTAAATGACCGCTTTAAGCACATTTGCTGATTTAACAAGAACATTTTCTTCTTACAGAATTACTGGATGTATATTTTTTTCTCTTCCTACAATATACAAGGTTCCTAGGAAAGTCAATAACTTTGTAAGGAAAACTCCATGAACATACAAGTTAGGTCTATCTACAACAAAGTAACATGTCCGATCGAAGTGATTGCTGCACTCTCTAGCGGATAATTAATTAGAATAATGAACTCGGCAACAAAGCGAGATAGATGGATAGGGCCAATTGCAAAGTTATAGAGCCTAATAAGAATCGATACTGGAAACGAATGAAACGCGTATATGGAAGGCAATGACTACTTATCAAAAAGTCGCATCGTTAGGACCTCTGACACGGTGACTCCTGCAACGCTTGTCAATGTACGCAGTTTTATTCTTTCTGAACTTCAAAGGTACATTGTTGCTGATGGAGGAAATTGAGCGGAGGGCCATTAGCCAATATCCCTATTATCCAGTAAATGCCTTCTGGAGTGGGAAAGCACTTGGAAGACCCGAGTTCGATTCTCGGCTCTGTCCAAATTGTTCACGCGGGGTACGGGCATGTTAAATATGTGGGTCCGTAAGGTCTAAGAGGTTGGTGGTAAGGGAAGGAGAGTACGATCCCTGTGGATGCCGCCCCCACTGGGTTCTGGTCTAAATTGGGTGGTACTCTCCCAGCCGTCTAAACAAATACCTTACACCTTCGAGTAGTTCGAACTGCCTGGGTTGAAGAAGAAGAGGAAGAAGTAAATGCCTTCTTTCATAGTTTTATGTTTTGATTCCTACTCATTAGTGCATAGTCTTATGTGCTCTCCTTTTTAGTTGCAGACTCTAGCCGCTGTACTCCTCCCTTGCTTTTGGGAACTCGTGAACTGTTGGCAAGCTCTTCCCCTTTTCTGCTACTAGGCACTGCTCAAGCTCAAGGCCCTGGGGCGCACCTAGTCTATCTCCCCCTTTCACCTCCTCTGTTGGGAACCTGCTTGGGCCCCAACACTTCCGCCTTCTGAAGACTTGGGGAAGGGCATGACCTCGGTCTTGCCCCCCCCCCCCCCCCAACATCTCTTAGTTGCTTAATTACCTTTTACTACTTCCTCTTTTCTGTTTCTTTTCCTTTTCGTCTGGAGTTTAAAGGGAGGAATCTCTTCCTCTCCTGGGCATTCCACTAACCCCGTTCTTGAGTCCTTGAGTACTCATTAGTGACTGACCATTTCAGTTTATTTCGCTTTGTTGCCGTGTTCGTTATCCTAACTTTTTAAAATCTTCGCTAAGGGCGCAGCAATCGTTTTCATTCGATCGGACACAGTCATTTTACTACAGATAGATCTAATATGTAAACTCAGTTATGGACCTTTCCTTACAAAGTTATTGTTGCCGTGTTCGTTATCGTAACTTTTTAACACTTTACAACATAGTTGAAAAATGTTTATGACTTTGTTCATTCTGTCTGTCTGTCCGTTAGCACGATAACTGTCGTAAAAATGACTTTATCAAAATGAAATTTTAGTATGTTGTTCAAACGGTTTGTGGGACCTATGGGAATATAAATAAATAATATCACCCAATTAGTTTTGGATTGAACCCGGGTTGAAAAAATGAAATACATTGAACCCTATGGGACCTAATTTTTCAAACATTTTTTAAGCGAATTTAAAATTCATGCATTGCTTCTAAAGTTTTAGGAAACATTCAAATTATCCCATAAAATTAATAAAAAAAATTTCAGCAAAATATATTCAGCAGTTTTTTAAATAAAAATTAAAATAATGATTACACCCTTTATATGAAGAGATCACGTGACCCACTTCAAAATGAAATATGGTATCCATCTTGTGTCAAAATCGTGATTTTTAAAGTTCTTTTTAATTCATATTTAGCGTTGCATCCGTCCTAAAATCGCTTTATTTTTGCTTAAATTATGTGCATCTGCATACTGAAACAACGCAATTACAATATATTTGAGTTTAAATGATCATCAAATTCTGATTATTTCTACAACGAAGCCTAATTTTCACTTATGGAGAATGTAAACACCAAAAGATGTAGAATGAGTTGTATAAGAATTGCTGCATTTCTTTAACGCAAAATTATTTAGCTCATGGAGTCTGCAATATAGTTGATATGAATGAAACATTCATTGATTTTACATAGAGAAGTATACGTTTTTTCGATGAAGTTTCAAGCTTGGAGTTAAATTACTTGTACCTCCATGGTTTTAAGTTTTTAACTTAAGTAAATTATTGTAGTATTGTGATGAATGAAAGGAATGGAAAAAAGTTTATGAATGAAATACTGCTTTTATAGAGAGAGCCAGGCGATTTATATTTCGATGACGTCATTTGAATAAAGTTCATTTGTTTTCGATGAACTTTTTAATATAATAATTTATTGTAGTATTGTGATAATTTAAAAAATATTACCGAGGAATGTATCGCATTTTCGAGATGTTTAAACCAGGCAATTTATATTTCAATGCCGTCATTTAAATAAAGTTCATTTTTTCGGATGATGTTGTAAGTTTACAAATATAATAAATTAATGTAGTGTTGTAATAATTTTAAAAATAGTACCGAGGAATCATCAATGAGGAATCATCATCCTTTTAAAAATATTACCGAGGAATCATCATCATAATCAATGCTTTATGCATGATTGATCTTTCTTGTTAAAATCTTCGCTAGGGGAGCAGCGTTAATCAATTTCATTTAATGGGACACGGTTATTTTATTACAGATAGATCTAACGTGTACACTCAGTCATGAACATTTCCTTATAAAGTTAGTGATAGGTGCTTAAGAACTTTCATAGCAACCCTAGATACACATATATTACAGTATACCAATAGCGCCAATTTTGTGGGTTCCTCGATCTCCTAATAATTTAATGGGGGGAAATGTACGCATGCGCATAAATTTTGTTTTTTGATATGAATTCATCAAGTTTTTCATTATTTATTTCCTGTTTATATAGGATAAAGTCGCGTGTATAAAAATTGACCCCTCAGACTGTTTCTTGTATTATGAATACAAGATTTTAACTTTTTAAAGAAATGATGTAAAGATAAATGTGTTGACGTTTTTAACATCGATAGAAATATCTAAAAATATATTTTACATTTCTTATTATTTTTATAAAGATAATTGAGTTGGAAATTCTCACAGTATCTGTATATTGTATATAATAATGTTGCGCCTACAAAAGCAAAATAAATGAAATAAATAATTATCTAGAGAATAAAAATATTTTTCTGCCTATAATTTGCTTCATTTTAGTGTTTCGATGTCTTATTGTGCCAAATAATCTGGTTGAATGAAATTTAAATTAGACTTAAATTCTTTGAAAAATGCATGGGGCATTCGATTTAAAATTTCCGAAGCCTCCAATAATTTCTTAAGTTGCCGCGTATGCAGTGTACACATTTAGAAAACTTGCTCTGGTACGCAGTTTAAAAGTAACCGTGAACCAATAGAATCACGTTGATAATCATTCTCATAAAAAAGATGAGATACTATGATTTACAAAGCACACATTGACGTTAGCGTGTTCCATTATCATTTCATTTTTCCATTTCGTAATCGGTTCTAGCAATTCAATTTAAACGTAATTCATATGCAAGAAACTTGACCTTGATTAGAGTTTTTTAAACGTTGATGTGTGTCGGTTGGAGCAAGGAAACATATATCCAAATTCATGGAGGAAAAACAATAATGAATTGAGACTTTGTTCTTAAAAAAATCGGCCATGAAAATGAACAGTTGAGTAATCACAGAAACAATGAGTTTGCTTTTATTAGTTTCCAAAAAATTTGGACTAACGAGTACTTCTTATAATCTTTGAAGCGTTAATACCGAGACAAAAAAGCGTTATTATCAAGGTTAAGATCGATCATTTGGGCACAAAAAATTTGATGTGCTCAACACATGACTTCACAGATTAACGACTAACAAGTTTTGATTTTGAGAGAAAAGAAAAAACAGATAAATTCAATCTTCATGTGATTAGAACTTTCTGAGTATTAGCATGGGCTTCTGAAAACTGCTAATTGAAATAAACACACTCAATTTCATTCCATTTGATTGATTCTTTATCTAAAGAGCACTTAGTGGGAAGAAAGTGCAATGTCTAATATCATCCAAGCGACTTGCGAGAAGTTCTCAGTAACAACGGCAATTGATTTTTGTTACTTATATTTGTGAAACATCGACTGGTTAAGAAATTTTATTCCATTCTTAGCAAACACAGAATAATGCATAGGGAAAGTACTGTTACGCGGTATTTCTGAACTCGAATTGAATGTTTTTGAAGTGATGCTTGTGTGTATATGTGTCAATATTACTGTGTGTGTCCATGTTACTATGTGTGCCCTTGAGTCATAGGAGGCGAAGCCTCCCGACTCTCGAAACGAATTATGGGGATTGGTGAGCGTCAGCGAGCAGAAGGGAGGAACCCATAGGCTATTACACCTGTGTAGCAACGGTGAAGAAAGAGCTCTTTAAGAGAGTTCCAGCGGTTAGTGAGTGGTAACAAACAGAAAGCGTAACCCTGGAGTTCCAGGAGTTTGAAATCGTCAGCTAGCTATGAGCTTGTGGGCCGGGCGGGGTGAAAAAGCTTGCGAAACCAGTTCCGAGGATTGGCGGTGAGCATCAAAGAACACTGGATGAAGACCCAACGGGTGTAATACGCCTGCGTACTGCATTCCGAACAAACAACAAAATGTACAACTCTGCAATTTTACATATAAACCCGTAAATGTGCAAGATGGATTTAGAATTTTGATTTAGGTTAATTAAATAATTATATTTCGCATTCCCAGTATTTGAGTTCTTCAAATTGTTCACGGTTCTTGTAACGCTCCGATTTCAAACGAATTCCTCGACCATAGACGACCATTCACGTCAAAAATATCGGCCAAACGGTTGGCTATAATTTGATATCGATATAAAGAACATTCGTTATGAACAAACGAAATCCGTATTTCAACATCACAACCCACGTTAGCGTACGATTTGTTCGTTAAAACGGAAAATTCGCTGAAAATATTTTCTCCGTAAATGTTGCCAACCGTATGCAATCAAAAGTCTATTATTAAAACAATTACACAAAGTTTCATTCGACTTTCTTCAACTTTGATTCTTCTTCGAAAATTGGGTGCACTATGAGTTTCATTTCGAACTTCTTAGGAACTAACATTAGGCACTTCCTTTCCTCAAAAACTATATTCTAAAATCGTCAAATTAAATTAAATAATTTGAAAATAGTCAAATTGAATAAAAATATTTTGCTAGTTAGTAAATAAACCTCATTTATGTTCTTAAAAAGTCATTTAAAAAGCGCTGTTTAACGTGTTGCTAAGAGACCGAAGACAATATTTACTAAATGTAATTTTTTTTTATCTTAATATTATCAAAATGCGAAGAAAAACTATTTTTTTTTATAAATGCAGATATTTATTGGAGTGTTATATTATTTACAGGGTAATAAAGATATACCTAAATATGTTACAACATTCTTTAACAATTAATAACGTAATGCAATAGTAAGATAGGACAATAATAAGGTAATAACATTGAATATCTGAGAACTTTTGGGTTTTTGCTCTTTAACTATCGTTTAAAAAAATATTTTTTTTTAACTTAAGAAGTATATATCGTGTTCATTGAAATTCTTTTTTTCTGTGACTGATTTTAAGAAATATAAATATTTCTTACCTTTCATTTTCTCCTTTGAAATACCATTCGCTTCTGGTTTATCTTTTGGTGTAAGGGCTTCTGTAAGATATACATTACATTTTAAAAATATATTTTACCAGTTTTTGTAATTAAAAAATTCAATTGTTTTAAAAAGTGAAAAGTCAAAGAAATTTACACTTTTTAAATTAAGATTTATCCAGTATTCTCATTATAGACGCCTATTTCTATTTTTAGAAGTTTCCCTCTCACCCCACCCCCCTAAATGTTCTGCTCAAAAATGTCCCTTTTCTGTGAGACATTTCCAATAATTTGGCAACTCTGGTTGTAATGGCATAGTCACATAACCTGTTCATATTCGCATAAAATGCTGATAGAGAGAAATCTGCCATCAGCTCAGTCTTCAAGAAATCTGAGGTCGATTGCATGGGAGTATCTGACTTTGTCGGTCACCACAACGGCTCACAAAATTTAAGCACATATCCAGTTTTTTTACGTTTATAGGCAGTTTTCTGTCAGTGCAGTTGTAGATCTATCCGGCGTCGAAGAACGCGAATGATCACGAAGACTGGGTCCACCCATCAGTAATAGTAAAGCAATACTGAAATAATTTTCTTTTGTTCGGTATAAAAATTAACTATTTTCATAAATAAACACTATATTCAGTAATATAATTTATAGATTGCAAAGTCCACTTTTAAAGATAAGAGCTTGCAATTATGACCCAGTAGCTCAACGGAACAGTGTCGGCTGGCCAGTTCGAAGATCCAGGGTTCGATTCTCGGTTGAAGCAGAGATGTTCTTTACGATGGCGCCCGAACAGATCAACCCTGTAGGTTAGTGCAAAGATATCGGAGGTCTGAAGACCTCAGACCGTGCGACTCACATAGTGGGTTTAGAGTAGCTAGCTGCACGGCCGGGAAGGGATACCTCCTGCACTCAGAAGGCACCCAAGGTCTACCATCCCGCCAAACGAACATTTATTTAGGTCTAAAAAAATAACAATTGATGAAAAATAGACAGTTTTACGTTATATTTGAACTTGATAAGTACGTCCATTTTTCAAAGATGTCGGAGGTCTGAAGACCCCAGACCGTGCGACTCACATATTGGGTTTAGAGTAGCTATCTGCACGGCCGGGAAAGGATCCCTCCTGCATTCAGGAGGCACCCAAGGTCTACCATCCCACCAAACGAACTTTTATTTAGGTCTAAAAATATTACAATTTATAATAAATATTGGGATAAAACAGACAGTTTTACATTATATTTGAACTTGACAAGTACGTCCATTTTACAAAAATGGGAAAATGGTTATTGCGAATATAGATAAAAAGATCATTGAAAACTAATATTTAGAGTGAGGTATAATAACATAATAAAATATAGATTAAAATGGAAGAAAATAATAAAATTTTAAAAGTAAAATTTAGAAAATATATAAAAAGAAAATATATGAAAAGGAAAAAAAAATTTGGCGTATGAAAACAAAAACAGAAATTTAGAATAAAATTTAGAAAAGAAAAATAAGAAAAAATACAAATAAAAAGTGTCAAAAGAAAAAGAAAGATAGAAAAAAATAAGAACAGTTAACATAGCTTTTTTTTTTTATTTTTTTTTTTAAAGAAAAAAATAGAGGGAACACAAGAAGTTCATATAAGTTAATAAGAATGAAATAAAGGGATTCATTGATCAAAATTAAATGAGAGCAGAATCTACTCATAAACTTAGGTCACTTTATTAGAAATTTCCATGGAAACAAGAATACAGTTTTTAATTTTATCTACTGAAGAGGGATTTGAACGAACTTTGGAGAACTAAATTGGTTTATTAGAGGGGGAAGGTTTGCAGAGATGAAATTTTTTAGAAAAAGGACAATCGAAAATGTAATGGTCAACGTCACCGAATGTCGGAGGTCTGAAAGTGACCCTAGTACGACTAGTACAGATTCAGTGGACTCTGGGATATAGAATACCGATTTCAAATCGAGAGGATAACGACCACGCTGGAAGATAACTTGGAGGATAAAAAAAAGCATCAGGAAGCTAACTTGAAGTAAAAATAGCAGGAGTGATCAGTCAGATTGTCAGTTTCCCGCCAATCTGACATTAGGAAATTGAGAATGCAGAGTCCACTTCAAATATAAGAGCTTGCAATTCTGTCCCAGTAGCTCAACGGTAGAACGTCGTCTGACCAGGTCGAAGATCCAGGATTCGATTCTCGGTTGGGACAGCAAGGGCCTTTACAAGATGCTATAGAAAAAACGTTTTTGTTCTGATATACCCTGCAATTTGACATTTGGTGTCAGTTCGCAGACAATATAATTTAATCCTACCATGTACGGTGTTTTGACTAATAGTTTTTAATAAATAATATTATGAGAAAAGGCTCAAACACTGAAATTAAGCATGAATTAATAAAACAAAGTAGTATACAGCTGTTTCGAGGATACGTTGGTTTCCCTTCTTCGGCCCAAGAATACTAACAAATCCGAAGTCAAAAAGACGAAATGGGGAAATTAATTTTGTCCTCTTGACTTCGGTTGCTTTGTTTAATTAAATTGCGCTTAATTGCGTTGTTTGGCTTTACCTTTATCCTTTTAACAAAGTGTTTTTAAATAATAAATCCTCCTTTAGTTTCGAGGTTGCCTCAAGTCTACCTATTTACGCTCTTTTTAACCTACTCGAATTAGCATCCAAAAGCGAAATATCCCGTCACTTGTATTCACTGCCACCAATGATAGCCGCTACACTAGAAGCTTGATTTCAAGTTTTAAAAACGCCTCCTATCGGCGACTTCTGTGACTATAATGTCTACAGTTACATAACTGCATCAAATTGAGTTGACTCGATCAGGGCCACCCACACAAATTGTGGACCCCTACAAAGTCCCATTTTCCTCTTCATTTTTCATGTCTTCCTCTTCCTTAAAAAAAAAAAAAAAACTAATATAGCCTAGTCTTCTCACTCGAGTGGTGTCCGTCTCCCTATGAGCGTCCCTGACTCGATATATGTGTAGCGAACGCTTATGAGGCAGCATTAATTGCCTTGAGCTGGAGACGTCTTTAGCTCAACTCTATGATGCTGGCCCACCATTGATACTGTTACATTGGTGACCCAGACGTGCAGCACGTCCGGGTCACTGTAGCGAAAATGTGAAATATCCAACTTATCAGGGTTTGATCCCGAGGACAGAGCGTGGATACGCCAGTATTATATCGTCGAGCCAAATACGCCTCCAGCTCAAAGCAATTAATACTGCCTTATGAGCGTTCGCTACATGTGCATTATACAGAATACTGTACATAATTGCTTCTTACTCTGAAACGGCACATCGTCGAGTATGTAGGTGAAGGTGCCCCAGACGGAAGGCGCCACCGTGGACAGCTCCTTGTCTCCTACAGAGAAGAGGCTCTTTTCCTCCTGTATCTTGTCGGACGGCAGGATGAAGAGGGTGACCGGCAGCATCAGGACGCTCAGCACCACCAAGAGGAAACAGGCCCATTCCCACGGTAGACCGAAGTCGAATCCGTACTAGACAAAGCAAAATGGAAACGTTAGACTTATCTTACACTACTATATGTTAAGCTCGTTATAGTGGTTAACTTTTTGTTTACGGGTGGGACAGCGTCCATCCCAAACGAAGAACCTCCCAAAAAGACAGGTATTTGACATACCCTATCCCAAAAAGTTCGATCCCCTTTTGCAGGCATTGGCTTCCACGTCAATGCCTGAAAAGGGGGATCGAACTGTTTGGGATAGAGTATGTCAAATATCTGCCTTTTTGAGAGATTCTTCGTTTGGGATTGGCGCTGTACCACCCGTAAGCAAAAGGTTAAAGTTATGTTAAAGATTTCCTCCCAGTCGCCCGCATGCAACATTTACAACACTATTCTCTCCGGAATAACTTATACTACCCCATATACGACCCAATTATGAAACCGAATTACTAAACCATCCCCCAATAAACGCAATTAATTTGCGACCCCTTAACAAAACGTACATGTTCCACGAGCTGTGAAACTCGCTGTATTTTGAATCAATAATATTAAATTAAAATTTCCTACAAAACGACAGAGATTAGCAAAGAAATGAAACTTAATATTTCGAGATGTTGAACGGGCGATATTTTTCAAAAAGACGCCAAGTTGGCAACATAGCGCTAAATGTGCCACCAATGACTTCAAATGTGTCGCCATGTGTTATGAACAGCGAGAAGACGGATATTTTTTTTATATAATATGTAGATTCTGAAGTGTGACACTAAACTGTTAATGTATGCTAATGTACACGACTTGTCCTACGTTTAGCGTCGGATTTGCTTCATTAATGGTCTAATAAATGAGTCTAGATATAACTAGCGTTTAGATTCAAGTACAAAATACACCCTGAATGTCATTTACATTAAATCAGTGAAATGCCATTTTGACGTTTGATTTCTCCGCGCAACGCTATTGCAGAAAGTATTGCAATTCCAGAACAGCAAGTGCAAGTTGTAAGGGAACGACATCGTATGATCTGTTACGGCAAGTAATGTCTCGTGAAATGATTACTTGATTAAACCGTATTTACGTAGTATGTTTATGTATTTACATTGCCAAATTTGGAGCATTTGCTTAAAATAAAATTGAAAATTGCTTAAAGTAATGTGTAAAATTTAAAAAAAAAAAAAAAAAAAAAAGAGAAATCCACTATCGAGAGAAACTTTACTATCAAGAATTTATCTAATTGCCAAGTGTCCGTCTGTCTGTCACGCTTTTTTAGGCACATCCAGAATAGATAGAGACTTGCAATTTGGTATACGGCTCGGTCGTTCGATAAAACCCCCCGGGAAAAATCGAATTTTTCGAAAACGTTCTCTAGAGGAGGTGCTCCATACGAAAGCGTTCGAAATATGAAATAATAGGAAAGCATGCTTTATGATAAGATAGAGACTTGAAATTTGGTGTATAGATAAATCGTTCGAAAGGAAGCAAGTCTGCAATTTCAGATTTTCAATATTTTCTACTTCAGAGGATGCCGCACACCAAAATGTTCGATTTACTGAATAAATGAGAAAAGGCTCCTTTAAACTTTGATAGAGTCTTAAAATTTGGTATATAGGATAACCATTTGATGAAAGAAACCAAGACCGTAGTTTTTCAAAAATGTTCTTTTAAGAGGGTGATCCAGAAAAAAAACGTTCGAAAGGTGAAATGATAAAAAACAAAAACAAAAAAAAAAACAGACTTCGAGATGAAATAGCGATACCAAATTTGGTGTAAGGGTAGATTGCTTGGAAGGAAGAAAGTGTACAATTTCAGTTTACCAATATTTTCTACTTACCGCACACCAAAATGTTCGATTTTCGGAATAAAGTAGAAACGCTCCTTTTAAAACGTGATAGAGGCTTGATATTTGGTATATAGGCGAATCATCTGATAGAAAACACAAGAAGAATAGAGTTTTTCTAAAATGCGTATTTAAGGGGGTGGGTACTCCACACAAAAACATTCGAAAGGTGAAGTGATAGAAAAAGAATGCTTCGCGATGAGATAGAGACTTCAAATTTGGTGTACGTGTAAAAAGTTGGAAAGGAGGAAAGCGTGCAATTTCAGTTTTCCAACATTTGCAATTGTATGGGGTGCCGCTCACTAAAATATTCGATTTGCCGAACAAATGAAAAACGCTTTCTTTACAATATGATAGAGGCTTGAAATTTACTATATGGACTAACCATTTGATAAAAAAATAAAGATGAATACGGTTTAACAAAAATGTTCATTAAGGGGGTGCTACACAAAAAACCGTTCAAAAGGTGAAGTAATAGAAAGAACATGCTTCACGATAGGATGGAGGCTTCAGATTTGGTCTACCGGTAGATAGTTCGAAAGGAAGAAAGTGTGAAATTTCTGATTTCCAATATTTGCTACTTTAAGGGGTGCCGCACACTAATATGTTCGATTTCCCGAATAAATAAGAAACGGCACCTTTAAAATTTGATATAGGCTTGAAATTAGGTATATGGACTAATCATTTGATGAAAACACTCAAGACGAATATAGTTTTTCTATAGTTTTCCATAGAAAACGTTCGTTTAAGGGGGTGTTCCAGAGGAAAACTTTCGAAAAGTGAATTGATAAGAAAACATACTTCGGGATAACATAGAGATTTGAAATTTGGTGGACGTGTAGATAGTTTGGAAGAAAGTGTACAATTTCAGTTTTCCAATATTTTCTACTTTGGGAGGTGTCACACACAAAAATGTTCGTTTTTCGAAATGAAGTAGAAACACCCTTTTTAGAACGTGATTGAGGCTTGATATTTGGTATATTGTCGAATCATTTAATAGAAAACCCAAGAAGAATGAAGTTTTTTCATAAATGTATATTTAAGGGGGGAGGGGTACTCCACAGAAAAACATTCGAAAGGTGAAATGATAGAAAGAGCATGCTTCGCGATGAGTTAGAGACTTCAAATTTGGTATACGGGTAGATAGTTAGAAAGGAAGAAAGTGTGCAAGTTCAGTTTTCCAATATTTGCTATTTTAGGGTGCGCCGCACACCAATATTTCCGATTTTCGGAATAAATGAGACACGCTTCCTTTTAAATGTGATAGAGGCTTGATATTTGGTATATGGGCCAATCATCTGATAAAAAATCAAAGACAAACAGAGTTTTCGAAAATGTTCATTTATGGATGTGTTGCATAGAAAAATGTTCGAAAGGGGAGATGATAATACAGTATGCTTCGGATGCTATGAGATAGAGACTTTAATTTGGTGTACTGGTAGATAGTTCGGAAGGAAGAAGAGCACAATTTAAGTTTTCCAATATTTTCTTCTTTAGGAAGTTCTGCACACTAAAATAATCGATTTGCCGAATAAATGTGAAACTCGAATTATTAAAAAATTACAATATTCAGGGGTTGTTTATTGCGAGACCGCTGATTTTCAACGGGTATTTGGCTAGTCTATATATACTAATTACCAAGTGTCCGTCTGTCTGTCACGCTTTTTAGTCACTTCCCGAATAGATAGAGAGTGGCAATTTGGTACACGGCTCGTTCGCTCGCTAATACCCCCTGGAAAAATCGAATTTTTCAAAAATGTTCTGTAGTGGGGGTGCTCCACACCAAAACGTTCGAAAAGTGAGATGATAGGAGAGTATGCTTTGCGATAAAATATAGACTTCAAATTTGGTGTATGGGTAAATCGTTCGAAAGGAAGAAAGTGTGCAATTTTATATTTCCAATATTTTCTACTTAAAGGGGTGCCGCACACCAAAATGTTCTATTTACCGAATAAATGAGAAACGGCTCCTTTAAAGTTTGATAGAGGCTTGAAATTTAGTATATAGGATAACCATTTGATGAAAGCACCCAAGACCGATATAGTTTCTCAAAAATGTTCTTTTAAGAGGATGCTCCAGAGAAAAACGTTCGAAAGGAAAATTTATAAAAAAAAACATGCTTTGGGATGAGATAAAAATTTCAAATTTCGTGTATGGATAGATAGTTTGAAAGGAAGAATGTGTACAATTTCAGTTTTCTAATATTTTCATCTTTAGGTGGTGCCGCACACCAATATGTTCGATTTTTGCAATAAAGGAGAAATGTCCCTTTTAAAACTTGATATTGGCTTGATATTTGGTATATGGCCAAATTATCTGATAGAAAACCCAAGAAGAATGAAGTTTTTCAAAAATGTATATTTAAGGCTGTGGGTACTCCGCACAAAAACATTCGAAACATGAAATGATAAAAAAGAATGCTTCGCGATGAGATAGAGACTTCAAATTTGGTGCACGGGCAAATTGTTGGAAAGGAAGAAAGTGTGCAATTTCAATTTTCTAACATTTGCTATTGTAAGGGGTGCTGCTCACTAAAATATTCGATTTGACGAACACATGAAAAGCGCCTCCTTTACAATGTAATAGAAGCTTGAAATTCAGTATATGGGCTGATCATTTAATAAAAAATACCAAGAAAAATGCGGTTTTTCAAAAATGTTCATTTAAGAGAGTGCTCTACAATAAAATATTCGAAAGGAGAAATTTTGAAAATGCATGTTCCGGATTAAGATAGAGACTTCGAATTTGGTGTACAAATAGATAATTTGAAAGGAATAAAGTCTGCAATTTCAGTTTTTCAACTTTAGGGGGTCTGCAATTTCATATTTTCTACTTTAGGGGGTTTCGCACACCAAAATGTTCGATTTGCCGAATAAATTAGAAACACCTCCTTCAAAATGTGATAGAGGCTTGATATTTGGTATATGGGCCTATCATTTAATAAAGAAATCAAAAGGAAAGTGGTTTCATAAATGTTCATTTAAGGGGGTGCTCCACAGAAAAACGTTCGAAAGGGGAAATGATAAAATAGAATGCTTCTGGATGAGATCGATACTTTAATTTGGTGTACGGGTAGATAGTTCGAAAGAAGTGGGCAATTTAATTTTTTCAATATTTTCTTCTTTAGGGTGTTCTGCACACCAAAATATTCATTCTGCTGAATAAACTTAAAATGCGAATTATTCAAAAATTTACATTATTCAGGGGTTACTTATTGCGAGACCGTTGATTTTCAACGGGTATTCGGATAGTTTGTTTATAAATCGTCTATAAAGTCGTCTGCCAGTCATTTCACCTCGCCCATCTATCATCTTCAATGTTCAGCGTTAAAGAGATAATTGGCAAATCGAAATTTGGTGGATTAAAAAAAAATCATAGCCGATAAAATAACATAAACAAATAATAAAAATTGTTGCTTTTGCATCACGTTTAACAAAATTTTAACATATGGAAGGCTTTTCCCCCTTGCCATTGCGAATATAATCTATTTCGGGCTGTTGAGTGCCAGAAAGAAAGAAACCAGTCCACAAATGCTGGTACCTGCAATGGGAGCTCGATACAAGGTTTTCCGTCGTTCATACATCTACTAACTGATGATCTTTTAATGAACTTGAATTCAAAATATTGGTTTCTCAGTAAACGAAATAACGACTGCGATTCGTTTAAAGGCATCTCCCGAATCATACAAATAACATGCTATTTCAACCAAGTTTGAATTCTTACTGCTCCGCACTTGATAATTCAACATGTAAACCGTATTATTCCCTCAGTGTGTTTACATGAATTTCCAATTTTTTACATCTCCCTATTTCCATTGTCCACTGATTAGCAGTCTTTACCTTCAAGAAAATATTATTTTATTGGTTCATTCAGTTGGGCAAAACATTATTTTCCTGCGCAGAAAATAAAATTTCAAGAGGGGTGGAGGTCGGGGTTGGATAATTGGACAGTTCGGGTAATCAGGGTTCAGATAAACGACTCTTTACTGTTTCACAATGAATATAACAATTAGGGATGCAACGGATGTCAGTTTGGCAGGATACCAAATGCCGGATATTCAGCCTGAATTTAAAACCGGACATCCGGCCGACAGTATAATTTTCTTTTAGAAATCCTAAATAGTTATTATTCCTATTCATAGGTGCAACCAGGGGGTGGTTTTTAAGGTTAAAAAAAAACCTCCCCGCAAAGTCTTCAATTTATATGAAGAACTAGTAATTTTTGTGCTAATTTCAAGGTTGTAACCCTTTATAGAGCGAATACCCCCTCCCTCCCAGAAAAAATTTCTGGTTGCGCTACTGTTCCTATTTAATTTTTCTTCTCATTTGTCTGTTTTTTTACATGATTATAGCTAAGTTAAATTCTTAATTCAGAAGAAATACATATTTTAAAATTTTTAATGCAATTAATACAAATCAAAACCAAAATCAAAACCAGCAGTAACCACTAGACTATTATAACTTTTAAAAATGGCCATTAAAGTTTAAGCGTTTATATACTTAATGATTATCAACTGGTTATTAATATAATTACACTGTTAACTTCTTAGCCACTGCTTAAAATAAAATTCTAATTTTGATTATAGCAACTAAGAATTTAAAAATCTTATCACTTTTTAAATTCCTATATAATATCACAGATAACTTGATAAATAATAGAAATAGAAGTCATAAGTACTTTTAATTCCAACATTATAATTTGTTGTAATGATGTCAATAAATTAAGAAATACTATGTCCTTATATGCAGCGGAAAACAATGAACTTTTCTTCATATCTGTTATGTGGATTTTAACCTCACGTCCGGTCAGAACGCATAATTCAGTCATATTGTTCATTAAAACAATCTTCGACATTGGTCGTGTCGAATAAAAATACATAAAAATCAAATTAATGGAAAATGAGGACAACGGACATGATATAAAACATTAACAATATATTTATTAACAAAAAGGAAATTAAAAATAATAATAAAAACATATTTAATTGATTCAATTAACATTCTTACTAAATCATAATCACTCTCCATTGACATTCGTGATGACATCCTCTTAATCATGAATATTTAAAGTATATAATTAAAAATCTCCTTCATTTAAGTTTACAATTAAATTCACCCTGATTATTTCCCTCAAGTTTAAATTGAATAAGATGTCGAGAGAGTGCGAAATTAACTAACATAGTGTCAAACAGACTGAGTATAAGGGACATGCATTTCGTACCTCCGATACTTCGTTGGATCGTCGCTGGATGCGGGGAACTTCGGCGGAGGGAACGCCGGTCATCGCTGCAGACGTCTTTTTGGAGAACTTTCCGGAGCACAAAATCAATTCTCTTCTCTCTTTTTGAAAAATCTAACACTCTCTCGAACATCCAAAAAATGTCTCCTCCTACGCAATTAAGCCCCAGGTTTATTACTGGTTCCCCCAATTGAAGCCCCTGGTATTTTCATTGGATATTTCAGAATTACGTCCAGCTATTGGGTGCTGTGATGACAGGAAGACGGCGATCACCCCAGAATTAATATCTGGCAGGTGGACCGGGGTTCCCATGACCCTGGGTGCACGTGCGGCCGAAAAACGGACAAGGGTCAGCTCTCCCCAAGAACGCCCTGCTGTGCGCCCCTCTGTAACTGAGCCATCGCTGTCCATATTTCCCAGAAACATGGCTTGCTCATTCTTTTGCAGGTGTTCTCTTAGGGAACTGTATATGAATTGTAGGAGTAGCACAAGGACCATCTTTGTAGGTTGTACTCCCTCCATAATTCGCAATGTTCCAAATTTGCCTTGGAACAATATCAATGAACATTAATTCAAAACTGCTCAACCCTTTGAGGAAATTACCAAGCAAATAAGTTCCTCAAAATCATCCATTTCAGAAGTAATTCCTATGGTTGTAACATTGAATAGATATTTGTCAAAATCTGAAGGATTTGTCGTGGGAACAATAAAGGATACATTAAAAGAAATATACATAAACGTGTTTCGACGATACAGCTGAATGAACATTTTTCAATAGCAACCATTT
Source organism: Amaurobius ferox (assembly GCA_951213105.1). Lineage (NCBI taxonomy): Eukaryota > Metazoa > Arthropoda > Arachnida > Araneae > Amaurobiidae > Amaurobius > Amaurobius ferox. Next base: position 124,940,800 of record OX578150.1, on the reverse strand, counting down.
TAGACCCAAGATTCAAAATTTATTTTTTCGATAAAGATCAAAATTATAATGAAATGATTAAATATTCTTTATTATTGATAATGAAGAAAGGAGTTCAAGCTTTGAGTTCTCCCGAAGAAAACGAAGAGTCGCTCTTAATAGAATCTAGTAAGTAGCAATAGAATCTAGTAATAGAATCAAAGTAATGGAAATTCTAATCTTGCAAATAATCCAACATCTTTTTGGGATTGCTTTACTGAAATAACTGTTGATTCTAGCATATCACAATCACAAGTGCAACAAGATGACGAGTTAGTTTGCAACAAGATGACGAGTCAGCTTACTTTGAAGAGTTGAGAAACCATCTTTCACAGCCAGTAATTGAAAGAAAAATGTCACTATTTGACTGGTGGAAAATGAATAGGAGTCATTTTCCTTATTTGTCGCAATTGCTAAAAATGTATCTTGCCTCATCATCAAGCAGCGTATATAGTGAAAGACTGTTTTCTGAAGCAGGAGTCATTTATGACAAAAAGCGAAATAGAATTTTGCCAAAAAATGCAGAAAAACTACTCTTTTTGTATCATAATTTGATAATTTTAAAAGGGGAAACAAATTTTTAATTTTTAAAAGAAATTTTATGACTTTTGAAATATTTGTGTCTTCTGAATGTTTAATTACTAATGTAAAAAAAAAAAAAAAAAAAAAAAAGATTGCTGTGGACGGGAAACTTATTTTCAATTTTTTCAATTTGTAATGTAAATCGTAAGTTACAGTAACATTCATTGTCAAAGATATTGAATGTAAAGGAGAGATTTTGAATTTATATTAAGTAATAAAATGAAGGTTTAGTTTAAGAAACTGTAATAAAAATTGAGAAACCTGAAATTTTTAATATCACTATTAATTGAGTTATTAAAAATACTTATTTTGCATATTATTTATATGACCGGATATCCGGCCGGATAATGCTAATATCCGGCTTAATAGCCGGATGGGTCGGATACAGGATGTTTACCGGATATCCGTTGCATCCCTAATAACAAAAAGTATAACTTAAACCAGTTGTATTTTATTTTTTGACTTTCTTTTGACCTGTTGATGAGGTGACAATTAAAGCCATCTAATTTTTATGGGTGCTATCAAGAAAGTTAAGAAAAAATTGTTGTACTGTATAATGGAAGATGTATGGAAAGGAGACGATTAGGAATACCATGTATTTTTACTTTCCCTGCAATACATGCTATAATGTATAGGAAAAGTATTGTAATCATACAAAAAATCGCAACTCAAGTTTTCGACGGATTTACACGTTTTGAGACCTCTAGAACATGAAAAAACCATTTTCATTTTTAGCGTGCCGTTTGTGTGTGTTTGTGTGTGTCTGTGTGTGCGTATCTGTGCAGAAATTGCACTCACTCTTAACTCAAAAACTAATTGGCCGAATTTTATAAAATTTTATAGGTAAGTCTCTTGTGGGGGGACGGACCCTGGTTCTGATTAGATTTTGGAACAATTCGAAAAAAAGAACCTCCCATTTTTTGCGAAATGGCCCGCAAAAAATGTCTATATCTACTGTAGCTAAAAAATTAATAGACCAAATTTCACAAAATTTGGTGGATAAGTCACTTGTGGGTTGACCTGGTGCTGATTCAGTTTTAGTACGATTCGGGAAAAAAGAACCTGCCTTTTTTTGCGAAATGGCCCGCAAAAATCGTCAAAATCTAAAATAAAAGATTACGTATGCTCAAATATATCAATTAAAAGCTTATTTTATATATAATTTTTGACGATGAAAGAATAAGACATAAGATCAATTCCATTACTCTAGGACTAGCCGTTCTCGAGATATTTATTTATTTATTTATTTATTTTTTGCATGTTCTCCACGCCACTTAAAACAAATTCAGTTACCAAATAAAAACGAAAATTGAAGTAAAAGTGCAAATTCAATGTAATATAAAATAATGTTGGGTGTTATTTTGTGCAATTAAATTCGATTTAATGACTTATTGAAGAAAGAAAGAGAACGTGATTATGAGTCTGTAGGGAAAGTCATGTGCTACCCGCATTAGAATTTTACGTTCCCTGAAGTACATGATAATGTATAGGGAATGTATTGAAATCATACCGAAAATCGCAACTCGAGTTTTCAACAGATCTACACGTTACGAGATCTCTAGAACACGAATAAACTATTTAGCGTGACGTTTCTCTCTCTCTCTCTCTCTCTGTGTGTGTGTGCGTGTGTGTGTATAATGTATGTATCCACTCTAACTAAAAAAATTATTGACAAAATTTCATAAAAGGTTTGGCAGGTAAGTTGCTTGTGGGTGACTCTAGTGCTGATTAGATTTTGGTACAATTTGGGAAAACAGAACTTTTTTTTTTTTTTTTACAAAATAGTCCGTAAAAATCATAGAAATCTAAAATAAAAATTACGTATGCTGAAATGTCTCCATTAAATGCTTAATTTGTACCTTGTTTTTCACTATAAAAGAATAAGACCAACCACATTACTCTAGCATTAGCCGCTCTCGAGATATTTTAGTTTTTTCGCATTTTTGCTACTGTGCCTTTGAATATGGGTGCAGTTACCAAATGAAAACAAAAATTGAACTAAAAGTGCAAATTCAGTTTCATTTTAAATAAGAATGCTTGTGTTTTGTGCCATTAAACTCGATTCAATGAATTATTTAAGAAATAAAAAGAAAATGAATTTAAGTCTGTAGGGAAAGTCATGTGCTAACCACTTCAGATTTTTTATATTAGAATCGTTATTGGTATTGTTACAGTATTGAGATAAGGAAATACTATCCAACATAAGGTCCAAGTCACGGGGTCTAAAATCCGCACTACCAGCCCAAGGCTTCCACTCGTACACTACTAGTTCAGTTGCTATAGCATTGGCCAACAACCAGATTTTTTCTCCATGTTTTGAGCCAACGAGTATCGACCAAGTCACGTGATATGGACTACTGTCACAATAATTGAGACTTCGTAAATACAGCATAAATACACTGCTCTACTAGTTTCAAAGGCAAATAACAAACAGCCTTCTTCTTCTGGATCTACAGCCGACACGACCAATAAGTGAGATAGCGCCATTTGGCGGTCCTGTTGTTTGCCTTTGAAACTAGTAGAGCAGTTTGTTTTCTACTTATGCTTTATTTACGAAGTTTTAATTATTGTGCTATTGTTGCAACAGTGTTTGGAGTGATTATTTGAATAAACCACTATGTTGGCTAGAAAAATAAAAACTCCCTCCTTAGCATATCTATTTTTAAAAATCTAGTGGGAAGACTAGGTGAAGAAGGGAATTGGGGATGGATGGAGGGAGAGAAAAAGAGAAAGGAAGAAGGTTTTTTATTAATGACCGTTGTAACTTAATTATCAATAAAGATTTCTTACCTTGATGAAGACGAAGACGGATGCAGAAGCGCTGAAAGCTCCACTGTAAAGAGTGATGATGGTGGACCTTTTCTCTGGAAACAGGTCTGCTATCTGTACAAGTGCAAAATATCTAATTGTAATCAAATGATGCTGCATGTTCAGGGAATGGCATTCGTTATTTTAAATCGTTAAAATAACGATTTAAAGTAACGATTGCCATTTAAAATAACAATTGAGCTCCTCAAATGGCATCATTATTTTAAATTAAAATTAATTTTATTAATTTTACACAATTATTTATTAATTATTTAACATTTTGTTAATTGTACACCCATTATTTATTATTACTAATATATTTATTTATTATTATTTATTAATTTTATACTATTTATTGTTTTATTAATTTTACACCGGTATTCTAAATTATTAAAATTTTATACCATTGTCTAAAAAAAATTGAGTTTTCTCAAAATTAAAAAAACTCGTAAAATTTGATTGCATAATTTAGACCGCAATGGACTTTTTTTCCTTATTTTAGAGTTCTGCGATCAAATTGAATTTTATAAGAGTTCCGTGACCAAAACAAGTTGGACAAACACTGTTGCAGATCATTATTTCTCTGTGAAAGAAGTAAATTCATTACATAGTGTAGAGCAAGCCATGTGCTGCCCACATCATCGTTTTATAACATACAGTCGGCTGCTGTAACTATAAATTAAAATATCTCAAGAGCGGTTGATTATACACCCAGCGTTCATTAAGAAAATTCAGAATATTATTTTCTGAGCATGATAGTATAAAAACGAATTTTGTGTGTCTCTAACCATTCGCGAGTTTCAGCTGAAGAAATATTAGAGCATAATATTGCGCGATTTATAAAGTTTTCGAAAAAAATTACGAGACATTAAATCTCGCATTATATTATCTTCGTGAAATTCTGTGTCTGATCTTACATAATAAAAAGAGATGTTTGTCTGTCTGTGTTTCGTCTATAGCGGAAAACTGAAACAGCGAAATTTGTTACAGAGGTGCTTCACGTCTCCGTACGATGTATAAAGACGAAATATCCTTTTTTTAAAATTCTAGTTAGTTTAACAGTTACGAACGTTTAAAATCGAAAATCCGTCGAAATTTTGATTTTAAAACCATTTTTATTCCATTCAGACGATAGGAGATAAAATGGCGCAGGTGGTTGGTCTGTGAACAAACAATATTTCAGAAGACAATTGTCAGTGCTATTTTTTTTGCTATTTTCTAAATTTGTGAATTTAAAAGATGAGTCTTCATAGTTTAGAATATCTAAACCATGATAGGGGATAATGATCCCCTATCAAAGCTACTCATTAAACTTTCTTGAAATTCAGAACAGTAGTTTTTCGGTGATGATAAAAACAAACAGATGGATCTCAGTTTTATTTTTATAGATGTAATGAGTTTTTCCTATAAAAAATATTTAATTAAGAGACGAATATGGATCCTAAGCTAAACCTTATTTTGGATGACGTCATTATCTTTATACTGCTATAAGCTTTTAGCGCTTCCATTGCAGATTATAACATCTATGGACCTATTTCACCCTCATGCGGCCATCAGCATGGAACAGCCGTTACCCTCAATGACAGGAAGTAAACTGTCTATGCGCCACAATTTTAGGAATCTTTAGCAAATATGTCATTGTTTGTGGGAAAAATGGCGAAAAAGAGGCATACGCAAACAAAAGAGTTCATGTTTATCCTTCAAAAGTTTTCCCCCACATATCAGTTTTCTTTTTTTTTTATAGATTGACGTGTTAAACGTTTAATTTGCTCCTCCAAACCAGAATAACAGTCGCATTTGTGTGACATTAGCTCGAGGTCAAAACGCCTGGTTGAACGGCCCAGTTCCAGAAAACAATAAACGAAAAATATAATGTGAGGAGCAAGCAATTGCCCCCCCCCCCCCCCTCCCACACACACACATTTAAAGAGAAAACTAAAACTTATTACAACTATGGCGTTGTTTAAGTAATTCGAAACGCTAGATGTAAATGCATAAGTATTTTTGAAATGTGTGGGTGTGTTAATTTAATTTATACATGGGGAATCTTCGTTAAACTCCTGTGGTTTTATAAAAATAGCAAAATAATAAATAAGTCTTTTGTTGACTAGGCGAGTGTAAAGATATTTCACGCAAAAAACACGCGATTATAATCTCCAAACGTACCAGAATGGTATATGAATACATATCAGGATGCATACGGGTGCTTTAAAATCGGGAAAGTACTCGAATTTAAAATAACCATTTTCAAGGCCTTAAAAGTACTTGAAAATTCCCATTTTCTTGGTTAAGTCCTTGAAAGTGCTTAAAAAGGCAGGGATGAAAATGTTCAGTAAATCCTCGGCATTGTGTTTTTTCAGGACGTTCTGCTTTTCCTGGAAATTTTCTTAGCGTTCCACTGTTCCCAAAAATTTCCTAAATAACATACTTTTTTTTCAAAAATTCCTTAACGGCTTCAACAATAAACAATAACATTAGTTTGCTATTTATTTTTTTCCAGAAACGCGTGCAACTTCATAATGAGGGGTTGATTGACATCCTTGAAAATAATTACATGGTACTTGAAAGTCCTTAAAAAGTACTTGAAATTTTTTCACTGGAAAGTGTACTCACCCTGGCATATATTAAAACTGAGATAAAATGAATGAAAATATGAATACACTAAACTAACAAAATTGAGTGAACCGACACCTGATTGTCAGCTAGTAAGCAACATTAATTGCTTATATACAAGGTTCCTAGGAAAGTAGCGTAAGTACCCTCAATAACTTTGTAAGAAAAGGGCCATGAATATGCTAATGTAATGAGCATAATAATGTCACGTAAATGATCATTTCTTGTGTAGTTTTCACTAGAAAACGATTGATATAAACTTCAGAACGCTAGCATGAATCTTTCAAATATATCGAACATCGGATCGATAAAAAGTTTGGATAGAAACTTCTTCAGAATACACAATGTCTGCGTACCAATTTTGATTAAAATCTGGAGAAAGGTTCAGACGTGATGCTATTTCATTCTCGGACAGATTTCCATAATTACATCACACCCTCCTAAAAAATGTAATTCTTAATGATTGATATACTGAAAAAAGTAACTATTGCGAAAGTTGTTAAACAAGCAGCAGAATGATTTTGATAATTCATCAAGGCCATCAAGTGCATGTTTTTCGATCGGTTAAAAATAATGGACCAATAATATATTCTTCTGTATATACGTACTCCTTATTTTAATCGAAAATTCATGCAAATACGTTTATTTACAACGTTCCCTCTTTTAAATTTAGAAGCCTAAGGGCATAGATTCCCAAACACACCTAATATTTATTTGTAAAATTAAGCACGTCTGAATAACATTAGCAACATTTAAAGTCAACTTGTCTATTGAAAAAGTTATCAAAGAAGGAAATAATTTTCTAAATTGCCGGAAGAAAATCTGATATGAGCAAGTACATGATTTAACCAGAATAACATTAATGTTTGCCTTAATTCGCTATATACATATTTATTTATATTTATTTGAGATTTATCGAACAAGATAATACAGTCTTGCTAGGAAAGGCTTTACGCACTCCAATAACTTTCTAAGGAAAGCGTCCATGAGTGTACACGCTAGGTCTGTTTATACTAAAGTGACCATGCCCAGAGTGGTTAAAAGTGATGGCAGATCCCTTAGCGGAGTATATAAAAAGTTGGAATAACACACTCGGAAACAAAGCGAGTCAAAAGGACAAAAGCCAATTACAAAGTTGTTGAGCATTGTTGAGAAAATAGTTGTCAAACAGTTGGTTGGCACCAGCAATTCCTGTCAAAGTACGCTGTAATAATCTTTTTGAAATTCAAATGGGTATTGTTGCTGACGTCATTTCAAACAGGCTTTACACTATATTTATGTGCTGTTATTATTTTCCAGAAGTTCATTAATAGCCATATTGTGTCAAATAAATAAATGCATTCTTCCTCTTTTTCTTACCCAGATCGTCCGACCTACCAGAAGATGTAAGGAATCTGTCTAGATGGCTAAGAAAGTCTCGCTCAATTTATATCGGAATGTAATGGGGTGGCAACCACGGGAACAGTATCCTCCTTCACTTGCTATCAAACTCTTGAAAGAATTTTCGGACCCACTGATTTAACGTGCAATAGCCATATTGTGTTTAACTCGCCCGTACCCCGCGTAGACGCGGAAATACTTTGGGCATCTCCAGAAATCGAACTTTTGTCATCATAGTACAATCAATCTCCGTGCCTTAACCACTGAGCTACTCCGCTCAATAAATGATTCTGTAATAGTTGCAGAGTCCACTCCGATGATAAGAGCTTGCAATTTCGGCCCAGTATCTCAACGGTAGAGCTTCGACTGGTCAGTTCGGAGATCCAGGGTTCGATTCCCGGTTGGGGCAGTAAGTTTCTTTACAATGGCGCCCAAACAAATCAACCCTGTAGGTTAGTGCAAAGATGTCGGAGGTCTGCAAGTGACCCTAGTACGACTCGTATGGATTTGGTGAACTCTGGAAGATTGTGCGCCGATTTCAAATTGAGAGGATAAATACTAATGTAGGATACTAACCTGGGTAAAAATAGTAGAAGGCGGCGGCTAACCTGAGGTAAAAATAGCAGGAGATGTTCAGTCAGATTGCCAGTTACCCGCCAATCAGATATTAGAGGGTGGAGAATGTAGAATCCATTTCAACGATAAGAGCTTGCAATTTCGTCCCAGTAACTCAAAGGTAGAGCGTCGGCTGGCCAGTTCGAAGATCCATTTCGATTCCCGGTTGGGGCAGCAAGGCTCTTTACATAGTTTATTGACAGTTCCTACTTATTGGGCAATGCTCTGCAATTTTGCAATTGGCTTTTTCCGTCTATCTCGCTTTGTTGCCGAGTTCATTTCGTTATTTTTAAAATTCTCCGCTAAGATCGCTGCAATCCCTTTTATTCGATCGGGCATGGTCATTTGACTATAGATAGATCTAACGTGTACATTCACGGACTTTTCTTAACAAACAGGTTGGGGGGGGGGGGGTTCCTAAAAGATATCTCTCTGAATTCTCTTTATGACTGAAACAGAGTGGTTAGAGTAGAACTTTAATAATTCGAATATAACAATTGTATTGGTTGGACATTTTAACGTTACCATGAAAAAACAAGAAAATATAAAGACTTTGTGCAGATGATGCTCAATTTAGAAGTTGCACCATTTCCGGTAAAATCTGCTGGCGTGGTGAAACCTGTATTGACTTGATGATAGTCGCTGCTGGCGTTGAACGATTAAGATCTTACTTTATATTATATCAGCCTTTGATAATTATTGTAAATGAAACAAATGAGACTAAAAACAACGAATAAACTTATGGAGCTTGACTGGAGTTTTATTTTGCTAGAAGACGTTGTTCCCACAAAATCATTTCGTCTGCATCAGACTGGATCCGCTGTCGATTTTTTTTTCACCACGACGACTATATCCACACTGGGAAACAACTTTTACAGTTATAGAACCTTTCATATAGTACAGATGTCTGCAACCTGCTGATGGAGTGCATTTTAGTACCTGTGCTCGTCAATTTTGTGCTCATCTTAAATTCATGAAGTAGTGCTCGTGAATATTTTATTTGAACGAATTATTTCAAAAAATTATAAACAGTTTTAAACCCTTTACTATTAGTGCGAGAATTCACTCATTTTTAACCGGTTGAGGTCTTCAAAAGAGCAAATATATGCAAACAGGTTAAAATCGTACAGTTATACGCTTCCAGTATTGACGGTATAGGTGGTTTTAAGACAAAAATTAAAATGAATAATGTAAGAAATATGCTATTAGTTGTGTCTAAGCCCATATTGTAACAGTGGTTATGTTTATTATGGCAACACCTTTTCTTGTGTTGTCAGAATGGCAACGGTCGGGTGTTGTTTATGTTCGATGTGTGAGATGTTACGTGTTTTGTGTGAGATGTTACGTGTTTTGTGTGAGATACTACGTGATGTATTTCTTTATAGTCGTAGTATTTCTAATATAGTCGTAATGCTTATTATTTACCATAACATCCACTATCTCTGCGCAAACTACCAAATAATTGGGGTGTGGCTCCACTCGACTTTCTCATACCAGAATCCATTTTTAGTAATTTTTTTTTTCAAATTTTACAAGAAATGTTTTGAAGAATCGGTATTGGGAGTCCAAAAAGTTAGAATTATGGTGTGTTACTGTTCCCTTTAACCTTTTGCTTCCGGGTGGGACAGCGTCCATCTCAAACGAAAAACCTTCCAAAAAGACAGGTATTTGACATACCCTATCCCAAACAGTTCGATCCCCCTTTGCAGACATTGGCCCCAATGTCTGCAAAGGGGGATCGAACTGTTGACAAAATCTTGACAAAATCTTTCGATTAATATCATACTTATAACGTACCTCCGGCGGGGTGAACTTTATCCCGAAGGGTCTAACGACGTCACGAACAAAAAAAATATATCGCAGCAATTAGTCTTTCAAGTAGCTGTAAAGTTTTTACGCTAAGTCCTCGGACGAGTCGGGTGATCTGGGTCTTCAACAGGGAAAAGAGCTTAGTAGAAATCTATCAAGTTATCTCTCTCTAGCTGCCTTAAACAATGAACTTCATGCTGTTCATGTGCAGCCTAATAGATAATATCTTAAGTGATATGCATCATTTTTTAGATATTTTTTATAGTATTTTTTCCTGAAGAGTTTAGTTTGTGTATGATGTGAAAATTAAAATACAGTGTTCTAGGTCTGGTTTTTCTGGGCAGTTGTTCAAACTAACACTTTTACTGTACAAGCATTTGACATATACAAGTTTAACCAAACTATCATTTGAACAGATAATTGAAATACTGTTTAATAGGCAAAATTGAGATAGTTCTCTTTTATATTCCTCAATTATATATTCAAAATATCTCGTAATCTGTAACTGCTCTATACCTTTTGGGTGGGCTGAACGGTCCGGTCAATGAAAAAATAAAGGCTCTTGATTATTGAACCATAAATAAACCCTTTCAAACATGATTATGTCAAAATTGGTCCTATACTGCCATGTTAATAAAATATAAAATTTCGAATCCATTTCGAAGTTTTCGCTCGAATTTAAAAAAAAAATCTATCTAGTTCTAGATTCTTTTTATAATAAAGCTGGATATAAAGTTTCGTGAAAATCTATTAGTATGTGTGGCCGCTATCGTGTACACAAGAAAGAGACCACAAACATACATACATCCATACAGATGGACACCACTCTCAAAATAGTCACAATGTGTTCAGGTGGGCTTAAAGCATATAATGCCATCAAAATTTTTCAAATTCGAAAATTTTCCGAAAAACAATACTTTCTCAGTTCTTTTTACTTTCCTTATATACAATAATGTATAAGGAAAGTATTGTGACGGGGTCGAAAATTCGAATTCGAGTTTTCGACGGGAGAGCACGTTTCAAGCATCCCTGATGACAAATCGAACATTTTTGAAGTGATGTGTTTTTGTGAAGTGATGTGTGTTCCCTAAATTTTCGCTTGAGATTTTGAAAAAATCGTCAAAAAATTAAAACCTCTAATAAAGTTACGCAAATAGACATTTCTTATGTAATTTTTCATTAAAAAACGATTGACGTAAATTTTAGAACGCTAACATGAGCCGTTCTCGAGATATTTCACATTTTTTAAAAAAATTATCAAAAAATCATATAAAATAAAAAAAAATATTTCCTTTTGAGAAACATGTTCGCTTTTCATATGTAATACTATGCAATAAATTGGGTGACATCATTCTTGTGGATTTAGCTCGTTCCATTCATGAAAAAAGATACTTTGAGTAATACTTTTGTATTTGAACGCCAATAGTCATTTATCTGCTGTAAGAATAACTTATTTCTCAGTCTATAACGCTTGGCGAGATTTTGGCGACGAATTTGGTGGAATGTCGCCAACTTGGCGACTTTTTTAAATGTTGCTAAATTAACGAAAAACTCGCCAAATGGTTAAAAATGACCTAAATCAATGAAAATAACGACTCATTGAAGAAAATTCAATATCTTGGAAAGAATATAAATATGTACTATAAAAATAATCTATTTTTTTTTACTGTAAAAGTAGTAAATTCATTGCATTATATAAGGAAAGTCATGTGTTGCCCACATCAGATTTTTTACATAGTATTAGAAAGTAAAAATTATTCTACGTTTTCCTCTCTAAATTTAATATTTAGAACTATGCAAGAAAAAAAATTATACCTTTATAAATTATGCAGTTATATTTAATTTTTTAAGCTTTGAGCTTGTTTTGATTTAGTTTTTAGGTAATAATTAAATCCAAAAATATACATTTTCTCTTTTAAACTCGATATTTAAATTCATGAAAGAAAAAATAAATCTGCAAAGTCTACAATTATATTTAATTTTTAGTTAGTTTTGATTTAGATTTTAAATAAAAGCTAAATCAAAAATTTTATCTTTTCTCCTCTAAACTCAATACTTAAAATCATGTAAGGAAAAAATATACCTCTACAATTTCTGCAGTTATTACTTTCCTTATATACATATAATGTATAAGGAAAGTATTGTGGCGGAGTCGAAAATTCGAATTCGAGTTTTCAACGGGAGAGCACGTTTCAAGCATCCCTGAACACGAATCAGACGTTTTTGGGATGATGTCTGTGTGTGTGTGTGTGTGAAAGTATGTGTGTGTGTGTGAAAGTATGTGTGTGTGTGTGTGTGTCAGTGAGTCTGTGGAGACGATAACTGACGAACAAATGGACCAATTCGAACGGAATTTGGTACAAAAATTACAATCCATGAATACTGGAAGCCTATTGTTTTAGTACGCAATCGAATGTTCAGAACCCTCTAAATTTTCGAGTGAAATTTTGAAAAAATCATTAAAAATTTAAAACGTTTAAAAAAGTTACGCAAATAGTAATTTCTTATGTAAATTTTCATTAGAAAACGATTGGCATAAATTTTAGAACGCTAGCATAAACCGTTCTCGAGATATAGCACATTTAAAAAAAAAATCAAAAAATCATATAAAATAAAAAAAATCTGATATGGGCAACACATGATTTTCCTTATATAATGCAATGGATTTACTAGTTTTACAATAAAAAAGAATGTATAAGATCCACGGCGCTGTGTTTTTATCGTTGAATTGTAAATTGGGCGATTTTCAGGATGACAACATGTAAAACTATTTCAAAATACTCAATTAACTTATACTTCGCGCAACTCTAAACAATCATTAATATTGATAGCATCCTCAATAAGCGATATAGCCCATATATTAAAATACTTTAATAATTAGTTCATCTAGTCGTCATTTTCATTTATTTAGCGTCATTTTTATCATTTTGGTGATATTTTCGTTAAATTAGCAGCATTTAAAAGTCGCCAACTTGGCGATATTCCGCCAAAACCTCACCAAGCGTTATGGACAGAGAAATAAGTTACTCTTGTAGCAGATAACTGATTATTGGTGTCCAAATATAAAAGTATTACTTAAAACATCTTTTCTCATGAATGGAACTAGCTAGATCCACGAAAATGATGTTACCCAATTTATTGCATGATATTACTTATGAAAAGTGAACATATTTCACAATAGGTAATATTTTTTTTAATTTTATATGATTTTTTGATAATTTTTTTGAAAAATGTACAATATCTCGAGAACGGTTCATGGTATCGTTCTAAAATTTATTTTACTCGTTTTCTAATGAAAAATTACGTAAGAAATGACTATTTACGTAACTTTACTAAAGGTTTTCATTTTTTGATGATTTTTTCGAAATTTCTGTCGAAAATTTAGGGGGGTTCTGAACATTTGATTGCGTATAAAAACAATAGGCTTCCAATATTCATGAATTGTAATTTTTGTACCAAATTTTGTTCGAATCGGTCCATTCGTTCGTCAGTTATTTTCTCCATACACACACACACACACACACACACACACACACACACACACACACACACACACATACACACACACATACTTTCTCACACACACACACACACACACAGACATCATCTCAAAAACGTCTGGTTGGTGTTCAGGGATGCTTGAAACGTGCTCTCCCGTCGAAAACTCGAATTCGAATTTTCGACCCCGTCACAATATTTTCCTTATACATTATATGCATATAAGGAAAGTAAAATAATATTTCCCATTGTGAAATATGTTCACTTTACATAAGTTATATCATGCGATAAATTTGGTGACATCATTCTCGTAGATCTGGCTAGTTCCATTCATGTAAAAAAGTACTTTAGGTAATACTTTTGTATTTGGACGCTAATAGTCATTTGTCTGTTACAAGAATAAATTATTTCTCCGTCCATAACACCTGGCGAGATTTTGGCGGAATGTCGCCAGATTGGCAACTTTTTTAAATTTTGCCAAATTAACGAAAATGTCGCGAAATTAATAAAAAATGACGCTAAATCAATAAATATGACGAATAGATTATGAAAGTTCCATATCTTGGAAAGAGCATAAGCGTAAACTATTAGAATAACACATTTCTCCATCCGTCCGTCCGGAACATTTGACGAGAAATTTAGCGGGACGTCGCCAACTTGGCTACTATTTTAAATGTTGCTAAAATGACAAAAATGTCGCCAAATTGATAAAAATGACGCCAAATGGGAAGTAATGTCGCGCAAATTCTGATTTGCTTCATATGACGGGCATATCTTCTAGTATATAAAAAATACCCTTCTCTCCGTTTAGATAAACGTAACACTTGGTGATGCATTTGGCAAACTAAGCGAATAATTCAACAAAGTATTTCCACCTTGGCGATATTTCGTCCGAGATTGACAAAAATATCGTCAAAATTGCAAAAATGACGTTATATGAATGAAAATGACTCTTAATTGATGGTGTAACTATTAAGGTATTTTAATATATGGAGTATATCGCTTATTGAGGATGGTATAGGATGCTATAGGCGATTTCTATCAATATTGCTAATTGTTTATTTATAGTTGCACGAAGTGCAAGTTAATTGAGTATTTTGAAATAGTTTTACATCCGGAAAATCGCCAAATGTACAATTCAACGATAAAAACACAGCGCCGTGCATCTTATACATTATTTTTTGACTGTAAAACTAGTAAATTCATTGCATTATATAGGATGCTATAGGCGATTTCTATCAATATTGCTAATTGTTTATTTATAGTTGCACGAAGTGCAAGTTAATTGAGTATTTTGAAATAGTTTTACATCCGGAAAATCGCCAAATGTACAATTCAACGATAAAAACACAGCGCCGTGGATCTTATACATTATTTTTTGACTGTAAAACTAGTAAATTCATTGCATTATATAGGATGCTATAGGCGATTTCTATCAATATTGCTAATTGTTTATTTATAGTTGCACGAAGTGCAAGTTAATTGAGTATTTTGAAATAGTTTTACATCCGGAAAATCGCCAAATGTACAATTCAACGATAAAAACACAGCGCCGTGGATCTTATACATTATTTTTTGACTGTAAAACTAGTAAATTCATTGCATTATATAGGATGCTATAGGCGATTTCTATCAATATTGCTAATTGTTTATTTATAGTTGCACGAAGTGCAAGTTAATTGAGTATTTTGAAATAGTTTTACATCCGGAAAATCGCCAAATGTACAATTCAACGATAAAAACACAGCGCCGTGGATCTTATACATTATTTTTTTACTGTAAAACTAGTAAATTCATTGCATTATATAGGATGCTATAGGCGATTTTTATCAATATTGCTAATTGTTTACTTATAGTTGCACGAAGTGCAAGTTAATTGAGTATTTTGAAATAGTTTTACATCCGGAAAATCGCCAAATGTACAATTCAACGATAAAAACACAGCGCCGTGGATCTTATACATTATTTTTTGACTGTAAAACTAGTAAATTCATTGCATTATATAGGATGCTATAGGCGATTTCTATCAATATTGCTAATTGTTTATTTATAGTTGCACGAAGTGCAAGTTAATTGAGTATTTTGAAATAGTTTTACATCCGGAAAATCGCCAAATGTACAATTCAACGATAAAAACACAGCGCCGTGCATCTTATACATTATTTTTTGACTGTAAAACTAGTAAATTCATTGCATTATATAGGATGCTATAGGCGATTTCTATCAATATTGCTAATTGTTTATTTATAGTTGCACGAAGTGCAAGTTAATTGTGTATTTTGAAATAGTTTTACATCCGGAAAATCGCGAAATGTACAATTCAACGATAAAAACACAGCGCCGTGCATCTTATACATTATTTTTTGACTGTAAAAGTAGTAAATTCATTGCATTATATAGGATGCTATAGGCGATTTCTATCAATATTGCTAATTGTTTATTTATAGTTGCACGAAGTGCAAGTTAATTGAGTATTTTGAAATAGTTTTACATCCGGAAAATCGCCAAATGTACAATTCAACGATAAAAACACAGCGCCGTGGATCTTATACATTATTTTTTGACTGTAAAAGTAGTAAATTCATTGCATTATATAGGATGCTATAGGCGATTTCTATCAATATTGCTAATTGTTTATTTATAGTTGCACGAAGTGCAAGTTAATTGAGTATTTTGAAATAGTTTTACATCCGGAAAATCGCCAAATGTACAATTCAACGATAAAAACACAGCGCCGTGCATCTTATACATTATTTTTTGACTGTAAAACTAGTAAATTCATTGCATTATATAGGATGCTATAGGCGATTTCTATCAATATTGCTAATTGTTTATTTATAGTTGCACGAAGTGCAAGTTAATTGAGTATTTTGAAATAGTTTTACATCCGGAAAATCGCCAAATGTACAATTCAACGATAAAAACACAGCGCCGTGGATCTTATACATTATTTTTTGACTGTAAAACTAGTAAATTCATTGCATTATATAGGATGCTATAGGCGATTTCTATCAATATTGCTAATTGTTTATTTATAGTTGCACGAAGTGCAAGTTAATTGAGTATTTTGAAATAGTTTTACATCCGGAAAATCGCCAAATGTACAATTCAACGATAAAAACACAGCGCCGTGGATCTTATACATTATTTTTTGACTGTAAAACTAGTAAATTCATTGCATTATATAGGATGCTATAGGCGATTTCTATCAATATTGCTAATTGTTTATTTATAGTTGCACGAAGTGCAAGTTAATTGAGTATTTTGAAATAGTTTTACATCCGGAAAATCGCCAAATGTACAATTCAACGATAAAAACACAGCGCCGTGGATCTTATACATTATTTTTTGACTGTAAAACTAGTAAATTCATTGCATTATATAGGATGCTATAGGCGATTTTTATCAATATTGCTAATTGTTTACTTATAGTTGCACGAAGTGCAAGTTAATTGAGTATTTTGAAATAGTTTTACATCCGGAAAATCGCCAAATGTACAATTCAACGATAAAAACACAGCGCCGTGCATCTTATACATTATTTTTTGACTGTAAAACTAGTAAATTCATTGCATTATATAGGATGCTATAGGCGATTTCTATCAATATTGCTAATTGTTTATTTATAGTTGCAAGAAGTGCAAGTTAATTGAGTATTTTGAAATAGTTTTACATCCGGAAAATCGCCAAATGTACAATTCAACGATAAAAACACAGCGCCGTGCATCTTATACATTATTTTTTGACTGTAAAAGTAGTAAATTCATTGCATTATATAGGATGCTATAGGCGATTTCTATCAATATTGCTAATTGTTTATTTATAGTTGCACGAAGTGCAAGTTAATTGAGTATTTTGAAATAGTTTTACATCCGGAAAATCGCCAAATGTACAATTCAACGATAAAAACACAGCGCCGTGGATCTTATACATTATTTTTTGACTGTAAAAGTAGTAAATTCATTGCATTATATAGGATGCTATAGGCGATTTCTATCAATATTGCTAATTGTTTATTTATAGTTGCACGAAGTGCAAGTTAATTGAGTATTTTGAAATAGTTTTACATCCGGAAAATCGCCAAATGTACAATTCAACGATAAAAACACAGCGCCGTGCATCTTATACATTATTTTTTGACTGTAAAAGTAGTAAATTCATTGCATTATATAGGATGCTATAGGCGATTTCTATCAATATTGCTAATTATTTATTTATAGTTGCACGAAGTGCAAGTTAATTGAGTATTTTGAAATAGTTTTACATCCGGAAAATCGCCAAATGTACAATTCAACGATAAAAACACAGCGCCGTGCATCTTATACATTATTTTTTGACTGTAAAAGTAGTAAATTCATTGCATTATATAGGATGCTATAGGCGATTTCTATCAATATTGCTAATTGTTTATTTATAGTTGCACGAAGTGCAAGTTAATTGAGTATTTTGAAATAGTTTTACATCCGGAAAATCGCCAAATGTACAATTCAACGATAAAAACACAGCGCCGTGCATCTTATACATTATTTTTTGACTGTAAAAGTAGTAAATTCATTGCATTATATAGGATGCTATAGGCGATTTCTATCAATATTGCTAATTGTTTATTTATAGTTGCACGAAGTGCAAGTTAATTGAGTATTTTGAAATAGTTTTACATCCGGAAAATCGCCAAATGTACAATTCAACGATAAAAACACAGCGCCGTGCATCTTATACATTATTTTTTGACTGTAAAAGTAGTAAATTCATTGCATTATATAGGATGCTATAGACGATTTCTATCAATATTGCAAATTGTTTATTTATAGTTGCACGAAGTGCAAGTTAATTGAGTATTTTGAAATAGTTTTACATCCGGAAAATCGCCAAATGTACAGTTCAACGATAAAAACACAGCGCCGTGCATCTTATACATTATTTTTTGACTGTAAAAGTAGTAAATTCATTGCATTATATAGAATGCTATAGGCGATTTCTATCAATATTGCTAATTGTTTATTTATAGTTGCACGAAGTGCAAGTTAATTGAGTATTTTGAAATAGTTTTACATCCGGAAAATCGCCAAATGTACAATTCAACGATAAAAACACAGCGCCGTGGATCTTATACATTATTTTTTGACTGTAAAAGTAGTAAATTCATTGCATTATATAGGATGCTATAGGCGATTTCTATCAATATTGCTAATTGTTTATTTATAGTTGCACGAAGTGCAAATTAATTGAGTATTTTGAAATAGTTTTACATCCGGAAAATCGCCAAATGTACAATTCAACGATAAAAACACAGCGCCGTGCATCTTATACATTATTTTTTGACTGTAAAAGTAGTAAATTCATTGCATTATATAGGATGCTATAGGCGATTTCTATCAATATTGCTAATTGTTTATTTATAGTTGCACGAAGTGCAAGTTAATTGAGTATTTTGAAATAGTTTTACATCCGGAAAATCGCCAAATGTACAATTCAACGATAAAAACACAGCGCCGTGGATCTTATACATTATTTTTTGACTGTAAAACTAGTAAATTCATTGCATTATATAGTATGCTATAGGCGATTTCTATCAATATTGCTAATTGTTTATTTATAGTTGCACGAAGTGCAAGTTAATTGAGTATTTTGAAATAGTTTTACATCCGGAAAATCGCCAAATGTACAATTCAACGATAAAAACTCAGCGCCGTGCATCTTATACATTATTTTTTGACTGTAAAAGTAGTAAATTCATTGCATTATATAGGATGCTATAGGCGATTTCTATCAATATTGCTAATTGTTTATTTATAGTTGCACGAAGTGCAAGTTAATTGTGTATTTTGAAATAGTTTTACATCCGGAAAATCGCCAAATGTACAATTCAACGATAAAAACACAGCGCCGTGCATCTTATACATTATTTTTTGACTGTAAAAGTAGTAAATTCATTGCATTATATAGGATGCTATAGGCGATTTCTATCAATATTGCTAATTGTTTATTTATAGTTGCACGATGTGCAAGTTAATTGAGTATTTTGAAATAGTTTTACATCCGGAAAATCGCCAAATGTACAATTCAACGATAAAAACACAGCGCCGTGGATCTTATACATTATTTTTTGACTGTAAAAGTAGTAAATTCATTGCATTATATAGGATGCTATAGGCGATTTCTATCAATATTGCTAATTGTTTATTTATAGTTGCACGAAGTGCAAGTTAATTGAGTATTTTGAAATAGTTTTACATCCGGAAAATCGCCAAATGTACAATTCAACGATAAAAACACAGCGCCGTGCATCTTATACATTATTTTTTGACTGTAAAAGTAGTAAATTCATTGCATTATATAGGATGCTATAGGCGATTTCTATCAATATTGCTAATTGTTTATTTATAGTTGCACGAAGTGCAAGTTAATTGAGTATTTTGAAATAGTTTTACATCCGGAAAATCGCCAAATGTACAATTCAACGATAAAAACACAGCGCCGTGCATCTTATACATTGTTTTTTGACTGTAAAAGTAGTAAATTCATTGCATTATATAGGATGCTATAGGCGATTTCTATCAATATTGCTAATTGTTTATTTATAGTTGCACGAAGTGCAAGTTAATTGAGTATTTTGAAATAGTTTTACATCTGGAAAATCGCCAAATGTACAATTCAACGATAAAAACACAGCGCCGTGCATCTTATACATTATTTTTTGACTGTAAAAGTAGTAAATTCATTGCATTATATAGGATGCTATAGGCGATTTCTATCAATATTGCTAATTGTTTATTTATAGTTGCACGAAGTGCAAGTTAATTGAGTATTTTGAAATAGTTTTACATCCGGAAAATCGCGAAATGTACAATTCAACGATAAAAACACAGCGCCGTGCATCTTATACATTATTTTTTGACTGTAAAAGTAGTAAATTCATTGCATTATATAGGATGCTATAGGCGATTTCTATCAATATTGCAAATTGTTTATTTATAGTTGCACGAAGTGCAAGTTAATTGAGTATTTTGAAATAGTTTTACATCCGGAAAATCGCCAAATGTACAATTCAACGATAAAAACACAGCGCCGTGCATCTTATACATTATTTTTTGACTGTAAAAGTAGTAAATTCATTGCATTATATAGGATGCTATAGGCGATTTCTATCAATATTGCTAATTGTTTATTTATAGTTGCACGAAGTGCAAGTTAATTGAGTATTTTGAAATAGTTTTACATCCGGAAAATCGCCAAATGTACAATTCAACGATAAAAACACAGCGCCGTGGATCTTATACATTATTTTTTGACTGTAAAAGTAGTAAATTCATTGCATTATATAGGATGCTATAGGCGATTTCTATCAATATTGCTAATTGTTTATTTATAGTTGCACGAAGTGCAAGTTAATTGAGTATTTTGAAATAGTTTTACATCCGGAAAATCGCCAAATGTACAATTCAACGATAAAAACACAGCGCCGTGGATCTTATACATTATTTTTTGACTGTAAAACTAGTAAATTCATTGCATTATATAGGATGCTATAGGCGATTTCTATCAATATTGCTAATTGTTTATTTATAGTTGCACGAAGTGCAAGTTAATTGAGTATTTTGAAATAGTTTTACATCCGGAAAATCGCCAAATGTACAATTCAACGATAAAAACACAGCGCCGTGGATCTTATACATTATTTTTTGACTGTAAAACTAGTAAATTCATTGCATTATATAGGATGCTATAGGCGATTTCTATCAATATTGCTAATTGTTTATTTATAGTTGCACGAAGTGCAAGTTAATTGAGTATTTTGAAATAGTTTTACATCCGGAAAATCGCCAAATGTACAATTCAACGATAAAAACACAGCGCCGTGGATCTTATACATTATTTTTTGACTGTAAAACTAGTAAATTCATTGCATTATATAGGATGCTATAGGCGATTTTTATCAATATTGCTAATTGTTTACTTATAGTTGCACGAAGTGCAAGTTAATTGAGTATTTTGAAATAGTTTTACATCCGGAAAATCGCCAAATGTACAATTCAACGATAAAAACACAGCGCCGTGCATCTTATACATTATTTTTTGACTGTAAAACTAGTAAATTCATTGCATTATATAGGATGCTATAGGCGATTTCTATCAATATTGCTAATTGTTTATTTATAGTTGCACGAAGTGCAAGTTAATTGAGTATTTTGAAATAGTTTTACATCCGGAAAATCGCCAAATGTACAATTCAACGATAAAAACACAGCGCCGTGCATCTTATACATTATTTTTTGACTGTAAAAGTAGTAAATTCATTGCATTATATAGGATGCTATAGGCGATTTCTATCAATATTGCTAATTGTTTATTTATAGTTGCACGAAGTGCAAGTTAATTGAGTATTTTGAAATAGTTTTACATCCGGAAAATCGCCAAATGTACAATTCAACGATAAAAACACAGCGCCGTGGATCTTATACATTATTTTTTGACTGTAAAAGTAGTAAATTCATTGCATTATATAGGATGCTATAGGCGATTTCTATCAATATTGCTAATTGTTTATTTATAGTTGCACGAAGTGCAAGTTAATTGAGTATTTTGAAATAGTTTTACATCCGGAAAATCGCCAAATGTACAATTCAACGATAAAAACACAGCGCCGTGCATCTTATACATTATTTTTTGACTGTAAAAGTAGTAAATTCATTGCATTATATAGGATGCTATAGGCGATTTCTATCAATATTGCTAATTATTTATTTATAGTTAACGAAGTGCAAGTTAATTGAGTATTTTGAAATAGTTTTACATCCGGAAAATCGCCAAATGTACAATTCAACGATAAAAACACAGCGCCGTGCATCTTATACATTATTTTTTGACTGTAAAAGTAGTAAATTCATTGCATTATATAGGATGCTATAGGCGATTTCTATCAATATTGCTAATTGTTTATTTATAGTTGCACGAAGTGCAAGTTAATTGAGTATTTTGAAATAGTTTTACATCCGGAAAATCGTCAAATGTACAATTCAACGATAAAAACACAGCGCCGTGCATCTTATACATTATTTTTTGACTGTAAAAGTAGTAAATTCATTGCATTATATAGGATGCTATAGGCGATTTCTATCAATATTGCTAATTGTTTATTTATAGTTGCACGAAGTGCAAGTTAATTGAGTATTTTGAAATAGTTTTACATCCGGAAAATCGCCAAATGTACAATTCAACGATAAAAACACAGCGCCGTGCATCTTATACATTATTTTTTGACTGTAAAAGTAGTAAATTCATTGCATTATATAGGATGCTATAGGCGATTTCTATCAATATTGCAAATTGTTTATTTATAGTTGCACG
The DNA here is from genome assembly GCA_951213105.1 of Amaurobius ferox. Lineage (NCBI taxonomy): Eukaryota > Metazoa > Arthropoda > Arachnida > Araneae > Amaurobiidae > Amaurobius > Amaurobius ferox. The sequence goes on along the minus strand of OX578150.1, from coordinate 124,918,129 downwards.
AAGTGCAAGTTAATTGAGTATTTTGAAATAGTTTTACATCCGGAAAATCGCCAAATGTACAATTCAACGATAAAAACACAGCGCCGTGCATCTTATACATTATTTTTTTACTGTAAAAGTAGTAAATTCATTGCATTATATAGAATGCTATAGGCGATTTCTATCAATATTGCTAATTGTTTATTTATAGTTGCACGAAGTGCAAGTTAATTGAGTATTTTGAAATAGTTTTACATCCGGAAAATCGCCAAATGTACAATTCAACGATAAAACACAGCGCCGTGGATCTTATACATTATTTTTTGACTGTAAAAGTAGTAAATTCATTGCATTATATAGGATGCTATAGGCGATTTCTATCAATATTGCTAATTGTTTATTTATAGTTGCACGAAGTGCAAGTTAATTGAGTATTTTGAAATAGTTTTACATCCGGAAAATCGCCAAATGTACAATTCAACGATAAAAACACAGCGCCGTGCATCTTATACATTATTTTTTGACTGTAAAAGTAGTAAATTCATTGCATTATATAGGATGCTATAGGCGATTTCTATCAATATTGCTAATTGTTTATTTATAGTTGCACGAAGTGCAAGTTAATTGAGTATTTTGAAATAGTTTTACATCCGGAAAATCGCCAAATGTACAATTCAACGATAAAAACACAGCGCCGTGGATCTTATACATTATTTTTTGACTGTAAAAGTAGTAAATTCATTGCATTATATAGGATGCTATAGGCGATTTCTATCAATATTGCTAATTGTTTATTTATAGTTGCACGAAGTGCAAATTAATTGAGTATTTTGAAATAGTTTTACATCCGGAAAATCGCCAAATGTACAATTCAACGATAAAAACACAGCGCCGTGCATCTTATACATTATTTTTTGACTGTAAAAGTAGTAAATTCATTGCATTATATAGGATGCTATAGGCGATTTCTATCAATATTGCTAATTGTTTATTTATAGTTGCACGAAGTGCAAGTTAATTGAGTATTTTGAAATAGTTTTACATCCGGAAAATCGCCAAATGTACAATTCAACGATAAAAACACAGCGCCGTGGATCTTATACATTATTTTTTGACTGTAAAACTAGTAAATTCATTGCATTATATAGGATGCTATAGGCGATTTCTATCAATATTGCTAATTGTTTATTTATAGTTGCACGAAGTGCAAGTTAATTGAGTATTTTGAAATAGTTTTACATCCGGAAAATCGCCAAATGTACAATTCAACGATAAAAACTCAGCGCCGTGCATCTTATACATTATTTTTTGACTGTAAAAGTAGTAAATTCATTGCATTATATAGGATGCTATAGGCGATTTCTATCAATATTGCTAATTGTTTATTTATAGTTGCACGAAGTGCAAGTTAATTGAGTATTTTGAAATAGTTTTACATCCGGAAAATCGCCAAATGTACAATTCAACGATAAAAACACAGCGCCGAGGATCTTATACATTATTTTTTGACTGTAAAAGTAGTAAATTCATTGCATTATATAGGATGCTATAGGCGATTTCTATCAATATTGCTAATTGTTTATTTATAGTTGCACGAAGTGCAAGTTAATTGAGTATTTTGAAATAGTTTTACATCCGGAAAATCGCCAAATGTACAATTCAACGATAAAAACACAGCGCCGTGCATCTTATACATTATTTTTTGACTGCAAAAGTAGTAAATTCATTGCATTATATAGGATGCTATAGGCGATTTCTATCAATATTGCTAATTGTTTATTTATAGTTGCACGAAGTGCAAGTTAATTGAGTATTTTGAAATAGTTTTACATCCGGAAAATCGCCAAATGTACAATTCAACGATAAAAACACAGCGCCGTGCATCTTATACATTATTTTTTGACTGTAAAAGTAGTAAATTCATTGCATTATATAGGATGCTATAGGCGATTTCTATCAATATTGCTAATTGTTTATTTATAGTTGCACGAAGTGCAAGTTAATTGAGTATTTTGAAATAGTTTTACATCCGGAAAATCGCCAAATGTACAATTCAACGATAAAAACACAGCGCCGTGCATCTTATACATTATTTTTTGACTGTAAAAGTAGTAAATTCATTGCATTATATAGGATGCTATAGGCGATTTCTATCAATATTGCAAATTGTTTATTTATAGTTGCACGAAGTGCAAGTTAATTGAGTATTTTGAAATAGTTTTACATCCGGAAAATCGCCAAATGTACAATTCAACGATAAAAACACAGCGCCGTGCATCTTATACATTATTTTTTGACTGTAAAAGTAGTAAATTCATTGCATTATATAGGATGCTATAGGCGATTTCTATCAATATTGCAAATTGTTTATTTATAGTTGCACGAAGTGCAAGTTAATTGAGTATTTTGAAATAGTTTTACATCCGGAAAATCGCCAAATGTACAATTCAACGATAAAAACACAGCGCCGTGCATCTTATACATTATTTTTTGACTGTAAAAGTAGTAAATTCATTGCATTATATAGAATGCTATAGGCGATTTCTATCAATATTGCTAATTGTTTATTTATAGTTGCACGAAGTGCAAGTTAATTGAGTATTTTGAAATAGTTTTACATCCGGAAAATCGCCAAATGTACAATTCAACGATAAAAACACAGCGCCGTGGATCTTATACATTATTTTTTGACTGTAAAAGTAGTAAATTCATTGCATTATATAGGATGCTATAGGCGATTTCTATCAATATTGCTAATTGTTTATTTATAGTTGCACGAAGTGCAAGTTAATTGAGTATTTTGAAATAGTTTTACATCCGGAAAATCGCCAAATGTACAATTCAACGATAAAAACACAGCGCCGTGCATCTTATACATTATTTTTTGACTGTAAAAGTAGTAAATTCATTGCATTATATAGGATGCTATAGGCGATTTCTATCAATATTGCTAATTGTTTATTTATAGTTGCACGAAGTGCAAGTTAATTGAGTATTTTGAAATAGTTTTACATCCGGAAAATCGCCAAATGTACAATTCAACGATAAAAACACAGCGCCGTGGATCTTATACATTATTTTTTGACTGTAAAAGTAGTAAATTCATTGCATTATATAGGATGCTATAGGCGATTTCTATCAATATTGCTAATTGTTTATTTATAGTTGCACGAAGTGCAAATTAATTGAGTATTTTGAAATAGTTTTACATCCGGAAAATCGCCAAATGTACAATTCAACGATAAAAACACAGCGCCGTGCATCTTATACATTATTTTTTGACTGTAAAAGTAGTAAATTCATTGCATTATATAGGATGCTATAGGCGATTTCTATCAATATTGCTAATTGTTTATTTATAGTTGCACGAAGTGCAAGTTAATTGAGTATTTTGAAATAGTTTTACATCCGGAAAATCGCCAAATGTACAATTCAACGATAAAAACACAGCGCCGTGGATCTTATACATTATTTTTTGACTGTAAAACTAGTAAATTCATTGCATTATATAGGATGCTATAGGCGATTTCTATCAATATTGCTAATTGTTTATTTATAGTTGCACGAAGTGCAAGTTAATTGAGTATTTTGAAATAGTTTTACATCCGGAAAATCGCCAAATGTACAATTCAACGATAAAAACACAGCGCCGTGGATCTTATACATTATTTTTTGACTGTAAAAGTAGTAAATTCATTGCATTATATAGGATGCTATAGGCGATTTCTATCAATATTGCTAATTGTTTATTTATAGTTGCACGAAGTGCAAGTTAATTGAGTATTTTGAAATAGTTTTACATCCGGAAAATCGCCAAATGTACAATTCAACGATAAAAACACTGCGCCGTGCATCTTATACATTATTTTTTGACTGTAAAAGTAGTAAATTCATTGCATTATATAGGATGCTATAGGCGATTTCTATCAATATTGCTAATTGTTTATTTATAGTTGCACGAAGTGCAAGTTCATTGAGTATTTTGAAATAGTTTTACATCCGGAAAATCGCCAAATGTACAATTCAACGATAAAAACACAGCGCCGTGGATCTTATACATTATTTTTTGACTGTAAAAGTAGTAAATTCATTGCATTATATAGGATGCTATAGGCGATTTCTATCAATATTGCTAATTGTTTATTTATAGTTGCACGAAGTGCAAGTTAATTGAGTATTTTGAAATAGTTTTACATCCGGAAAATCGCCAAATGTACAATTCAACGATAAAAACACAGCGCCGTGGATCTTATACATTATTTTTTGACTGTAAAAGTAGTAAATTCATTGCATTATATAGGATGCTATAGGCGATTTCTATCAATATTGCTAATTGTTTATTTATAGTTGCACGAAGTGCAAGTTAATTGAGTATTTTGAAATAGTTTTACATCCGGAAAATCGCCAAATGTACAATTCAACGATAAAAACACAGCGCCGTGCATCTTATACATTAATTTTTGACTGTAAAAGTAGTAAATTCATTGCATTATATAGGATGCTATAGGCGATTTCTATCAATATTGCTAATTGTTTATTTATAGTTGCACGAAGTGCAAGTTAATTGAGTATTTTGAAATAGTTTTACATCCGGAAAATCGCCAAATGTACAATTCAACGATAAAAACACAGCGCCGTGGATCTTATACATTATTTTTTGACTGTAAAAGTAGTAAATTCATTGCATTATATAGGATGCTATAGGCGATTTCTATCAATATTGCTAATTGTTTATTTATAGTTGCACGAAGTGCAAGTTAATTGGGTATTTTGAAATAGTTTTACATCCGGAAAATCGCCAAATGTACAATTCAACGATAAAAACACAGCGCCGTGCATCTTATACATTATTTTTTGACTGTAAAAGTAGTAAATTCATTGCATTATATAGGATGCTATAGGCGATTTCTATCAATATTGCTAATTGTTTATTTATAGTTGCACGAAGTGCAAGTTAATTGAGTATTTTGAAATAGTTTTACATCCGGAAAATCGCCAAATGTACAATTCAACGATAAAAACACAGCGCCGTGGATCTTATACATTATTTTTTGACTGTAAAAGTAGTAAATTCATTGCATTATATAGGATGCTATAGGCGATTTCTATCAATATTGCTAATTGTTTATTTATAGTTGCACGAAGTGCAAGTTAATTGAGTATTTTGAAATAGTTTTACATCCGGAAAATCACCAAATGTACAATTCAACGATAAAAACACAGCGCCGTGCATCTTATACATTATTTTTTGACTGTAAAAGTAGTAAATTCATTGCATTATATAGGATGCTATAGGCGATTTCTATCAATATTGCTAATTGTTTATTTATAGTTGCACGAAGTGCAAGTTAATTGAGTATTTTGAAATAGTTTTACATCCGGAAATTCGCCAAATGTACAATTCAACGATAAAAACACAGCGCCGTGGATCTTATACATTATTTTTTGACTGTAAAAGTAGTAAATTCATTGCATTATATAGGATGCTATAGGCGATTTCTATCAATATTGCTAATTGTTTATTTATAGTTGCACGAAGTGCAAGTTAATTGAGTATTTTGAAATAGTTTTACATCCGGAAAATCGCCAAATGTACAATTCAACGATAAAAACACAGCGCCGTGCATCTTATACATTATTTTTTGACTGTAAAAGTAGTAAATTCATTGCATTATATAGGATGCTATAGGCGATTTCTATCAATATTGCTAATTGTTTATTTATAGTTGCACGAAGTGCAAGTTAATTGAGTATTTTGAAATAGTTTTACATCCGGAAAATCGCCAAATGTACAATTCAACGATAAAAACACAGCGCCGTGGATCTTATACATTATTTTTTGACTGTAAAAGTAGTAAATTCATTGCATTATATAGGATGCTATAGGCGATTTCTATCAATATTGCTAATTGTTTATTTATAGTTGCACGAAGTGCAAGTTAATTGAGTATTTTGAAATAGTTTTACATCCGGAAAATCGCCAAATGTACAATTCAACGATAAAAACACAGCGCCGTGCATCTTATACATTATTTTTTGACTGTAAAAGTAGTAAATTCATTGCATTATATAGGATGCTATAGGCGATTTCTATCAATATTGCTAATTGTTTATTTATAGTTGCACGAAGTGCAAGTTAATTGAGTATTTTGAAATAGTTTTACATCCGGAAAATCACCAAATGTACAATTCAACGATAAAAACACAGCGCCGTGCATCTTATACATTATTTTTTGACTGTAAAAGTAGTAAATTCATTGCATTATATAGGATGCTATAGGCGATTTCTATCAATATTGCTAATTGTTTATTTATAGTTGCACGAAGTGCAAGTTAATTGAGTATTTTGAAATAGTTTTACATCCGGAAATTCGCCAAATGTACAATTCAACGATAAAAACACAGCGCCGTGGATCTTATACATTATTTTTTGACTGTAAAAGTAGTAAATTCATTGCATTATATAGGATGCTATAGGCGATTTCTATCAATATTGCTAATTGTTTATTTATAGTTGCACGAAGTGCAAGTTAATTGAGTATTTTGAAATAGTTTTACATCCGGAAAATCGCCAAATGTACAATTCAACGATAAAAACACAGCGCCGTGCATCTTATACATTATTTTTTGACTGTAAAAGTAGTAAATTCATTGCATTATATAGGATGCTATAGGCGATTTCTATCAATATTGCTAATTGTTTATTTATAGTTGCACGAAGTGCAAGTTAATTGAGTATTTTGAAATAGTTTTACATCCGGAAAATCGCCAAATGTACAATTCAACGATAAAAACACAGCGCCGTGGATCTTATACATTATTTTTTGACTGTAAAAGTAGTAAATTCATTGCATTATATAGGATGCTATAGGCGATTTCTATCAATATTGCTAATTGTTTATTTATAGTTGCACGAAGTGCAAGTTAATTGAGTATTTTGAAATAGTTTTACATCCGGAAAATCGCCAAATGTACAATTCAACGATAAAAACACAGCGCCGTGCATCTTATACATTATTTTTTGACTGTAAAAGTAGTAAATTCATTGCATTATATAGGATGCTATAGGCGATTTCTATCAATATTGCTAATTGTTTATTTATAGTTGCACGAAGTGCAAGTTAATTGAGTATTTTGAAATAGTTTTACATCCGGAAAATCGCCAAATGTACAATTCAACGATAAAAACAGAGCGCCGTGGATCTTATACATTATTTTTTGACTGTAAAAGTAGTAAATTCATTGCATTATATAGGATGCTATAGGCGATTTCTATCAATATTGCTAATTGTTTATTTATAGTTGCACGAAGTGCAAGTTAATTGAGTATTTTGAAATAGTTTTACATCCGGAAAATCGCCAAATGTACAATTCAACGATAAAAACACAGCGCCGTGCATCTTATACATTATTTTTTGACTGTAAAAGTAGTAAATTCATTGCATTATATAGGATGCTATAGGCGATTTCTATCAATATTGCTAATTGTTTATTTATAGTTGCACGGAGTGCAAGTTAATTGAGTATTTTGAAATAGTTTTACATCCGGAAAATCGCCAAATGTACAATTCAACGATAAAAACACAGCGCCGTGGATCTTATACATTATTTTTTGACTGTAAAAGTAGTAAATTCATTGCATTATATAGGATGCTATAGGCGATTTCTATCAATATTGCTAATTGTTTATTTATAGTTGCACGAAGTGCAAGTTAATTGAGTATTTTGAAATAGTTTTACATCCGGAAAATCGCCAAATGTACAATTCAACGATAAAAACACAGCGCCGTGCATCTTATACATTATTTTTTGACTGTAAAAGTAGTAAATTCATTGCATTATATAGGATGCTATAGGCGATTTCTATCAATATTGCTAATTGTTTATTTATAGTTGCACGAAGTGCAAGTTAATTGAGTATTTTGAAATAGTTTTACATCCGGAAAATCGCCAAATGTACAATTCAACGATAAAAACACAGCGCCGTGGATCTTATACATTATTTTTTGACTGTAAAAGTAGTAAATTCATTGCATTATATAGGATGCTATAGGCGATTTCTATCAATATTGCTAATTGTTTATTTATAGTTGCACGAAGTGCAAGTTAATTGAGTATTTTGAAATAGTTTTACATCCGGAAAATCGCCAAATGTACAATTCAACGATAAAAACACAGCGCCGTGGATCTTATACATTATTTTTTGACTGTAAAAGTAGTAAATTCATTGCATTATATAGGATGCTATAGGCGATTTCTATCAATATTGCTAATTGTTTATTTATAGTTGCACGAAGTGCAAGTTAATTGAGTATTTTGAAATAGTTTTACATCCGGAAAATCGCCAAATGTACAATTCAACGATAAAAACACAGCGCCGTGCATCTTATACATTATTTTTTGACTGTAAAAGTAGTAAATTCATTGCATTATATGGGATGCTATAGGCGATTTCTATCAATATTGCTAATTGTTTATTTATAGTTGCACGGAGTGCAAGTTAATTGAGTATTTTGAAATAGTTTTACATCCGGAAAATCGCCAAATGTACAATTCAACGATAAAAACACAGCGCCGTGGATCTTATACATTATTTTTTGACTGTAAAAGTAGTAAATTCATTGCATTATATAGGATGCTATAGGCGATTTCTATCAATATTGCTAATTGTTTATTTATAGTTGCACGAAGTGCAAGTTAATTGAGTATTTTGAAATAGTTTTACATCCGGAAAATCGCCAAATGTACAATTCAACGATAAAAACACAGCGCCGTGCATCTTATACATTATTTTTTGACTGTAAAAGTAGTAAATTCATTGCATTATATGGGATGCTATAGGCGATTTCTATCAATATTGCTAAATGTTTATTTATAGTTGCACGGAGTGCAAGTTAATTGAGTATTTTGAAATAGTTTTACATCCGGAAAATCGCCAAATGTACAATTCAACGATAAAAACACAGCGCCGTGGATCTTATACATTATTTTTTGACTGTAAAAGTAGTAAATTCATTGCATTATATAGGATGCTATAGGCGATTTCTATCAATATTGCTAATTGTTTATTTATAGTTGCACGAAGTGCAAGTTAATTGAGTATTTTGAAATAGTTTTACATCCGGAAAATCGCCAAATGTACAATTCAACGATAAAAACACAGCGCCGTGCATCTTATACATTATTTTTTGACTGTAAAAGTAGTAAATTCATTGCATTATATAGGATGCTATAGGCGATTTCTATCAATATTGCTAATTGTTTATTTATAGTTGCACGAAGTGCAAGTTAATTGAGTATTTTGAAATAGTTTTACATCCGGAAAATCGCCAAATGTACAATTCAACGATAAAAACACAGCGCCGTGGATCTTATACATTATTTTTTGACTGTAAAAGTAGTAAATTCATTGCATTATATAGGATGCTATAGGCGATTTCTATCAATATTGCTAATTGTTTATTTATAGTTGCACGAAGTGCAAGTTAATTGAGTATTTTGAAATAGTTTTACATCCGGAAAATCGCCAAATGTACAATTCAACGATAAAAACACAGCGCCGTGCATCTTATACATTATTTTTTGACTGTAAAAGTAGTAAATTCATTGCATTATATAGGATGCTATAGGCGATTTCTATCAATATTGCTAATTGTTTATTTATAGTTGCACGGAGTGCAAGTTAATTGAGTATTTTGAAATAGTTTTACATCCGGAAAATCGCCAAATGTACAATTCAACGATAAAAACACAGCGCCGTGGGTCTTATACATTATTTTTTGACTGTAAAAGTAGTAAATTCATTGCATTATATAGGATGCTATAGGCGATTTCTATCAATATTGCTAATTGTTTATTTATAGTTGCACGAAGTGCAAGTTAATTGAGTATTTTGAAATAGTTTTACATCCGGAAAATCGCCAAATGTACAATTCAACGATAAAAACACAGCGCCGTGCATCTTATACATTATTTTTTGACTGTAAAAGTAGTAAATTCATTGCATTATATAGGATGCTATAGGCGATTTCTATCAATATTGCTAATTGTTTATTTATAGTTGCACGAAGTGCAAGTTAATTGAGTATTTTGAAATAGTTTTACATCCGGAAAATCGCCAAATGTACAATTCAACGATAAAAACACAGCGCCGTGCATCTTATACATTATTTTTTGACTGTAAAAGTAGTAAATTCATTGCATTATATGGGATGCTATAGGCGATTTCTATCAATATTGCTAATTGTTTATTTATAGTTGCACGGAGTGCAAGTTAATTAAGTATTTTGAAATAGTTTTACATCCGGAAAATCGCCAAATGTACAATTCAACGATAAAAACACAGCGCCGTGGATCTTATACATTATTTTTTGACTGTAAAAGTAGTAAATTCATTGCATTATATAGGATGCTATAGGCGATTTCTATCAATATTGCTAATTGTTTATTTATAGTTGCACGAAGTGCAAGTTAATTGAGTATTTTGAAATAGTTTTACATCCGGAAAATCGCCAAATGTACAATTCAACGATAAAAACACAGCGCCGTGCATCTTATACATTATTTTTTGACTGTAAAAGTAGTAAATTCATTGCATTATATAGGATGCTATAGGCGATTTCTATCAATATTGCTAATTGTTTATTTATAGTTGCACGAAGTGCAAGTTAATTGAGTATTTTGAAATAGTTTTACATCCGGAAAATCGCCAAATGTACAATTCAACGATAAAAACACAGCGCCGTGGATCTTATACATTATTTTTTGACTGTAAAAGTAGTAAATTCATTGCATTATATAGGATGCTATAGGCGATTTCTATCAATATTGCTAATTGTTTATTTATAGTTGCACGAAGTGCAAGTTAATTGAGTATTTTGAAATAGTTTTACATCCGGAAAATCGCCAAATGTACAATTCAACGATAAAAACACAGCGCCGTGCATCTTATACATTATTTTTTGACTGTAAAAGTAGTAAATTCATTGCATTATATAGGATGCTATAGGCGATTTCTATCAATATTGCTAATTGTTTATTTATAGTTGCACGGAGTGCAAGTTAATTGAGTATTTTGAAATAGTTTTACATCCGGAAAATCGCCAAATGTACAATTCAACGATAAAAACACAGCGCCGTGGATCTTATACATTATTTTTTGACTGTAAAAGTAGTAAATTCATTGCATTATATAGGATGCTATAGGCGATTTCTATCAATATTGCTAATTGTTTATTTATAGTTGCACGAAGTGCAAGTTAATTGAGTATTTTGAAATAGTTTTACATCCGGAAAATCGCCAAATGTACAATTCAACGATAAAAACACAGCGCCGTGCATCTTATACATTATTTTTTGACTGTAAAAGTAGTAAATTCATTGCATTATATAGGATGCTATAGGCGATTTCTATCAATATTGCTAATTGTTTATTTATAGTTGCACGAAGTGCAAGTTAATTGAGTATTTTGAAATAGTTTTACATCCGGAAAATCGCCAAATGTACAATTCAACGATAAAAACACAGCGCCGTGCATCTTATACATTATTTTTTGACTGTAAAAGTAGTAAATTCATTGCATTATATAGGATGCTATAGGCGATTTCTATCAATATTGCTAATTGTTTATTTATAGTTGCACGAAGTGCAAGTTAATTGAGTATTTTGAAATAGTTTTACATCCGGAAAATCGCCAAATGTACAATTCAACGATAAAAACACAGCGCCGTGCATCTTATACATTATTTTTTGACTGTAAAAGTAGTAAATTCATTGCATTATATAGGATGCTATAGGCGATTTCTATCAATATTGCTAATTGTTTATTTATAGTTGCACGAAGTGCAAGTTAATTGAGTATTTTGAAATAGTTTTACATCCGGAAAATCGCCAAATGTACAATTCAACGATAAAAACACAGCGCCGTGGATCTTATACATTATTTTTTGACTGTAAAAGTAGTAAATTCATTGCATTATATAGGATGCTATAGGCGATTTCTATCAATATTGCTAATTGTTTATTTATAGTTGCACGAAGTACAAGTTAATAGAGTATTTTGAAATAGTTTTACATCCGGAAAATCGCCAAATGTACAATTCAACGATAAAAACACAGCGCCGTGCATCTTATACATTATTTTTTGACTGTAAAAGTTGTAAATTCATTGCATTATATAGGATGCTATAGGCGATTTCTATCAATATTGCTAATTGTTTATTTATAGTTGCACGAAGTGCAAGTTAATTGAGTATTTTGAAATAGTTTTACATCCGGAAAATCGCCAAATGTACAATTCAACGATAAAAACACAGCGCCGTGCATCTTATACATTATTTTTTGACTGTAAAAGTAGTAAATTCATTGCATTATATAGGATGCTATAGGCGATTTCTATCAATATTGCTAATTGTTTATTTATAGTTGCACGAAGTGCAAGTTAATTGAGTATTTTGAAATAGTTTTACATCCGGAAAATCGCCAAATGTACAATTCAACGATAAAAACACAGCGCCGTGCATCTTATACATTATTTTTTGACTGTAAAAGTAGTAAATTCATTGCATTATATAGGATGCTATAGGCGATTTCTATCAATATTGCTAATTGTTTATTTATAGTTGCACGAAGTGCAAGTTAATTGAGTATTTTGAAATAGTTTTACATCCGGAAAATCGCCAAATGTACAATTCAACGATAAAAACACAGCCCCGTGCATCTTATACATTATTTTTTGACTGTAAAAGTAGTAAATTCATTGCATTATATAGGATGCTATAGGCGATTTCTATCAATATTGCTAATTGTTTATTTATAGTTGCACGAAGTGCAAGTTAATTGAGTATTTTGAAATAGTTTTACATCCGGAAAATCGCCAAATGTACAATTCAACGATAAAAACACAGCGCCGTGCATCTTATACATTATTTTTTGACTGTAAAAGTAGTAAATTCATTGCATTATATAGGATGCTATAGGCGATTTCTATCAATATTGCTAATTGTTTATTTATAGTTGCACGAAGTGCAAGTTAATTGAGTATTTTGAAATAGTTTTACATCCGGAAAATCGCCAAATGTACAATTCAACGATAAAAACACAGCGCCGTGCATCTTATACATTATTTTTTGACTGTAAAAGTAGTAAATTCATTGCATTATATAGGATGCTATAGGCGATTTCTATCAATATTGCTAATTGTTTATTTATAGTTGCACGAAGTGCAAGTTAATTGAGTATTTTGAAATAGTTTTACATCCGGAAAATCGCCAAATGTACAATTCAACGATAAAAACACAGCGCCGTGCATCTTATACATTATTTTTTGACTGTAAAAGTAGTAAATTCATTGCATTATATAGGATGCTATAGGCGATTTCTATCAATATTGCTAATTGTTTATTTATAGTTGCACGAAGTGCAAGTTAATTGAGTATTTTGAAATAGTTTTACATCCGGAAAATCGCCAAATGTACAATTCAACGATAAAAACACAGCGCCGTGCATCTTATACATTATTTTTTGACTGTAAAAGTAGTAAATTCATTGCATTATATAGGATGCTATAGGCGATTTCTATCAATATTGCTAATTGTTTATTTATAGTTGCACGAAGTGCAAGTTAATTGAGTATTTTGAAATAGTTTTACCCGGAAAATCGCCAAATGTACAATTCAACGATAAAAACACAGCGCCGTGCATCTTATACATTATTTTTTGACTGTAAAAGTAGTAAATTCATTGCATTATATAGGATGCTATAGGCGATTTCCATCAATATTGCTAATTGTTTATTTATAGTTGCACGAAGTGCAAGTTAATTGAGTATTTTGAAAAAGTTTTACATCCGGAAAATCGCCAAATGTACAATTCAACGATAAAAACACAGCGCCGTGCATCTTATACATTATTTTTTGACTGTAAAAGTAGTAAATTCATTGCATTATATAGGATGCTATAGGCGATTTCTATCAATATTGCTAATTGTTTATTTATAGTTGCACGAAGTGCAAGTTAATTGAGTATTTTGAAATAGTTTTACATCCGGAAAATCGCCAAATGTACAATTCAACGATAAAAACACAGCGCCGTGCATCTTATACATTATTTTTTGACTGTAAAAGTAGTAAATTCATTGCATTATATAGGATGCTATAGGCGATTTCTATCAATATTGCTAATTGTTTATTTATAGTTGCACGAAGTGCAAGTTAATTGAGTATTTTGAAATAGTTTTACATCCTGAAAATCGCCAAATGTACAATTCAACGATAAAAACACAGCGCCGTGCATCTTATACATTATTTTTTGACTGTAAAAGTAGTAAATTCATTGCATTATATAGGATGCTATAGGCGATTTCTATCAATATTGCTAATTGTTTATTTATAGTTGCACGAAGTGCAAGTTAATTGAGTATTTTGAAAAAGTTTTACATCCGGAAAATCGCCAAATGTACAATTCAACGATAAAAACACAGCGCCGTGCATCTTATACATTATTTTTTGACTGTAAAAGTAGTAAATTCATTGCATTATATAGGATGCTATAGGCGATTTCTATCAATATTGCTAATTGTTTATTTATAGTTGCACGAAGTGCGAGTTAATTGAGTATTTTGAAAAAGTTTTACATCCGGAAAATCGCCAAATGTACAATTCAACGATAAAAACACAGCGCCGTGCATCTTATACATTATTTTTTGACTGTAAAAGTAGTAAATTCATTGCATTATATAGGATGCTATAGGCGATTTCTATCAATATTGCTAATTGTTTATTTATAGTTGCACGAAGTGCAAGTTAATTGAGTATTTTGAAATAGTTTTACATCCGGAAAATCGCCAAATGTACAATTCAACGATAAAAACACAGCGCCGTGCATCTTATACATTATTTTTTGACTGTAAAAGTAGTAAATTCATTGCATTATATAAGGAAAGTCATGTGCTACCCACATCAGATTTTATTTAAACATATGTTTAAAAAATGGACTACGTTTTATTTATATTTTTTAAGAAATTTAAATCGGCATTTGTCAGTCCAACCGTTCTACTTAGTATCACATTTAGCGAATTTTTAAAATGTCGCCAAATTGGTAAAAATGTTCGTAAATCTATACAAATATCTTAAAATTGATAAAATTACTCTAAATAAATGAAATTAATTGTGTTATGTTAGGAGATAGTATTGTGATGATGTTTAATAAATTTGTCGCCAAGTGTAATTGTCAGTTCTACAGTCCCACTTGGAGACAAATTTGGTGATTCTTTAAAATGTCACTAAATTGATGAAAATGTCGCCAAATTGATAAAACGACATTAAATTAATCAAAATGACACCGAAGCGATGAAAATTCAATATTTTGCATAACTAAGTACGATTTTCTAGATAATTTCCAACGTTTTGTGAAAATTAAAAAAAAAAATATTTCTAAATTTGTTTACAAACTGGACCAGGGTGCTTTATTCTTCAGATTCGCAAGTGAAGATAATTTTATATATCGAGCCCAGAGATTCCTATACATTTTTAGAGGAATTAAATTAAATATTTTAATAGAATATTTTGAATAACAAAGTAATTTAGAATACTATAGAAATTTACACATAATTGTGAATGTTAAGTTTCTTTATATTATATTTTCCGTACGAAGAACGGGTATACTGCTAGTACTTTATATATGGACGTGAGTTTTCTTATTTAAATAAATGATTTAAATACGGAATAATAAAAAGCGATTTATTTTGTGAGTATACTACAATGATTCCTTTTTCCCGCGCATAAGGTGTATCGTTATTGCATGAATCGTTATATTTATAGTAGTTATCGTTATCTTTATAGTGGTTAACGTTATCTTTATAGCATTTTCGAACAAGGTCGGGTAGCGGGTTTACATTTTTGGTTCACTTGTTTTAAAATAAGTTATTACTAAAGAAGTGACAGCGATAAAATAATGACCACTAGCTCATACCGAAACTCAAATCCTGTCCCCCATCCATCAAACAAGCTGACCTGGAGATAAAAATAGCTGCAAGAGAGCTGAGGTAACAACTTGAAGGACAATAACTTAAACTTAGGGTAAAAAAAGCAGGAGGCGGTCAGTCAAGCTGCACGTCAATCTGATATTAGAGGGAGGAGAATGCAGAGTTCACTTCGACGATAAAAGTTTGCAATTTCATCTTGGTAGCTCAATCGTAGATCGTTCACTGGTGAATATGAAGATCCGTAATTCGATTCCCTGTTGGGACAGCAAGGTTCCTTGTACACATTGTATTGTATGAAGTACAATATCAGTTTTTTTGTCCACTTTTCTGAGATTTTTCAAAAATTATGTGAAAGTTTTTGAATGATTTTCAAAGGGGGCCTAAAGTTGAGATCATTATGAACGGCCTTGAGTTTGACAAAAGAGCTTGAAGGATATAACGAAGAGTGCGACTCTGAATAATTTGAAGGTTCCGGATATGAGTTTCGGCAGCGGTGCCCCCTATTTGGGAACCGTATGTCTTAATGGGCATGGCATAAGCTTTGCATAACAATGATTTGTTAGATATGAACAGACGGCTATTTCTAGCCAAAAAGGGTTTGAGGGTGGCAACTGCAGATTTCGTTTTCCGACAAATTTCGGAAATATGAAGGCTCCAGGTTAATTTGGAATCTAAGTACACCCCCAGGTACTTATAGTTAGCTTGCTAGGGCAAAGGCTGATTATTGAGTTTAAGATGAGTGAGGAGAGGGTCCTCAGACCTGGGAAAAGAATGATACTTGCTTTCACACATCAATTTACTTTCACACATCAATTAGTGAACCAGGTGGAGAGGGAATCCAAATAATATTGAAATATCTCGAAAACGACATGTGTGTGTGTGTGCATGTTAGGCAACCATGGCGATGTCGTCCGCCTATAAGCAAATATGCGGATCCTTCGGGATGTCGTTGACGTATAAGTTGAGCAGTTTGGGGCCCGCAAAGGAACTCCACTAAGAATGTCTCCCGGACTAGATAAAGAATTAGAAACACGAATCGAAAATTTACGGTTCGAGAGATAAGAGTGTACTTTACGAAGATAGCAGTTTAAGGAAATTTCAAGAAAATTTGATTCGCTGTATTATTATCTCTTTTTTCTTTCTCGGATTACCATCCTGCCGTGTCAATCCGTGGTGTGTTCAGACTTTTGCTCTCTTGTTCCAAATTGTATTTTTCCTTTTTCCTTTCGCGGGGAGAGATATGGGGGGGGGGGGGGGTTAAAAGAAACATTTACATGGGTTTTGGACCTTCCAATCTCATTTGCATTTTTTCTAAATGTTATGGTCTTTCTTCAGAATATCATCAATAACCATATTGTGTCAAATAAATACCGTTTTTTTTTTCTAACGCATACCCTCCGACCTACCCGAAGGTATAAGGTATCTGTGTACACCACCGAGAAAACGTCACCCAATTTAGACCGTGACCCAGTGAAGGTGACATCCATAGAGATCGTACCCTCCTCCTCTACTACCAACCTCTCGGAAGGACTTTCAGACACACCGATTTAACGTGCCCGTACTCCGCGTAGACAAGGAGATCATCTGGGAAGCTCTAGGAATCGAACTTAGATCGTCCACGTACAAACCTCATGCCTTAACCACCAGGCTATTCCGTCCAAAATGCTATGGTCATAAATTTTTGTCGTTCTGTGTAGTGTGAGAAAGTAGAAGCAGTCGCTAATTTTAATTATTTTATGTAACGCTATCCATCACCTGAATGTCATAATTCTTGTTCATACTCTTATAAATAAAAACACAATTTTTCAATCCGTCTGCTCTCTTCTCGTTATATTTGACTATAAAAAGTCGATATACCTACTCATTAGCAATTGGTGACCTTCGATAAAAGTCGTTTTCTCTTCTTATTTTTGCTGAAATGTTCTTTAGTGACGCGAAATTAGAAGAAAATGGGATGCATCTAGAGGTAAATAAAGGTAGGGGACAGTTTTGCGGTCACTTCCGCAAGGCCAGCCGTATTTTGGTCCAATTAGCTATTCATAACTATTCGTAGTTACGTTACAACGGATTTTAGAGGTCACTTCAAGGTCACCGAATTTTTGCACCGATTAGATGTAATATTTCTAGCTGTCTTCAGAAATTTTGTGGTGTACGTTTTCGTGGTATGGTTTTTTCTGTTGTTAACGGTGTTTCTCAGAGTCTATTTGACTGATTTGCGACACAATATTTAGAATATTTACAAAACTCGCCAACTTACCGGCCAGGACGAAGCTCGAATTTTAAAATTCGATTTGTACACTGAGATAATGGAGGTCAAAAGTCTATGAGGAAAAAAAAATTTTTTTTTTGAAACAATGGCGATAAATTTGGCGGGTCATAAGAAAATGTCGCCAAATTGACAAAAATGCTGCCAAATTTACGAAAATGTCGCCAAATTTACGAAAATTCAACATCTCGGAAAATTAAGTTGGCTTGTTAAAAAGTAAAATGAAAATTAAGTTGAGGCATTGCAATAACTGACCTAAAAAATATTTCTTTACTCTGTTGTCAAATATTAAGAAATCAACGAATATGATTCAATAAAGAAACATTTTTTTAATTCATTTGTATATTCATGTCAGTTGCATTTCAAGTCGGTTGATTTAGCCTAGTCAAGGACCTGATTAATGCACGGGTCTCCGAGGCCGTGGCCTTGGGCCCCCACATTTTAGGGGGCCCTAAATTTTGTATGTGCTAAAACATTTTAATCAGGAATAATTATCTATATATACTAATTGCCAAGTGTCCGTCTGTCTGTCTGTCTGTCTGTCTGTCTGTCTGTCACGCTCTTTTCAGGCACTTCCCGAATAGATAGAGACATGCAATTTGGTACACGGCTCGGTCGTTCGATAAAACCGCCTGGAAAAATCGAATTTCTTGAAAACGTTCTACAGAGGGGGTGCCCCACACCAAAACGTTCGAAAAGTGAAATGATGGGAAAGCATGCTTTGCGATGAGATAGAGGCTTCAAATTTGGTGTATGAGTAAATCATTTGAAATGGAGAAAGTGGGCAATTTCAGATTTCCAATATTTTCTCCTTAAGGGGGGGTGCAGCACACCAAAACGTTCGAAAAGTGATATGATAGGAGAGCATGCTTTGCGATGAGATAGAGACTTCAAGTTTGGAGTATGGGTAAATCGTTTGAAACAAAGAAAGTGTGGAATTTCAGATTTCCAATATTTTCTACTTAAGGGGGTGCCGCACACTAAAACGTTCGAAAAGTGAAATGATAGGAAAGAATGCTTTGCGATGAGGTAGAGACTTCAAATTTGGTGTATGGGTAAATCGTTCGAAAGGAAGAAAGTGTGCAATTTCATATTTCCAATATTTTCTACTTAAGGGGTGCCGCACACTAAAACTTTCGAAAAGTGAAATGATAGGAAAGGATACTTTGCGATGAGGTAGAGACTTCAAATTTGGTGTATTGGCAAATCGTTCGAAAGGAAGAAAGTGTGCAATTTCAGATTTCCAATATTTTATACTTAAGGGGGTGCCGCACACCAAAATATTCGATTTGCAGAATAAATGAGAAAACGATCCTTTAAAATTTGATAGAGGCTTGAAATTCGGTATATGGGCTAATCATTTGATGGAAGCACCCAAGACAAATATAGTTTTTCAAAAATGTCCGTTTAAGGGGGTGCTCCAGAGTAAAACGTTCGAAAAATGAATTGATAAAAAACCATAATTCGGAATGAGATAGAGATATCAAATTTGGTGTAAGCGTAGATAGTTTGGAAGGAAGAAAGTGTATAATTTCAGTTTACCAAAATTTTCTACTTTAGGGGGTGTCGCACACTAAAATGTTCGATTTTCGGAATAAAGGAGAAACGCCCCTTTTAAAAGGTTATAGAGGCTTATTATTTGGTATATGGGCGAATCATCTCATAGAAATCACAAAAAGAATAGAGTTTTTCAAAAATGTATAGTTAAGGGGGTGGGTATTCCACACAAAAGCATTCGAAAGATGAAATGCTAGAAAAGCATACTTCACGATGAGATAGAGACTTCAAATTTGGTGTACGGGTAAAAAGTTGGAAAGGAGGAAAGTGTGCAATTTCAGTTTTCCAACATTTGCTATTGTAGGGGGTGCCGCTCTCTAAAATTTTCGATTTGCCGAACAAATGAAAAACGCCTCCTTTACAATGTGATAGAAGCTTGAAATTTAGTATATGGGCTAACTATTTGACAAAAACACCAAACATGAATACAGTTTGACAAAAATGTTCATTAACGGGGTGCTACACAGAAAAACGTTCGAAAAGTGAAGTGATAGAAAAAAAATGCTTCTCGATAGGATAGAGACTTCAAATTTGGTGTACGGGTAGATAGTTTGAAAGGAAGAAAGCGTGAAATTTCAGATTTCCAATATTTGCTACTTTAAGGGGTGCCGCACACTAATATGTTCGATTTTCGGAATAAATGAGGCACACTTCCTTTTAAATGTGACAGAGGCTTGATATTAGGTATATGGGCCAATCATCTGATAAAAAACCCAAGACAAAGAGAGTTTTTCAAAAATGTTCATTTATGGGTGTGCTTCGCAGAAAAAAGTTCCAAAGGAGAAATAATAATATAGGGTGTCTCGGGATGAGATAGACTTCAATGTAGTGTACGGGTAAATAATTCGAAAGGAAGAAATGCGCAAATTTTGTTTCCCAATATTTTCTTCTTTAGGGGGTTCTGCACACCAAAATATTCGATTTGTCGAATAAATGTGAAACGCGAATTATTAAAAAATTTACATTACTCAGGGGTTGCTGATTGCGAGACCGTTGATTTTCAACGGGTATTCGGCTAGTTTATTTAATTATTTGAATAACAAAAGCTGATAATATTAGTTTTTGTTTTAAATTTTGAAAATATGTTAAGAGTTTTACATATTATACATCTTTTTAAAGTTTTGCTTTTAAATGAAAAGTTCTATGTGTACAAAAGTGCTTTCGGGACAGCGGTTCTAAACTTTCAAATTTGTTTAGTGATGTTTCTTTGCATGTATTTAGTATGTCGTGGGTGTATGGGAGCCCCAGTTAACACTAGGCCCTGGGCCCCACATTGGCTTAATTAGGTCCTGGCCTAGTCTATTAATATTTTCATTCATTCTGTCTATTCACTCGATTTTAATATACCATTTTGATTCACTTAGGGATTGTAATCGCGCTTTTTAACACTTTACAACATAGTTGAAAAGTGTTTATGACTTTGGCCATTCTGTCTATCTATCTGTCTATCTGTCCGCACGATAACTGCCGTAAAAATGACTTTATCAGAAGGAAATTTTAGTATATTGTAGAGACGGTCTGTGGAACATATGGGAATGTAAATGAATAATATCACCCAACTAGTTTTGGATTGAACCCGGGTTGAAAAGGAGAAATACATTGAATCCTATGGGACCTACCTTTTTCAAACATTTTTTAACTGAAGTTAAAATTCGCAAATTGCTTCGAAAATCAATTTCAATAAAATATGCTTGATACTTTTTTAAATAAAAATTAAAATAATAATTGCACCCATCTAATATGGAGAGATCAGGTGACCCACTTCAAAATAAAATATGGCATCCATCTTTTTTCCCAGAGTAAAAATCGTGATTTTTAAAGTTCTATTAAATTTATATTTAGTGTTGCATTCGTCCACAAACCACTTTATTTTTGCATATTTTCTGTGCATCTATATTCTGCGCCATCGCAATTAGAATAGTTTTGAGTTTAAATGATCATCAAACTTTGATTATTTCTACAACGAAGCCTAATTTTAATGGATGTAGAATGTAAACAACCGAGTTTACGGTGAGTTGTATAAGAATTGCTGAATTTTTTTCACCTGAAATTATTTAATTCTGGAGTCTGGAATAAAAGTGTATGAATGAAAATATTCACTACCTTTACATAGAGAGCCAGACGATTTATATTTCGATGACGTCATTTGAATAATTTTTTTCATTTCTATGAAGTTTTAAGTTTCAAGTAAAATAAATTAGTGTAGTTCTGTGATAACTAAAAAAAAATATCACCGTTGAATGTATCGCAGTTTAGAGATGCCGTATATTCAGTGGATTGCATTTCAGTTGGAAAGTGTTTCATAATTAATGCTGTATGCATGATTGATCTTTCTTGTTTAGATGTCAAATACTTTTACAAATGAATGAACTTCGGGCGCGACAACCCAGTGGTTAGCGCGCGGGAATTGCATTCGGTCGACCCGGGTTCGATTCCCACCACTGCCAAAACAGCCGCTGTGTTTACGCGGAGTACGATCACGTTAACCTTTTTCTTACGGGTGGGACAGCGTCCATCCCAAACGAAGAACCTCCCAAAAAGACAGGTATCTGACATACCCTATCCCAAACAGTTCGATCCCCCTTTGCAGGCATTGGCGTCCCACCCGTAAACAAAAGGTTGAACATGTGGGTTCGTATGTCCATCCGAGAAGTTGGTGGTAGGGGGAGGAGTGTACCGTCCCTGTGAATGCCTCCCCCACTGGGTTCCAGTCTAAATTGGGTGGAACTTCTCGGCCGTCCAAACAGATACCTTATACCTTTCTGGTAGGTCAGACGGTTTGGGTCGAAGAAGAAGTGAACGAGCGTGCTTAGCGAAAAACACTTTTCACATCAAATAACCGTCCACTGCGCAGTGAAACGTAAGACTTTTTTACCCGCAGAATGCATAATAAATAGTATTATCTCATCTATCAAGGAAGTATTCTATTATTTTATTAAATATACCAGTGCAAACAAATGAAACATTTATTATATACAGATATTTTTTTATAACTCTAAAAAATGGGTGATAATGTACTGCAATCAGACAATGCATCTTCCTCGAACTATACATATTGTTGAAATAAGCTCTTAAGGTGTAAACAGGTGAAATACTCTCGACAATTTTGCAGAGTATCAATTTTAGATAGTGATAAGATTTATGTAGTATTATTTTGAATTACTGGATTGAAGAAGAAGAAGGTTCCTTGGAAAGTCTTTATAAACACCTCCCAATAACTTTGTATAAAAAGAACTATGAGTGTACATGTAAGGTCAACCTATAGTAAAGTGACAATGCCCGATCGAATAAAAGTGATATCAGCGCCCCGTAGTGGAGAATTAAAAAGTTATGATAATGAACTCGTTAACAGTGTGAGATAGACTGAAAAAAAAATAACAAAATTGTACTTTGTCTAAATATGGGAAGCGCCATCACGAAACGCTTATATGGAAGACAATAAATATTTCTTAAAATCTTTTTAGATCAGGTATGGATACATCTGATGGGTGTAAAAAGAATGAAGAGAAAAACATTTTCAAAGTTACCGTTTGAGACTTATTTTTATTTTATTTTTTTAGGGGAAGGGGGGGGGGGAGGATCTTGAAAGAATTTTCAAAAATTCCGTGTGTTCTTCACCTCACTTCCCCACCCCTCTGTGGATGAGAAATTAAGGATCCAGCTTCGCTAAGTTCTTCCCCTTAGTCGATACTACAAGTGTACAGAATTTCATTTTTCTTGGTTACAGGTCGAGGCATCTGGAGGTCTAGATTAACTTTACGACCCCCCCCCCCCCCCTCCTTTCTTTATGTTCTCCGTTTTCGAGGGGTGAAATCAAAAATGCGGCTGCGTTAAAATCTGTTCCGTGGTTGTGAAGTCTAAAAAGATTCAGCCTTTTAAGTTACCGGGAGGTTTCGAGATAGTCATCTTGAAATACCCAACCACGTCAAATAAATGATTCCACGATTAAACAATCAACCAATCGTTTGGCCATCGGCGTGTTACTTAACACCGATGAAATGCAGGGATTTATCCGGCATGGGCGGGATCAGACCATTAACATGTCCGTCCAAAGACGGGGAGATAAAAGTAAAAGTTTTCTCAGAAGGCCGCCTTGTCATATTTGTGGCGAAAACGGGATACTTTTTTAATTTTCCGTGGTATTATGTCTGCGTCTTAATGAATAGTCGTTGTTGCTATTGGGAAATATCGGACCTTCGACGAGGAAGAAAGTTGCCAAATTTCGAGGATATAGTGGTGTTGGTGAAATAATTATTGTATCTAAAGTTGGGCTGACGGACATTTTTTTATCTGCTGTCATTCATAAGTAGTTTTGTAACAGGAGTTGCACTAGGCTGTTAATTATTACTTTCTCGTATTTGTGAAGAAGGACCAGGAGAGCCTACACCCCCCTCCCCTCCTTCCCGGCCGTCCAAATAGATACTCTAAGTCCTCTGGACGAGTCGGACGGCCTGGGGCTTTCACCCCCCCTCCCCTCTCCCAAAAAATATCCTTATTTCTACATGGAGTAGAATAAATGTGTTGGTTTGAAAGTCCTTCCAAGGGGTAATGGGTCAGTAAAAGGAGGGCACGGTCCCGTTGGTTACAATTCCTGTTGGGTTCTAGGAGCATGAAATATAAAATCAGTGTTCTATCTCCTAGATTGGGTTGGTAAAGGCGGGACTCTCCGGATTCTCTTTTTTCCTTCGCTTATAAAGGAAGAAGAGTAATCAAGGTAGTCCTGGTAAGGGGCGTAAATGGATCTTAACCAAGTGGGGCGTCGGGCAGGGCCCGATTACCGAAAAGGCACGGTAGGCACATGCTTCCTTTCAAAAGATTCGAAAGGGCCCCCAAATTATGTCCCCGATTTACACTTTCTTTAAAATATAAGTTATTTGTCAAATACTTAGGTTTGCACTTTTTTTTTTTAATGTAAGTTATTTGTCAAATAGTTAAGTTAAATAGTATCTTGATCGTACAGGCAAACACAGAAATATTTTGGTTGTCAGGGCCCAAATTTGTATTGCTCATATTTTTTTACATTTAAATATTAAACTGTTGACCACAAAAGGTAGGATGGCAGTTAATATTTAAGTTAGAACTAATTGCAAAAGTAAACATGGACTTAAAGTAAAAATAAAAACATGCAAAAGTAAAAATAGACTATGGTTTAGGAATTTTGGTACAGGCCAAATCAGTTTGCTGATGAGAATTGTTAGTTGACCCATACTATAATAGAATTTTTCGAACACTGGTGAGTGCTTGGGGAATTTCTTGGGCCATGTTCACAAAATCAAAATGGGGCCACCAAATGGGGTTGTGTTTCCCTTAAATGGGTTGGCTAATCAAGCCCTGGCGTCGGGACAATGGGGACGATAAAATGGTTCACATTTTGGCCGTTAAACGAGCGAATGATTTAATCATCCAATTCCTGGATATTAGGGGGAAAATACTTATATTGTTATCAGAATTCGACTTACAAGAAAAGTATGTTTTAGAACTTATTGAACACATTCGGAATACTTTTGCAAATATGTGTGTGTGTGGAACACAGCAACTCAAAAGAACGTACTCACGTATTGCGCTAAAATTTTATTCCAAGAGACATGCGAAAATTTTGAACTGAGGAAATTTGATTCTTTGACTATTCATTGATTGGGGAAATAGGAAAAGTATGCAACGTAACTTATGAAAAAATTAAAATTAACGCAGCATAACTGTTTCAAGGATACATTGTATTCCTAGCATCAGTGCTAAAAACACCGAAACCTCTCGGGTTTTCTTTTTGTTTATAGTCAAAGAACTTGCCTATAGGGGCGTTTCTAATGCTAGAATCGCGCTCCTATTGCAGACGACAGCAAATGCCATTGCAGACAAGGGGATTTCCAAGCGGAAGTGAATGTCACTAGTTTGGGTTTCCTCGTGATATCATTGAAGGACAATGCGTGCGCATTTTCAAGAGATTTCAACGATTACCGATGTTGCCACTTCCATACAGATAAATGTTATAAACTGCGACTAAAATGAAGTGTTTTATAACAAAAATAATGTAATGACAATTAATCCATTTCTAATATTTATCGTGTGCTAATTTTAAGTTGGATTTACTTGTTTCAAATCAAGTTCGGATAACGAAATGTATATTTCCTCGTTATTAGTTGAAAATGTAAGATTTTACATTCTCACAGATACAATTATATTCTCAAAATGCGACAAGAAGAAAAAATGTATTCTGTAATTTAATCTATAATACGAAAACGATCTGTAATTTGGTAATGAAGCATCCATCCCCCGATGACATCAAATGTTAACGCTTTTTGATTGGATGTTGGGCTGAAGGCGTATCTTTATATTAATGGACCTTGATTGCAGCTATCCAATGCAGAACAGGTCCATAGATGCTATTATCTGCAATGGAAGCACGATATTGTTGGTCATCTATTCAAATTGTGTTAATAAATTATCATTATTTATTTATCGATCGTATATTTTATTTTATGCTCAATTACGTTGCATACTTTTGCTGTTGTAAGTAGACTACGGCTTCGGAATTAAACTACGTGACAGTGAAAATGAGATACCATGAAGAAGTGGGTAGAAATATATGCAAATTCAGGGTAGACGCAGCTAACCGAGTTATGTAAATGATGCGAAATGCGCAGATGTCCCTCGTACGTTGAGTGAGATATACGGGCAGGAACCTGCAGAATCGGCAATAGTCGCGCCTCTCTGTTTGCCAGGGAAATCATCTTGCAAATTTTTTTGTCTCAGGGGAAACGTGTAGTAGCAAAGAATGCCAAGCCGCCGCCAACCTAGGCAGTTCTAGCAGACAGACGATTTCACGAGGGGTATGGTGATCGGACACAGAAGTGCAGGTTGGTCCATGTGTCAAATCTCAGCGGGCAGCCACCTACACGCATCCACGGTTCACTGGCTGTGACGAAGATGGTTGGAACAAGGGAATGTGGCACGTTTGATGGGTGCCGGTACGGCCAGAGCGACTTCAGCAAGCGTGGATCGACGGCGGCCCCGCAGGTCACTTCCGTCGCTCTTTTGCAGCATATGCAGGACACCCTTGATGCTCCCATACCGACCAGGACCATTATCCGCCGATTGGTCACCGGCGACTTGCACTCATGGCGCCCGTTAAGAAGATTCTCATTGACCCAACAGCACAGACGCCTCCGTTTCCAATGGTGTCGGGATAGAGCCACTTGAATAGCGGAATGGCTCAGGGTCGTGTTCTCAGACGAGTCAAGCTCCTGTTTTGGCAATGACAGTCGCCGTGTACGAGTCTGGCGCCGAAGTCGTGACAGGTCCTATCCGGCCGCATCTGTAGAACGCCAGACCGCGCGGCATCGTGGTTTGGGGCGTCATCGCCTACGATAACAGGTAACCTGTGGTCCGTTTTGAGGACACTATGACGACCCAACGATACGTGGATGGTGTGCTGTAGCCGGTGACATTACCCTTCCTTCAGGGGTGCCCAATGCCATTTACCAGCAGGATAACGCCTGACCACACACGGCAGGCATCAGTCAGCATGCCCTGCAAGGTACGCAGGTGCTTCCCTGCCCACCAGTCTCACCTGATCTCTCACCAATCGAACACGTCTGGGACGTGATTGGACGTCGCTTGCGTGCGCTGTTACCGTCGCGTCTAGAAGACGAACTCTGACAAATGGCTGACAGGGAATGGGCAGCCATCCCTCAGGACAACATCCGCACTTTCATTGACTCTAGACGTGTTGCTGCCTGTATCACCGCCCGCGGTGGTCCTACAACCTATTGATCAGATGGTTTTATCGCTCAATGTATAGGTGTATCATGTTGCAATAAACATCACTTATTGTTCGTTGCTGTCTTTCTCTGTTTGCCGATTTTCATCACTTTCTGCCCACTCCTTCTTTGTGTCTCATTTTCACTGTCAAGTAGTGTACTTTTATTTCCCTCTTCAGTGCGAACAAATCTACAGCTGTATTTCAAATGAGACCTTGATCATGCTATGCAAGCGACATGGATAAACCACGGAACTCAGTGTGGTAGCATTGCGATCTCATAAGCTTTTCTATATGGCTTTCATCTCTAAGCTTGTTCTCTTTGAAGAAGTCGTTCCAAGCATCGTCTGCTTGCAACCTTTTCTTTCTGCAGCATTTTACGTTATGATATAGTTATTTATTGTTTGTGCATAAAATACTTGCAGTAATAATATTGTGTAATATTTTATGTATACCGACTGACAATGGAATTTGAAGGGTTTTAGGTAAATCCCTATGCATCACAGTAACTTAGGAAAGGTCTACTAGTAAGGTTTATCTATACTAGAGTGACCATGCCCGAATGAAAGTGATGTAGCGCCACCAGCGGATAATTTAAGAAGTTAGGATAACGAACCTGGCAACAAAGTGAAATAGGAAGGGAAAATGTCAATTACAATTACAAAGTTGTAGAGGATAACGTAATGAGTAGTATCAGACATCTCAAGATACGTGCATTGAAGGAATAAATACCTATGATAAAACCATATCGTCAGGGACTGTAACACGGTGACACCTGCAATATTTGTTAAAGTACGCGGTAGCATTCTTTCTCGAATTAAAATGTGCATTTTTGATGATGTGAGGGGGGGGGGCATTTTGAATAGGGTACATTAGATTCCTGCGTATGTAAATGTTATTTACTTTAGTATTCTGAATATGATAGCAAATCGCCAATAAACCTGTTGTGTGAATTAAATACATTCGGTGACAGTTTTATAGTAAATTCCTCCTCATTTGACATTGCTCTACTTTGTAATTAAATTTTTGTGTCTATCTCCCTTTATTGTTCAATTCGTTATCTTGACTTTTTAAATTCTCCGTTAGTGGTGCTGCAATCCCTTTTATTCGATCGGGCATGGTTATTTTACTGTTGATAGACTTAACGTGTACACTCATAGATATTTCCTTGCACAGCTATAGGGGGTCCTTAAGGGCTTTTTTTAAGAACTCTGTATTTAGCTAAGGCAAATCAATTTTTAGATATTGAAATATCTTCAAGTCTAAGGGCGCATACTATTCCACCTGTTCATTTGGCCCGAAGAGAACAAATTGTCGTCACCTTACTGACATATATCTGCTTTTACATTACTATGCTGTCTGAAAATCGTCTTTTTCATCCACCAGATGGCGACAGCTGTGATTTGAAGTCAGCAGAAGAACAATATTTAGCGTTTTGTTTCAACTTTGATGTAACAGGTAAGTGCAGAAAACAATTTATTATTCAATTTTGATGAGCATATTTATTACCTGTTATTTCTGACACTTCTTTATGTATTATTAATACGAATACAAATTTAAAATGACGATGTCTTCTGTTTGTGCATAAAAGCAAGTTATGCATAGCATAACATTTTGATTCCCAATGTTGGTTTTTATTTGGATGTGAAATAAAAGCAGACATATTTTTGGAACTTGAACTTAAAAACCAGTTAACTATAATTTAAAAAAACATTTTTTTGGACACTGAATTAAATATTCAGGTATAAAAGGATGTAAAAAGTATTTGTATAAAAATTTGCTCAAACTGCTATTTGAATTAATTAAAAAAACAATTACTCTTTGCTAATTTAACAGTATATAAGATCGACTAAAAGTATCCCAACCGGTTTCGAAGTCAGAGGACAGCATCCGTCTTCGGGATGAAAAGACAAAGCACCAGTACCAACATCGACAAGAACATATCTGTCAATAAATAGTTGTATCAATTTTTCGAAATCGGTTGTTTCCCCACTTTTCTTAGAGAACTCATGTTCTTAATTTTATTCACTAAGAACGTAATTTTAATAATTCTACTGTTCTTTACCTTCCTCCTATATATTTGTTCCTTTTATTTCCTCGAATTTTCGTTTGGCAGCGCCTTCTTTCCTAGGTCATATGATTTGACTTTTTATTGACACACACGTCATTGACTTTATGGGTGTAGGTGCTCTGCTATCCTGACGAAGAAGATTGTTTTTTACCCCCGATAATGGCTATTAGTCTTAATTTACCTCGTATGACGTTACACTAACGAAGATTTTTTCCCACAGAATAAAAAGTATTGAATACTAGCTGTATAGACGTTCTTTATAAATTTGTGATGCAAAGAGACTCGA
This sequence comes from Amaurobius ferox, assembly GCA_951213105.1. Lineage (NCBI taxonomy): Eukaryota > Metazoa > Arthropoda > Arachnida > Araneae > Amaurobiidae > Amaurobius > Amaurobius ferox. The sequence goes on along the minus strand of OX578150.1, from coordinate 124,888,231 downwards.
CTCCACAATTTTCGGTGAATTTTTAATAGTTGGTGTTTCTTCTTGAAATCTATATAAATAAAATTGAAAATATTGCTTATTAAATAAAATGTATGGGTCATTTTCTGTAAACGGGGGTTTTACATGTCCCAGGTGTTTTAATAAAAGTTTGCATGACTTGGAACTGATTTTGGACACCAACCAGTTTTACTATATTGTAGTTCATATTTGTCACCCATTAGCTAAAAAAACAATTTGTAATTTTAATATTTAAAAATTTAGTTTTTTATTAAATGTCATTCCCATGTGTGTCTCAACATCCAAATAATAAAATCACAACTTCATTTACAAGCCTTCATTTTCTAGTTTTCTTTTAATTTGATGTTTTATATTAGATTAGGTAATTTAAAATAAAAACAGTAATAAAAAATCCGCTACACATTAGAGAAATATTTTAAATTAATTTTTTACAACTGTCCCCTAGCTTTTTTGTCATTCACCTGTCTTTAAATTTTAACACTTTATTCTGCACATAGATGACAACACACTATAATTAAAGTATTATTCTTTTCAACTAAAGTCCATATTCACCATTTAAAGAGTTTGACTATGTTCTAGCTATCATTCTGTGCAGGGAAATATTATAAAACTGAACAATTTTGGGTAAGTATTTTTATTCCTTATCATTAACCTGTATTTAATTATTCTCAGAATAAAAAAGTATATAATTTTTTTTAACATATATGTGTGCCTAGTTAGTGTAACAAACTGAATGTCAAGTTAGGCTTAAATGCAAATAAAACTCATATACTCAGAAAGTAAAATCACATGGTTTGTCATTCCCCTGTCGCTATTTACCTGTCTTCTTGGTCGACAAGAAAATTACACTAGAACAAGTGAATTACATTTAAACTAGATTTTTTTTTAGAAAATAAAACAAATGAAAAGTTAGTTCTAAATATAAGATTGCAATTAAAGCAAAACAAATATTATAGTTTTCTAATGTTATATATATATATATATATATATATATATATATATAATGTATAAATAAAAAATGAAAGATTTTAATCGTAAATTATGCATAAACTACAGTATGTACAAAAAAACCCATCTCTAGCATATCTGTTACAAATGAGTAACTGAGAATAGACCAAGACTAAGGATAAAGATAGAAGGTAACATATCACTACAAAGGAAAGGGGGATGAGAAGAATATAAGGATACAAAATTCACAATTAAAAGTATATAAATATAAATAAAAAAAAAAAGAAAACACGACAAAAATGAGAAAAGGCAATAATAATTAGCTCAAGATAAAAGATTAAGACATAGAGAACAATCAATTGAAACTACACAAAAAATGGCGGTTAGTTCGAAATTGCATTCTCATCAGGACAGCCATGCAATTCGAATTAAAACCGATAGAATAGCCAGTTTCTGACAATGGCGATAGTATTTAACTATAGACACCATTGGAACTGTCTACTGGCTAGTGGAAGGAGAAAAATAAATCAATTGAATTACAAATCCGAAAATTAATACCCCCGCCCCTCTTAACAGAAATATGAACTCACAAGCCACGTGTAAGTGGAAGAAGCGACTGAGCATTTCACCTCACTTCGTCAATGAGAGTGGGCACCGGAATGAATACATTTGAACGATACATAATATGTATGGAAACTTTCAAAAATAGTAATCAGTATAGGACTCAGGACAAGTGGAAAATAGTCATTCGAAAATAGTAAACAGTATTAGACTCAGACCAAGTGGTAAGTTAGGTGATAAGAATGGGTGAATTTTCAAAATTGAGTTATCCAATCAAAGATAAATAATGCATGTGTAAAATTATTGCGTGGTATATTTGAAATTATTAATAATATTATTTACAAATACTTCCGGATATATACTATATATATATATATATATATATATATATATAATAAAAATAAATAAGGCTGATTTGAAACAGAAATAATGGCATAGCCTGTTTCAATAACATTAAAGAAGTTAAGAAAAGAGGATTTGAAATAAGATATCTAACAGAAGGAAACGAATGATGCCATAGAATTCAAATTGATTTTAATTTATCAAATTCATCTTAACCATAAGGTAGTATAATTAATAATATTTATGAATAAATTAACATTCAAGAGTGATACACACAAATTAAACACGAGCATGAAAGGATTATATGTATATATATATATATATATATATATATATATATATATATATATATATATATATTATACTAACAAAGCAGTTGCCAATATTAAGTGTCATTCCCCTGTCATGCTGTCATTTACTTATCTGGAAAATAAAAATTTGAAAATGATCGCTGCAATTTTTCTTTTTTTTAGTTTAAACTACTCATATTAAAATATAATGCAGAAAATAGGTTCAAAAATAGAAAAAAAATGTAACAAGGAAGATGAAAAAGCCCGTTTAAAGAAGACGACCCATATGATCTTACTATAAAATCTAAAACTATAAAAAGCAAAATAATTCTAAAACTATAAAAAAGGATTATTTTATGCATATTTTAAACGATAACAAATAATCTAATATTGTCACTCAGTAAAAACAGATCATTAAAATTTGTATATACTTCTTTTAATCTTAAGTTCCTAAATAAATGCCTAAATAGGTCTTCGACTTCTGCGCAACCGCAGTAGCGTCTTCGCGGTGCCCCCATGCGTGGAGGTTATGTGCTTGCTCTAAATAAGCGCTCGCGGCGCATGTAATTCGGATAAGCAACATTTCTAGCTCATGCTAAGAAATTTAGGATTTAAAGCTAAGCTCTAGCATAGTTACATATGATCAAATTAGTGAAATGCCTAAAATTGGCCTGGAGAGAGGAAATTTGGGCCTATCCGATTGGTGAAATAAACAATTTTAAATGCAATAGAACATGTAAAATATATATATAAATAAATAATAATAATAATATTGTCAAACTGAATATTGGATTCTTTTTTACTCTCCCTGCAATACATGGTAATGTATAAGGAAAGTATTGGAATCATACCGAAAATTGTAACTTAAGTTTTCGACGGACCTACACGTTTTGGGACCTCTAGAATACGAAGAAACTATTTTTAGCGTGACGTCTGTGTGTGTGTCTGTGTGTGTGTCTGCCTGTGTGTCTGTCTGTCTGTGCAGATTTTGTATCCACACTAACTCAAAAACTTATGGACCGAATTTCATGTAATTTGGTAGATAAGTCTCTTGTGTATGACCCTGGTACTGATTAGTTTTTGATACGATTCGGGTTAAAGAACCCGCTTTTTTTTTTTTGCGAAATGGCCCTTAAAAATCGTCAAAATCTAAAATAAAAAACTACGTATGTTCAAATATATCCATTAAATGCTTGTTTTATACGTAATGTTTAACGATGAAAAGAATAAGATCAACCCCATTACACTAGGACTAGTCGTTCTCGATATATGTTAGTTTTTTTGCAGTTTCGCTGCGCCAACTTTGAAAATAAGTCTAATTACTTAATTGAATTAAAAGTGCAAATTCTGTATAATTTAAAATAGTCATGCCTGTTATTTTGTGCCATGAAACTAATTTAATGAATTATTGAAGAAATAAAGAGAACGTGAATATGAGTCTGCAGGGAAAGTCATGTGCTGCTCACATCAGATTTTTAACTTTTTTGCAATAACGGTTATTCGTATCCAATGAAATAGCTAGACTTGCTCACATCTAACCCAGATATGGGGACTTTAACAATCCTATGGAGAAATTTCGAGTTTTGGAATTTTCTGGTCCAGTTACATCACTCGAGTTCTCCGTCCCACTTCTAGAAGTTTCTGTATCTTCTAGAAGAGGGTAACATTTTTCGAACATACATACATACATAGATGCAAATTTTCTATTTTATATGTAGGCTTGAAGGATAAGATCGTTATAAGACGGGATATAGTTGCAAAGGATTATCTCAGATGCGGAATTTATAAAGTTGCAAAATATTTCCTCCCACGACTCCGTGCTTAAGCATGTGAATCATGCACCCCTCTCAATCATCATCATTATTATTATTATTATTTATTATACAACTCTCTAACAAATCGCACATACTATACCATCCGCTAACATAACGTAATTAATATACGCTCCCTTAGACCCCCTTCCCCCTTCTTTCAACGAATTTATCAAGTTTAATGCTTCAAACTTTTTATTTCAAGTTTTCAATGACTGGTCATATCACGGAGACAAAAGGGACTAATTCTCCTTAACTTCTTTGGTGAAACAATTCAGCTCAAACTAATCTATTTATAAATCAATTTTGCATTTATTTCATTGTTTTGAACATGAATTTTAAAATAAAGGAGGAAGAAAGTGTCTCTAACTCCTTTGTTTAAATACTTCGAACTTTTTTAATTGGGAAGACTTACAAACAGGGAGGCAAAAGTAAGGAGTTAAAACTTCATATTAAGAAACGCCCATATCGTTTGAGACAATCATTCAGGTGGCGTTGGGATAAGATAAGTAATCTGCATTGTATGCATTTCAGTGATGAACGGCCTAAAATATTTATTTAAACTGTCCATTTTGTAAAGTTAAATTATGAGCGCAATGCAAAGTAGAACTGAAACAATAAAAAATATTCCTACGTATTCAAAACTATTTTACCTTTCAATTTATTTTTATCTCCCTATATTCCACACGCTATACTACAACTATGAAAAAGTACCAGTTAATTATACTCGTAATTAGGGAATTCTTAATTTAAAATAATCAAAAATACATATTCTAAATACTACGACTTTCTGTTGTGTCAACTAACAGTAGCGGCTACTTTACTAACACTAGTAACAAACATCTAGCTATAATTCTCAAAGCATTGTGGCATTTTCAAGAGTTTAATCCATAGTTTTATCTCCTTTCTAACTCCATGTCTATAAATATTAATTTTCCTATTCAGCTGAATCATGGAGGTAAAGGAATGGTCTCCAACTCCATGAGCTCAATAGAGTTTTCCGTTTAGTTTCAGTTTCTGCATCAAGTTGAGGCAACGCCTTTGACCTGAGGTATAAACCTTTTATTTTACCTCGATAGGCTACACAGACACGGATTGAGAGTTGTTTTAACGAAAATTTTCAGAGATTTTTATACCAATATATGCTTTGAGACCTACCTCCTGAACACGTTTTTTGACTATTTTTGGACCGCTGTCTGTCTGTATGTCTGGGGTCGATTTCTTGTGCACAAGATAGCGGCCATAAATATTAATGGATTTTTTACAAAACTTTATATCCGGCTTTGTTATCAAAACAATCTAGAACTGCACAGAATTTTTTTTTTAAAACTCAAGCTAAAACTTCGAAATGGATTCGAAATTATATATATATTTTTAACATGGCAACATAGGACAAAATTTGACACAATCATGCATAAAAGGATTTATTGATGGCTCTACGATCACAAGACTTTAATATCAATCACTGTTATGAAAAATAGCCGTGATACAATTTTTATTTTTTCGTGACGTTATTAGCCCCCCTCGGGAAGAAAGATACTTGACAATGTACCCCGGGGGGTACATTGACATAAATATAGTATCAATCGAAATATTTTTTCAAGCCCTTTAAATTGAAGAGTAACACCCTATAATTGCAATCATTTGGACCCATGATATCAATTTTTCTTGTAAAATTTGGGGGAAAAAATATTAAAAATAGATTTTGGTGTGTGAAAGTTGAGTTGAACCACACTTTCGTTAATTTTATAGGATATAATACACATACCTGCCAACATTAGAGAATAAAAATCAAGTAGATAGCACGATAAGTATTTTTTACGCATCTCTACAAGTCAGCTTATAACCTGTTCAAAATCACTTGGGGAAAAATAGGGATTTTTTTTTTTTACAATACAAAAAATGCATGTTTTTTTCTTTTTCAAAAAATGGTATCTCACTATGACATTGAAAAAGCCTACTGTATAAAAAAAGTGTTTTTACATAGTCAGTATAAAAAGGAAAGCCATATCAGTGACATAAACAGAGAAATTTTAAAAGGGGACTAAATGAAACAAAATGTGTTCAGTTCTCAAATTATAATTTAGCTAATTAGATGAATGTGGCTAGAAAAATGCTTTTGAGACTCTATTGCCATAAAAATAAGGGGAAAAGAGCAAATTTTAAAGAAAATTAATTCTTAATTATTATGTAAACTCTAATGGTGTGAAAATACTGTTTAATTAATGTTGTTGTTGTTGAGACCCAGACCGTGCGACCTACCAGAAAGGTGTTGAAGACCCAGACCGTCCGACTCGTCCTGAGGACTTGAGCATCTATTTGGACGGCCGGGAGAGGAGTTGGCAGGCGTCCGGCCGATGTCCGGGTGTCCACAACAACCAACACCAAATTTATTGAATCTTTAAAAAATTTTTACAGGAGTGGTTACAAGGATATAAGCTAATAATATAGTTTTGCTAATATGAAAATATATCTGAAGACTTGATTACATTTATACTCTTGTAGACTTGAATACATTTTGTTGACTTATTTACATTATTGAAGACTTGATAGTATATTTACAAATGACATAATGATCTGAGATAATATAAGTATTATGATAGTAGTTGAAAACATTTTGAAGTTGACTATATATTATAAAATGGGGTGCAACAACTAAAGACAACACAACAAAAGCAGACGACACCACCGAGAAAAACAACATATAAAAAACAACATATAAAAAACAACATAAAAAACAACATAAAAAACAAACAAAAAAACAACAAGAAGAGGAGTCACCGACCGAAAAAATTAAAAGCAGAGATCCCCAGGCTGATTATGAAATTTTATTAGAGATTTCTCTCGCTATGAGAACACAGTTTTTTATTTTATTGATTGAAGAAGGGTTAGAGCAGACACTCGAGAACCAGGTCGCCGTATTATGGGGTGAAGGTTTATAAAGGTGAAAAGCTTTGGTAAGGGGGCAAGAAAAAACGTAGTGATCGGCGTCGCCGAAAGCGCCGCAGGAGCAGCAGGAAGTAGATATACATTTGAAAGAGAACAAATAATCGGGGAATGGGCCGTGGCCCGTAATAAAGTAGATTAAATATTTATTAGTAATATGTGTATTAAAGTTAACTTTTGGAAGGAAATTTAAAATTCTGGCGGGATCGTGAGTTCGGGGGGAGACATAGTCATTTAAAAAGGATTGCCAATTACTAAGGATATCAAGTTTGTAATGTTTTTTGGGAAGTGAATAAGGGAAAGGTAAAGAAGTTGGAGAGCCAGAGGTAGTAGCTAGTTTTGCATTTTTGTCTGCGACCTCGTTACCCGAGATGTCGGAGTGGGCTTTAACCCAACATAAATTAATTAAATGTTTATTAAGATTAGCATTAGTTTTAATTTTGGATAAGTAAAAAGATTTGTTTTTGATGGAGTTAAAGGCCGAGATTGACGATTGACTGTCTGTAAAGATATTAATTTTAATGTTTCTATTAGATGCCCAATTTATAGAGAAATGGATCGCAGCAATTTCTGCTTGGAAAACTGTGTTCCCATGCTCAAGTTTAAAGGTGAAAGTTTCTTCCAGTGTGTTTTCGTTAAAGATGCAAATGGCGTATCCTGTATTGTTTTCAATAGAGGAACCATCAGTGTAAATATTTATTTTGGAAAAGTTAAGTGGATTAATGGGGGAAAAGGTCACTGTACGTTGAGAAGGAGGGATACTGGAAGAAGGGCAGTTATGATCAAATTTTTCAGGGGGGGGAAGGGCAGGATTTGTAAAAAGGTTTACCAGAAAGGTGTAAGGCAACTGCTTGGACGGCCGGGAAGTGCCACCCAATTTAGACCGGAACCCAGTGGGGGAGGCATCCACAGGGACCGTACCCTCCTTTCCCTACCACCAACCTCTCGGAAGGACTTACGGACCCACATGTTTAACGTGATCGTACTCCGCGTGAACACGGCGGCAGTTTTTTGGCAGTGGCTGGAATCGAACCCGGGCCTACCGAGTGCAACTCCAGCGCGCTAACCAATGGGCTACCGCGCCCCTGTTTAATTAATGTGAAATTTTATTTAAAAAAATAATAATGATATATGGAAAAGGCAGTTTAAATATTGCACGGAAATTTAATGTATACACGCGAAATCGTACTTAAAAAGTATTAAATATTTTGCAAAAATATTAATTAATAATTAAACATACTGCAAAGAAATGTTGTGATTTTTTTTTTATTAACACTTTACAACAAAGTTGAAAAGTGTTTATGACTTTGTTCTGTCTGTCTGTCTGTCTGTCTGTCCGTTAGCACGATAACTGCCGTAAAAATGAGTTTATCAAAATGAAATTTTAGTATGTTGTTCAGACGGTCTGTAGGACCTATGGGAATATAAATAAATAATATCACCCAATTAGTTTTTTATTGAACCCGGGTTGAAAAAATGAAATACATTGAACCCTATGGGACCTAATTTTTCAAACATTTTTTAAGTAAATTTAAAATTCACGAATTGCTTCGAAATTTTTAGGAAATATTCACATTATCCCATAGAATATATAAAAAAAATTCAGTAAAATATGTTAAGTAGTTTTTTAATTAAAAAAATTATTTAATATAGGGAAAAAAACAAATTCAATTAAATTCTGACTTTGGGATATCTTCCAGAAAGAAAAGAGAGAGATATTATATAATAAATATCTCTCCATTTGTTTAAACGTTTTGCATATGGGAGTGGCTTCATATTTTAAAATAAATTTGGTAGATAACAATTTTTCATTTTTTAAAAATTTTATATAACTCTTCATGATAAATTTAATTGATGGCATTTTAAATGCACTTTCCTACGTCCTAGAGAGTTAAAATTTGGTACACAGCTTAAATTTGTTGAACATTTTATTCGACAAAAATTTGATGGATCTTTAAATATAGATCATACATTTTTTTCGAAATGGCCTGAAAATAATCCCCGTTCACTTCTATAAATCATTGGTGTAATATTGTTAAAAATTCTGATGTGGACAGCACATGTCTTTCCCTGCAGACTCATATTCGTTCTCTTTATTTATTCAATGATAATTTGAGTTTATCTGCACAACATAAGTATTTTAAATGACATTGAATTTACACGTTAAACTTAAATTTGGTTCTCATTTGATAGCTGGACTTATTGTCAAAGGTGGCGTAGCGAAAACGCGAAAAAACTAGAATATCTCAAGAACGGCTAGTCCTAGAGTAATGGGGTTAGTCTTATTCTTTTTGTTGTCAAAAATCACATATAAAATAGGAATTTAATTGATATAATTGAGCACACGTAGTCTTTTATTTTTATATATAACGATTTTTGCTGGCCATTTCGCAAAAATAGCCCGTTCCTTTTTCCCGAATCGTAGTAGAATAACCTACAAATGATTTATATACAAAATTTTGTTAAATTTGGTATATAAATCACTTGTAGGTTATTGAAATATTATACTCCAAATTTTGTTAAATTTGGTTCATTAGTTTTTAGCTAGAGTGGATAAAGGCAATTTCTGCGGCCATTTTTTTTAATTCACATAATTTGAAACTAAACGTAGATGGGAAAAGGATGTTTCTACATTGCACAAGAATGTAATCTATACCCGCGAAATCGCGCTTTAAAAATAATCAATGTTTTACGAAAATATTGGTTAATAATGAAACTTACTACAAAGAAATGAATGTTGTATATTTTTCATTCGCAAATAATTTAAATTAAACATGGACTGAAACGGATGTTTCAACATGACAATGCATTGCAATCTATATACACGAAATCGCACTTTTTTAAGCAGTATCCATCAATAAAGTGAAAATGATTGCAACTTAGTCCTGGCACTAGGTTCATGCACGGAAGAAACAAAATGGCGGCCGCAAATTCGAGCGAAATTCCCTTTAACAGAGAATTTTTTATTAAAAAATCAACTTTAGGGAATTCTAAAAAAATTGACAAAATCCGGGAGATTCTCGTCTAAAATCGGAAACCGGGAGAAATCATCTAAAATCGTGAATTTCCTGGAAAAGCCAGTAGAGTTGGCAGCTACGAATACAGTATTTTTGATAAACAAAATTAATCAGCCTCAGTCTCATTGGATGATATCTGTTATGTTGTGAATAACATCGATACACAGAACGAGTTGTGACGGGAACTCGACCCTGATTTTCTTTCAGAATTCGACACTGGACGTGAAAAATTTTCAGCCGCCAAGTCACTCACCTTGACTTAGATCGAGGTAACAAACAGTCCTTCTCATTTAATAAGCTGACAGGTGCAGATGCATTGTTGGCAATGGTAATCACATCGTAACCAGGTATTACAGTTATATAATTGGAAATTACTATCGACAAGCTTGAAACAATAGAATGAAACTATCGATAGGAAAATTTATTTTTAGTGGCAGAAATTCGTTTTATTTTCTCTGCAATACGTCACATAGGTACTGGGGAATAACTGTGAAGGCGTTGAAAATTCAAATTTGATTTTTCAATGAATGTGCACGTTCTGAGCAGGAATAAACTACCTTTAGTGTGTCATCTGCCTGTACAATGTATTCAATGTATCCACCATGGAGGCAAAAGTAAAGATAATTCATAATAAGAAAACGCCAATATCGTTTGAAACAATTATTCAGGTGGTGCTGGGATAAGATAAATAGCCCTGTATGGTATGAAATGGTATTCTATGAAATGAAATGAAATATTTATGACTTGAAATGAAATTCTATGACTTGAAATATTTATTCAAACTGACAATTACGTAAAAATAAATTATGACGTAATGCGAAGTGGAACTGAAACAATAAAGAATATTCCTAAGTATTCAAAATTATTTTTGCCTTTCAATTTATTCTTATATCCATATATTCTGTACTCTATCGTACAACTAAAGAAACATACTGGTTAATTTGTCAGGATTAACCATTTCTATTCTCGACTTCTTATTTTTCAAGCAGTGTCTTCCCCGGGGACAGAAGAGTTTAAATTTAAATAGCAGTCACACAGATTGCGAACGGCAGGTGGAGCTGGCAACCAGGTTATAATGGTACATGTAACGTGCTGTGTGTGGCTGCAGCCAATGGTAGAAAGGGTGGACCATATACATTCTGATTTATTATTTGTAAATTACGTTAATGGAGTTTATTTTATGATTTCTACAGTTTAAGAATAAACGTTTTTATCAAAAAATTCCTCCTTGTTCATTCCGCCACCTTTACAAATTATACTCATAATTAGGGAACCCGTAATTTAAAACTAATCAAAACTAACATATACTAAATACTACGCTTTTCTGTTATGTCAACTAACGATAGTAGCTACTTTACTAACACTAACGACATCTAGATATAATTATCAAAATATGGCTTTTTCAAGCGTTTTATCTGTAGGAGTTTTAGCTCCGTCTTTCTAACTCCATGGTATCCACTCTTAATAACAATAACTAAATAAATCTGATGTGAGCAGTACATGACTTTCCCTACATAATGCATCAACTTTACTTCTTTCGCAGTGAAATAATAGTGAAAAAAGATCCACTCACAATATTTTGTCATTGAATTAACATCACGTAAATTTGAAATAAGACGACTCATATGGTAGCTTATATGGCAACTTATGAGACCAAACAGAGTGACTTGTGTAATACTTTGTAAAATCCTCATCAAAATGCAATCTATATTTAATTAATATAGAGTGAAATAAATGAATTTGAGCGAATTTCTTGCTGTCAGAACACAAGCTTATTGCAAAAAGTAACTTTTCTCGTGAATGGAACAAACTAGACCCACGAGAATGAGGTTAACAATATTTGGTGAACATATTGGACGATACTTATTGATTTTATAATTTTATGTGATTTTTCTGATAATTTGATTTCAAAAACATGCTTCGAGAACGGTTTATGCTAGTGATCTGAAGCTTGCAGCATTCGTTGTCTAACGGAAAATTACGTATAAAATAATAATTTATTTAAAAGTTTAGAAGGACTTGCTTTTTAATAATTTTTTCAAAAATTCATTTGAAAATTGGGCGTCTTCCGATCATTCAATGAAGTTTAAATCACTAGAGTTCCAGTATTCATTGCTTATAATAATCATACCAACTTAATTTTGAAACATTCTAGTTGTTTGAGATATCACGTCCACAGACTCACACACACACACACACACACACACACACTAACATACATACACACACACACTAACATGCATACATATATACTAACATACATACATACATACATACTGACATACATGCACATACACTAACATACATACACTAACATACATAAGCTTACACTAACATACATACGCATACACTAACATACATACGCATACACTAACATACATACACACACACACACACTAACATACATACATACACTAACATAAACTAACATACATACACACATACCAACATACATGCCACACACTAATATACATGCACAGCACACACACTAACATACACACACTAACATAAACTAACATACATACACTAACATGCATACACACACCAACATACATGCCACACACCAACATACATACATACACACACACTAACATACACTAACATACACACATACACACAATAATATACACTAACATACATACACACACTAATATACATCACCTCAAAAACTTTCCATTCGAGTTCAGGATGCCTTAAATGTGCTTTTCCTTAGAAAACTCAAATTTGAATTTTCGACCCCATTACAATAATTTCCTTATAACACGTATATACAATGTTTGTAAGGAAAGTAAAGTGTAAGTCCGATAGAAATTTGGTAGTCTGATGGCTTAAGCGTTACTGTTTGATGCTGATTAAATTTTGATACAAATCAAAAAGTATAACTTGTCCTGCCTTTAAATACATATTTCTTAACAAAATGAATGTAGCCGGTCTCAGAGACTAAGATAAAAAGAAAGATTATTTAATTATTTTGCGCGATAAACATGTATATCTTATGTTTCACAAAAAAGAGAAAAAAATCGGCAATGGCTTAGTCCGATGGCGCCAAAATGGTTTTGCGTGAATAATATATTTCTTTATGGGTGGTTTGTCTCCCTAGAAATATTCAAAATAGTTCAAAACATTAAAATATCGACATTAGAACCAGTTTTCAAAATAGTTCGAAAACTGACAATCTGATCCGAAACCCTCTTATATATTCTTGTAAGGCTTTCAATGAGCTGCAAATTACACGCAATCTGTTTATATAGGTAGTACTTTTAGTTTTCTCTCAGATGTCGGTCGAATACTTTGACCACAGACTTCAAGTCAAAATGTCAAATTATTTTACTAACTTGCTTGGCGGCATATAAACTAAACTTATACACTATCTTTGGCGAGATTTAGGATTCAGGTGAATCTGTAAACTTGTCTGGCTTGTAAATACGCACAAGAATTTCATACTTTTCTCTTCAAACCTCATCAATCATTAAACATATTTAGAATCCTCAAGTTCACTTCACGTTCTACTTTCTTTAAAACAAAACAAAACAAACAGGTGCTTGTGTACCCATATTTTACAAAGGATGAAACATATTGAGCTATAACACTTGTGATATTTTAAATGTTACAGCTTTCTCTCCTATTGGAAAACTTTAAATGGTCAAAATACGAAGTATCGAAGTTATAACCACTATAGTTCAAAATCTAGCAAGTTCGATAACCACTATAGTTCGATCAAAAATCAAACTATATATCTTTGATGGACTTTCAAAGAGATACAAATTATTTATTGTAGTTTATAGCTAGCATTTTCACATTTTGATATACTAAAAACATTATAATTTGAAACAGAAAATTTTCAATCTTCTTCAACTTGACCAGACGATTTGACGGCAATTATAAAAGGATTTTGAAATTTAAAATAGATCAAGAAACTGGATACTGGGCTTCTTACTGAAACTTTTTGTCGCTTACTATTTATTTTTTATAGTTTCGAAGCTATTTTGAGTAAAAATAACCAAAATGAAGCAAATACACTCTCGGACAAAAAACATTTTAGGTTTTTCGAAAAAGAAAAGTTCAAAATATTTAAATATTGAAATTATTTTTATATATTCATAATCTGAATCCTATTTCCAACAAAGCAAGTAAAAATTGTTCACATTTTTATCCATTAGTTTTGGAGATATAAGCATATAAAGTGGTTAAATTTTTCGCAATGCTCTAATTTCAGCCAAAGATATCCCAAACATAAATGTTATTCACATCAAAAGAATTATAATAAGTAGTGAAAGTCACATGCTGCGCATGTCAGATGTTTACTTTATCACATAATCGTATATAGACAGTATTGTGTTTCCTTTTCAATAATTTAAATATTTAAAATTTTAAATATTTTGACTTTTATTAGAAAGTTTGTAAGGGTTAACAATTCTATTCTCGACTTCTTAATTTTCAAGAAGTATCTTCCCCGGAAAAAAAAGATACTGAATTTAAATAACATCCGCGTAAATTGCCGACGGTAGAGGGTGCTGGCAACCAGGTTATAAAAAGGCGAAGTGCGAAGCACGAGAGAGATGATTCGAGGGGTTCAAGATGATACGAGTTGGTACGACGTAGAACGTTGTGTGTATGGATGCAGACGATGGTAAAAAAGGTGGATCATGTACATTCTGATTTATTATGTGTAATTTACGTTAATGGAGTCTATTGTATGATTTCTACAGTTTAAGAATAAAATTGTTGTTTTCATCAAAAGATGCTTGCGTGTTCATTCCAACGGCTTCACAAGTTTAAAAATTATTTTCTTCCATTTAAGTTTTAACTAATTTTATAACTGGGCATTTATGATATAGGATCCTAATTATTGTAACACTCGGGTATCTATTTTTTAAATGCAAAATGTTTGAAACAAGATGGTGGACTTATGTTTCTCTTAAACCAGGATGTTTTAACATTTAAGTGAACAAACAAACACAGCAAACAAAACTGTACTTCAAACAACACATTTTATTTTTACCCGATTTGTGCAACCCCCCCTCCCCCCCACACACAATTAAAATTAAAACAACATACTTTCAACTGCAAGAAATTTGTGCACGTTATTATCTTTTGCCGAATGGCAGCAAGCATATGCACATGTTCGACGACTTGAGTTTGTTTACGTTATTCGGTTTTAATAATGTTAGGAATTACGATTTTTTTAATTAGCTTTTCACGATAAAAGCACTTCATACACAATATTTTTGTCTTATTTTATCTTATAGCTTTCAGTTGATTAATTGAATCTTAAATCTGAATAAAAGTTCCGTATGTTCACAGAAGATTTTCCATAGGCATACAGTTAGGCCTAACATACACTTAGCTCTTGCGCCATTATTCTCTGGCCACTTGAGGAAGAGAATATTAAAGCCGATTTAGTGAGATAATTATCAGTCGTTTTACTGGGATAAATACTACTATAACCAAGGTCATCCAATTTGTCACCAAGGTCAAACGACCCAGACCTTCAAATGACAACCAAGGTTTTATGTTTCGTATTCGTAGCAATATGATGTCTTTTCCGTTTCATCTTAGTCATATATCCTTCAAGATTAACTTACTCTACCTTACGCCCTAAGATATAACGCCCTACCCCACATATTAAAAATTATACAAACTTACCGAATGTATTTGGAGTATACGCTACTGACAGAAATGCTGTCTAAACTTAGCTATATACATTTTTAAACTTTTGGCACAAATTACAATTTCGCGATTGAGGTGTCGTAATAATTTAATGCGTTTAAAGAAAATAAAATAACTGTACAATTAAGTAGGTTTGACAGTATGGCGGCGCAACAATATTACCACGACATGAAGAAAAACTTCCATAGGAAAAGAAATAGAAAACTGAGTCACTGCTGGCTATTTGCAACTATTTCCTTTAAAGCAGTTTTATTGATTCAGTGCCAATAATTTATGGGTTTAGCTCTTGAGGGGACAGTGAACGTTCAAATCCAACTTTTTAATTTTTCTTCAAAACTGACACACGCATTACCCGACATAGAAAATACAACAGCACGAAGCTTTGGCCATACAATTATGCAACTTGCGAGACAAACGCAGCGGGCCGATATCTGAAATGCAAGTACGTCGCGTGATTAGAGCACGGGATAAAAGGGATGGACGTAGCAGATGAGCCAACAGTTGTTACTATCTGTCACCTACGGAAACCCGTTTTCCGAACAGTTTTTCCTTTCATAAGACACATGTTGTTAAAGGAATTCCTAACCGACGATGCCGAAGTTCATTTCAGTATTTGGACGGTAGTGCGAGAAGGCTCATTTTAGGCCTACTTATTTCTGGGTGGTCGTACTGGCGTATCGCCCTTGAAACACGCGTAGATGAGTCCACTGTGCAAAGGATTTAGAGGAGATGGATTGAAAAAGGGCATGTGAATCGTCGCAGTGGTACAGATCCATCCAGACGTACTTCAGCACGTGTTGATTGACGCATTCGGAGACAAGCAGTGGCGGGCCCGCAAACGACGACTGTCGACATTTTGCAGAATTTTAGAGGGTACATTGGATGTTCCAATATCAGTGGGAAGAGTTTCTCGACGATTGGCCGAAAGCGGCTTACACTTAAACCGTCCTTTACGAAGACTGCCATTGACGACAAGACACCGACGTGAGAGATTTCAGTGGTGTCGGAACCGAGCTTATTGGACGACTGAATGGGACAGGGAAGTGTTTAGCGACGAGTCCCGGTTCTATTTGTCGAATGACAGTCGCCGTGTGAGAGTCTACAGGAGACGTGGAAACATATACAATCCTGCTGCGATTGTTGATCGCCATACTGCTTGACTGCGAGTAGGAAGCGTTGCTTTCCGACTTGCGAATCCAGTTACGGGGGAACCAATTGAGGGCGGAGCTTAAGGGTTCTGTGAGCGTCCGTGAGTGTCAGCGATTCGGAGGCGAAGCCTCCCGACTCGTGAATCGAATTACGGGAATAATGGGCGGCAGACAATGGAGACCGGACCTCAGGGATTCTGAGAGCCTCAGCGAGCATGGGACAAGTAGACGGTCGTATGCACCGTTCAGATTCGAAGAGCTAGCGAAGCGAGTTCTAGGACTGGTAAATATCAAGGACGGTGCCATTTGCGTATTACGCCTGCGTAGCAGACGACATGAAAGTGCTCGCGAAACGAGTTACGGGATTGGCGAGCAGGGAGCGGAGACCCTTAATGTATATATATATATATATATATATTTATATATTTATATACTTAAAGTGCAATTTTTTTCAACACAATTTTGGGGTGGATCTCACCTAATTGTTTAATCTTTACCTGATTGCAATTTCGGAAATAAACTTTCGATTTGAATGCGTTTTTTTCCCTCCCCCCTTCTTTTCCCCCCCCCCTTTTTTTTGTAATTTCGATGTAAAATAATGTGTTTAATAATATTCTGCCGAAACTGTTTTGTATAATTTGGTTGTTTGGTTGAATTATGCTCATTTGACTGTCTCTTTAAAGTTGTAAATTCATTGAGACAACTATAGACAGTCATGTAATCGGAATATTTTTTTTTCTCAATTATATAATTTTTTATATTTATTAAAATGCAGTACGTACTTACAACCTTTTAATCAAAATTATATTTGAAGTTAATGCACATTTAAAATTCCACCATACTAGACGATACCTGTGGAAAATCATGTAAAAACTTTCATACAAAAAACAAACAAACTTTTATTAAATTTATCCAGTAAAAAGTGTTCCATTACTGTATCAAATTTACTCAGTAAACAACTATTCAATTATTAAAATAAATTAAACTGTATTTTTAATATTATATTAAGTTTACTCAAGAAACATGGCGTTGTTAAGCAACTTAGTTGTTTAAGCAAAAAAAATTATATATAAAATCACGGTTTAAAATAATTTAACATAATTAAATTTTATAATTTATTTTTCAATTTTTGCAAAATAATACTACTAATAATAATGTTTTCCAAACATCTCGTAGTCCAATTTTCCTCAAAATAAATACGTTTATCAATTGAAATAATTGCTTCATCTGTCATTTGACTCTCAAATCTTTCGAGTGATATCGTGCGTACACATTCAGACAGACACGCATATATGACTCAGAAATCTGATGTGGGCAGCACAGGACTTTCCCTGCAGACTCATATTCACGTTATTTTTATTTCTTCAATAATTTATTAAATTGAGTTTAATGGCACAAAATAACACCCATATTACTTTAAATGACACTGAAATTTCACTTTTATTCAATTTTTATTCTCATTTGGTAACTGGACTTATTTTCAAAGGTGGCGTAGCGAAAATACGAAAAAAGTAAAATACCTCGAGAACGGCTAGTCCTAGTGTGATTGGATTGATCTTATTCTTTTCATCGTTAAAAACTACGTATAAAACAAGTATTTTATTGATATATTTCAGCATAAAAATTTTTAATTTTAGATTTTGAAGATTTTTGACGGCCATTTCGCAAAAAAAAGGCAAGTTATTTTTTTTTCGAATCGTACCAAAATCTAATCAGCACCAGGGTCACCCACAAGGGACTTATCTACTAAATTTCATGAAATTCGATCAATTATTTTTTTAGTTAGAGTGGATACAAAATCTGCATAGATAGACACACACACACGTACACACAGACGTCAAGCTAAAAATAATTTTGTCATGTTCTAGAGGTCCCAAAACGGCCGTTTCGTAAAACAGGGCCTGTTATTTTTTTTTCGAATCGTACCGAAATATAATCAGCACCAGGGTAACTCACATCTAACAAATTTTGTAAAATTTGATTTATTAGTTTTTAGTTAGAGTGGATACAGGCAATTTTTGCGGGCCATTTCGCAAAAAAAGCGGGTTCTTTTACCTCGAGACGTGCTCGAAACTAATCAGCACCAAGATCGCACACAAATGACTTACCTACTTAATATTATGAAATTTGGCCATTAGTTTTTGAGTTAGAGTGGATACATGAATTGCACAGACAGACACACACACACAGACATCACGCTAAAAACAATTTTTTCGTATTCTAGAGGTCTCAAAACGTGTGAATCCGTCGAAAACTCGAGTTGCGATTTTCGGTATGATTCCAATACTTTCCCTATACATTACCATATATTGCAGGGAAAGTAAAAAATCTGATGTGAGCAGTACATGACTTTTGCTGCAGATTCAAATTCATTTTGTAATTTTTTATTTCATTATGCATTAAATTGAGCTTAAATGCAGAAAAAAATATGGATAATTTTCTGACATTATATCCAATTCGTTTTCTTATTGCATCTTCGTTTCGCTTGGCAACTCAATCCACTTTAAATTCTTCAGATCCATAAAATTCCAAAAATTACAATATCCCGAGAACGGTTTATCCTACAGTCATGGGATCAGATTTATTCGCTTAGTTGTCAAATTTTACATGTAGAATCAATATATTTCATCAATTTTAGTTATTTATTGCAGAGTTTTACTATCTTGTACGTGTATTATTTTATTTTAGATCGAATATATCAGATTCGCAGATCATTTCGCAAAAAAAGTCAGATTTTTTTTTTCGAATCGTATCAAAATCTCACCAGCATCACAGTATCCTACGAGCGACTTATCTACAAAACTTTGTGTAATTTGATCACTTAATTTGTCAGTTAGAGTGGAAACATACAATTTTTGCGGGCCATTTCGCAAAAGAAGACTGGTTTTTTTTATCCAGAATCGTACCAAAAACTAATTATCACCAGGGTCATACACAATTGGCTTACCTACCAAAATTTTATGAAATTCTATGCATTAGATTTGAGTTAGACTGGATACATACATTACATAGACAGACACACACACAGACGTCACTCTAAAAATAGTTTTTTCGTATCCAAAAGGTTTCGAAACGTGTAGATCCGTCGAAAATTCGAGTTGCGATTTTCGTCATGATTCCAATATTTTCCTATACATTACCATGCATTGCAAGGAAAGTAAAAATCTGACGTGGGCAGCACATGACTTTCTTTGCAGATTCAAATTCATATTTTCTTTATTTCTTTAATAATTCGTTAGATTGAATTTAATTGCACCAAATAACACTAAATTTGCGTTTTTAATTCAAATTTTGTTTTTATTTTGTTGAGAACGGTTGATCCTAAAGCATAACGAAGTGTGTTATATTATTTTCCTATTCAAAAATTGCGTATAAAACAAGAATTTAATTGATACATTTGAGCATACGTAGACTTTTTGTTTTGTTAGAATTTTGCGATTTTTGCTTGCCATTTCGTAAGAAAAAGCAGGTTGTTCTTTTCCGAATTGCACCAAAATCTGATCAGCACCAGAGTATCCTACAAGTAACTTATATACCAAATTTTGTGAAATTTGGTCAATTAGTATTTTAGCTAGATTGGATACATGAAATTTTTACGGACCATTTCGCAGAAAAAGGCGGGTTCTGTCCGAAACGTGTAGATCCGTCGAAAACTCTAGTTGTGATTTTCGGTATGATTCCAATACTTTCCCTATACATTACCATGTATTGCAGGGAAAGTAAAAATCTGACGTGGGCAGCACATGACTTTCCCTGCAGTCTTATATCCACGTTCTCTTCATTTTAATTAAATTTAATTCACTTTTATATCAATTTTCGTTCTCATTTGGTAACTGGACTTATTTTCAAAGGTGGCGCAGAGAAAATACGAAAAAACTAAAATATCTCGAAAACGGCTAGTCCTAGTGTAACGGGGTGGGTCTTATTATTTTCTCCGTTAAAAATTACGTATAAAACAAGCATTTAATGGATATATTTGAGTATACGTAGTCTTTTATTTTAAATTTTGACGATTTTTGAGGGCCATTTCGCAAATAAGGAAGGTTATTTTTTTCCGCATCATACCAAAATCTAATCAGCACCAGGGTAACCCATACGCGACTTATCTACCGAATTTTGTGAAATTCGGTCCATTAGTTTTTCAGCTAGAGCGGATACAGGCTTTTGCTGAGGCGGAATTTTTTATCCCGAATCGTACCCAAAACTAATTAGCACCAGATTCGCCCACAAGTGACTTACCTACCAAATTTTATGAAATTCGGTCCATTAGTTTTTTAGTTAGAGTGGATACAATATCTACACAGTCTGACAGACAGACACACACACAGACACAGACACGCACACAGACAGACACACACACAGACAGACACACACACACAGACAGACACACACACACAGACAGACACAGACACACAGACAGACACACAGACGTCACGCTAAAATAGTTTTTTCGTATTCTAGAGGTCTCGAAACGTGTAGATCCGTCGAAAACTCGAGTTGCGATTTTCGGCATGATTCCAATACTTTCCCTATACATTACCATGTATTGCAGGGAAAGTAAAGAGGGTGAAATAGTATTCAAGAATGCTAAAAGCGTAAAAAATACAATTTCCCCCCATTAACAATGCATCTTCTATACATACACTATCGTATGGAATGAAAATGTTCAAATCACCGAGTGTGTCCATTTATTACAAACAGAACGTACCTGCATATTAGCCAGACGCAGGGGCACTCCTGCCAGACACATGAGTATCAGAGATGGGAACAAGAAGAAAGAAGTTTCTAGAGACAAAAATAGGGCACAAATTACTATCACATGCATGAACTAAATAGAAAATATTCCAGAGAAATTCTTTCAATTTCAATCTAATCAAAATGAAACATTACTTCTTCCATTCACTGAATGTTAATTTTGTTTGATTTCTAATTAAATTGAAATTACTTTAAAAACAATTTGACATTTGCAATTGAGATACATATATTGTAATATGAAAGAGCTGAAGATAAAAATAAAAATAAGAAGCCCATGTCAATCGAATTAATTTTTAAAGGGGCATCAACTCACCTTTGGTTGTTAATGACAGTAGAATGCAGCCGCAAGTTATCAAAGCACTGAAAGAAAATGAATAGGGTGAATTCATTAAAATTAATATATATATATATATATATATATATAGGGCTGGTTATTAAAAGTAGATTTGTCTGATAGAATAATTAAAACAGTCTGATGTTGGCAGCGCATGATTTCATACTCGAATTCGTTTTCTCTTTATTTCTTAATAAATCATTAAATTCAGTTTAATGGCATAAAATAACACTGAATTTGAACTTTTTATTCAATTTTTGATTTTATTTGACAACTGGACATTTTTTTCAGAGGCGACGGAGTAATAATGCGAAAAAACTCAAATATCTCAGAACGATTAGTTCCAGAGTAACGGGGTTTGTCTAATTCTTTTCCTCGTCAAAAATTACATATGAAACAAGCATTTATAGTACAGTCACTTTAAGAGAAAATCGTAGGGAACCCGGACAAAATTGCAACACAAAGTTTTTTGGTACCAAAATGTAGATAAGAATGAGCTGAACAATGCATCCAAAATCCACCAAAATCGCCTCATGGAAAACCGTATTTTGGGGGTCGGTAGATGGCTGTTTGTGGTTACGATATACAGGGTATGTTTCACCAACTGTGTCCAAAGGTATTATATATATATGTTATATATAGAATTAATTATATACGAAGATATCTATAGTTATGGAAGTTAGGTATAGTAAAATGAATATGCTCCATTAGATGCGATTGATTGCAGCGCCCCTAGTGGCGAAATTCGGAACTTATAAAAGATTATCTTTTTAAATCATCCATTGACACCTATTTCTGCCTATTACAAAGTTGTTCCTCTGCAAAAATCACGCAAAAAGACATCAACTATGTTACTGTAACTTTAAAATTGATTGTTACATGTTATCTTCGTTCCGGGGCGCAATCGGCGGAACGCCCTGTAGGGTAGACTTGCCTAATTCTGTGTTAGTGTGTTTTATGCACTTCCCAATAATAATCATAATCAGCAAAGTTAACTGACGATGTCAAATAAGTGTTTTGAGTTAATAATTGTAATATTAATTTGCAGATGAGATTGTTGACAATTCCATTGCTATTGAGGAAGTTAACTCTTTCGGGGCACTGCACCCAATATTAGAAAAACAACAGAAAAAGAAGTTGCAATTGAGCGACAATAGAACTGCAGCCTTATGGCTTCAATACATGGATATGGTGTCCATTTTAAAGCGATTTGTTTGAGCCGAGAGAAGTGGGAATTGGTATCTGTACTTGCAAACATTGGCTGACATGTTACCATACTTCGCAGCAGCAGGACATACCCAATACACCAAATCAGTTCGCGTACATCTACAGAACATGCTGGACCTGAAAACATTGAATCCCGAATTGTACTCCAAATTTCTGAATGGACTCTTCATAATAAGGAGAAGTGATCGTCTGTGGGCGGGCCTTGCCTCTGACTTAGTAATTGAACACGCACTGATGAGGAGTTTGAAAACAACTGGGGGCTTCACACGAGGACGAGGTATGACGGATAGTTAGCGGTCTACTTGGCTGCTGTCAATGCCTATATGTGCTCAGATTAATGAGTCTATGCAAGAACTTACTGGAATTCTCTACTTCATAAGAGAACAGCACGTTGAAGCGTCGCAATCACGCATACGGAAAGATACTTCGGACACACAGACCACCGTTTTTTTCTAACATCACTGAAGCCCTTCGTTGAAAGGCGCGAGTTACGTAACGTCGTAACTGGAGTGGCAGCACCTACTGAGGTGAATGTAGATGCAGCCAAGGACGTAGGTTTGTGTATACTCATGGACATGACAGGGAAAGCAATAGACACCTACACCTTTAGAACGAAACAGAAAGTTGTAATCATGGGGTGAAAATAGATGATGACGAAATCCATATTGACCAGGGCCCTACTTTTCCAGAGCTTGGCAACCATCGCTAACAGAGAATATCCGGACATGGAAGAAATAATGTCTTACGAGTTGTGCACTCATCTACCTTCTTTGTTCAAGTCCTTCCAAGTTTTTCGAAAGTCAAATAAACCGTCGTTAGCAGCTGCAATCTGGAAAACCACCAAGACAGAAGAGTCCATTGAGTGCATTAAAATTCGCAGCATATACGTGATTGATGGTGGCTGACTTCTCCAACAGATACCATGGCAACTCGGGGCAGCGTATGATACCATGTCTAATGGTTACGTTACATACATCACCAAGTATTTTGGGAAAGCTTCTGTTGTGTTTGATGGGTATAGCGGTTAACCTTCCACGAAAGATGTCACTCACTTACAAAGGACAAAAGGTCTTCAGTGCCCAGCCATCGAATTTTCTGGAACTATGAAACTCACAAAGAAAAAAGCTGTATTCCTTCTAAATTCTAGAAACAAAGAGCGTATTATAACTTCTATTGGACAGAAACTCACCTCAGTAGGATGTTCAGTTTTATATGCGTCTGGTGATGCAGATGTCCTGATTTTTACTATTTCCGTATCAAAAGCTCAGTTTCATGACACCTGTCTTGTAGGGAACGATACAGATTTGCTGATATTTCTATTATATTACTGCCAAGTGAACACCCGTCCCTTATATTTTAAGACCGAGACAAAGGTCTGGCACATCAACAAAATTAAGCAGCAGCTCGGGAGCCTATGTGACAGCATTTTGTTCATTCACGCTTTCCTTGGCTGTGATACAACATCAACTATTTACGGAGTTGAAAAACAAGTTGCCTTGTCACTTGCCCTTTCCGATAAGCAGTTCCAGCAAGCAAGTGTGCCGTTTTGTAAACCCGGTACTTCAAAAGAAGATGTGATAGCAGCCGGAGAACAAGCTTTTCTACGTGTTTATAAGGGACTATTAGCAGAATCGTTGTCATCTTTAAGGCACAGACTGTTTGTGACTAAAGTTGCTTCATCGTCAACTTTTGTTGAACCTCAAAGACTTCCTTCAACACGTGTCGCAGCACAATTCCATTACTTCAGAGTTTATCTTCAAATAATGGAATGACGAGGTGTATTTGGAATGAAACCAGAAGAATGAGGATGGCATCTTGCAGTAAAGATATACATACCAACCATGACAGACAAAAAAAAAACAGCTCCTCCAAAACTTTTGAACCTCATTCGGTGTAACTGTACTACTGGATGCGAAACAACGCGATGAATATGTTGAAAGCATGAATTACCATGTACGTTATCTTGCGGCGAATGTATGGGAGTTGCCTGTTTCAACCGTGAGTCTGCAGAAGATTCGGAAGATTGAGATTAAGAAACGTTTCGTGACTACTTGTGGCAAGTGAAACGTGTTAAGATACTGAATGAAAAAAAAAGAGATTAATGCAAACTATAAATGATTAATAAAGCATTTTAGAATCAGAAAGTCAAAAAATTGTATTTCAAATCCCTCTCCCCCAACCCACACACACGCACACCGACCCGACAAAATATAAATTCGGAACTTACTATAAAAATTATTTTTTAACTCGTCCAATGACACTTATTTTTGTCAATTACAAAGTTGTTCCCCTAGAAAAATCACGCGCAAAGACATCATAAAATTGAATAAGATATGATATCCTGAAAAACGTCATAAATTCGTCAGAGAATCGTAAAAAACTAGTGTACATGCATGGGATTTTTTGACGTTCTTCAAGATAGCATATCTCAGTCAATTTTAAAGGCACAGTAACGCAGTTAATGTCTTTGTGCGTGATTTTTATAGGGGACCAACTTTGTAATTGACAAAAAGAGGTGTCATTGGACGATTAAAAAAATAATTTTTGTAAGTTCCGAATTTGGCCACTAGGGGCGCTACAATCAACCTTATTTGATAGAGCATGGTCATTTTGCTGCACGTATACTTAACTACGATAACTCTAGCTATCTTTGTTCAAAAGATATACACGAGCCCCGACTTTAGTAAAAAGCCGTGCAAAAAGTCATTATAAACAACTACCTTGGGAACCCCCAAATTAGGGTTTTCCATAGAGCGATTTGGGTGGATTTTGGATATGTAGTTCAGTTCATTTTTATCTACATTTCGGTACCAAACACAGTTGTGTTGCAATTTTGTCCGAATCAAATCGTATTTTAACTGTACTATTAATGGATATATTTGGGCATATGTAGTTTTTACTTTCCCTGCAATACATGGTAATATCTAGGGAAAGTATTGAAACCATACCGAAAATCGCAACTCAGGTTTTCGACGAAGCTACACGTTGCGGGACCTCTAGAATACGATAAAACCATTTTAGCGTGACATCTGTGTGTGTGTCTGCCTGTCTGTCTGTGGGGATTTTGTATCCACTCTAACTAAAAAACTAATTGACCGAATTTCATGAAATTTGGTAGGTAGGTTACTTGAGGGCGAATCTGGTGCTGATTAGTTTTGGGTACAATTCGGGGTAAAAAACTCCGCCTTATTTTGCGAAATGATCCGCAAAATTGTCTGTATCCACTCTTTCTGAAAAACTAATGGACCGAATTTCACAAAATTCAGTAGATAAGTCGCTTGTGGGTTACCCTGGTGTTGATTAGATTTTGGTATGATGCGGAAAAAAATAACCTGTCTTTTTTTGCAAAATGGCCCGCCAAAATCGCCAAAATCTAAAATAAAAAACTACAGATGCTCAAATATATCCATTAAATGCTTGTTTTATACGTAATTTTTAACGATGAAAAGAATATGATCAACCTCATTACACTAGGACTAGTCATTCTCGATATACTTTAGTTTTTTCATATTTTCTCTACGCCACCTTTGAAAACAAGTCCAGTTGTCAAATGAGAACGAAAAGTGAATTAAATTTAATTAAATAGAATTACATACATGATAATTTAATTAAATTTAATTAAATACATGACAATGTACAGAGAAAGTATTGGTATCGTGTTGAAAATCGCAACTCCAGTTTTCGACGGATCTACACGTTTCGGGACCTCTAGAACACAAAAACACTATTTCTAGCATGACGTCTCTGTGTGTCTGTCTGTGTGTCTGTCTGTCTATCTGTGTAATGTATGTATCCACTCTAATTCAAAAACTAATGAACCGAATTTTATAAAATATGGTTGTTAAGTCAATTGTGTGTGACTCTGGTGCTGATTAGTTTTGGGTACGATTCAGGAAAAAACAACCCGCCTTTTTTTTTTCGCGAAATGACTCCAAAAGTAACCCGCCCTTTTTTTGCAATATGACTCCAAAAATTGACTGTATCCACTCTAACTGAGAAACTAATAGATCAAATTTCACAACATTTGGTAGATAAGTCACTTGTGGGATACCCTGGTGTGGATTAGATTTTGGTATGATTCAGAAAATGTAACCTGTCTTTTTTTGCGAAATGGCCCGCAAAGATCGGCAAAATCTAAAATAAAATACTATTTATGCTCAAATATATCCATTAAATGTTTGTTTTATTCATAATTTTAGCGATGAAAAGGATAAGACCAACCCCATTACGCTAGGGCTAGCCGTTCTTGAGATATTATAGTTTATTCGCATTTACGCTGCGTCACCTTTGACAAAAAGTCCAGCCACCAAGTGAGAACGAAAATTAAATTAAAAGTGCCAATTCAGGGTCCTTTTAAAGAGTAGTGGGCATTATTTTGTGCAATTAAACTCAATATAATGAATTATTGAAGAAATTGAGAACGTGAATATGAGTCTGCAGGGAAAGTCATGTTGTGCTGCCCACATCAGATTTTTGTAATCCATTGTTAGTAGATTTTTTTTTTTTTTAGAAATTTTGCTAGAAATTTTTTTAAAAATCGGTATCATAGGTTTTTTTTTAAAGGGCTTGAAATAATCTTTCGATTGATATCATACTTTACAGTGTTTTATCCCCGGGAAGGGGCTGGACTTGTCCCTCCATGGGGCTAATGAAAGGACGAACAAAAAAAATTGTATCGCGGCTGTTTTCCACAGCAATGATTGAAACTATAAAGCTTTGTGATCATTGAACCATAAATAAACCCTTTTAAGCATGATTATGTCAAATTTTGTCCTATGCTGCCATGTTAAGAAAATATAAAATTTCGAATCAATTTCGAAGTTTTAGTCTGAAATAAAAAAAAAAAAAATTCTATCTAGTTCTAAATTTTTTGATAGCAAAGCTGGATATAAACGTTCGTAAAAATCCATCGATATTTATGGCTGCTATCGTGTACACAATAAATCGACTGCATACAGACAGACAGACGGACATCACTCCAAAAATAGTCAAAACGCGTTCAGAAAGTCTTAAAACATATATTGGCATCAAAATACCGAATTCGAAAATGTTCAGGAGAAGAAT
Organism: Amaurobius ferox; assembly: GCA_951213105.1. Lineage (NCBI taxonomy): Eukaryota > Metazoa > Arthropoda > Arachnida > Araneae > Amaurobiidae > Amaurobius > Amaurobius ferox. Next base: position 124,860,100 of record OX578150.1, on the reverse strand, counting down.
ACTTTCTCTATACTAATATTTCATAGTAAGAGAAGTAAAAATTAATATAAAAATAATAAACAATAACAAATATTAGGATAATATAAATATTTTTTTTCTTTATGCTGTATTGCATGAAGCATCTATAAAGTTTAATGTATCAAACGCAACAGAGTGTATCTTTTAGGATAACAGATAGTCAGATGCACGTGATCCAGGAAATTTAAAAATCATATCTTATTTCCGATAGGTTTAAAATTATGACAACTGTCTTACTTTAATTGTGGATTAGAAATGTAAAAATCAAATTTTATTCGCGACAGGCCTAAAATTATGGCACCTGTCTCACTTTAATTCTGGTCTGTCACAAGTTAAATTTATCTGACCCACTCATTGAAAACAGTGTCTGTCTTAAAACTACAGCCCCTTGTCAGTTGTTCCTTCTACAAAGTTGTTCCTAAAGAAGCTTATTTAACTCGTCAAGTCAACGATAAGTTAAAATCCTCGTATGTCGGATAATAAGATGTGGATTCGAAGAACCTTGACTTTGACCTTGGTTCTGTGCAAAAGCTACGCATCATAAACTAACACCCGGGGCTACATTACGTGAATGGGGATGTTAAATGACTTGGTTGAGAAATAAAACACATGTCTGACGTTGGTGTACGTATATTTTATTTTTTCAAAATGTCAGTTTTTGTTCTCTTTCTAAAATCTCATAATCTATAATTAAGTTCTGGAATTTGTTTCTATCTCCAGCACAATTTCCGAATCTTCAGCCGATTTTCATAATTATTTTTTTCCGACGGACAGCTCAGATATTCCCAATCAAATATTCATGTCGAATGTTCGATTGGGAATAGAACATTCGATATTCTCGGTAACTTTTTTGGATCGATATTTCCGCCAAATCTTCAGAAATGAAGAACACCCGCTTGTAAACACGTCTAGATTATCTTCTACTTTTAAATATCTAAAGGAATAATGTGACAAAATCGTGTCATGGGCACGAAAAATATCTCTATCACGCTTGTCCGCAAATTTGTTGAAATATCGCCAACATGGCCATTTTGGGGGAAAAGTTGACGATACATTTAATAACTCTAATTAAGTTTTATTTCTTCGATAATTCTTAATTCGATTAATTTGTGGGGATTGCTTTAGTATTTTGTATTCCAGATGCAGCGAGTTTCACTTTTTTTTTTTCAAATGGCCAGGCACTTGACTTTCATCATTCGCCTTTGTCAGTAGCCAGAACGTGAACCATTTAGCCGTCCTCGGCGGAACATACTGCTTCCACAACACAAACATCCATGCCTTACGTGGGACTCGAACCCACAACGCGTCGGTCGAGCGATTGCTGTGAAAACGCTCGCCTTGACCACTCGACCATCACGTCGGCTCAGCGAGTTTCACTGGAACATACATGTTTTCATTGGGGGGGGGGGGGGGGGGTGTACGATTTTGCGTTTTGCTATATGTGAACCCAGGGGAGTCATATAGTAATAAACAACATTGATAGCAGAATTGCGTGCGATTCTAAAAGTCTACAAGTTTCAGGAGCTCGAATGCTGTTGACGGATAAGTTGAAGATGCTGTTGAAGATATAGAAACCTGAAACCGTGAATTGTCAAGGGATTTGACCTATAAGTAATGAGAAAAATCTCAAATCTTTGCATTTTGTTACAGAAATTTATAAATTTTGGAATTTTTTCGTTCTAACATTCTTTCAATTATCGCCCGAGAGCTGCTTGACACACAACATTCGTTTCTTATACCACCCTATGCAGAAAAAATTATCCTATATTTTCTTAATTTAATTAATTACGTTTTCTTAAGCAACTTTTCTTATTACAAGTCATTCAGACTCCTTTTTTACGTAATGTGGCGTTAGTTTAGTTTATGATACGTAGCTCTTGCGCCGAACAAAGTCAGAGAAAAAGTTCTTCGTAATCCACATCTTACTATCCATTATTACAAGGATTTTGACTTCGTTGACTTGCCCATTGAAATAAACCTCTTTAGGAGCAAGTTTGTTAAATGAATAACTTTGTCGAATGAACAACTAACAAGGGGCTCTAATTAAATTTTAGATTAGTACATCTTCATTACACTTGTCGATATTTGATTATATTGTGGATACAATATTCATTGGTGAAACATGGCGTTCAATTTAAAATTTCCGTGAATTCATTTGTGGAATATTGATAATTTTTACTTTCCCTGCAATACATGGTAATACATACGAAAGTATTGGAATCGTGTCGAAAATCTCAACTCGAGTTTTCGACGTATCTATATGTTCTGGGACGTCTAGAACACGAGAACACTATTTTTAGAGTGACGTCTGTGTGTGAGTCTGTATGCTGACTTTGAAAATACGCCCAGTTATCAAATGAAAATACGTCCATAACCAAATGAAAACGAAAACTGAATTAATAGTGCAAATTTTGTGCCATTTCAAATAATTATGCGTGTTGTTTTGCGCAATTAAACTCAATGTAATGAATTATCAAAGAAATAAAAAGAAAATGGATTTGAGTCTGTAGGGAAAGTCATGTGCTGCCCACATATGATTTTTTATATGTATTCATTATTATTTATTACTTTTATATTTATTTTTATGTTGGCGTATAATCAACAGTTCTTGAGCTATTTTGATTTATGTAGTTACAGCAAACGGTTTCTATTATATTTTATGATTGAATCTATTTATAATTTTATTGTTCCATTGTGGTAACTAAGGTGTTATTGTTGTTGAGACACCGATCGTCCGACCTACCAGAAAGGAGTTACTAGGGTGTGGAAGACCCAGGCCACCCCACTCAACCTAGGGTATGAGTTGCAGGATGAGTGACCGGGGTAACTAGGGTCTTGAAGACCCAGACCGTCCGACTCATCCATTGGACATGAGCAACTATTTGGACGGCCGGGAAGGGAAGTTAGCGGAAGCCAACTCCCAAGGCCAACGTCCAACGATCCATAGCACGTTTATTGAAAAACTAAAGGTCTTACATAAGAATTACATAGATTTTTAAGGATGATGTCAACATAAAATCTTGATAACATGAGATCTTGAAGTTACATTATGAAGAAGACATTAATTATTTGTTTATGGTTGAAGGCATGATTGTTGATGATGATAATAACTACATAAATTATTAAGTTTATGGATGATAATTTTACATGTGTGAACAATTAATTACAAGAATAATTATATGGTTTGAAGATCGAAGGAGATCTTATTAAGTTGAGAAGTTGAAAATATTATTATGTTAACATTTTCACATCAAAAACACCAAGCATCAAAAACACAAAAACAACAAAACAAACAAGACGATATAAAAAAAAACAAGACAGAACAAAGCAAAAGGAAGCAAAGGCAAAAACTCCACAGGAAAACCAGAAGAGCGGCGACACCTCAGGGGGCTCCACCGATCAGAGGAAAAAAGTTAAAAGCAGGAGGTAACTAGGGTGTAAAGAACCTTGCTGCTCCAACCGGGGATCGAACCCTAGATCTCCGAACTGGCCAGCTGGCGTTCTACAGTTGAGCTACTGGGACGAGATTGCAAGCTCTTATCGTCGAAGTGGGCTCCGTATTCTCTACCTTCTAATGTCAGATTGGCTAGAGAAACTGACAATCTGACTGACCACCTCCTACTATTTTTACCCAGGTAATCCTGCGTGGCCGTTATCTTCTCAATTTGAAATCAGCACTCAATCTTTCAGAGTCCACTTAATCCGTACTAGTCGTCTTAAGATCACTTTCAAACATCCTATCTTTGCACGAACATGCAGGGTTGATTTGTTCGGGCGCCATTGTAGAGAACCTTGCTGCCCCAACCGGAAATCGAACCCTGGATCTCCGAACTGGCCAGCCGACGCTCTACCGTTGAGCTACTGGGACGAAATTGCAAGCTCTTATCGTCGAAGTGGACTCTGGAACGGTAATAGAGTTACGTTTCCTTCAAATCAAATTATTGAAAAAGAGTGCTATAATGAATTGATTTCTACTTTAAGATGTCTAAAAACTATGAAAATAAGGCAACATACAGGGATCGAAAACGAAATATTGTCCTATATTCCGAAATTTTCATATTAGCAGAATCATAAAATATGCGGCATTTTTATGCATACATTTGAACCGTGCAGCGTCCACTTCGACAATAAAATCTTTCAATTCCGTCCCAGTAGCTCAACGGTAGAGCGTCGGCGGGACAGTACGAAGATCCAGGGTTCGATTCCCGGTTAGGGCAGCAAGATTCTTTACAATGGCACCCGATCAAATGAACTCTGTAAGTTAGTGCAAAGATGTCGGAGGTCTGAAGACCCCAGGCCGTGCGACTCACATAGTGGGTTTAGAGTAGCTAACTGCACGGTCGAGAAAGGATACCGCCTGCACTCAGGAGGCACCCAAGGTCTACCATCCCGCCAAAAGAACATTTATTTAGGTTTTAAAAAGATAACAATGGATGAAAAATATTGTGGTTAAACAGATAGTTTAACATTATTTTTGAACTTGACGAGTATGTCCATTTTTCAAAAATGGGAAAAGGGTTATTGCGAATATAGGTAAAAAGATCATTGAAAAATAAAATTGAGAGTGAGGTATATTAACATAATGAAAAATAGATTAAAATTAAAGAAAATAATAAAATTTTAAAAGTGAAACGTAGAAAATATATAAAAAAGAAAATATATGGAAAAGGAAAGGAATTTAGGTACACGGAAAACAAAAAACAGAAATTAAAAAAATTTAGGATAAAATATAGAAAAGAAAATATAGAAAAAATACAAATAAAAAGGTTCAAAAGAAAAATAAATCAAGAAATTAGAAACAGTTGACATAGCTTTTTTTTCTTTTTTTATCGGATATCGGAGGTCTGAAAGTGACCTCCACTAGTACGAATTCAGTGGACTCTGGAAGATTAAGCCACAATTTCTACTAACTTGGATATAAATAGCAATATAAGGGGGTTAATCTGAGGTAAAAATAGCAGGAGGTGGTCAGTTAGATTGTCAGTTGCACGCCAATCTGGCAATAGAGGGTGAAAGATGCGCTATTCCGTACAACTCGTTTACCGGTAGAGTGTTGGTTTGTACAACGGTAGAGGTTCAATTACTGATTGGGGCTGAAAGGTTCTTTACAAACGGTTTTCAATATTCAGAAATTTCATGAAGTGTGTAGGTGTTACATTTATCGACCCTACAACTAGCCATTTCGCCCGCACGAAGCGTGGGTGCAAATGGCTAATTCGTTCATATCGTCACTCATTATAGCTATTTACAGTTCCTACAAAACAAGCATCCTCATGTCATCTTATAATGTATCAATCTTACACGCTTAGCAAAACACGTATCTTCCCCATCATGACCTTTAATTAGCTGGAACGAAGACCGTTTGAGATTACCGTCCGACAACGCATAATAGCGGCCATCACGGCTATTAACATGTTGATATTCGCATGCACATGCAACTTCTTTGTGTGTTTACCACGCATACAAAACTGCAAAGCGGTGAAGTTTCAAGGTAGAGATGGTTCATGGGATGACTCGGTGCTCTAATGGGATTTTAACATCTGTCCTGCAACACTTCGCTCAAGGATATCTCGATGCCAGAGATTTTAGGAAAATTTAAGCTCAGCTAAGCGGCATCTATATATCCACACTAAAATCTGCCGAACCGAGAGTCGTAGATAAAATTTCATCACATCGCCGTAAACAGAATCAAAAATCTGATGTGGGCAGCACATGACTTTCCCTGCATATTCACGTTCTATTTATTTAAATTAAATTTAATTCATTTTTAATTCAATTTTCGTTCTCATTTGAAAACTGGACTTATTTTCAAAAATGGTGTAGGAAAAATACGAAAAACTAAAATATCTCGAGAACGGCTAGTCCTAGTGTAATGGGGTTGGTCTTATTCTTTTCTTCGCTAAAAATTACGTATTAAACAAGCATTTAATGGCTATATTTGAGCATACGTAGTTCTTAAGTTTAGATTTTGATGATTTTTGCGAGCCATTTTGCAAAAAAAGGCAGGTTATTATTTTTCGAATTATTACAAAATCTAATCAGCACCAGGGTGGCCTACAAGCGACTTATCTACCAAATTTTGTGAAATTCGGTCCATTAGTTTTTCAGTTAGAGTGGATACAAGCTTTTGCGGGCCATTTCGCAAAAAAAAGGCGGGTTCTTTTAACCCGAGTCATACCCAAAACTAATCAGCACCAGATTCGTGCACAAGTGACTTACCTACCAAATTTTATGAAATTCGGTCAATTAGTTTTTTAGTTAGAGTGGATACAAAATCTGCACAGACAGACACACAGACACACAGACACACACACAGACGTCACGCTAAAAATAGTTTTTTCGTATTCTAGAGGTCTCGAAACGTGTAGATTCGTCGAAAACTCGAGTTGCGATTTTCGACATGATTCCAATACTTTCCCTATACATTACCATGTATTGCAGGGAAAGTAAAAACTGTATGGGCACAAATAACATTTGGTTCCCAACAACAGCGTGACTCAACTCAAATTTCTCATACCGAAATTTTTCTTTTTTTCAGATTTTACAACAAGAAATTTGAAAAAATCGATATCATGCATCAAAATGATGACAACTATAGCGTGTTATCCATCACTTTAAAGGGCTTTAAAAAATCCTTCTATTGATACTATACTTGACAATGTAATTCTTAAACTATCAAGGTTGATTTTGTTCCACTCCACCACCACAATCTTCCAGAATCCATCCAATGTTTTGGGATGCCGCTTATAAAGAGCTTGTTTTAAAAGTCCAAATGCACAGTAATCCGTAGGAGACAGGTCGGGGGACTTGGGTGGGATGCATTTAAATGGAATAGCCTCAATTCCGGTTTCATTTCTCATTTTTTCAAAACATATAGCAATAGATCTAGAGGTATGGCTGGTAGCCTTATCCTGATGGAAATTAACAGAGTGAAGATTGTTTGGGTAAAGTGATGGAATGTCTTTTATGAAAACAGGTGTTAAAACATATTTCTGATAGTAAACCGAGTTAATTTTGATATTTTTTTCTACTTTCCTTATTTTAAATTTTCCGCTATAAGAGAATCCAGCAATAACCATAAAACCTTTAGTACAACTTTCCTTGTTTTCTCTGAACCAACCTTTGTTGGGTATGCATTTTTTTACCTTTAACCCCGTCAAATGTAAACTTTGACGATTCTTTCTTTTTTTACTAATTACGTCACTTAATTTACGTGTAAAAATACTAAAACGATGCTTTTCACATCTTTTTTTAATAATCGAATAAGAGTATTATAATTTAATAAGAGTATTTCTCTTCGGAAAGCATAAAAATATAGTCTTCTATTCATTGTTTATTTTCTAGCGATATTTAAAGTAAAAAATATTTTTACTGATGCAGACGATAATTAAACCCTATTCCGACTTGATGCCAGTCAGGTTTTTTTTTACATTTAAAATTTAATTCATGGAGAAAGTCAAAATCGTTACAAAAATGTGTAAACACCCTCTGTATATTTACTTCAAAATCTCGAAATCAAAAATTTTCGTAAAAACAATACATTCTCAATACTACGTATGAGAAAATAAAAATAATTAAATTTTGGTGCCTAACTAATATTTTATGGGCGTCATTGGGACGACATACCGCTCATCCAATCGCGTAAAAAAACAACAAAAAAACTGTGCTATGTGGTTATAGATCTTTTATAGGTAATCGGAGTAAATCGTTCTAGTTAGTAATATGAATGATATTTTAAAATAATGAATCTCCTGTTAGTGCATAAAGCGAGTTATGCATCATACATACTTTGTTTCTCAATGCAAGCTTCTATTTTTATGCGAAACAAACAAACAAAACAGACTGATGTGGACAGCACATGACTTTTCCTAGACATTTAAATTGATTTTCTCTTTATTTCTTTGAAAATTCATTAAATTGAGTTTAGTGATATGAAATAACACGCATATTTATTTGAAATGACACGGAATTGGCACTTTTAATTCAATTCTCGTTTTCATTGGGTAACGGGATGTAGCAAAATGCAAAACCAAAGTATCTCGAGAACGGTTAGTCCTAGAGCAATGGGGTTGGTCTTATTCTATTCATTTTAAAAAATTATGCATAAAACAAGCATTTAATGGATACATTTGAGCACTTTTAATTTTAATTTTTACTATTTTTGGTGGCCATTTTGCAAGAAGGCAGGTTCTTTTTTCCCGAATCATACCAAAATCTAGCACTAGTGTCACCCACAGCTGACCCACGTATAAAATTTTATGAAATTGGGTCAATTGTTTTTTGAGTTAGAGTGGATACATACCTTACGCACACATACACCCCCCCCCCCCCCATACACACACACACATACACACAAACACATACGCACAGAGAGAGAGACATACTAAAACCAGTTTTTTGTATTCTAGAGGTCCCAAAATGTGTGGCTCAGTCGAAAACTCATATGTTAACAAACCCATATGTTATTACTTTCCCTGCAATACATGGTAATATATAGGGAAAGTATTGGAATCATGCCGAAAATCGCAACTCGAGTTTTCGACGGATCTACACGTTTCGAGACCCCTAGAATACGAAAAAAACACTTTTTAGCGTGACGTCTGTGTGTATGTCTGTCTGTGTGTCTGTTTGTATGTCTGTCTGTGCAGATTGTATATCCACTTTAACTAAAAAACTAATGGACCGAATTTCTTAAAATTTGGTAAGTAAGTCACTTGTGGGCGAATCTGATGCTGATTAGTTTTGGGTACGATTCGGGATAAAAGAACCCGCCTTTTTTCTGCGAAATGGTCCGGAAAAAATGCATGTATCTACTTTAGCTGAAAAACTAATGGACCGAATTTCACAAAATTCGGTAGGTAAGTCGCTTGTGGGTTACTCTGGTGCTGATTAGATTTTGGTACGATTTGGAAAAAAAATAACCTGCCTTTTTTTGCAAAATGGCCCGTAAAAATCGTCAAAATCTAAAATAAAAAACTACGTATTCTCAGATATATCCATTAAATGCTTGTTTTATACGTAATTTTTAACGAAGAAAAGAATCAGATCAACCCCATTGCATTAGGGCTAGCCGTTCTCGAGATATTTTAGTTTTTTCGTATTTTCTCTACGCCACCTTTGAAAATAAGTCCAGTTATCAAATGAGCACAATAATTGAATTAAAAGTGAATTAAATTTAATTAAAATAAAGAGAACGTGGATGTAAGTCTGCAGGGAAAGTCATGTGCTGCCCACATCAAATTTTTTCTCTCCAGAGTCGGACTAAGTTGCAAGCAGAACAAAGCGACCACACATTGAGGAGCTCCCGGTAACTGCCGTGGGTGGAAATTCGCCAAATACTGTTAGTATAATAATTATTTAAGCAGTATCTGTTTCCAAATACTGCTGTATATAATAATTACATTTGTTATAAATAACAAACATTTATTATACACAACAACTGTTGCTGCAGGAAAAATATCTTTGAAGTTTGAAGAACCTTAAACAGATACACATACAAAAAAAATGATAATTGTCATATATTCAGCCATTTAAAAATAATAGTATAAGAAAATATTTTGAGTTTGAACTATAAACATGAAAAGATTAAATATCATATATTCAGCCATTTAAAAAGAATAATATAAGAAAATATTTTGAGTTGGAACTATAAACGTGAAAAGAATAATTATCATATATTTAGCCATTTGAAAAGAATAATATAAGAAAATATTTTGAGTTTGAACTATAAAGTGAAAAGATTAAATATCATATATTCAGCCATTTAAAAAGAATAATATAAGAAAATGTTTTGAATTTGAACTATAAACGTGAGAAGATTAATTATCTTATATTCAGCCATTTGAAGAGAATAACATAAGAAAATATTTTGAGTATGAACTATAAACGTGGAACGATTAATTATCAATCTAAATATAGTACTGAAGGATAATTTTTTTTTATATACATTACAAAATTTTAATCGTACGAGGAAAATATTTTACTTTATTTCTATGTGGCGTGTCGTATTTATTTATTATTTGTATTCCATGATAGCAAGGAATTACTAAGAACAACACATGTGAACGATTCGGTTGGCTGGTTATTTTCCTCTCTTCCACGTGACATCATTCAATAACGGTTCGTCACGTGATGTAATGTATTATCGCCATTAAACGCATTTTTTTAGAAGTTTCTTTATTACGAAATGATTAAAGGATTTAGAATGAAGGATCGATTCGATTAAGAATAATTATTTGCGAAAACTTATTTAATTTTCTTTCGTGAAAAATCTGAAGTGAATGTAAAGGACAATTCTCTTTCTACTTGGGAGTTTGATCACGCTTTCTGGAAATGGAGGGGGGAGGGGGAGAAATTAAGCTTAAGTGTGTGTTTCAAAATATCACATTCGAAATACACGCTTACTTGATTTCATGATGATATATACCGAACTGACTGATTGGGTGACATATCAAAATTTTAGAGCACTTCCACTCTTGCTAAAATCTTATTGTTTTAGGTCTCGTTCGATGCGTTTCAGCTTCCAGATTGACAGAAAAATTCAATATTTCGAAAATTTGAATTAAGGAGGGGGGAGGGGTTGCAATTCTAAAGGTATATTAAAAAATTCTAAAAATTATTTTGTACTTCCAGGCTAGCTAGAATTTTGGTTTGGGTTTCATTTGATCTGTCTCAGCTTCTAGGTCAAAGGTAAAATCATGCAACCAACCCGTGCCCCCCCCCCCATAAAAAAGATATGATAGTGCTTACTTGATGATGAGACGCACCACCCTGAGCCCCCACCTGTCCAGAAGAAACCCCCATATGAAGGAGGTGAAGCCCATGCAGAAACTACCGATGGTGTAAGCTAGGTTGAGAAGGCGGTCCTGCTCCTCGCATGTTGGCTGGATGCCCTAGAGGGAACAAAAATGAAAAAAACAATCAGAGCAATTCATCAGTTTATGTAGAAATATATTTTTTATTCCTTGTACGATTTTTCCATACTTATACAACCAATGGGAATAAATAGAGTAGGCTTCTTAGATGAAATTTTATAACGTCTTGAAAATTCGATATAATAATGTTACGACTTATCCTCTGAAATCATGGATATGCACCCAGGATATAAGAATGAGTACAACTTTCTGGATAACAAACACGTTTATTCAAAAGCACAGCGTAAACAGGAACACGGTAAAACAGCACTTAAATACTCCACTCATTTCACAAAACAATCGATATTATTCTCAAAATATTGAAGTGTATAATTTCACAAAATGGTGGCTACTATTTTCAAAACATTGACGAATATCACAGTTCAATGTAACTCGTATCACGTCAACTGCTCTCCAACGGAGTGATGACTCCTTTTATAGACTCTCTATGGAAACTTCTGGAAATCTCTCTCTTAGAATACTCAGGATTTTACTAATGAAGACACCAACATTGTTCTCTTTAATGCCTTGGTCAAGTCTGGGCTTGAGTATGGATCTGTGGTGTTGAGGCCTTTTCATGTTGTTCATGCAAGTAAGATCGAAATCATTCAAAATAAATTCTTGAGATATCTCTATTATAAGAAAACTCGTATTACTTTCCTTATATACATAATGTATAAGGAAATTATTGTGACGGGATCGAAAATTCGAATTAGAGTTTTCGACGGGAGAGCACGTTTCAAGCATCCCTGATCACGAATCAAACATTTTTGAAGTGATGTCTGTGTGTGTGTCATTGAGTCTGTAGAGACGATATCTCACGAACTAATGCAGTGATTCGAATGAAATTTGGTACAAAAGTCACAATTCGTGAAAACTGGAAGCCTATTGTTTTAAAACACAATCGAATATTCAGAACACCCCCCCCCCCTAAATTTTCGAGTGGAATTTTGAAAAAATCATCAAAAAATCAAAACCTTTAATAAAGATACGCAAATAGACATTCCTTATGTAATTTTTCCTCAGAATACGATTGATATAAACTTTAGAACGCTAGCATGAACTGTTCTCGAAATATTGCACATTTTTCAAATAAATTTATCAAAAAATCCTATAAATTAAAATAAAATATTAACTGTTAAGAAACATGTTCATTTTTCTTATGTAATATCATGCGATAAATTGAGTGACATCATTCTCGTGGACCTAACTCGTTCCATTCACGAGAACAGATACTTTAAGTAATGCTTTTGTATTTGAACGCCAATAGTCATTTATCCGCTGTAAGAATAACTTATTTCTCCGTCTGTAACGCTTGGCGACATTTTGGCGACGAATTTAGTGGAATATTGCCAACTTGGCAATATTTTTAAATGTTGTCAAATTAACGAAAATCTCGCCAAATGGATAAAAATGACGCTAAATCAATGAAAATGACGAGTCATTGAAGAAATTCAATACTTTGGAAAGAATATAAGTATCTACTATAAGAATAACATTTTTTTTAACTGTAAAAGTAGTAAATTCATTGCATTACATAAGGAAAGTCATGTGCTGCCCACATCAGATTTTTATCTTACTGTAAAAGTTGTAAATTCATTGCATTATATAAGGAAAGTCATGTGCTGCCCATACCAGATTTTTTTTTTATTGTGCCTTATCAGCTACGTTTCTTCGTGAAATGTTTAATGTTAAAAGCTTACAGAACAGAAGGAATTTCATTTTATTTTCATTCTTCAGGAATCTGTTCAATAACGGGGTTGATTGTTCCCCGGTCTTCGGTGGATCGGGTTTCATGTTCCCCAGTATTTAACCAGGAGCATGAGTTGATTTGCTGAAAGGAATTTTAATACGAATATTGGTTCTTATTGTGCGATTAATAATTTTTGTAAACTATACAACAGCTTCCCCGATAACCTTGATGTTTTTATTCATCGGAAATAGCTTTTAAAAAATAATTTGTTGTAAATATTTTATATTTTGATGTATTTATTCGTTTGCAGGTGCTTTCGAAAATCATGTGTTGTCAATAGTTTCCATTTGAATGTATTTTATTATATTTTTAATCTGTATATTTTATATTGTGTTTTGACTTGCACGCTGTTACTGGGACTTTGTTCTGTAGCTTGCATTTTTTAAAATAAACTAAAGGAATAAATATTAGTTATTTCGAGGCGTTTCTCGAGTTTTTGAAATGTCGCCAAATGGGAGATAAATCGCTAAATTTGGCAACCCAACTTCGGACTTCCACATCTTGCAATCCTAGATGTACGTTAAAGAAAAGCTTGTACGGGTGTTTTTTCCGTCTGGTTTTCAAAACAAAAGACTCCAGTCAGAGAATTTTTCACTTTAACAATATTAAATGTGTATTTATTGAAAAAAATTGAATAACGTACATAAAAAAATGTACAAGATGTTGTATAAAAGCGGTTACTTGCTGTATTTCCTTAAATGTTGATTCTAGATATATAGGGTTCCTAGAAAAACTTAAAGCACCAAAATAACTTTGTAAAGACAGCCTATGAGTGTACACATTTAGGTCTGTGATAGTAAAGTGACTGTGTCCGATCGAAAGTAATCTGAGCACTCCTAGTGGACAATTTAAAAAGTTAAAATGACGAATGCGGCGAGAAATATACAAAAAATAGCAATTATAAAATTGTTAAGGATTATCTCATTAATACGAATCATTATCATGAACTCACGAAATGCGTATATGAAAGGCGAGATATATGCCTGTCAAAAGCCCGTATCATCGGGGACTATAACACGGTGACACCTACAATGATTGTCATGGTAAGCAGTTGTATTCTTTCTCGAATTCAAATATGTATGGGTTCTGATGAAAGGCATTTTGAACAGGCTATACATTAGAATTCTGTGCATATTGGTTGTTTTAATATTCCTAATTAGAGCAGGCATTCACCAATAACCATATTGAGTGCAATAAATGCATTTTGTAACAGTTTTAGGGTCGATTTCTACTCATTGGTCAATTCTCTACAACTTTGTAATTGTTTTTTTTTCGTCTATTTCGCTTTGTTGCCGAGTCCCTTATGCTAACTTTTTACTTCTCCGCTAGAGGACGCTGAAATCATTTTTATTCTAACGAGTATGATCAACTTATCATGAACCTTTCCATACAAAATTATTGAGGTGCCTTTCCTAAGTACTCTTTATAATTACATATTTATATTTTACGGCAATATCTGTAGCAATGTTATAAATATTGTCATTTTATATGTGTCTTATGTAAAATCAAAGGATATTTATAGGACGCTAACATTTTATATGACATTTATAGGACGCCGTTCATGAAATATGGGAATTTTAATTTATCTAAACTGAGGAACGTAAAAAAAAAATAAAAAAAAATAAATTAAGTACTCACTCCTAATAAATGATTGTATTCTGAGTAAAAGAGCTTTTAATTAGAAATTAATGGGCACGCTTGCTTAGAGGTTAGTCAAAGTCATTCTTAAGATATTAGAATTTTTACTTTTCACCGTGGCGTGCGATATTTCTCGTAAGGATAGGGCAATTTCCATAAAATTTGGAATGCTTATTTAAACATCAGCTACAGAAAATCCTATTTATTTTCAACGAGATAGAATTTCAATAAAACTCCGGACAATACCAGCATTTCTCGTCTTGTAGGGAAAATCCTATATTGGGTACATCAGATTTTTTAATATATAAAGTAAACGTAATAAATGATTATCGGTAGGTACAATCATGTGTTGGATGCATACTTCTTTCAAAAATTGAGGGCGAGAATTTCTCAACACCATTGTTTTTACAAAAACAATTTTTTAAACATACATTTATCAGGATTTACCTGATCTTAGAAACTCAAAACTTGGACTAAATTTATGGGGAGCTATTTCAAAGCTACCTACAAAATTTCATTAAATTCGGTGCAGCTGTTCTCCCGTGATGATGAAACAAACGAAAGTCTCGTTTTTCGTTAATATCGCGACAACCCCTGGTGTTAGAAACTCGAAACATAAACTAAATTTTAAGTGGGACTATTTCAAGACTACCCACCAAATTTCATCAAACTCGGTTCAGCCGTTCTCCCGTGATGTTGGATCATACATACAGAAAATTGTACATTTTAATATTCATCATACTAGTATTATATTCTTTCATCTATGTCTCTATGGGGGGTTTCATTTAACATTATTAAATCAGTATTAGATTTGAACATTGTCAATCAATGCTATAATTCAAATGTCAATCCATTAAAAATTGTTTAAAGTGCTGTTTAAATATTAAAATACATACTTTTCTTCTTTATATATGTAGATAAGGGAACCTTTAATTTAAATATAATCAAAAATACGTATTTTATACTCCTTCCTGTTGTGTCAACTAACAATTGCGACTACTTTACTAACACTAGCGACACCTAGATATAATTCTCAAAGCAATTATGGCACTTTCAAATGTTTCATCCATAGGAGTACTATCTCCTTCTTTCTCACTCCTTGCCTCAACTATTACAGTTTTGAACATGTTAGAAAGAATGAGATAAAACTGCTACGGATGAAACGCTTGAAAATGTCGTAATGTTTTGAGAATTATATCTAGGTTTCGTTAGTGTTAGTAAAGTAGTCGCTGTTGTTAGTTGACGCAACAGAAAGGCGTATAGAATATGTATTTTTGATTATGTTTAAATTAAAGGTCCCTAATTATGAGTATAATTAACCAGTATTTTTTCAGAATTGAAGGATAGAGTATAAAATAAATGGAGACAAAAAAATCTGATGTGGGCAACAAATGACTTTCTTTATATAATGCAATGAATTTACTACTTTTACAGTTAAAAAAAATGTTATTCTTACAGTAGATACTTATATTCTTTCCAAGATATTTAATTTTCTTCAATTAGTCGTCATTTTCATTGATTTAGTGTAATTTTTATTAATTTGGCGAGATTTTTGTTAATTTGGCAACAATTAAAAATGTCGCCAAGTTAACGACATTCCGCAAAATTCGTCGCCAAAATCTCGCCAAACGTTATGAACGGAGAAATAAGTTATTCTTACAGCAGATAAATGACTATTGGCGTTCAAATACAAAAGTATTACTCAAAGTATCTTTTTTCATGAATGGAACGAGCTAAATCCACGAGAATGATGTCACCCAATTTATCGCATGGTATTACATATGAAAAGTGAACATGTTTCTCAATAGGAAATATATTTTTTTTATTTCATATGACTTTTTGATAATTTTTTTGAAAAATGTACAATATCTCGAGAACGGTTCATGTTAGCGTTCTAAAATTTATGTCAATCGTTTTCTAATGAAAAATTACATAAGAAATGCCTATTTTCGTAACTTTATTAGCGGTTTTGATTTTTTGACGACTTTTTCAAAATTTCACTCGAAAATTTAGGAGGGTTCTGAACATTCACTTGCGCATAAAAACTATAGGCTTCCTGTATTTACGGATTGTGATTTTTGTACCAAATTTCGTTCAAATCGGTCCATTCGTTCGTCAGTTATCGTCTCCACAGACTCACTGACGCACACACACACACACACACACACACATACACATACTTTCACACACACACATACTTTCACACACGCGCATACTTTCACACACACACACATACCACACACACACATAGAATCACTTCAAAAATGTTTGATTCGTGATGAGGGATGCTTGAAACGTGCTCTCCCGTCGAAAACTCGAATTCGAATTTTCGACCCCGTCACAATACTTTCCTTATACATTATGTATATAAGGAAAGTAATAAATTGAAAGGTGAAAATAATTTTGAATGCGTAGGAATATTCTTTATAGTTTCAGTTCTACTTTGCATTGTGCTCTCTCATAATTTATTTTCTACAAAATTGATAATTAAACTAAATATTTTAGACCTTTCGTCATAGAAATTCATGCAATCCAAGACTACTTAACTTATCCCACAGCCACCTACATGATTGTCTCAAACGACATGGGCATTTTCTTAATATGAAGTTTTAACTCCTTACTTTTACCTCCATGGTTTTCAACTTTGAGACATCTACATATTTATTTCAGGACGCAAAACCTTCAAGAAAGCGTTATAGAAAATTTCTTATTACCTAAATTTATCTGTTTTATAACATGCCATTAATAATTATTTCATCCAACAGTCGCATCTAAAGTGTTTAAATTCAAGCTTTATATCATGAATTTTGCAAAGACTTTTTAAAAGGTTATAGACTATGATATAATCTATGAAAGGAATTAATCAGAAAGAAGAAAGAACACTTTGTGAATAATCACAATAAATAAAACTACTGATTCTTCTTCTTCAACCCAGACCGTACGACCTACTTGAAGATGTAAGGTGTCTGTTTGGATGATTGGGAAGCGTCACAAATTAAACCGGAACCCAGTGGGGACGACATACACAGGGACCTACCCTCCTTTCCCAACCATTTGCCTCTTGGAAGGACTTACGGGTCCACATATTTGATGTACCCGTACTTTGCTTGACCACGGGGACAGTTTAGACAGAGCTGGGCATCGTACGCGGGTCGTCGGAGTGCAATCCCCGCGCGCTAACCACTGGGCTGTCACACTCCCAAAATTACTGATTGTGAAAATATATCTTTCCAATACTTCCTTAAAGAAAGCATGCATATGATAATTAGGTGACTACAATTGTTTCGAGTGCGTTTCAAGTTCTCTTCTTCAAGTCAAAAAAGTGTGTGCGACCATTCAGAAACAACTGCAGTAGCTGTTCTTTGATCTGTTAATTATTGATCCTATTTTAAGTTCCTCATAATAGATAACTTCGTATGGTTAAAATCAGTGGTCACTACTTTTTCTCGTAGTTTGTAGTGTGACGCGCTACTTTTAAAAATAAAAAGTGTAGCGAGAAGCGCAATACAAAAACCACTAGTTTGTATCGAGTTTCGACGCTACTTTTAACGTTACTTCAGTAAACAAACAACGTGCTTATTCTACATATCACGTGATTACCATTTCTTCCTTAGTATAAAACTTAGTGTTCTGCGCAACGATATGATGTGCACAGTACCCAGCGCTTTGGAACGAATAAAAAATGTCAGTTGTTTTAGCTGACAAGATAGATATCTTCAGAGCTAATTTCCCGTCTCATAATACCAAATAAGACGAGTTGGGACTGGATGCATTCTGCCGTCGAACGTATATGCCGGTTCCTGAGAGAGAACGAGGAGAAACTACATAAAATTTTCGATGCTGCAGGGTTAGGAAAGCTATTGCCTCATAAAGTTAATTTTTACTTTCTTTATATACATAATGTATAAGGAAAGTATTGTGACGGGGTCGAAAATTCGAATTCGAGTTTTCGACGGGAGAGCACGTTTCAAGCATCCCTGATCACGAATCAAACATTTTTGAAGTGATGTCTGTGTGTGTGTGTGTGTGTGTGAAAGTATGTGTGTATGTATGTGTGTGTCAGTGAGTTTGTGTAGACGATAACTGACGAACGAATGGACCGATTCGAATGAAATTTGGTACAAAAATCACAATCCGTAAACACTGGAAGCCTATTGTTTTTATACGTAATCGAATGTTCAAAACCCCCCTAAATTTTCGAGTGAAATTTTGAAAAAATCGTCAAAAAATCAAAACCGCTAATAAAGTTACGCAAATAAACATTTCTTATGTAATTTTTCATTAGAAAACGATTTACATAAATTATAGAACGCTAACATGAACCTTTCTCGAGATATTGCATATTTTTCAAAAAAATTATCAAAAAGTCATATAAAATAAAAAATATATATTTCCTATTGAGAAACATGTTCACTTTTCATATGTAATACCATGCGATAAATTGGGTGACATCATTCTCGTGGGATCTAGCTCGTTCCATTCATGAGAAAAGATACTTTGAGTAATACTTTTGTATTTGAACGTCAATAGTCATTTATCTCCTGTAAGAACAACTTATTTCTTCGTCCATAACGCTTGGCGAGATTTTGGCGACGAATTTGGCGGAATGTCGCCAACTTGGCGACTTTTTGAAATGTTGTCAAATTGACGAAAATATCGCCGAATGGATTAAAATGACGCTAAATCAATGAAAATGACGATTAATTGTCGAAAATTCAATATCTTGGAAAGAATATAAGTATCTACTATAAGAGAAACATATTTTTTTGCTGTAAAAGTAGTAAATGCATTGCATTATATAAGGAAAATCATATGTTGCCCACATCAGATTTTTATATGAATATATTCAGATGTGTTATGTCCCAAAAGATCATGCATATCTGATTGAAATTTTGAGATGCAAATTCTGCTAAAAACGAATGTTTTAAATAAATAGTTTTTACTTTTATTTTATTTTGTACATTTATTTTTTTATTTTATTTTATACTTTTATTTTATTTTGTACTTTGTTTTATTTTATTGTTTTCAGAAATGGATAAAAACGTAAAGGTTGTAAGTTGATCAGTAAATTTGGGCTCTTATTCAGAAGAGGTCTGTGTTAAATTATTACAGTATATCCATATCCTCAACATTTTATGTAAATTGAAGCTCTGGTAAAATTCATCTTATAAAAGTAGTTAAATAGTGATTACATTTTAAAAGTAGTTTGTAGTTACTACTTTTTAAGAAAAGTAGTTGTAGTTAACTGCATTTGTCGCAAAGTAATTGTAGTTGTATATCACTACAAAAAAAAAAGTAGTTTTTCCAACCACTGGTTAAAATTGACAATTCGCTCAGTTTTTCTAGTCCTATGTTAAACCACAACCTATGTTGTACCCGCTTTAGTACAGAAAAAGAACTTTCTGATATTGTGTTTGATGCTGAATAATGCCAGATACAATCGTAGAGTCATTTGTATGTTAGGGAACACATCACCAATAGCAGATTCTTGAACATACATTGACAATTTGAGAGGCGCAGAACGATCTTCGTTTATGTTAGCTCAGGGCCTTAGTCAGGCAGAGGTCAAAGGGAGCTAAGCCCCTCAAGAGGTATACTCAGCTCCCCCTGACAAAAATATTAAATTTTTAGTAGTGATATGAAATTTCATATAAAATGCCATTCAAATTTTGCATAAAACATTTCTTTGAGATTTTGTTTAGAAATTATTTCGTTTTAAAGATTTTTTAATTTAGCTGAATTCGTGATTATACTGATGATCCATTTATTTACACATTTAATTTAAAAATATTTAAAAATTATGACCATAGTATTTAGGATACTTTTGTATTATTGAGGGGTTCACTGTTATGCATTGTAGAGTCAAAATCAACTGACAAGTAGGTAGGAGTTAATATTTTAAGCATTAACTTGTATTAACTTTCAGAATGTTTTTACAAATTATGAACAGCTTTATTAATGCTTACATTAAAATCAATGCAATTATTATATATTAATATTGGTTTATAGAAGCTATATGCTATTAATAATAAGCTTTTAGCTTGCTGATATAAATATGCAATTATTTGTTAATAATTTATATGAATTGAAATATAAAATAGTAACTAATATGGTTTATAAATGGTGATAATGAATTGTGTTTTTCGTGAGCCACCTCCTTTAAAATTGTTGAGCCCTTTTGAATTTCCCTCCAGCCCTTCTTCAATTTCGTCTCTGCCTACGGCCCTGCGTTAGCTGTATAACTAGCAAAATGTAACGGCTCGACTGGAAAACATTCATCTAAACCTGAGCTATAAATCTTCGGTGAGTTTGAAAAACACTGTTGAATGGTTTCTTTGTGTACACTTGCTTGAATACAGAACCTTGCTGTCCCAACCGAGAATCGAACCTCAGATCTTCGTACTGACCAGGCAGCACTCTACCGTTGAGTGACTGGGACGACATTGTAAGCTCTTATCGTCAAAGGGGACTCTGCTCACTTTTAAAAGAAAATAGAATTCTTAATACTCAGGAAAAAAAAAATTCCTTCATAAAAAGGCTTTTTCTTCCGCAATTTGTTACTCGCGTGGGGACCCTTAATTGCGCAAGATCCTACGCCTTGGCCTATTCCTTAATTGTACTTTAGTTGTAACATCGTTTGCTTTTTCTGTGGAATTCTGTTGTCGAGGCTATAAACAACAAGATTACTTATACTTTGGCAGTGAGAATTATCTTGATTCTTATGTCCATTTCCCAGGTAATTAATGTTTGGAGGAGATATGACTATAATGCTTATTTGTCCACTTTTAACGCAACTTGATACTTGTCAAGATAAGTAGAATAGCAACGGCGGTGATATTTCTCATGCCCCAAATAATAAAAATTCAAACAATACGTATTCTTATAACAGATTTTGTGACAAACAGATAATTCTTATTCTTCGCGTGAACATTTCTTCTGTAAACATAATTCAGGATTTGAATGCTATAAACGCTTACAAATATTAGCACAGAAAGCGTTATGATAAAGTCTTGTGGATTGTGGTCCTAACTTGCTGAGAAATGTGCATTTTTGATAAGATATTAACAATGCTCGAAGCAGATGTTTAGAAGATTGGCATAATGAGTTTTAGAAGAACACAATGTGTCCGATAAAGTTATAGGTGAACCAAATAAGCTTTGAACGAAAAATCTAGAGTTATGAAACTGTATAGTAAAATGACCATGCGCTATTAGATAAGACAGATAGCAAAACCTCTAGCGTCAAAATTTGGAAATTAGCATTCCTAAAACGGAAACTATAAGAGATACAAAAAGAAGTCATTTAGAAATCTGTAGATTATCATCTTATTAGCAAAACATTACATTTTACAGAAACGAATAGTGCAATTAGAAAGCTCAGCGTTTCTTTGAGTATCGTATGCAAATAATGTCTGGTGGCGTTTGTTTGAAAAGATAGTAAAGAATCATTTATACAAGGGGATTCAAAACGATGGGGCAAAACTTTAAGGGGTGTTAGAACACACCTAAACAAGCACTATACTTCATATAATGCATGGTCGTAAAGCACGTGGTTAAGCGCTAGAGGGCGCTGTCCAGCGAATGATTAAGTGCCTGTTGTCGCCCTCGTCGTCAGTTCTACCGTGGATTTCAGATGGGATGGATTGTTTCATGAATCAGAATACCGACGTGCATTTCATGTGCGGAGCTGCGGACGGGAATGCCCAAATTCGTATGGGGTGGAGCCCCGCCATGTTGGAACCACATGCAGATTTGGACTTTCCTCGCATTTCCGTCAGCAGCTCCGTACATGAAATGCATGCCATCCTTTTCCTGATTTATGAATTAATCCATTCTTTTTAAGGGGACCAGGAAAGGAAAAATTTACTCAAAAAACGATTTTTATATTATTGCTGCATTAAATAGTGCAGAATGTCCTCTTTCCAGCTATATATCACACTTCTAAATCGAAGAAGCGGAAGTTTGTGAATTAAAGATGTTTTCCAGAAGCACTTAGCAGCTAACGCGACATTTAAAGGGCTTTCAAATGTAAACAAACCGCTTCATCCGTTTTCATTAGTTTGTTGCTCTACAGATTTATTATCCCTGTTGAGTTTCTTTCTAGACAAGTAATTTTTAGTAATCTGGCAACAGTGTGATTAACTGTGACTGTTTTATTAGTTTTTAACTGTTTTGATTGGTTGATATTGCATTACAAGTTCTTATCTGTTTTCTTTTCTTTTTATATTTTCTGAATAATTAATTATAGCTTCATTATACATTTGTAAGCCATTTATTTAGCATGATGCAAAGTAAAAGGTTATTTAGAAAACGTATTAATGTTTGTAAATCTAAGAACAAGCCTCACAATACTGAGAATGTGGGGTTGAAGTCGGATGAAACTCTTTCTACTGCTAAGGACAGTAATTATAATAAATTCCAGACTTCATTTGAACAATATGATGAATTTACAGAATCTGAACATTGTGGTAATGAAATTATTTCCCTGAGTGTGTTTCAAGATGCTGTAAATAAAATTTTTGAGTGTAAACAATGTAAAGAAACCATTTCTTTGTGGGTGAAAAAGCGAACAGGTCTTGCATCTGAAATACATATAAATTGTAACAGTTGTGAAAACAATGTTAATTTTATGAATACAGAAAAGATAAACAATGCTGAATGCAATACAAATTTATATGATTTAAATATCAGAATTGTTTACGCTTTGCGTACAATAGGGAAAGGGCACACATCAAAGCGACTGTTTTGTGCTGTCATGAACTTACCACCTCCACTGACAAAATTTGCTGCATATGTTGATGTTTTGTGTTCGGCATCAGAGCATGTTTGTTCTCGAGAGATGGATAAAGCTGCCAAAAAATGTATTTCTCTTAATAATGATAACACGGTTTTGTGTGTTGCATTTGATGGTACACGGCAGAAACGTGGCCTTTTGTCACATAATGATGTAGTTACAGCAACAAGTGTTGACTCGGGAAAAGTTATAGACATTGCTGTTATGTCAAAATTTTGCAGATGCCCACAAAGAAATTGAAGCATACACGTTGATACGTGTATTGCTAATTACAGTGGAGTAAGTGGAAGCATGGAAGTTGCTGGGGGTCAGAGAAATTTTTACTAGATCAGAAACTCTGTATGGTGCACGCTATGTGAAATATCTGGGTGATGGATGATTCAAAAGCTTATAAAGCAATTGTGGCTTCAAAAATATATGGCGATACACAAATTGAAAAATTAGAGTGCATAGGGCATATTCAAAAAAGGATGGGATGCTGCTTGCATGAGCTGAAAAAGAAATTCAGTGGCAAAAAACTTAGCGATGGAAAACCATTAGGGGGAAAGAACAGACTCACTGATGCTTTAAGTTTATTATTATGCTTTAAGTTTATTAAGATTAAAGCACTGATGCTTTAATTCAAAAATACCATGGCTTAGCAATTAGACAAAATGTTGGTTCGCTTTAAAATTTGCAACAAGCTGTATGGGCAGAGTACTTCCACTTGCTATCAAGTAATAATCATAATCGTGGACTTTGTCCAGTTGGAAAGGAAAGCCGGTGTAAATTTCAACCTGCACTTGTTAAAGGAGAAGTTTATGACCTCGATAAGCGAACACATATTGCCTATTATGGAGGCAATGAAATCTATTTTCAGAGACGTGGCTAACCCAAACTTGTTAAAAAAATGCCTTCATGGAAAAACCCAAAACCCTAATGAATCTGTGAATTGTGTTATCTGGACTCGTTTACCGAAAACTGTGTTTGTGTCTGTCGCATGGTAAACCCATGAGCCAATATTTTCGGGAGTGCGACCTAGAGGTTACATATTTATTTTGGGGGTCAGCCTTTTCGTTTGGCCAGCTGCTTGCTCTCGGAATTGGAAACGGGAAGTCGGTTAGTGTTCTGTGGATAATATTTTTACCGAAAGGGTGTAATGTGCGTCCTTTTCGGATGGGTCATAGGGATTTCGGCCTGCTTTGAATTAGTGCCCGAAAGAAGATCAGTTTCGCAGGGACTGGAGAAGGGGCTTTTTGTTTCTGGAAGGCCTAAAGCCAATGGCGATGCTTTGGGGTCAAGGGGTTAAGACCCAGAATCCAATAAGATAATTGTGTGCGCCTCAGGGGCGTGTTTTAAAAAAATCTTGGAGAGAGAGAGTTTTTCAGAATTTAAAAAAGGAGCGAGGAGAAGGAAGTGGGTGGCGATAAAGAAAGACGTCTCCCCATCATGGTCCTCTGAAAAGAGAGAAGCAAGCTATTGAATTGCAAATGATGTCGGTGAGTGCCACATTTAAGGGCCTGTGCCTGATTTGTATCTTTTGTCTCTTTCTCCCTCTCCAATAAAATAAATACTAAGTAACGCCAATTAAAATATCTACTTGTTAACTCCAAATAAATTATTTAATAGTAAAAGTCAGTTGTTTTCATGATAGATTACCATCTTTCACATTTTAGTCTATGAGACTACATATACTTTTGTATTTGTTTATTTGCTTATCTTAAATGGGTATTCATCCCATTTGGAATATGGGAAGTTGTCTTTTAAATATTTTAAATCAAATTCTTGTAAATATTTATATAGTGTAAATAAATTAATGTTTGTTTATACTCACGGCCTTATTCTTTTTTCGCGCTCTTACCGGGCGTGTCCTAAAAAGGAAGTTACCTTAGGACAGTGTCACTTAAAAATTTAAAAATTGGAGTGTTTATTATATTTCCTCCATTAAAGCAGGAAACAGCATAAAAATGTTATACATTAGCTAGAGTTGGAATCAATGCAGGCTTCCACTCTCTGAACATACTCAAGCAACTTGATAAGGAACATGTTATCGATAGAGAAAGTAAAATATCAGAATTCTATAAAAAAAGCCAGACAAAAGAATCAAATTGCCAAAGTAAACTCGAAGACATTTTAAATGAGCAGGAAATAGATGATCCTTCTTATGAATCAGGATTTCATTAAATTACTATCAATAATTTTTTATAGGAATGCCAGCAATATGTTTAAATCTGTTTTTCTCAAAATACCGATTTTCAAGGTTTGTGTACCTTTTTCTCATTACCTATGAACCTTGATGACTTAAAATTTTTATGATATATATGTTATATAATTTTGCATATTTTAATATAAGAATTTCGTGATTTGTTGAGAAATGAATTTTTTAAAAATTTAAATGTAATTAAAAATGCAAGCTGAAAAGTGACCTTTAATTAAAATTTTCTATAAAATTATAATTTTTAAATATAAAAACACTGAGATATTAAAATGTATAAAACCTATCACTCTAACTACCATAAAAATTTTATATACCTAACCCTTATTTTTTCTGAGAAAAAGGTACATGAAAATGGTAAATTTAACATGCCGGAGATAGGACATTCCCGGTCCCCTTAAAATCCACGGTAGAACTGACGACGAGTGCGACAACAGGCACTTCATGCATTCGCTGGACAGAACCTTCTAGCGCTTAACCGCGTGCGTTACGGCCATGCATTGTATGACGAAAAATACTTGTATGACGAAACACACACACACAGAAGAGGGAGAGAGAGAAACGTTCTATTTGAGTTTAAGGATGTTTAAAACGTACTATTCCGTGTAATATTCGAATTATATTATCTATGTAGGGAAAGTAAAAATAAGATTTCTACAGATCCTTTACAAAGATACTTTATACAAAGATATTTCGATATACTTGATACTGCTGTACTCTCCACAAAGAGGCAACTTCTTTATGGTTAGTTCCCCCCCCCCCCCCCTTGTACCTTTCTAATTTTACTTTCCCTGCAATACATGGTAATGTATAGTATTGGAATCATGCCGAAAATCGCAACTAGAGTTTTCGACGGATCTACACGTTTTGAGACCTCTGGAATACGAAAAAACTATTTTTAACATGGCGTCTGTGTGTGTGTCGTGCATCTGTCTGTGTGTCTGTCTGTGCAATGTAGGTATCCACTCTAACTTAAAAACTAATAGACCGAATTTTATAAAAAAAAAATGTTAAGTAAGTCACTTAGGTGTGACCCTGGTACTGATTAGTTTAGGGTACGATTCGGAAAAACAAAATCTACCATTTTTTTGCGAAATGGCCTGCAAAAATTTCATGTATTCACTGTAGCTAAAATATTGATCAAATTTTACAAAATTTGGTAGATAAGTTACTTGTGAGATACTTTGGTGCTGATTAAATTTTGTTATGATTCGGAAAAGAACAACCTACCTTTTTTTGCGAAATGCCCCGCAAAACTCGCCAAAATCTAAGAAAGAATACTATATATGCTCAAATGTATCCATTAAATGCTTGTTTCATACGTAATTTTTGATGAGAAAACGAATAAGACCAACTACATTACTTTAGGACTAACCGTTATCAAGATATGAGATTTTTTGCATTTTTGTTACGCCGATTTCAGAAAAATGTCCAATTACCAAATAAAAACAAAAATTTAATTAAAAATGCAAATTTAGTGTTATTTGGATCCATTAAACTCAATCTAATAAATTATTAAAGAAATAGAGAAAATATGAATTTGAGTCTGCAGGGAAAGTCATGTGCTGCCCACATCGGATTTTTAATCTTCACTCAATGACACATTAGCGTGATCTCTGAAGTTAAGCGAACGTTGGCATTCAATTCCGACATTGTTTGCGACTCGCGCTCCGTTGAACTGAGAAGAAAACACTTTCTTAAAATGACTCGCAGATGAGTTTAAATTACGTAAATGACTTTTTGAGCAAATGATGAATGAATTTTATGTACGTACATTTCATAACTGTACACGCTTCCACGGTAGCATCGCTTTTCGTTCTTGATCATATATATACGTATAGATAGATGACTGACTGCTTGACAAAGGAACATTTACACAGCTCAAACTGTTGAAGGTAGAAACTTGAAACTTTGCATATACGTAGGACTTGATATATAAGCAATAAGAAGAATCTTAAATCTTAGAAGTTTGTGCGAAAAATTTATAATTTACGGAATTTTTTGTTCCAACCATCTCTAAGCTATATTTTGAGAAAGGTTAGACACACAGAGTTCAATTTTATAATATTTTGCTTAGAAGAAAAAAGTACCCTCAATTTTCTTAATAAACTCTTTGAATGTAATACTAACCGGTCTTGATATATTTTAATTTATAGTTATAGCAGACGATTTTCACTTTCCCTGCAATACATGGTAATGTATAGGGAAAGCATGTATTAGAATCATGCCGAAAACCGCAAATCGAGTTTTCGACGGATCTACATGTTTTGGGACTTTTAGAACACGAAAACACTATTTTTAGCGTGACGTCTGTATGTGTGCCTGTTTGTGTGTGTGTGTGTGTGTGTGTGTCTGTCTGTATGTGTGTCCGCCGTGTGTGTGTGCAATGTATGTATCTACTCTAACTGAAAACCTAATGGACCAAATTTCATAAAATTTAGTGGGTAAGTTACTTGTAGGTGACCCTGCTACTGATTAGATTTTGGAACTATTCGGGATAAAAGGAACCCGCCTTTTTTTTGCGAAATGACCCTCAAAAATCACATGCATCCACTCTAGCTAAAAAACTAATTTACCAAATTTCACAAAATTTGGTAAATAAGTCACTTGTAGGTTACCCTGGTGCTGATTAGATTTTGGTACAATTCGGGACACAGGACTTTTTTTTTAATCAAATGCTTGTTTTGTACGTAATTTTTGACGATAAGAAGAATAAGACCAACCGCATTATTCTAGCATTAGAAATCTAGCTCTAGCATTTTATTGTTCTCGGGATAGCTTAGTTTTTTCGAATTTTTGCTACTCCACCTTTGAATATACGTGCAGTTACCAAATTGAAACGGAAATATAATTAAAAGTGCAAATTCTGCGTTATTTTAAATAATTTTGCGTGTTGTTTTGTGTAATTAAACTCAATGAAATATTAAAGAAATAGAGAAAAGGAATTTGAGTCTGTAGGGAAAGTTATGTACTGCCCACATCAGATTTTTTTAATTACACATTAGAATTAAATTTTTATACAGGTTTGAATTCCATTTGTAACTACAGTAACAGAGTTATGCTTCCAATACCAAAATCCTCTGCTGACTTATCGTCTAATTGAACTATTGAAAACTTTTTTCATTGATGGTTAATTAATAGATGAAATGTTCTAAAAATATCTTAAAATTTCCTAAATAACTTTATTGGTGTACAGCCAACCATTCTTTATACATTTTAGTTTATAGTTATGGCAGACGATTTTTCCCGTAAGTGTGGGGGAATAGGTGTACAAAGTACAATACAAGATTGGTATTGCACAATATAACTCTCCCACAAGGGCGAATCCGCGGCGTATCAGAAGCAGAAGTCGATTCATTGACGCGAACTCTATCTCCGTGACAGACTCTAGAATAAAGAGAAGATTCCCAAGGTAGGGAAAGTTTGAAGAAAAAACAACAAAACCGTATAGCACCTACGAGAAATACCATAATAAAACCACGACTTACCCAAATACTAAAAACCTGAAATTTAAATTATTGATAATTTCAAAGTCAATTATCAGTCTTATATATAATACCAGACTTTATTATAATTATATCAAACAAAAATATTCTATTTACTATATATTTTCATAAAATACTCAATTTGTTTTTCAATTGTACTTGAATTGTGACTTTTTAATAATATAATCTATTCATCATAACCCAATATCATTCACCATACAATATGCATCTTATCATTATTTTACATTTTACATATTAGTATTTATGGATCATAATATCTTTGAAGCGTATTCACATTGTTTTAGACATGATCAGCATATCATAATTTCTATAATTTTCTCCTTTATAGGAATGCCCACATTTGTTTATGAATTATTTTTAGTTTGTTTCAATGTTATATATATTATTGGATTTTATGCACTTATAATAATATGGCACTCAGAAGGCTGTACTTATAGATTATTTCCACTATAATTTGTCGTTGTAAGTAATCCAGGACAATATGTTGTTCAGTAAAACATTGTTTACATAAAATACCTTCGTTATAATTAAAATTTAACTAATTGAGCATCTATTTTTACTTTCCTTATATACATAGTATAATGTATAAGGGTAGTATTGTGACGGGGTGGAAAATTCGAATTCGAGTTTTCGGCGGGAGAGCACGTTTTAAGCATCTCTGAACATGAATTAGACGTTTTTGAGGTGATGTCTGTGTGATGTGGTGTGGTGTGGTGTGGTGTGGTGTGTGATGTGGTGTGTGTGTCAATGAGTCTGTGGAGACTATATCTCAAGAACGAATCATGCGATCCAAACAACACATTTTTCACATAAATTTTTCAAAAAATCACATAAAATTAAAAAAGATATTTTTTTAATTTTATGTAACTGTTGTAAAATCTGAAATCTGTTCACTTTTTATATGTAATATTATGTGATAAATTTATTATCATCATTCTCGTAGATCTAGCTCGTTCTATGCAAGAGAGAAGACACTTTGGGTAATAGCTTTGTAATTGGACGCCATTAGTCTTTTATCTACCATAAGACTATTCTATTTCTCCCTAAACAATATTTGGCGAGATTTTGGCTGCGAATTTGGCAGAATATCGCCAATTTGGCGAGTTTTTTTTTAATGTTGACAAATTGACGAAAATATCGTCAAATTGATAAAAATGTTACCAAATTGATAAAAATGACTCTAAATCAATGAAAATGAAGACTAACTGATGAAAATCCAATATCTTGGAAAAAATAAGAATCTATTACTATAAGAGAAGATACTTTGGGTAATAGTTTTGTATTTGGACGCCATTAGTCGTTTATCTGCTATAAGAATAACCTATTTCTCCGACCATAATGCTTGATGAAATTTTAGCGACGAATTTGGCGGAATATAACCAACTTGGTGAGTTTTTGAAATGCCGCCAGATTGATAACAATGTCGCCAAATTGATAAGAATGATGCTAAATCAATGAAGATGACAACTAATTGATTAAAATTCAATATTTTGAAAAGAATACAAGATTCTACCATAAGACTCCGTCTGTAACGTTTGGTAAAATTCTGGCGACCAATTTTGGCGGCATATTGCCAACTTAACAAGTTTTTTAAATGTTGCCAAATTGAATAAAAATGACGCCAAATAGGATGCAATATTTAGCAAATTTATAATTTTGTCATATGATGGACATACATTTTATTATATAAGAAATGCTTTTTTAAATATCGCCAACTTGGCGATATTTGGCCCCACAATGACGAAAATATCATCAAAATTGCAAAAATGACGTCAAGTTAATCAAAATGACGCCTAATTGATGAATTTATTATTCAGATATTTAAATAGTTGGACTATATTACTTATTGAGGATGCTATCAATATTGATAATTGTTAATTTAGAGTTGCGTAAAACATAAGTTAATTGGGTACGAAATAATTTTAGATGTTGTCATTCGGATATACAATTTACCGTCCCAAATGTACAATTTAAAGTCGATACAACGAACCAATATTCTAGCGCTACGCTAATTAATTCGTTTTAGAATATCTCTAAAAAATAATAGTTGAATGATTCAACTCCAGATATAAAATTTGCCAACTACCTTATTACGCGCTGTCCGATTATTAATTATTCAAAATTAAGTTTTGCATTATTTCAGATGCATTTAATTGCTTCACTTCAATTCTCATCATTTTTAAATTACTTCTTTTGCATTTATTTGAGTACAATAATTAAACTTATTTTTGTTGACGACCCTTTATTTTAGATAACACCCCCCGAATCTTAACCAAATGTTCTGCGATTTAGATATAGGGTGCAAATTAATGTCATACACGACAGGTTTGTAGGTGAATGGGGTCGAATAATTATCTTTCATTGGTGTGTGCATCGTCCGGCCATAACTTCTAGAAAACCAAAACGATTTTGTGGGGTATATAGTGTAAATTTAAATTTTACGGGCAAAATTCGCTGCTGAACGTAACTGGATAAAAATTAAACATGCAGCACCTTGTTTGCTAATCTGATTTATTCGGCAATAACTCCTCTAAACCCTAATCATTTTCTTTCTTATTTAACCATTTGGGCATGTAGTAAAGATACATGTTTTACAGGCTGAGTTTGTTTCTAAACGTAGTCGGAGAAAAATGACGCGTGCTTTGCTCCCTTTACCGATTCCCTTTGTCCGGTGATAACTCCTCTAAAACTAAACACATTGTTTATTTTAATTATATGTTGTTAGTTCATGCTTTACAGACCGAGTTCGGGGGGAAAAAATTGAACATGCTGCGCCGCCTTTACTGATGTGCATTATCTGTCGGCGAGACCATAATTATTGTATTATTTCTACAATAAATCAAAAAATTCCAGCATGCTGTGCAGCAAAATTTTGAATTGCAGAATTATTCTGTTTTTCGATTCCATGAAAAATACTTTTAAGTTAAT
This sequence comes from Amaurobius ferox, assembly GCA_951213105.1. NCBI lineage: Eukaryota > Metazoa > Arthropoda > Arachnida > Araneae > Amaurobiidae > Amaurobius > Amaurobius ferox. The sequence goes on along the minus strand of OX578150.1, from coordinate 124,828,357 downwards.
TAAATGTCCCTCACTTCATTTTGAGTCATAGTTATATGATTATCTGATCTAGTTATATTTAGTTATATGACTTTTATACTTTCCTTACATACATAGCATTATATAAAGGGGAAGTATTGTGATAGTGTCAAAAATCCAACCTTTGATTTCTGATAGATCTGCGCATTATAATCCCTTAATGTCAATCAGTCATTTTCTCAATCATGTCTCCCTGTGAAGACGCTGCTATGGTATGCATGTAGAGACGATATCTCTTAAACAATTTATGATAATCGAATAGAATTTGGTACGATTCTTTTAATCAGTGAACGACAGCATTTAACTTATTTTAAGAATAGTCGGAATAAAGGAAGATACTATTGGGAAATTACCTATTGGGTCTGTGTTGAGTTCGGCAGATATTTTGATTCGTATTACGTCAACAATCCAAACGAATGATTACGAGCTTATATATCCTCTATGGAAAGTTCCGGAAGAAGCACATAACTCGCAAAGTTCTTAGCCAATCTACAAAATTTGAAATGTTTCCAGAACTCACCAAAAGTCACCAAATTGGCGATATTTTTCTAAATGTTTGACCAAGTTTACTAAATTTGTCCTCAAGGTCAACCGGCCCCGTTTTATTATTCTTAACAATATGATGTCCCTCCAGCTTCAACTCCATCCCATCTCTTTCATAATTTACTCCGTACCCAGAGCCATAAGACGTCTCACATCAAAAATCGCTTAACAGTGTATATAGTTTTTTGCCTACATAACGTGGAGACATTCTGAGCGACGAAACTCCTGAACACAAACTCCAGGGCAAATACAGCATTGCCAGATGTTAAATCCGTCGTCGGTGTGTTATTACACGGAACAATTTCTTCCAGCAATTTTTCAGCAACATCATACATTTCAATGGGAAGAAAACTTGCAGCCGAATTGCCGCAATTCTTTCGTACTAGACAATAAAAATTACTCAATTTCTGAGCGGCGGACCAATCAGAGGCTTATAAGATTGGACATCATTCCGCTCCGCCTTTCCTCTTCTCATTTACATTCAAGATGGCGATGGCGACAGCGATGCAAGCACATCGAAGCAGTTAAACTACGTTAGAATCTAGAGATAGGAAAAAAATAATAGAACTTCTACCAAATTACAGACACCTGTGGGATATAAAAGATCGAAATTGTACGAAAACACACACTAAAGAATGCTTCTTGAAATCGACGGCATTTGAGAGGAAACGGCTTAAAGTATCATTGTTAAAGAGGAGGGGCGTATTAGAAAAGCGGGGCCTAAAGTATCATTGCCGGATAGAATTGCTGAAGTCTGGAGATGGAAAAATAGTAATAAAACTTTTACTAAATTACAAACACCTTTGGGATATAAAATATTCAAATTAGACGAAAAACACACTAAAGAATGCTTCTTGAAATCGACGGCATTTGAGAGGAAACGGCTTAAAGTATCATTGTTAAAGAGGAGGGGCGTATTAGAAAAGCGGGGCCTAAAGTATCATTGCCGGATAGAATTGCTGAAGTCTGGAGATGGAAAAATAGTAATAAAACTTTTACTAAATTACAAACACCTTTGGGATATAAAATATTCAAATTAGACGAAAAACACACTAAAGAATGCTTCTTGAAATCGACGGCATTTGAGAGGAAGCGGCTTAAAGTATCATTGTTAAAGAGGAGGGGCGTATTAGAAAAGCGGGGCCTAAAGTATCATTGCCGGATAGAATTGCTGAAGTCTGGAGATGGAAAAATAGTAATAAAACTTTTACTAAATTACAAACACCTTTGGGATATAAAATATTCAAATTAGACGAAAAACACACTAAAGAATGCTGTCTGGAATGAAATCGGCGGCATTAGGGAGGAGAGGCATAAAGTATGATTGACGGGCAGAATTGCCGAAGTTCGGCAATAAAAATTGCCCTGTGTAATAACACAATAAAATTATTCAAAAGATTCCCTCTCAGCTGCCTGCTTGTTGCGTTTGTGCTTCTAAAATCCTATATATGCGAACCTCGTACTTCTCACAATCAACATTATCAACTAGCCATTTCAACCAGCGGGCACACCTAATAAAAGTCCCAATTATAAAAAAAAAAACTTTTTTAAAGAAATGGAGCAGATTTTATAGTTCTGCTAGCATGGAAATTAAGGTATGGAAAACTATTTCATTTCCGATCACTATACGAGGGTCACACTGAAAATTTTGAGATACGGCTAAGTGGTATGAGTTAAACTTTCTAACTCTTAGTACTCCCCTCCAACATCAATGCACTTTTGTAAGGAAATTTTCCAAAGATTAAATGCTTCAAGCCATCCATGTCTTGGAATCAATGAAAAATAAACTTTTATAGCCTCATCAATCTCACCTTCGAAATGAAAACGACGCCCACGTAATTTTTTTTTAGATTAAAAAGTAGTCAAAAGTCACACATAGCAAGATCAGGAGAATAGGGTGGATGTTCTATCACTTTGATGGTTTTTTATTCAAGAAATTCGACTGGCATTCTTGTTGAATGAGATGATCCATTGTCATGGTGAAGCATAAATCCCCTAACATTCACTTTCTGAAGAATTCCTGGAAGACACGTAGTGGTGTACCAGTTAACTGTAACTGTCCTCTATCCCTCTAGCTTTATAGCTTTGACCAGGCCTGTACTTCTGAAGAACACGGCATACATTACTTTTTTCATTGCTCGTTGTCTTTTCACCATTGTTGGTTTGGGGTCATCTTCAAAGACTCATACTTTACTTTCTTGACGTGTTGGAACGTCAAAAAACGGTATATACGCTTCATCGCCAGTTACGATTTTAGAAATAATGCGGTGTCCCCTATCACTAAGTAATTTTAGGGTTTCTTTACTGATTCTGACACGCTCCGCTTTTTGGTGTTCTGTTAAATTATGGGAGACCCAACGACGAACTAATGTTTTCGTATGCAATATTCTTCATGAATAATTTTATGTATAGCTGCGGATCCAATGTTAAGTTACTGCTGTATCATTTGGTAGGTACAGCGATTATCAACGATTAACATTTTTCGAATGGCCGACACATTTTCTGGGACTATAGCTGACAAAGGTCTTCCTGTGTGTTCTTCATCCAGGAGAGAATTTCGACCTCTTCTAAACTCTGCAAACCATCTGAATACAGTGGCACGAGATAGAGCATCATTTCCATATGCTAATTGTAGATGTTGAAGACATTCTTCTTGATTTAGCTCCACTTTAAAATCATAGAAAATCATAGCTCGATAATGCTCTCGCTTCAACTCCATTTTCTTTTCTTTAAAAATTTATTCTACGATAGCTAAATTGTAATTATTGCCACAAATTATCGTCTGCGGACGTAAAAGAGCTCAAATTTTAATATCCGACCAATAATTTTTTTCTAGCGCATATCGTCTGCCCCTGTCTCAAAAATTTCAGTGTGACCCTCGTATGCCTTTGTTTTAAAGTTTTCATATATCTTAATCTAAAAATAAATTAATTATAGCATTTTTCTTCCAATAGTTTGGTTAGAAGAATAGCCCAGCAGACGATTTCGGTATTGAAACCTCCACTCTGTTACTATGTTTACAAATGGGATAAAAAATTATATTTAAAACAAAAAAAAATTTAATATTTAATAATATTTAAAACAAAAATAAAAATATAAAATAATCGTCTGTTATAACTACAAATTAAAATACATCAAGAACGGTTCATTGTACACCAATAAAGTTAATTTAAATTTTTTAAGATATTTTTTTTTACTGCGCAAGAGGATATAAAAATGAATTTTACGTGTCTGGTCGTCTTGCGTGATAGCTAGAAACATCTTACAATGACAAATTCCAAGATTTATATATTTTTCGAACAGGATTCTAAGATCGTAAATTTTTCTCATGTCTCATATGTGTCGAAAGCCCAGACCGTCCGGCTCCTCCGAAGACATGGGTGTTGTTGATTGTTGAAACCCAGACCGTCCGACCTACCAGAAAGGTGTAAGGTAACTGTTTGGACGGTCGGGAAGTGCCACCCAATTTAGACCGGAACCCAGTGGGGGAGGCATCCACAGGGACCGTACCCACCTTCCCCTACCACCAACCTCTCGGAAGGACTTACGGACCCACATGTTTAACGTGATCGTACTCCGCGTGAACACGGCGGCAGTTTTGGCAGTGGCTGGAATCGAACCCGGGCCTACCGAGCGCAACTCCAGCGTGCTAACCAATGGGCTACCGCGACCGAAGACATGGGTGTGCAAAATTTCAAACTTTAGCAGGTTGGCTTATGTAATTCGTCACCCCTGAGCCAGCCAGTCAGTTTCTTTCAGCAATATTGATATAGATTACTATATAACCCCTTAACAATACTCAATAAATTTTCACCCCCTTCTGTAATAAAATGCAAATTCTATACGACCCCCTTTTAACCAACCTTACCTCTTCCACGAGAAGTGAAAATTTTCATAGATATTGACTTACCGTAAAGTTGGTGATATTACGCCAAGTTCGCTAAATTTTTCGCCAATATCGCCAAATATATCGTAACATGGGACAAATATTCAGAAATTTAGTCTTTTATATATATATTTCTCTTTTTCTTGTATAAAAAAATGTTTCAAAATATTTTCTGTTCTATGTTTAGAGACTTTTTATACACTTTATGTAGAAATTCTGTTCTCAATGGAAACCACTCATTTCGTATTGGGGTGTTTATAAAAATGGTTCATGAGCACCACTCAACAAAAAGTGAAGGTTAGCGTTAAGGAACACTATTATTTGCATAAAAAAATAGCATTTTTAGAACGAAAATCTTCGACGGGAAAACAATTTATTTCATTACTCATGCCGAACAAGGATTTGTCACAAGTCCGGCAATTTTTTTTTCCCGTCATGCCATGATCGAAAAGAATAAGATTCCGCATGTTGGTTTCCTTTTTGTTTTCCTTTTTAAAAAGTAAAAATCGGCTGAATCAATATCGCGCAAGAAGAAGAAGAAGAAAGAAATATTTTCCATAAATAAAATTTTGGAATGAAGGAAAAAAGGCACGTATTTGCACTGGAATCGTTGCTCCGAAATAGGCCAAGGAAGGTGGCTTTGTGTAAAAAAGAGAAATTATTCGGAAGAAAAACACAAAAAAAATCGCAAAATCGCGCTTCGCAAATGAAGCGCCATCCATGTGTGAAGGTGCGACACGAAGGTCTGATCGGTTGGTTACTTATGCGGTTCCTTTTTTGAGAATCGGTTTCCCGCGATTTTTATCTCGTGTTCGCGAAGATTATTATCGATAATAGAATCGAAATCCCGCTGGAAACATTCTCTTATAAAGAGTTACATAAGGTTTTTATAACCGCAGGCAAGTATTCTTTCTCAATGTTAAAAAAAGATGTTCAGAAACATAACACCCATTTATTTACGGTTTTGTCGAGGAGAAATTGATTAAGCCTTGTTTCCTGCTATTATTACGTTGAAACACGTTACTGGTGACACGTAATTGCTAAAGACAAGTGTTGGCTTAATGAAAGGATTTCTTCTTCTCTCTGTTTGGACGGCCGGGAAGTGCCACCCAATTTAGACCGGAACCCAGTGGAGGAGGCATCCACAGGGGCCGTACCTTCCACCCACCTCTTAAAAGGACTTATGGACCCACATGGTTAACGTGATCGTACTCCGCGTAAACACGGAATGAAGGAATTTGTAACGTGGTTCTTGCCAGACGTCCGGTCAGGACGCTAAAATTCAGTAGCATGTTCATTCTCCGATATTTGTGTTTTACGAATTAGCCGCTTTCATATATTACACTGTAATAGCATTGGGAGTTCCAAATTTAATATCTTTGTGAGGCCGACTTCCCACACTTCCAAGGAACTAATGATACCAGGGCAGTCACTAAGGTTAGCTTCGTTAGTGACCAAGCATCAGTGCCCTGTGAATCTGAAGAACATTCCCTCTTGAGTGGCAAAGGGGCGCGGGGCCACATCCGTCGTAGATACAAGTAGCGGGAACCTCCCACAATTGTGTTGTCCATTCTAAGGGGCCCTCTCTTTAATTTCTGACATTTTTTCCGTAATAGACAATGTTACATTTGAGTAAAATACCAGTGTAACAGGATTCTTGACTTTGGGCTGAAAATTCCGTGCCAGGCAAACAAGTTATTCGATAAAAGGTAGTCTGTAAATACAGGGTATCACAGATACAGATTTTACTGTGTTTGAATTTCGGGAAAAAAAGATTTTACGTGTCCAATGCATGACTGCCTTTGCGGATTAATAAGTTTCGATTCGCTAAAATTATTAATTTTCACGTCCATTTTAGATGGATTGAGTGGATAATTTGTACCTATTTGGATATTCTGAAAAGTGTTTTCTTCGCTGTATTTGTTTTTCAAACGCAGTTGAAGAGTTTTAGTTAAAAGATTGATTGATTGAAGACCCTGACCACACGACCAACCCGAAGGTTTATGGCAGCTTAATGTGTGGCCGGGAGAGGGAGTAAGCCGAAGCTGACTCCCCCGGTCAACTCCCAACGATCCGCTAGCGTTTATTAATGAGATTAAAAGTATTTACAGAAAATTACATGCTCATGGCCAGCATGATGTCATGGATAATTGGCACACAGTGCACGCAGAACAACACAAAGATAGTATATATAAACAAAATAGAAACAACAAACAAAAAAAAAGTACAGATGTACGGAACACAAAAAATGTACAGGTGTATAGATATGCAAGATACGTCCAATAAGTTTATTTTTAAGGTAAGATGGCTGGGAACAGTGAGAGGGTTCACGGATCAGGGGGGGGGGGGGGAACCCAGGAATTAATTAGTTTATTTTGTTTGAGATTTCTTTTGCAGCGAGGACACAGTCTTTGATTTTATGAATGGAGGTGTGATTTTGACACACCCTGGAGAACCAGGCCGCAGCGTTCCGAGGGGAGGGTTTAGAGAGGTGGAAAGGTTTGGTAAGAGGGCAAGAGAAGATATAATGGTCGGCATCGCCGAAGGGGTTACAGGGGCAGTTAGAAGAGGATTTAAGTTTGAAGAAATGTAGGTAATCCAGAAAGGGTCCATGACCAGTTACAAAGTAGGTAAGAAAAGGGTTGGTAATTTGGAAATTAGTGTTTACAGTGGGGAGATAGATTGAAACAACATCTTTCTCATTCATCGCTATCTGCTCGTGTTCTGCGAATTAAGGCTCCTAAATATACAGGCAGGAGCGACAACGGCCATTTTGTCTCCCAGTTGAAGCGATGGCTGTACAGGGCGAAAAGAGGTTTATTTTCTCGCTCTTTTCTCAATATCTCGAGAAAATCAAAACATTTTAAACTACTTTCTTGAATGATGGGTACAATTTTTTGAAAGCAGATTTTTTTTTCAGTTAAATTGCATATTAAATATCAGCCATGTAACATGCGCGCGCCATTAAAATAGCACAGGCAGGCGATAACCGATTGGAGTCAAAATGGCGGTTAGTGTTCCCCAGATAACATGGTATTTCTATCGAAGACAGCATGATCAAAGTAAATGAACGTTTCTGCACTTGATAAACGGACGTAAGTTCGAATCCGCGGGATATTTCTATGTGGGAAAGGAATAAAGCTCTCTTGGTGTGATTTTCAAAATATGTATTTACTAGTATTTAAACCTGTCAAAGACAGAGAAACTAACACTAATAAAAAGAATATTTTTTTTTCGAAGTATTTGTTTTATTTAATTTATTTATTTGTTTGGTTTTGTTTATTGATGTATACTGCTTGGCGTCCAAAATAGTTGTAACAATTGAAAATCGACACAGTTAAATTCTTCCTTGTCGTCATGTTCAATCTTTTATGTTCCCGGTAGGAGGCTTTGGGGTGGTTCTAAGACACTTTGCCTCCTTTCCTCCTGTCCACTGCGGGAGAAAAATAAAAAATCTGGCTCCTTTAGATTCGGTCCAGTGGTAGATGATATAAGTGAAGGATTCAGTCTTATAAGCCACCAGAGAGCTGCTGGAGTGTCTGGGAAGTCTTTTAAAAGGCTTATTATCTCCGCCTCTCGGGGAGGGAATTGAAAATCCAACTACGTTAGGTTTTGCCTGATGGTCGATAATACAAGGTAGGATCAAAAAGTTTGGAGACTGTGCTGATATCTCCAACCCTGATTGGAGGAGAGGGGAAATATTTTACCGTGGCGTAGAGGCCCATGTGACACGAGATGTGAAAAGGAAGAAGCAGGTATTTTTCCAAACAATGCGTGTCAGTGAACTTCCACAGTCCAGACCCGAGCGCTCGCCAAAGAGACTGGACACTGTCAGTGAACTGTAGTCGTTAGCGTTCGTCGAAAACAGAAATGGCTTTTGAGGAACAACTTTCGAATATCAAATTCTGCCATCGTTTGGGGAAATCGCCGACAGGAAGGTGCAATGTTTCTGTCGGCGATTTCCCCAAACGCTGGCAGAATTCGATAATCGCCCGTTGTTCTTCAAACACCATTTCCGTTTTCGACGAACGCTAACGACTACAGTTCACTGACACGGGGGGGGGGGGGGAACTTGTCTGGGAAAACCCTGCACTGCGGATCAGCGTCTTCGTTTTCATCTCGCGTCACATGGGCCTCTACGCCACGGTAAAGTAGTTCCCCTCTTCTCCAATCAGGGTTGGAGATATCAGCACAGTCTTCGAACTTTTTGATCCTACCTTGTATAAGTTTCTTTCTTTCTTTCGACCCAGACCGTCCGACCCACCTGAAGTCGATAAGGTATCTGTTTAGAAGGCCGGGGCGGTGTCACCCAATTGAAACCGGAACCCAGTGGGAGTGACATTTAGTATAAGTATTTAAAGATTAGTTTTCTTGGTCACAATGGGGTAGGGACTTCTTGAAGGCTTTAAAGTACTGTTCGAAATACCCCACACACACATACCGGGGTAAAATCAAAATCCGGCTCTGTTAGGTTCCGTATCGCTGTCGATACCATAAATGTACAAAGATTCCGCCTTCTAGGTCCCCAGGTGGCTTGCTTCATTGGGATTTGGAAAAGTAAAACACTTTAGACAGTTATATACAGGCTGATCGTAAACTCTTTCAAAACAAAAAAGAGGGATAATAGTACATATCAAGACGAACAATATTTGCAATGGAAACTAGGGCCATATTCCACTCATTGTAACTGAAAAGAGTAAAGTTACATATCCACGTTGATCCTTCCACAGTGAAAAAAACAGAGATTAACTAATTTAGGAGTTTCACATTTTCATTCACGTCAGAAAAATACTCACAGTAGCTGCTCGAAATGGCGTCCGAGAGCGTCATTGTACGACCGACACCGGCGAAGTCCCATACTTAATAAATGCGACAGATCTTAGGCGGTGGGTTGGACGGGGTGGGTCTGGGCGTCACCTCAGAGAGTAGGTATCGGTCGGTGACTGCTTTCGGAGGTGACTGTCTGAGGCGGCCTCCACTCCTTCTGGGGGCACATGAAAATATAGAGCTTGGACACGAGCGTCAATAAACAACCTGCGTAGTAGAATGCGCAGAAACGTAAAGGTATTATTTTTACCATAGCGTGTCACGGTAAAAAGGACGATGATTGCCAATAAAAGTTGAAACTAAACCCATTAAACGTCGAAGTGTATCTTTGTGATGAAAATAAGTTATTCAGAAGACTTGAGTAACAACATAAAGATTTCATTTGCTAAAGTGCACTTTCAGTTCATTTGCTAAGTGTTCAGTTTCATTTGCTAAAGCAAACGAGTGTTTTGTTTTGGAAACGTAAAGCAAAATGACCCTTGTGATGTCACGTGCCCTTGTGATGTCACGTGCACAGTAGACGTGCCCATGATGTCACGTCTATTGTGCACGAGAATCGTTGTTGCATCGGACGAGATCAGCACCACACGAGGAGACTGCTAGAGAGTGCGACAGTCTTTCATTCGCCTGTGAAGCCACTTTGAGTCTTTCTCTGATGCAAATGGAAATGTGAAACTCCTAAATTAGTTAAGTCTCTTTTTTTTACTTTCCTTATATACATAATGTATAAGGAAAGTATTGGGACGGGGTCGGAAATTAGAATTCGAGTTTTCGACGGAAGAGCACGTTTCAAGCATCCCTGATCACGAATCGAACATTTATGAAGGGATGTCTGTGTCTGTGTGTGAAAGTATGTGTGTGTGTGTGTGTCAGTGAGTCTGTGGAGACGATAACTGACGAACGCATGGACCGATTTGAACGAAATTTGGTACAAAAATCACAATCTGTAAACACTGGAAGCCTATTGTTTTTATACGCAATCGAATGTTCAGAACCCCACTAAATTTTCGCGTGAAATTTTGAAAAAATCGTCAAAAAATCAAAATCGCTAATAAAGTTACGCAAATAGACATTTTTTATGTAATTTTTCATTAGAAAACGATTGACATAAATTTTAGAACGCTAGCATGAACCGTTCTTGAGATATTGTTCATTTTTCAAAAAAATTATCAGAAAGTCATATAAAATAAAAAAAAAAATATTTCCTATTGAGAAACATGTTCACTTTTCATATGTAATACTATGTGATAAATTGGGTGACATCATTCTCCTGGATCGAGCTCGTTCCATTCATGAAAAAAGATACTTTGAGTAATACTTTTGTATTTGAACTCCAAAAGTCATTTATCTGCTGTAAGAATAATTTACTTCTCCGTCCATAACGCTTGGCGAGATTTTGTCGACGAATTTAGCGGCATGTCGGCAATTTGGCGACATTTTAAAAAATGTTGCCAAATTAACGAAAATCTCGCCAAATGGATAAAAATGACGCTAGATCAATGAAAATGACGACTAATCGTCGAAAATTCAATATCTTGGAAAGACTATAAGTATCTACTATAAGAAAACCCTATTTTTTTACTGTAAAAGTAGTAAATTCATTGCATTATATAAGGAAAGTCATGTGCTGCCCACATCAGATTTTTTTCACCGTTGAAGGATTAACCGTGGACATGTAACTTTACTCTTTCCTGACACTATGAGTGGTAATGCGCCTCTAGGTCCCATTGCAAATAGTGTCCGTCCTGATGTAAAGTTGCTTGTTGCCCCAACCAGGAATCGAACTCTGTATCTTCGAACTGGCCAGCCAACGCTCCACCGTTGAGCTACTGGGACTGAATTGCAAGCTCTTATTGTCGAAGTGGACTCTGCATTCTCCACCCTCTAATGTCAAACTGTCGGGAAACTGACAATCTGACTGACCACCTCCTAATATTTTTACCTCAGCCTCCTGCTATTACTATTTTTACCCAAGATAATATCTTGCGTGATCGTTATCCTCTCAATTTGAAATCGGTACTCAATCTTCCAGAGTCCACTGAATCCGTACTAGTCATCTTAGGGTCACTTTCAGACCTCCTATCTTTGCACTAACCTACAGGGTTAATTTGTTCGGGCGCCATTGCAAAGTGGCTTGCTGCTCCAACCGGTAATCGAACCCTAGATCTCTGAACTGGTCAGTCGACGCTCTACCGTTGAGCTACTGGGACGAAATTGCGAGTTCTTAATTTTGAAGTGGACTTTGCAACTATCACCTTTATTTTTTTTCGTTGAAAGAGTTAACAATCACACTGTATAGTGATTCCAATTTACGATATATGTGCTTACAACTCGTTCATTGGGTAGAGAGTATGTAAGGTCGCTTCGCTGTCTTCGTGTATTTTAGTCGAAAAGCAACCTCAGCTCGGACTGACTGTCTTGCTTGGATGTTTCAAAACACCCTATCTCTCCAGTTGTATCTCTCAATCTCCCCTATATTGTATCAGCTTCGTATATATGCCTTTAGAATTTCCCTGATATGGGGGAAATATTGTTTAGGAAATATATCATAGGACTCATTTTTCAGAAGCATCTAACCCCATCGTGAAGTATCTATTTCTTAACTCAAAATCAGTCACACACGTAACTGTAAGATTGTAAGAATCGCCCAATATCCTCACATTACCTTGATAAAAATAATTCTGGGAGTTTGTTGTATATGTTTGTAAAGATCCTTGTTGCCCAACCGGGAATCGAAACACGGATCTTCGTACTGGCCAGACGACGCTCTACCGTTGAGCTAATTAGGACGGAATTGCAAGTTCTTACCATCGAAGTGGACTCTGCAAAGTTTTTTCAGCACACGCCCCCCCCCCCCCCTCACGCCACACACACACAAAATAAAAATTAAAAGGAAAATCTTTTCTGCGTTCCTTACAAAGCGTCTCCTTGTTAACCCTTTGGAGTATAGGTATTGAAAGAAGGAATTTATGAAGCAGAATTATACTCACATGCAAATTAACTTTTGGCATCTCTGTTACATTGAAATGTCTGTCCTCCACGAGATCGAGACCCATCGTCGTGTTCCACAGCGACGTGTTTATTTTCGGAGGAACTGCGAGGCTGCCGTTGCACATGGTGGAGTAAATTCCCTCCTGCCTCAGCATGTAGTAGAGTGCCGTCCACCCTAGGATGTTTCCCGTGAACACGAATGTCTCCAAAAGTCCATACCAGAGCAGAAATTGGCGTGTTGCTTGATTCATCATGCTTCGGGTAGAATTTTTCTTTTACTCGAACAGAAATCTGCAAAAAACGTTTGATGAATGCCTTGAAAAGATTTTTTTGTCATAGGGGGGGGGGGGGGGGGGGGGAATATTTTTATATATTCTTAATCATCGGTAAAAATTAGATATGAGGGTATTGATAATAATTGCTGGTTTATAAATTAAAAAATGTTTTGTAAGATTTTTTATAAAAAAAAAAAAAAAATCGGAGATGGCTCTAATCCGATGGAGCCGAAATGGTTTGAATAAATAATGCCTTGTAAAATGATAACCACTTCATCAAAATATTTAAAACTAGCAGCAATTACCTGACGTTTCTCGGGATTTACGATGTAAAACTCTAATAAAAATTACACCGGAACATATAGGGCCTTGAATCTTATCCATTGGTTTTTCACTGTGAAAAAAGTAAATTCATTGCATTATGTAAGAAAAAAAATGGATCTGATTGGCCACTCTTTGGCCAATCAGATCCATTGGATCATACATACATACTTTTCTTCTTTATAGATAAATAGATAGATATTTTTATATTCATTTATTTATTATTCAAATAAATAACACGTGTTGAGTAAGCCTGTGAAAAATTATCCATGGTGATAGATTTTCCATTTAAATTCATATTTCAAACCTGCGATTTTCAAATGAGACTAATACGTTCAATAAACTCCCACAAAACTCAGATATTTAATTGACTTTCACATTTTAAAAACCAACAATTTCTAACCTTTTTCGTCGAGAATCATGGAGTTAGAGAGTAGAACTCCTAGGAAAAAGTTTCGTTTTCCATTAATATCTCGACAACTCCTGATTTTAGAAACTCGAAACTTGGACTAAATTTATGGGGTCTATTTCAAAGCTACACACAAGATTTCATTAAATTCGGTTCAGCCGTTCTCCCGTGATATTGGATCATACATGCATACATACATATTTTTCTGCTTTATATATATAGATATTAAAATATAGGAAGTATAACCACTCTATTTCGAAAATCTGGTGTGGGCAGCACATGACATTCCCTGCTGACTTAAATTCATTTTCTTCTTTATTTCCTTTATAATTCATTCAATTGAGTTTCATGGCGCAAAATAACGCGCATACTTATTTGAAAGGACACTGAGTTTGCACTTTAATTCAATTTCAGTTTTCATTGGGTAACTGCGAAAAACTAAAATATCTCGAGAACGGCTAATCTCATAGCAAAGAAATTTAACGGTCTTATTTTCTTTATCGTTAAAAATTACGTATAAAACAAGCATTTAACGGATGCATTTGAACATACGTAGTGTTTTATTTAAATTTCTGTTGATTTTTGCCGGCCATTTTTCAAAACGTGGCGTGTTCTGTTTTCCCGAATCGTATCAAAATTTAATCATCACCAGGGTAGCCTGCAAGTGGCTTATCTACCAAATTTTGTGAAATTCGGAGCTACCAAATTTTGTGTAATTTGGTCAATTCGTTTTTTAAGTAGAGTGTATATATAGATTTTTGCGGACTATTTCACAAAAAAGGCAGATTCTTTTATCTCGAATCATACTAAAATCTAATCAACCTACCAAATTTTATGAAATTCGGTCCATTAGGTTTTGAGTTAGTGTGGATACATGCATTGCACACACACTTCATGCTAAAAGTAGTGTGTTTGTATACTAGCGTAGTTTTTGTATACTACCCGTAACGTGTAGATCCGTCAAAAACTGGAGTTGCGATTTTCGTCCCGATTCCAATACAGGGTGGTCATAAAAAACTTCCCCGATATATGAACCCCTAGAGGCCTATCCGCTCAACCAGTCGAAAGGAAATTTCAGATATTGTTATTTGAAGGTATGCGTTCGAGATTGTGATGATTTCAAACAATAGAGCTCTCACGGTTACGGTTACAGTGAAAAAATTTCGAAGTTTTCGAATGGCAACACCCACTTTTTTCCTGCGCAAATTAATCAACGCATTGAAAAACCATAAATGGCTTTGGAACGAAACACGTATGATGAAAATTGGCGGTGTAAAACATTTGCAAAGAAGAGGGTAAACTGTGTTGGCATTGTAAAAGACCAATGACAACACAGAGAGGGGGTGCATTGACGCACTTTGCATAATTCACAAGGATAGACAGTAGAAGCACCAATCACAGAACACCATGTGCAAAGCATTACTTGTGGGAAAACCTTTAATAAGCAGTGTGGGAAGATTGTTTCTTCAATCAGGTGCTCGAACGTGCCAACAAGATGGGGCAACGAGGGAAGCAACGAGGTGAACTGATAAATCTGTTTTATCTGAACGGGGAAAATGTTGCCGAAGCAGTGCGAGTTGATCGGCGAAATCATAAGCTAAGACGAGGCCCATGTTCCGTACGAACTGTACATGATTTGGTAAAAAAAATTGAAGAAACTGGATGCACATGTGATAGACCGCGATCCGGACTGTTCCTGTTGAAGTTGTTGCGGAAGGGCATAATACGATTACTGCCGGTCCATTGCGTACTGCAAGACGTGTTGCCAGCAATTTGGATATACCGAAAACCACAGTCCTCAAGCTTCTGCGCTCTGTTCTGCGGATGTTTCCTTATCGATTCCAGCGCGTCCGATTGTTGCAACCTGGAGACGAGCAACAGTGTGTCGACTTAGCGAATTTTTTTCTCATCAGATATGATGAAGATAACAGGTGGCCGCTGCGGATATTATGCACGGATGAGGCACATTTCTCCTTAACTGGGAACGTAAACTCCAAGAACTGCGTTCACTGGGGTGACGAAAATCCTCACGATGTGGCACCAGTGCCTTTACACGAAGCTAAAGTGACTGTGTGGTGCGGCATCGGAAGCACTTTCGTTCTCGGTCAGCACTTCTTCGAAGAGGTCACTTCCAATGGTATGCAAACGTGCTCCATCACAGGTCCTCGGTATAAAACAATGTTGCAGAATTACGTAATTCCAGAATTGCAGTAGCGAAATGTCGTTAATAACATTGTATGGGTGCAAGATGGTGCTCCTCCACATGTCGCTACATGTGTTCAACAAGTGCTGCAACAGAACTTTGGTGATAGAGTCATCTCCCGCAACTTTGCAGTTTCGTAACCACCGCTATCCCCCGACCTCACGCTGATAGATTTCTGGTTCTGGGGTTATCTGAAATCTAAGGTGTACACATCAAATCCACGAGATTTGTCAGAATTGAAAGATACCATAAAACGTGAAGTTATACAGATACCTTCTGCGATGTTACGTTCGTCATTGTTGTCAACAATCTCCCGCATGCAATGCGTTACCGTCTGCGAAGGTGGACACAATGCTCTTACAATGCTCTTCTTTGCAAATGTTTTACGCCGCCAATTTTCGTCATACGTGTATTGTTCCAACGACATTTATGGTTTTTCAATGCGCTGATCAATTTGCGTCGGAAAAAAGCGGGTGTTGCCATTCGAAAATTTCGAAATTTTTTCACTGTAACCGTAACCGTGAGATATCTATTGTTCGAAATCATCACAATCTCGAGCGCATACCTTCAAATAACAATATCTGAAATTTCCTTTCGATTGGTTGAGCGGATGGACCGCTAGGGGTTCATATATCGGGGAAGTTTTTTTATGACCACCCTGTACTTTCCCTATACATTACTGTGTATTGTAGGGAAAGTAAAAACTATGAACTTGATCCCAAATTCAACTATGTATTATTCTTGGGAGGCTTTTTAGGGTCTAGAAATGACTCTTTTACTGTTTTTAGCTAGCACTTTTAATTTTAGAGATATAAGCATTAAAATCTTTAAAAATGGAAAATTTTCAACCTTCTTCAAATTCAAAACACGTTTGCTGGAATACTATAAGAGCTGTGTTAACACAACTTGATCTAGAAACTAAAAGTCTTGCCAAACATTTTTATTGCTTATTATATTTATCTATCTTTCACGAATTAAAATATTTCGAATCAAAGTAAAACAAAAAAGATCAATCATGCATAACGCATTGTTTATGAAACACTTTCCAACTCCAAAGCAATTTCATTTAAACATCTCTAAAATGCGATATATTCTTCAGTAATATTTTAAAAATTATCACAATACTACATTAATTTATTATATTTGAAAACTTCAAACTTCTTCGAAAAAAATTAACTTCCTTCAAATGACGGCATTGAAATGTAAATTGCCTGGTTTAAACATCTCTAAAATGTGATACCTTCCTCGATAATGTTTTTATAATGAATAGAATTCTACAATAATTTCATCGAAAACAACTGAAATTTATTCAAATGATGCCATCGAAATATAACACACCGGGCTCTCTCTATAAAAGCAGAATTTCATTCATAAACATTTAGCCATTCATTTCATTCATCATAATACTATAATAATTTATTTCATTTAAAAACTTAAGACCATGGAGGTACAAGTAATTAAACTCTATGCTTAAAACTTCATCGAAAAAATCGTCTTTCTCTGTAAAATCAATGAATATTTCATTCATATCAGCTATGCAGACTCCATGAGTTAAATAATTTTGTGTTAAAGAAATGCAGTAATTCTTATACAACTCATTCTACATATTTTGCTGTTTACATTTTCCATAAGTGAAAAGTAAGCTTCGTTGTAGAAATAATCAAATTTGGATAATCATTTAAACTAAAATATATTGTAATTGCGTTGTTTTAGTATGTAGATGCACAGAATTTAAGCAAAAATAAAGCGGTTTTAGGACGGATACAACACTAAATATGAACTTTAAAAATCACGATTTCGACTCAAGATGGATGCCATATTTTATTTTGATGTGGATCACGTGATCGCTTTATATAAGAGGTGTAATTATTATTTTAATTTTTATTTAAAAAACTATTGAATATATTTTGCTGAATTTTTTTTTAATATTTTATGGGTTAATTTGAATATTTCCTAAAATTTTCGAAGCAGTTTGTGAATTTTAAATCCGCTTAAAAAATGTTTGAAAAATTAGGTCCCAAAGGGTTCAATGTATTTCATTTTTTCAACCCGAGTTCAATCCAAAACTAATTGGGTGATATTATTCATTTATATTCCCATAGGCCCCACAGACCGTCTGAACAACATACTAAAATTTCATTTTGATAAAGTCATTTTTATGGCAGTTATCGTGCTAATGGACAGACAGGCAGACAGACAGAATGAACAAAGTCATAAACACTTTTCAACTTTGTAGTAAAGTGTTAAGAAAGACAAGTGAAAACTCGCTCGAACTAAAAAAAATTATTATTGTTTCGGAAAAAAAAATAATAATTCTAACTGTAAAAATTATTGAATTCATTTTTAACACTTTACAACATAGTTGAAAAGTGTTTGACTTTGTACATTCTGTCTGTCTGTCTGTCTGTCCGTTAGCACGATAACTGCCGTAAAAATGACTTTATCAAAATGAAATTTTAGTATGTTGTTCAGACGGTCTGTGGAACCTATGGGAATATAAATGAATAATATCACCCAATTAGTTTTGGATTGAACCCGGATTGAAAAAATGAACTACATTGAACCCTATGGGACCTAATTTTTCATACATTTTTTAAGCGAATTGAAAATTCACAAATTGTTTCGAAATTTTTAGGAAATATTCAAATTATCCCATAAAATATATAAAAAAAATTTTCAGCAAAATATATTCAGTAGTTTTAGAAAAATTAAAATAATAATTACACCCTTTATATGAAACCTTTCTGGTAGGTCGGACGGTCTGGTTCTCAACAACAACCCTTTATATGAAGAGATCACGTGACCCACTTCAAAATAAAATATGACATCCATCTTGTCTCAAAATCGTGATTTTTAAAGTTCTTTTTAATTCATATTTAGTGTTGTATCCGTCCTAAAACCACTTTATTTTTGCTTAAATTCTGTGCATCTACATACTGAAACAACGCAATTACAATATATTTGAGTTTAAATGATTATCAAACTTTGATTATTTCTACAATGAAGCCTAATTTTCACTTATGGAAAATATAAACATCACAAGATGTAGAATGAGTTGTATAAGAATTGCTGCATTTCTTTAACGCTAAATTATTTAGCTCATGGAGTCTGCAATATAGCTGATATGAATGAAACATTCATTGATTTTACACAGAGAACCAGACGATTTTTTCGATTAAGTTTTAAGCATAGAGTTAATTTACTTGTATATCCATGGTTTTAAGTTTTTAAATAAAATAAATTATTATAGTATTGTGATGAATGAAATGAATGGAAGAATGTTGATGAATGAAATGCTGCTTTTATATAGAGGCGATTTATATTTCGATGACGTCATTTGAATAAAGTTCATTTGTTTTCGATGAAGTTTTCATATATAATAAATTATTGTAGTATTATGATAATTTTAAAAATATTTCCGAGGAATGTATCACATTTTAGAGATGTTTATATAAAATTGCATTGAAGTTGGAAAGTGTTCCATAATCAATGCTATATGCATGATTGATCTTTCTTGTTGTATATTTCTAAATGGTACACTGTGTTTGACAAAACAAGTATAAAATTGCTTGCTTTTGTCTGTCACAATACTTTCCCTATACGTAATACTATGTGTATAGGTACAGTAAAATTAGTTCAAATACATTAAAATATTGAAATTATTTTTGTCTATTCATAAATGACACCTAATAATTTAGGAGAAAACAAAAGACGCCTATAAAAGTTATTCGCATCAAAAACGATTAATCAGAAACATCAATTATAGTAATTGTCACTAAGAAACGCGTTTAAAATTTACTGGAGTGTGGCTTAATTCGACTTCCTCATTCAAGAATATATTTTTAATAACTTTGTTACTTTCTTTTAATAACTTTTTGTTACTTTCTTTTCTTTCTTTCTTCAATTTTTGAAAAATCGGTATTCCGGATCTGAGTATAATTATATTGTTTCACTCTTCACTTTAAAAGTCTTGAAAAAATCTTTTGATTGATACTATACTTGACAGTGTTCCCCAAAGGGGGCTAATGACGTCATGAGCAAAAATTATTGCATTGAGGCTACTTTTCGCCACATGGATTGAAACTATCAAGTGTCGTGATCATTGAGCTATAAATAAGCCCTTTTGTGTCATATTTTGTCTTATGCTGCCATGTTAAAAAATATATAATTTTGAATAAATTTCGAAATTTTCGCTCGGATTTCAAAAAAATTCTATCTAGTTCTAGATTTTTGATAACAAAACCGGATATAAAGTTTCGTGAAAATCCGTTAATATGTGACATATGTATTGACATACAGACAGACAGACACCGCTCAAAAAATAGTCTATTCAGGAGGTCTTAAAACTTATATTGGCATCAAAATTTTGAAATTTTTGTGAAAATAATACTTAAAACTATATTACATAGTATGAGAAAGTAGGAATTAAAAGCAAAAATTAAAAGCAAGTACTACTCACAACTGAAATCGCAACACCATGAAGAAATTGATGTGTCTTTGCGAAATTTGCAGAATATAATTGTAACATAAAAATGAGCAAATGATCAAAAAAATCATACCTGGAAAATGAAAGCAAGGAACTTTATTGACATTATATCAATATGGAATAGGTCCACCGCGAGCGGCTATGCAGGATTAAATACGACGAGGCATCTCGTCAATGAGATGGTCAATGGTGTGCTGAAGGATGGCATTCTACACAGCGTGCAATTGGGCTTGCAACTGAACATGGTTTGCTGGAATTGGGGTTCTCTTAATCGGCGACTCATGATGTCCCAGATATGCTCCATTGGCGACAAATCCGGAGAATATGCTGTCCAAGGCAGGATACCAAAATCTTGTAGATTTTTCATAGTTACCCGTGCAGTATGTGGTCTGGCATTATTCTGCTAAAAAAGCAGTCCAGGCCTGGTTGACAGATATGATTGTGCCACAGGTCTCACAATGTCAGAGACGTATCATTGTGCCGTGATACTGCCAGAAACGTGGACTAAACGTGCTCATCCACCAAACGTTATACCACCCCAAACCATGGTACAACTTCGAGAGGCTGTGTGGCGACTGATAGAAAATCCTTGCTGGTGGCGTTGTTGAAAGCGCCACCATACGCAAGTACTGCCATCTGGCATGCCAAAACAGAATCGTGATTCATCCGTGAACAGAATGTTTCGCCATTCTGTCGACCCATTGCGTCTCATTTGACACCACTGGAGGTGACGTAACCGGTTGAAGACGTTGAAACGGTAGGTGTCAAAAAGGTCATCTACCTCGGAGTCCTGCGTCATGCAAACGGTTTCGAATTGTTTGTGTCGAAACCACTTTGCCTGTAGTGTGGGATAAATGTCGTTGTAACACGATTGCTGTGGTAAACGGCTCCTGCACAACACTTCTCAGAAGCATACGATCTTCACGTGGTGTGGTACACCTGGAAGCTCCACTACTTAATCTTCGTGTCGTTTCGTTGTCTCTCACGAACTGTAACACACACCGTTGGACACTTCCCGGCCGTCCATACAGTTACCTTACACCTTTCTGGTAGGTCGGACGGTCTGGGTCTCATCAACAACACACCGTTGGACTGTGCTCACATCACGACCCCATAGTTCAGCGATCCTCCGAAGGTTCATTCCACCCTCACGTAAAACAATGATTTGCTGCCGTTCCGCTGCCGACAACTGAACGTATGCGGTACGTCGACGTACGCTTGGCATACTGTGATGATTTTTACAACCTGAAACCAATGACGCTACGATTTAGCTGTGATATCGCTCCTCCTTGACCTGGTGCTTTTATGCTGCTCTGCAAGGTGTTACGTCACTGTGCGTAACGAAACTGTGATCATTTGCTTATCTCGCCGTGCTGTTTCCATTGTCTGATTTACATAAAGCTACACCTACAACTTTATGGTGTTGCGATTTCAGTTGTGAGCAGTGTAATTTCCACTTTTATTTGAAAATTTTAGTGAATGTTATATAATATATACACATCCACTCATTTAAAAAGTCTTAACTTATATATTTACTTATATAAAAAGTATTCCGTAAGTATTCACTAACTTAAACTGTCCTATAAGTATTCTGTAACTTAAAAGCGTTCCTTGGGCAAAACATTTGAGAACCGCTGAAATAGTGAATATTCTAACCCCTTCGCTGTTGATTTGTTCTACGAAATCTTAAAACCGCTTACATGGAAGGACTGTTGCGTCTGTATCATAGATGAGGGGAAATAACTGACTAAGTTATTTTATGGACAAAACTGAAGGTAGAAACTTGAAATTTTTCATACACATGGGACTTGACCTATAAATAATTTCAAAATCTAATAACTTGAAAAAAAAATTCTTTAATTTATAAATCTTGGAATCTTTTGTTGCAACAGTTTCAGCAATAACTGGAGAATGGTCAGAGACAAATAAAATTGGTTCTTATGCTATCATATGCAGGAAAAAATATCCTAAATTTTCTTAAATAACTTTATTGTTATGTGGGTTTTCACCACACGTCCTGTTAGAACGCATAAATTAGTATAGTTTCTCATCTCCGACATTGGCCGTGTCGAACAAAAAATACATAGAATTAAACTAGTGGCAAATGAGGACAACGGACATGCTATAAAATAATAACAATGTGTTTTATTTGATAAAAATGAAATTAAAAAATAATAATAATAAAAACATATTTGATTGGTTCAATTAACATTCTTAACAAATTACAATGACTCTCCATTGACATTTTCAAAAATCAAGAATACTTAAAGAATGTATGTAATTAAAATCTCCATTTATATTTGTTTAAATTCGTCCCTACTATTTACTCAAGTGTGGATTTAACAAGATGTCGAGAGAGTAAGACGTTAATTAAAACTGTGTCAATCAGATTAAGTATGTGATACATGCATTTCATACCTTCGAACATTGTTGGATGTGACACTGGATACGGGGCACTTCGGTGGAGGAATCGCCGGACATCGCTGCAGACGTAATTTTTGAGAGACCCTTCTCTCTCGAGCACACCAACCAATTCTCCGTTCTGTCTGCAATCTTAAACTCAATTCCCGTTCTTTCTGAAAATTCTCAAACTCTCTCGATCATCGGGAAAAAATGTCTCCTCCTACACCATTAAGCCCCAGGTTTGTTACTGGTCCCCCCAATCAACGCCCCTGGTAGCTTCATTGGATGTTTCCAAAAAAAAACCAGTTATTGGGTGCTGTGCTGACAGGAGGATGGCGGTCACCCCAGAATTAATATCTGGCAGGTGGACCGCGGGTTCTCACGACCTTGCGTGCACGTGCACCCGAACCGGACAAGGGTCAGCTCTCCCCAAGAGCGCCCTGCTGCGCCCCTTTGTAACTGGGGGATCGTTGTCCACATTTCCCAGAAACATGGCTTGCTCATCCTTTTGCAGGTGTTCTCTTAGGGAAGTGTATATGAATTAAGGAAGTACAGGGACCATCTTTGTAGGTTACACTCCTCCATAATTTGCAATGTCCCAAATTTGCCTTGGGACATTCACCCCCATCCCCGTAGTAGAACCGTGGCATAGTCCAGTATTCACCTAAAAAACCTGTAAACGCATTTACACACACATATATATATATACAACAAAACAGTAATATAATTCCGATCACTGTCATCAAACTCTTGGAAAGATAAAGTATAAGATATTTTTCTGTCTTGACATGTTTGAGTTCTATAGAGATTCTAAGTCCAATAAATTGGCTGTCCAAAAGTTGAAGGCATATCCATAACAGCAATGATAAACGTAAAGTTCAAAAGTTTGTAAAGAGTGTGAAAATGTTATTTTACAAAGCTATCTCACTGTCATGGAGGTGTGAAAACTGTAGACTTTGAAAATTTTATGTGGAAAGCACGACACTGCATCGTCTATCACACTGTCATGGGGGTGTGAAAATTGTAAGTCTGGAACTCTGTATGTGGATGACGTTACTGCATCACTTCTCGCTGTGGAGTAAACGTGGGGAAAAGAAAGTTTTCTTGTGAGAACAACACATCACTGTCTGCATCATATCACTGGATTTTCATGTATGGACGAATCTTAGTTGAGGCACACACTTTATCGATACACCAATGCATACATATACATCCAGTCTGATGACACAAATTCTCTCTCTGGAATTTCCAATACCCATTAAACATTAAGTCCCTGAGTTTTTTTTATTTTTTTTTTTTACAAAAAATAATTCCCTACTTAATTCGCCCTTATTCAATTTTCAAAATACAGTACTTTCTCCTATCGTTATTATCATTTACCTATTTTTTTTTTATTTCTCTTTCTCACATTCCTTTCAACATTTAAGTTGCCCACAAAATTTTCTCACTGATTAAACATCTCACCATTTACTAATATTTACAAATACATTATGCTATCTCATTGAAAATACAAGGAAAAACAAACAAATAAATTTTTGTCAATATTATCACGAATTGCCATGCCATATTACATTTCCTAATAAATTCAAAATTTGTACAAACACCATAAACATATTTTTTTTTTCAAATTATCAATCAACTCTCCTTTATATATCCCTTATATACATAATCCCAAATTCTGTATTCCGAATCTCGCCTTAGCGTTTAGAATTTTCATCTAATAGACCATTTCCTAAAAATTTTCATACTTCTCTTACATTTATTCTTATCATAAATTTTTCAAATTTTCTTTTCAATAAACCATTTACAAATAAAATTCATAATTCTCTTATCCTTTTTTTTTTTTTATCGTAAACTCCTTGGAAATTTTATCAATTTGCGTCCGTAGTTCTCTTTATTACTATCTGCCATAAATCCGTAATTATCTTACATTTTAAAACTCCCTTATATTTCTTTCACGGTCTACCTTCGTAACTTCTTTATATTAAACCTTCCGTAAGCAGTAAGTATTTACTTTAATTTCTTCCTTGTAAACCGTCAGCTATCTTTTTCTTTTCTTTTTTTTTACCCATATAAACCCGTGAGTACCTATGCACAGAATAAACTTTTCCCGTCAACGTCAGTACACAAGCCCTTTTCATGAAACCAGTTTTCCCAGGGTTGGCAAGACTCAGATATTCGGATAATTCCGGATTTTCAAAGGATCCCGTGCCCTTACAGTTGTGGCCCCGCAGAATAAATCCTGTGTGTTTGGCCGACCGGCCTCGTGTGAGAGATAAAGATGTGTGTTATCTACATGTTTGAGTGTTTTTTTTATTTTTATACGTAATGTGTAAAAAGGAATTTTAAGTGTGATATGCAGAATTCTTTTTGGATTACCAAGGTGTACTGTATGCCGATGAAAGGGGTAAGTGTTTTTATTTATCCATTAGCTTTTAAAAAGAAGAAAAATTACTTTATCGCGCATGGCTAAATATTAACATGGAACCTCACCACGGTTTTGCTGAATGCGCAATATAAGTACGTCGATCATTCCCCTAGTTTCACTCAAAAATGTATAGATATTCCTTAAAGTTTTAATTTTTAACTTTAACAAAATTTATTATATTACTGTGTTAGTATTTTTAAATTTTTACCTATGTCTCATTGTCGTCCATTCCTATTCATTGCTATCCCTTATGTTAAGATAATTGTATGTTATTCTCATTCCTTACTTATTTATTTATTTTTAAAACATTTATTTACTTTATCCAAATTTCGTGTCCTTACTATTTACTCATTGATTTTAATGTAATTTCCCTTTATTCTTATATTTAAATTCTTTTTATTACCATAAAAGTAATTTTCACCATATCCATTCCTATATATTTTATTTATTTATTCCGTTTTTCTTCTAAATCACTCGCTTATAATATTTAAAATGTCGCAAAGTGTTTTCCGTTAAGGTCTTACTTAAATTAATTTTTTGTAATAATTATTTAGAATTCCATCTGTTTATAATGTACTAGTTATTTAAAATTACTAAAATCCCCTTTAATTGCACTCCAATATTATTTTAAAATTTCATGTTAATTTAAACTTTCCTAATTAATGTAACATTTATTTAAAATTCCCTAATTAATAATTCAATGTTTATTTAAAATTTTCTAATTAATGTAATATTTATTTAAAATTTCTTTTATTTTTTATTCAATATTTATTTAAAGTTTGCGCCCCGTTTTACGCGCTTTTCGTGCAATTTTTGATGTATATTTTCTCTCGCCCCTATTTTTTCTTTTTTTTTTTATTATATATATATATTTGTATATAAAATTTGTTGTAGTCGTGTTTCCAAAATTCACCCATATTTCTCTTCAAATTCTTACCTAACCTTATTTTTCTTTATTTACAATTTCAATATCGAGTTTAAAATATAAAAATTTGTATACCTATTCCTACATTTATTTTAAATTTTTATTCTTTTCTAACCTTATTTTTCTTTATTTACAATTTCAATACCGAGTTTAAAATATAAAAAATTTGTATATCTATTCCTACATTTATTTTAAATTTTTATTCTCTTCTAACCAAGGATAAATCGTCCTCCTGCATTTGTTTTTCATTTGTATTCGAAACCAGTTCTCCCCTGTGAATATCGTGCGTACCCTACTTCTTTGTAGACTGAACTTCACCCCCTTTGCAATTCACCCCCTTTGTGATATTTCATCTCCCCTTGTTTCTATCTGAAAAATGACCTTGAGTGGAACCCATCTCCACACTGACCTAGAGTCGCCATGGGGAACTTTGCGCCCCTGAAATTGTCGCCCCCGAAATGTTTTGCGTGATTGGCAATCTGCTTGCTCTCTGCCAAGACTTCCCGGAAACCAGTTTTTCGTCCCGTTGTACACGTTTCTGACTGTTTAAGAGGGAGAAAGAAGTCCTTTCCCTAGAGTTTTTGTGTTGACACTTTGCAGTGACCGTTTGAGGGGGGGGGGGGTTCGCTTGTGCTGTGTTGTGCTAACATTTCGTGAATGTCGCGTGTTTTATTTCTTATCTGTCGCAAGCACGTTAAATAAAAGGCGGGAAGAGATTGTTTTTCATTACAATTTTGACATCATATCCATTTTTCAATTTCATAATTTATTTCTTGCCAGATCAATTTCCAAAGAATTCGTTTTGAGTTATAATTATTTTTTTTTTACCTCTTTCTCATTTTAAAATTTTTCAAATAGCGATCATCGGACACTATTACGTTCCTAAAAATTTTTGGTTTCGTGAAAAAATCTGATCCGAGTTTTCTTTCGTTTCTCTCTTGAATATCTTCCATTTCACTTGTGTTACAAACTTGTATTTCATTTGCTACCTGTACATTTTGCCTAACCCACTTTTTGTTTTGATTTTCATCTATTCTTGAAAGTTTTTGAATATCATTAACCTCACTATCATTTTGATTTTTCTCTCTATCTGTATTACAATTTTCATCCTGTGTATTTTTACTGGTATCATTTGGATTTTGCAAATTCTGAAAGTCAACATTTTCATTATCATTGTCCATAACATCCATTATTTTACTCTCATTTGAAATTGGGATTATTTGTACATCGTGATTTTCATTCGTAATTTGAATGTCCTGAAGCTTGTATTTCGCATTTTCTTTTCGATTTTTTTTACAATTAACCTTTCCATTCTCATTTTGGTCCTCTTGGAAAATAACATTTTGATTTCTATTAACTTTTCATTATTTTGCTTTCATCTGATTTCCTAATACTTTCATTACTGTGACTTTTATCTGTACTTTGAATATTTTCAGAATCAACCCTTTCTCTAACCAAAACGTCCGTTATTTTGTTTTCATTTGAATTTTTGATATCTTCATTGCCATAGTTTGTACTTGTGTTTTGTGAATTTTTGAAATCCACCTTCTCGCAAATCAAAACATCCGTTGTTTTATTTTCATTTGGAATTTGAACATTTTCACTGTTATAATTTGTACTTGTGTTTTGTGTACTTTTCAAATCCACCTTCTCGCAAATCAAATCATCCGTTACTTTATTTTCATTTGGAATTTGAATATTTTCATTGTTATAGTTTGTGTTTGTATTCTGTGTGTCTTTGAAATCAGCGCTCTCATCAACCAAAACGTCCGTTATTTTGTTTTCATTTAATTTCTGAGTTTCTTCTTTAATTGTTTTGAAAATATCAATAGGCCAAACCGAAAAAGATGTGTCAGAGTCTGAGCGAATTTTTGTTTCCGTGTTTTGAAATTTATTTTCTACCGTGGGTAATTCCGTATTTAATTCATCTCCAACTGACGCGATAAGTTCAACTTTGTCCTTCCTGTCCTTAAAGTCCTCTCTTTCTCCACTATTTTGGGTTCTGTAACTACCAAAATTTTCTCTATCAATTTGAATTTCATACTTTCCAACATTTTGTCCCTCGTTCTCAATATTTATTTGTGTAACATGCCTTAAATTTTACTCCTCTCTGGAATTCTTTCTATCTATGCACTGAACCTCTCTTGAATTATTTTCTATGCAATTTCTATCACTAACAGGGATTTTATTTTTATTTAACGGAGACTGAACCCTAATTCTACGCCTTTGTTGACGATCATTCTCAATCTCCCCTTCTAGTTTAAATTTCTGTTAAAATTTGTATTTCGTCTAGAATCGTGCTTGTTAAAATTTGTTTTCTGTCTAAAATCATTCCTGTCATTGGCGTATCTGTCCGAGCTATCCATATATTTAAATTTACCTTGGTTTTGTCTTTGAAAATCATTTTTGTTACGCGGGACCTCAAAATTCCGTTCGCCATTCCTATGTGTATATTTCTGGCTACCCATTCTTCCTTCATTAACATTTCTATCGTCCACATACGTACGCTTTCCTCCCCTAACGTCTTGGGTATATGAGGGGTAAAATCGATCTGGGGGACCGTTGTATGCAGTATTTGGAATTCTCTCCGCATAATCTTGGTAACGGGTGGGGGAAAACTTTCTCCGTGCATAATGTTCTGTTGGTTTCCGAATAGTCTGTAATGATATGTGCGCTTGATTATTTCTCTCTCTAATATAATGCCAGCAATCCTGCATAAAGTGTCCAAATTTACCACAAAAATCGCATGAATATGTGTTCGTTATCTGATAATCATTTTTTTTTTCTCTAATTTTAAGATGATTTATTTCTTCTGTTATTTTTTCCAGTAAATTAGAATTAAACTGTTGTTGTTCCTTTTTAAATGTTTGAATATCACTGTACTGAGATATGTTATTTAATTCAACTGTTGTTGTCAGATTGGCCGCTTCTAAGTTTTGGGCAATTTTTACCGCATCCTTAAAGCTTTTTGGGTCATTTTTCATAATTTCTTTTCGATATTCGGGCTCAACTGCCTCCAAAAATTTACTTAGGCTGAGTTTGTCCATAATTGCGTGTGTGTGTTCATTAAGTTGTGTTTCACCCACGTAGTTTAAAGTCAATGTTGTAATTCTATGTGCTAATTCTTTAATATTTTCTCCCTTAGTTTGTTTAGCAGTTGAAAAAAGAATTTGATTTGTAGTGACATTAGGTTCGGATGTGAAAAAATCTAGGAATTTTTGCTTGAAAATGTCGAAAGATGTTTCGCTACGCAGATCCTTTGAGCTGATGTAGAATTTTCTTGCGTTTCCGCGCAGACGGGATTTAACAATTGCTAGCTTCTCTAAATCGTTCCAATTTGTTAGGTCACTTAAAGATTCCATCTGTTCGAAAAATATGGAGGTCTCATTTTCGTCGCTTCCGCTCAGTTCTCCTAACAAGGAAATAATCCCCGGAATCCTACTTGTAGGCGTCACCGTCATATCACCCCTTTCTGTCATTTTTTAAAAAAAATTGTTAAGTTTTTCCTTAATTTTCTAATCCAAAATTTCTATCCCTACGAACAATGCGCGTTTACATAAATACAACACTTTTCATGCAACATAAAATACAATTACTGATACTCAGAAATCTTAAACATAAAATCATACTCCTACGCAATTCTTATTTCCCAAAAGAATATTACCATCCATTATTAATTTTCTCCAATTTTTCTCCCCTAACTCAATATATTTAAATCCTATAATTCTTTTTCTTAAATATACACAATATTTCTTAAAATACACACATCATATACATATGGCATAACACTTGTGACAACATCTATTTTCTTAAATGTCCTCATTTCCTTACGTTACGTTTACTTTTAAAGTTTAAGTTTTTTTATTTTAAATTTTTTTCAAGATAATTTTATTTTAATTCAAGTTAATTTTATTTTAAATTTTATTTTAAGTTAATTTTATTTTATTTTAAGTTCATTTTATTTTAAATTTTCCTATCGCGCACATTAATTTTAACTTATTCACAAAAAAAAAAAAATTTCAGTTATTTTAACAATTATTTTTATTTCGCATCCTGGTCATCGGAACCATTTTTGTTATGTGGGTTTTCACCACACGTCCTGTTAGAACGCATAAATTAGTATAGTTTCTCATCTCCGACATTGGCCGTGTCGAACAAAAAATACATAGAATTAAACTAGTGGCAAATGAGGACAACGGACATGCTATAAAATAATAACAATGTGTTTTATTTGATAAAAATGAAATTAAAAAATAATAATAATAAAAACATATTTGATTGGTTCAATTAACATTCTTAACAAATTACAATGACTCTCCATTGACATTTTCAAAAATCAAGAATACTTAAAGAATGTATGTAATTAAAATCTCCATTTATATTTGTTTAAATTCGTCCCTACTATTTACTCAAGTGTGGATTTAACAAGATGTCGAGAGAGTAAGACGTTAATTAAAACTGTGTCAATCAGATTAAGTATGTGATACATGCATTTCATACCTTCGAACATTGTTGGATGTGACACTGGATACGGGGCACTTCGGTGGAGGAATCGCCGGACATCGCTGCAGACGTAATTTTTGAGAGACCCTTCTCTCTCGAGCACACCAACCAATTCTCCGTTCTGTCTGCAATCTTAAACTCAATTCCCGTTCTTTCTGAAAATTCTCAAACTCTCTCGATCATCGGGAAAAAATGTCTCCTCCTACACCATTAAGCCCCAGGTTTGTTACTGGTCCCCCCAATCAACGCCCCTGGTAGCTTCATTGGATGTTTCCAAAAAATGTCCAGTTATTGGGTGCTGTGCTGACAGGAGGATGGCGGTCACCCCAGAATTAATATCTGGCAGGTGGACCGCGGGTTCTCACGACCTTGCGTGCACGTGCACCCGAACCGGACAAGGGTCAGCTCTCCCCAAGAGCGCCCTGCTGCGCCCCTTTGTAACTGGGGGATCGTTGTCCACATTTCCCAGAAACATGGCTTGCTCATCCTTTTGCAGGTGTTCTCTTAGGGAAGTGTATATGAATTAAGGAAGTACAGGGACCATCTTTGTAGGTTACACTCCTCCATAATTTGCAATGTCCCAAATTTGCCTTGGGACATTTATATTGGTGTACAGCCAATCTATTGGTGTATTACCAATTTTTTCTATGAAAGTAAAACCAATCGGGTTGAGGTATTTTGATTTATACTTATAGCAGACGATTTTTTATTATATTTTACAATTCAATTTTTATACAGTTTTGAATTCCATTTGTAACTATAGTAACAGAGCTACGCTTCCAATACCGAAATCCTCTGCTGAGTAATCGAATCAAGCTATTGAAAATATTTTTCATTGATAATTAATTTTTAGATTAAATGTCCCAAAAATGTCTTAAATAACTTTATTGATGTACAACCAACCATCCTTGATAAATTTTAATTTATAGTTATAGCAGACGATTTTTTAGTATGTTTCATAATTTAATTTTTTATACAATTTTTTATTCAAGTCGTAACCACAGCAACAGAGTTACGCTTCAAATACCAAAATCGTCATCTGGCTATTTTTCAAATTAAACTATTGAAAATAATGTTATAATTAATTAATTTGCAAATCAAAATGTCTTAAAACGTTGAAAATAAGGCAATATATCATGATCGGCGATGAAATATTGTTTTAATCACTGCCATTTTCACGTTAAAAGAACTACAAAACATGCGCCATTGTATATGCGTTGAGTGTTGAAAACCCAGACCACACGACCAACCCGAAAGCTTATGGTAGCAAGATGTGTGGCCGGATTGTATATGCGTGAATTTGAAACTATTTTTGATATTCAGGACACTTATTAAGTGTGTAGGTGACACATTCTCAGATCAACAGCCATTTTGCTCTCGGGTGAAAATGGTAGTATTTACATAATGCAGATTTCACTAATCATGATACAGTCGAACTTGCCTTAAACGGAATTTCAGGGGACCGGAAGAAGTTTTCGTCTTGAAAGGTTTTCGTTTCATGCAGGTCGTTTCGGGAAAAGCGAAGTTTGGGGTTTAGCTGGAAACGCAAATAGCCCATATGTAATTAATTGCTCACCTATACATCAGACTTAAAATTCTAAAAAGTGTATTTATATACATCTGATTAATACTATATCATACCATAATAACTAATTTAATTATTTTAAATATGTATATTACATTTTTCCTTACTGCAATCACAGTATATGTAAACAAATACAGGGTGTCCCAAAAAGCTTGAAACGCACTTTAATTCTTTACCAGTTGGAGATAAGTGGGCAATGTAAATTGCAAAAATATTGAAAGTAAGGTAGGAAATAAGACTGCGTTAATGAAATGGTCCTCCCATTCAATTTCAAAAAGTTACACTTTTTAACGACCCCCTTAGATAAATTGGGTCAATCAGAAAATTTTTATTTTTAATGCAACAAGATTATTAAAAAAAATCACATATCTGTATCTTTAAAATTAACTGAATTATGATAACGGAAAAAGTCTGATTTATGCCACTTTTCCGTACCATGTGAAAGGCTGTTTTATCAGTGAAAATAGGGGTCGTAAGCAAATTGACGATGGAAATTGTTTAGATCAAAAATACTTTAATATGTGTCAAATTTTTTTTATCACAAATGCATCTAAATAAAGCATTACACAGACTGAGATCATATAAAGCAGTGGTACTCACTACGCGGTTGGGTATCCTATGTATTATCATCCAGTTTTTATCTTTTTTGTGATACGTATGTCACAAATTTACATTTCTAATTTGATATAGGGTCCCCATTCACAATGTTCAATTTTCAATTAAATATAACTCGCTCAATTTTAAAGATACAGATATGCGGGTTTTTTTAATGATCTTGGTGCATTAAAAATAAAAATTTTCTGATTGACCAAATTTGTCTAAGGGGTGGTATAAAAATTTAAAAAGTGCAACTTTTGGAAATGAATGGGAGGACTATTTCATTAACATAATCTTATTTCCTACGTTACTTTCAACATTTTTGCAATTTATATTGTCCACTTATCTCCAACAGGTAAAAAATTAAAGCATGTTTCAATCTTTTTGTGACATCCTGCATACAGGGTTCATTCACCTCCAGGAAATCCCTAGAAACTCTTGGATTTAGGGGGGTATACAGAACCATAAAAACTCCTAACTTTATTTGTTTCAGCCTTAAAAGTTCTCATTTTCATTTTGTAGTTGCAGAGCACTAACCATAGGTACAGAGAAAAAACATTTTTTCTCATGTAATAAGTTACATTAATATTATTATTTGCAAAATGAATAACTCTTAGTTCTCTTTAAAAATTATTAATTTTAGTACTTTTTCATGAAAATTTTTAACTTTAACATGCTTTCATAAGAAATGGAAATTCCAGCATTCTTCGGTGTACCAATTTTAATACTGCTTCACAAAAATTGCTAATTTAAGAATTTTTCTTGAATTTTAGCACTGTTTCATAAACACTGTGAATTTTAATGTTGTTTTATAAAAATCATGAATTTTAATGGTTTTAGAATGAAAAATTGCACTGATATTTAATAAATTATACAGTGAAAATTTCTAAACTTTTTCTATTTTTATTTTCATTTTATGTATTTGTGTGCATGTCTATTGTAATGTAACTCAAGGGAGTATTTTGTATGGCTAGAGTGGTGTAGCTGGTAGAATGCTTAGTGACACAAAACCGTCTCAATCTTTTTGGGACATCCTTTATATAGTCCACCTAATGTTTTTAACTGTTTGCTTATTACCATACCTTAAAACCTAGATGAATTGACTTACAGACCAAATATTACTACTTATCATGAAACAAAAAATACATTTAAAGAAAACAAAAAAAAACATGGTTTATTGAGATGAACTTTTAAAATAATCCAACAGGGATTCTTGGACACGTGTCTTACTAATGATGCAACTTACGGTTAAACATCGTGCATTAATTAATACTTCTAGCATTTTAAAATCTTTCCGGATTAACTGAAAATTCTTGAAGTTCTGAAACAGCCTTCAGAAAATCGTCTTTATAGAATGTTCTGAAAAATGCTTCTCTAGAAAATAAATGGCTGAAATATCTGAATGAATATTCCTATCTTTGTTCGTTATAACAGGTGATTTTATTAACAAAATATTTTAAATTGGCCGTCCGTTTCCTTGTTGTACAGGTGCCGTTTCACACAGGGGAATAACGTATATTTCCTATATTTTTGGACGGGGCTAAAAATGTCTTCCGCTTATTACAGCATTCATTATCCTACAGGTTCCATTTTAAACAGGTTTAACTGTATAAACATACCCTTTCTAGTTCCCCTTCTAGTTTTTCCAGCATTAAGTTTGTTCTAGTAAATTTTTAATCGTGTTGTATCTTTTCGTATTTTTAATCGTGTTTAATTTTTAATCGTGTATTTTTATCATGTTGTATTTTGAATCGTGTTGTACCTGGAGCAAGTGTTTACTGCTTCAATATGACCCTTGCCGTGAAAACCGTTCTACAGTCACAGTCAATTTCCCAGAAGAAACCGCATTAATCTCAAATGTTATGTTTGTTGATCAATTACTTTTTACATTGTAAGGCCACTCGTTATGTAGAAGGACTAACAAAAGATTGAAGCAGTGAGGTGAACTGCTCGACTTTCTCATGCATTAATGTTCCATATATTTTTCAGGTCCATTTGGATTATAATTGTATCAGAAAAAATATAATTCTGTAATTGCTCTATTTTGTATCAGAATGGAGAAAAACGGGAATATTATTATGAATTTTCGTTCACACATTCTTTTTAAAAAAAATTTAAACATTCTTTCATTTTTTGAAGTTAAAGCGTAGTGAAGTCAATTAATTTTATGTATTTGGTTGGTTTTTATTAATGTATATTACTTTGATGTCATTTAGGTTCAAAGAGTAATTTAAATATTTATTTTCCCCGTAAGCAATATATTAACACCATTGTTTCTGAAATTATTGGTTTTTTTTATAGGAAACAATGCTTTGAAAGTGATCAATTTCAAGCCATTTGAGCTTTTATTATGAGATTTACTAAACATTAATTAAACTATAAAGTTCTTGTTTTTTTAGTTTCTTTGCATAATGTAATCACAAATATTTCATGTCTGTACGTTTTTTCGTTCTTGAATTATCATATCCGCACCTCACAGAAATACACATATACACAGACATATACACATACAGCGGTATACATACACACGCACACAGACAGACACACACACAAAGTATACATATACACATGAACACACACACACATATACACAAATGTATGCATACACAGGTATACACATACATGAACACACACACACACACACACACACACACATATACGCACATGCACATATACAGGTATACATACACCGGTATACATACACACGCACACAGACAGACACACACACAAAGTATACATATACGCATGAACACACACACACATATACACAAATGTATGCATACACAGGTATGCACATACATGAACACACACACACCACTTCAAACCACTTGTTCAGTGAGTAAAAATACGAACATATAACGACACTTTTGGCTCTTATGATGAAATATAAGTGTATATCATTGCAATTAATAATGTGTCCAAAAATTATATGATTATAATACAATATGTAAAAATCTCGATTTCGAAAGTAATTGGAAATTAAATCTTTTTTTTACACAATTGCATCGAAACCTTGACGAAACCGATCTATAGCACAAAAGCAAATGTAAAGAATATTGATATCAAAGTAAACACTGAACGTTCTGGGGGAAGAGATCGATCTAGACTGTTTTTCTCTACACTTTGTATTAACTTCTTGTCATTATTTCTGCGTCTTTGAATGACTCGTTCTCGGTTCCCAGGCTCAGTAGAGAGCAGAAACTTGGCACACAGTTTCATCTCACGGAACATTTTCATCTATCTTATTTTCACGTCATTGCGTTTTACGTCATTACGCCATTTACGTATGTCATGGCAATATTTTTGCCCCTTCTCATGCATTTTTTTCTTTCTTTCTTTTTTTTTGTGAATTACGGTTTAGTGTCTTCAAATGAAATACTTTTCTAATTCTAACGCGTCGATCCATATATCATACTATATAGGTTTTGTATATCAATTACGTAAAACATTGTAAAACTATAATAGTAAAAATTAAATTAGAAGAAAAAAAAAACAAGTTTTTCCATGTCCTGTCACTACACAATGGTGTGGCACGGAAAATAGAAAATAAAAATTTAATCGAAATTGAGCTCAATTGAGATTGTAGGCAGATTTAATTCAAAACAAAACTCTATAAAACCTATCGCTATCCATAAATTATATTATACAAATCGATAGCATACAAATCGATATTACCATAATCGATATTATACAATTGATATTATAAAAAAATAAATCGATATTATACAAAATCGATATTATACAATTCGGATATATATAAATATATATATATATATATATACGAGACGTTTCCATCTGGCCCTCATTTCCCTTCAACAGTTTTGAATAATATCAATGTTGTATGAGTATTGTTTTAAATTAAGTCTGCCTACACCATCCATTTTGTTCAATGTCGTGTGTCATTAAAATTCATTTTCTACCTTTTCACTGTTGTGTAGGAAAATACATTAAGAAACTTGTTTTCATTTTTCATCATTTGTTTCACTTGGTTTAATCAGGGTCCTGTTCATATAAATCTATAAAAGCCTCGCGAAATTTTCCGAGAGTGTGCATTAGACTCTTATTCAACAAACTGCGAGCACATGTTTTGCTTGTTCCATATAAAACATTCTAGTCCCAACTAGGCTTTATTACTTTCCTTATATTCATAGTATAATGTATAAGGAAAGTATTGTGACGAGGTTGAAAATTCGAATTCGAGTTTTAGACGAAAGAGCACGTTTCAAGCAGCCCCAAACTCAAATATGGCATTTATGAAGTGATGTCTATGTATGTATATGTATGTTAGTATGTGTGTGTGTATAAGTTAATACATGTATATAGATGTTAGTATGTGTGTATATATGTTAGTGTTTGTATATGTATATATATAAGTTAATGTGTATGTGTGTATGTATATATAGTATGTTAGTATGTGTGTATATATGTTAGTGTGTGTGCATTTATATTAGTGTGTGTGTGTGTATTTATATTAGTGTGTATTTATATTTGTGTGTGTGTGTGTGTGTTCTTGTGTATGTGCTTGTGTGTGTGTATCTGTGAACACGATATCTTACGAGGGAATGAAACGTTTGAAACGAATGAAATATTTATAAACCTTTCCATATTTATAATGCTCCTATAAAGTTCTTAAGCACCCCAGTAATTTTCTAAAGAAAGGTCTATGAGTGTATATGTTAAGTTAATAGATAGCAAAGTGACTATACCCGATCAATTAAAAGTGATTGCAGTGTCTCTAGCTGAGCATTTAAAACGTTAGGATATCGAACTTTTCAACGGGAGATAGATGAAAGAGGCTAATTTCAAAGCATCGTCTGATGAGTAGAAATCGACACTATGAATGGA
The DNA here is from genome assembly GCA_951213105.1 of Amaurobius ferox. Lineage (NCBI taxonomy): Eukaryota > Metazoa > Arthropoda > Arachnida > Araneae > Amaurobiidae > Amaurobius > Amaurobius ferox. The sequence continues at coordinate 124,791,112 of OX578150.1, read as the reverse complement.
CGAACCGTGTATAAGGAAGGCAGTAAATATCTGTCAAAAGTCGTGTCAAAAAGGCATGTAAGACGGTGATACTTGCAATATGCAATATTAGCCAACATAGTGATAATATTAAAGTATTATTGTCGCTTCCTACTCGGTAAAGAATGCTCTACAACTTTAATTAGCTTTTTTTGCCTATCTCGCTTTGCTGAGTTCGTTATCTTAACTTTTTAGCTTCTCCGCTTGGGGGCGCTGCATTCTCCTTTATTTGATCGGACGTGGTCACTTAACTATCTATAAACCTAACGTATACACTCATGGACCTTCCCTTGCAAAGTTACTGGTGCGTTTATAGACTTTTCTAGGAACTCTGTATCAAGTATTACACAAATGCATATAATTAATCGGCTTCACTAAGCTGTTGTCAACTTATCAACTGTTCGTCAAAAAAAAAAAAAAAAACTTTTAAATAATTATAAAGAAAATTTTTGAAAGAATAATTTGTTGATAAAAGTTCAAAAGATTCACGTATTTTCCAACAATTTTTTTTTATACAAATGGATATAAATAAAAAACTTTGTTACTCGTCATAGATTGAGGTGAATTGTCACTTCTTTCACTTATTTCGAATGTAAAAAGATTGATGTGGGTAGTGTGGCACTTATAGGTATTTTGGGTACCTTGGGATTTTCCTGGGTACCTTGGGTTGATACCCAGGTTATCAAAGATAATGTTTCAGTAATTTTTTTGGTTCTTTCATCTTTTGAAAATTATGCAATTTCGACAGATGGATAGAATGAAGTTTATTTTGTCCAAGTCCAACCACAAACTGCGAAATTGTCAATCATGAAACGTTTAGATGCAACTTTTGTAGTCACTCTATCGGCGGTCTTTATTGCGTTCGGCGCAAGCGATGAACGCCTATTGGTGCATAGCGCTGATGTCGATTCATAAATGCCGCAGATCTAAAATTTAAATAATTTTTTACCGCTTTTCTACAGCAATCGTTTTAATATACAGATTAAATGGTATATATAATGGGAAGAAATATTACACATTGGGCTTTGAGTTCGGCAGACAATTTTACTCGTATCACTTCAATAAACCAACTGAACGATGACGAGTACCTGTGTGGAAATTTTTAGAGAAAAGCACGTAACTCGTAAAGTTTTTGCCAGAGTAAAAAATTCGGCATGTTTCTAAAACTTGTCAAAAGTCGCCAAGATCAGAAAATTTGTTCCCAAGGTCAAGCGATCAGGGACAAATTATAACAACGGTTTACTATTCCATAATCGTAACAATGTGATGTCACTTCCGTTACATACTTCCGTTTCACTGCCGTCATATTTCATTCACTATTTTCTCCGAGCCCCCAACTTAGAATGTTTCACTATCCTAGAATATATAATAATATATGGAATCTGAATGCATAAGTAAGTCGAATGGTGCTCATTGCATTTTTTTTCACGAACTAACTAAAATTATATGTGCATATTTGCGTAGATCAGTACTATTAAATACTAATGTTTTCCGTATATAGATAATACAGTGGGATCAAAAATTTGCTCACATTAAATTTTAAATTCGCTGACATACGTCGTTATCAAAATATTAAGTTTCACTATTAAATATTAATTGTAACTAAATGAATATAAGTATTTTTTTTTAAATCAGAAATTACTATTTATGGTTGCCAGGAGTCGTTCTCGAGATATTAGAAATTTTGCTTTTCCACAAAAGAGTGACCGAATCAATCGATTTCCATGAATTTGGGTATTCTTTAATTCAATATTCATGGCTCTAATGGGTGTTATTTTACAACAATATCCATATATTTATCTGTAGAGAATGCAATAATTTGGACACATTATATGTTTTTCCCAAATGATATAGAACACTTATGGTTTTAAGTATTTAATGTGAAAAGCAAGGCATAATTGTATGTAAGAAAAATGCAATTTTTTATTATTAATTTTGCACCAAAAAATTTTTCCTTGCTTGAATTACAAAATTAAAATCTTACAGACAAGTCAAATTTAAGTAAATGTTAGCATATGTATTAAATTATTAATTTAATGTATTAAAATTTATGTAAATGTAATATATTAAAACAGAAACATAAAATATAAGTTTATAAAATTGGGGTTAGCAAAACATTGGCGTTTAACTCTTTTTGAAACCATGCTGAGGATCGCCTAATAAACGTGAAACCAGTCTAAAGATGTTGCTACCTGCAGTGAGAGTTCGATCCTAAAGCATAAAATATTACAAGTATTTTCCTTGTTACCAAAATAATTATAAAATTTAATTCCCCCCCCCCCCCCTCCTATTTTTATGTTAAAGTCACTAACTATATAATTACACCATAAAAAAAAATCAAACACTCACCTCAAAATCTATAAGTTATATCCTAGTTGATTCCAAAATAAGTGATTTTCATAACATTTCATTCTGCGCGGGGGAATCGCTTCTCTCTCGGAGCGGCTCCTCACCTGCAGCGCTGATTGGTTGTGAAAGTGATGACGTCACGCGACATTGACTCTCATTAATCGTTCATTCGAAAGTGAATGAAACTTGGGATTCGGTGAAAAATTTCGGCATTGGTGAATAACCAAGTGTTATTTTTTTTTTATTTCTCTCTCTTCTCGGCAGAAAACGTCACCTGCCATTTAAATTCTAAATCCATAGAAAGATACAAATTTGTTGAATTGGAATATATTAATAGTTTTAGAATTTTTTTTATTATTCTTTTCATCTTGCCTTTTCAAGAAAATAAATCTCGTCGTTTATCTACCGTTTCAAATATTTGGAAATAATTAAACTTGTTTCCTCTTTCATAATTGCGAAAACTTTGGGGAAAAAATCTGATATGAGCAGCACATAGCTTTCCTTACATGATGCAATGACCTTATTGCGTTTTTCACAGAAAAATAAAGATGTGCAGTATAATGTCTTTGAGCACCGAATTAACGTCACGTAATTTGAAATTGGCCGTTTTTGGCAACTTATGTGTCCAAACGAAATGACTTATTGATATTCAATTCACCTACAAAATCCTCATCAAAACATAAATGACATTGAATTAATATCCCGGGAAATAAAGGACTATCTGCGAATTCTTGGACGTCAAAATATAAAACTTTTACAAAAAGTATGTACGACGATTACTACGTCGCAGGTGTGAGGCCTGCATTCAAGTTAGTGGTCGCTGTTTTGAACAGTTTCTGTAAGTTATCCATTACAATTTGTTTTGTAATCTCTTCGATTTCTTATTTTGAGCAGTTTTTATAAGTTGTTCGTTAAAATGTGTTCTGTAATTTCTTAACTTTCTTCATACCTCCTCTGCCATTCTTGTGTTCCATCACGTCATGCAACAGTACGTGTACTTAACCCTAGTGCTTAACCGCTTGAGTTACGACCATGCATTGTATGACGAAAAGTGCTTCTTTAGGTGTGTTCTATCACTCCTAAAAGTTTTGCCTCATCGTTCTGAATCACCCTGCATTTTATTCACAGCATCTCGCTGGAAAACATACATAAATGATAATATAAACAAATCCACTATATACACTATTTACACTTTGGAAGTGTGGAGAGTGCAGAGTCCACTTCGGTAAGAGCTTGCAAATTCATCCCAGTAGCTCAATGGTAGAGCGTCGGCTAAACAGTTCGAAGATCCAGGGTTCGACTCCTGGTTGAGTCAGCAAGGTTCTTTACAAAATTCGTGGCACCTAACAAAAATAACGGAAAATTAATAATAAATAATTAGTGCCACTATTCGTAGGCAACGATGATTAAATAATTATTATTTAAATATTATTAGTCACAGAACTCGCCGGTAGTGAGCGTTCTTAAAGTTAGGAATCACGTTACACAGATAAATATTGAAAGCTGCACTGGTAGCTCCATTCCTACATAATCTGTTGCTGAAGTAGCTGTTTTAAAATAAAATCTTCATAGGGATATATATATTCCTCTCTAGATTTCAATAAAAATTCTCAAAATTATCTGCCATTATTGGAACAAGAATCCAAATCTGACTAAAATCCACATCTATAATTGTTTTGCTTGCGTTTATCTTTCCAAATTCTTTAGAAGCTCCCCCTCCCTCCCCCTGGGACCCAGAAAGCTGAATATCTGTACACTGGATAGGATGTAGGGGAGCCAAATTAACGATTCTCCCTCCCCAGAATCAGATAAAATATAGAGTTTCCTAAAGTATTTTCTTCTTCTTCGACCCAAATCGTTCGTTTTTTCCGTGTTAACCAATTTTTACCATATTCGAGCTCTTCTCGGTTCTTCCTCTTCGACGCAAAACGTCCGACCTACTCGAAGGTGTAAGGTATCTATTTGGACGGCCGGGAAGTACCACCCAATTTAAACAGGAATCTAGTGAGGAACCGTACCCTCCTTCCTCTCTTTCTGGTAGGTCGGACGGTCTGGGTCTCAACAACAACAACCCTCCTTCCTCTACCACCAACCTCCCGGAAGGACTTACAGACCCACATATTTAACGTGCCCATACGCCGCGTGAACACAGGGACAGTTTGGGTAGAAGAACCTTGAATCGAACTCGAGTCATCCGAGTGCAATCCCTGCGCGCTAACCACTGGGCTCTCACACCCCGATTAGTCATCCATGGAGCTCACATCGAAAAACAAAAGTATGTACTGTAATTACATGTAAGCATTTTATAAAGTCAAAATAATAAAGAAATTACTTATTCTTACTTCTTCACTGAAGGCGGTATCCACAGGGGTCGTACCCTCCTCCCCCTATCACCTACCACTGGGATGTCCCACCCTTCGAAAAGTATTTTCAAACTCTCCAGAAGCTCTCGTAGTGACTTTGGTTGAATCTTTGAATACTTATAGTATCGACAATGAGACAGAATCTAATGGAGCCGGATTTCCGATTTCCCCCGGCGGGGGGGGGGGGGGGGGGGCGGAGGCAGAAAAAATGGGAGAATTTTGAAAAATCTTTAAATATTTCTACACCACCAAAAAAAATTCTTAGAAATTTTAAAAAGCTTCTAGCTGCGATGTGTAAAAGAAATTGATTATGCTAATAATTACATTCTCACTATTGTTATAAGTATGGTTTTATATTTCAAACATCAAATAAACATGTTTATGTTGGTTTTAAGCAGAAATTTTACTAATTAATTTTGTTTTTCAAAATATTTTCACGGAGCTATTATTGGAACTATAATTTCGTAGATTTAGCATACACCGTGTATATCATTCCTTTACTGTTTGTTTTTCAGATTTTAGTGTCTATTTTAATCATTTTAGTGCCTTTCTGTCTGCCGATATTGTTTATTTTCAGTGCTTAATCTTTCGAGCTCTAATCATAAGATTTCTTCAAGTTAAGGTTAGGATCCTACAACCAGGAGTGTGCCTAAAGGGGGCTTTGGGGTGTTAAAAAAAAACAAATTCTGAAATATATACTCCAAAATATTCAATCTTTCGATATTACAGAAACATATGTTTTAAAATAGCCTTATACGATAAAAAGCAAACTGAGCGACTATTAACAACCCACGCCCTGTTTTTCATCAGCTCTCCAATTATCAGTAAATTGTACAATTTTTTTTATTTAAATAAATTTTGAGAAAGTTTTATGGAAGATAAATGATAAAAATTGATATGTGAATACTTTATAATTATTTTTAAAAAGCAATTTATGATATATAAATGGATTATGTAAATAACAAAGTTCTACATATTATTTAATAACATTGATATTTAATTCGTATTGATAATTTATATTTCCATAGAGAGAGAGAGAGAAAGTTGACATTTCGACTAAGACCCAATTACACTCTATAACGAATTGTGTTACACAGTTGACTGGGGTGTTACGGTTATGTTACTTCATTAACTATTAACATTGTGTTACACCTATAATGAAGGTTACTCTATTGTTCAGATATTTGATGCACAATCATATTAGGTATTCTAAAAGTAATGGGGGTTGATCTTATATGTTTTGTCGTCAAAAGTTACGCATAAAAAAGTATTTAATTAATGCATTTAAGTATTATTAACCTTTTATTTCAAATTTTGTCGATTTTTGCGGGTCATTTCGAAAAAAAAAAAACATTGTCAGTTCTATTTTTTCGAATTATATTAAAATCTAATCAACACCAGGGTAACCCACCAGTAACTTGCCTACTGAAATTTTCTGAAATTTCGTAGAATAGTTTTTAAGTTAGAGTGGATACCTACATTGATACCAACACAAACACACGCGCAGACGTCACGACAGACTAACACACACATAGACGTCGCGCTAAAAATAGTTTTTCCGTGTTCTAGAGTGTGGAAAACATGTAGATCCGTCGAAAACTGGAGTTTAGATTTTCGACACGATTCCAATACTTTTCCTATACCTTGTGATGTATTATAGAGAAGTTAATAAAGAAAAAGTATTGTTTCCCCCGAAAAAAATTTTTTTTGTTCGAGATCTTAAGAAATTGACGCTTTTTAAGACATTTTGAAACATTTCTGGAAAAATACATCCGCCCCTGTGTGTGTTTCACGATTACTGAAGAACGAAAGTGAGAGTCCCGATGAAATTTTATGTTTAGAATACTTATATGCAAAACTAAAACTGGATATCTTTGTGATTTGCATTATTAGAACACACGTTATTCTTTTTCTTACCCTACATACATAGTAGTTAAGGGTATGTCTATACATACCCCTAACTAGAGATATGTTAGGGGTATGTGTAGAGGTATGTAAGGGGTATGTGTAGAGGTATGTGTAGAGGTATGTTAGGGGTATGTGTACCCCTAACTAGAGGTATGTTAGGGGTATGTTAGGGTATGTTACCCGTTACAATACTTTCCCTATGGAAAGTATTGTAATGGGTCAAAAATTTAAATGTATGTCATACAGCTTTCCACTTGTTTCGTAATTGAGTAAAAAAAAAAAGAAATTAATACGATAAAGGTATTAACGTGACAATTGTATCAACACTTAATCATTACAGAACACAATGTTTGTTTGCAACTAGTAAGCAGAAGTAAAGTGAAAATATTTCTCATTTTTATTTTCCCTATACATAAATACTATAATGTGTAGGACGGGGTAAAGATTTCGAATGAGTATTCGACGGAAAAACGCGTTTCAAGCATCCTTGCACAGGAATCGAACGTTTCGGAAGGAATGTATGTGTGCGTATGTTAGTGTATGTGTGTTTGTGGACGAGCTACCTCACGAACAAATGAAATGCTTTGGAAATAATTTAATGCGATTATTGCAATCACTGAATACTGGAACTCTATTGATTCCAAATGCAGTCAAATATTCGATAACTCCTCCCCCCCTCCATCCCCCTAATTTTCGAATGATATTTTAGAGAAATCATTAAAAAATCAACTCTTTCAACATTGACATATAAATAATTATCTCAGCCGTAATTTTCATTATAAAACGAATGTCAGACGTTTTAAAACATTAGCACGAACCGTTCTAGAGATATTGCACGATTTTAAAATGATTTTTTGAAAAAAAAATATTAACAAATCAGGACTTTCAATGCTGTTAAAGAAATAATCTTAAACGCAATTTTTCATTGGAAGACACTTCGAAGACATGCGGACGGGCATCTTTCCGAAAGTGTTCAGAAGGCATTTTGTGCCAACAATCTATATTATATAGCTGAGTGAGACGGACTGACTAAGGGGTGAATTACACAGCCCAAACTGCTAAAGGCAGAAACTTGAAACTTTGCATGCTCTTGGGACTTGACCTAAAAGTAATAAAAGAATTCTAAAATATTGGAATTTTGTTCTCAAAATTTATTAATAGCGGAATATTCTGTTCTAAGATTCTTTCAGCTATAACTAAAGGACGGCTATACATACAAAAATTTTTTTTACACCACTAGAAAATGTACACGCCGTTGCCTGGAATTTAAAACGTGCTGTCGTGGCGTAGCGATGTGTGTTAGCCTATGCAGCAGAATTTTATTTTATTTTTATTATAAGCGAACTTATTGTTAAAACGTTATATGGGTTTCAAGAATTCGCTGCGAGTTCCGGTGTAGTATTTATTAAAGGTTTGCCTCTAAAATCCCGGACAACGTCGGGTCTTTCCGGCCGTTCATTCAACTGCTCCATACCCTAGAGTGAGCTGGACGGTCTTTGTTCTCAGGGCAATGCCGGGTACATTTTCTATTAATAAATAATACAAATGCGCATGGAAATGACACAAATCAACTTCCGAAATGCTTGTTTTGAGCAAAATTCGTACATATTTAATGTCAAGTTTCACAAATGAATAACGGAACATAATTTCAATTTCCAAATCCCCCTTCTTTGACTTAATAATTCAAAAACCAATTCGAATTAAAAAAAATAGTCTCGCCGAGGCGTATCAACGTTTAGATTTTTCGCTGCAGACGACACAGACAGACGGACAATTTCCTTTATGATTGTAGATCATGTACAGAAATTAATATTTTAAATTTTCTTAATTAACTCTGCGTACAATCAACTGTTCTTGTGAGATATTTTAATTTATAGTCACAGCAGACGATTTTTTTTTGTTATTTTTAATCAACGAATTTTTGATTCCATTCTAATAACTAGAGTAACAGGGTTATTCTTCAAATGCCGAAATCACTTGTTGGCTATTCTTTAAATGAAACAATTGAAAAATAATGGTATAATAAATTAATTCTTAGCTTAAAATGTCTGAAAGCATTTGAAAATAAGGCAACATACAGTGATAGGAGAGGAAATATTTTTTTTCTTCTGCAATTTTCATGTTGACAGATCTATAACAGTGTGTCATTTGTATGCTTAAATTTGAAACGGTTTCTGGTATCCAGAACTCTTATTGGGTGTATACACGTAATAAAGGGACGTTTAAATAATAAAGTGCGCACACCTATAGGCGTCAAATTTAGTGGCAACTATCCATTTCGACCTCGCGAAGCATGAGTCGACATGGCTGGCTAATTCGGGCTGGCTAGTCGACATGGCTACATAATTGTCCTTTGTGTTATTTTGAGTGATAAAATAAAAGTATATAAAGAAAAAATAATGATAAATGAATTTGAATTTGTAGTTAAAGTAACGCTATGTCCATATTATAGTGATTTTATTTTGATAATTATGAGAATACAAATGGATGAAAACTATGTAGAATACATCTAGGGCTAGCTGGAAAAAGCACTTAATTCAAGAACAAGGATTTTGAAATACCGAGGAATGAAAATTTTCATACTTTTAGGAAAACTGTTTTTAAATGTAAATTTTAAGTTTTCAGAAAACAGATTAAATTTTATGGAGTTTGTTATATATTTATAAGTTAAATAAATAGTATTTTTTCTTAATTTATATTTTATTACCCCACTGATATCCCTGTAAAGTCTGATAGGTGTTTAAGGTTTTTCCTTTTTCGAACATCTTAAAAGCCCAACTGACGTGCTTTTCCCACAACAAAGGCCGTAAATTTCTTAAATCAAATATGTATGCTATAAAAAATTAGAATGTTTGACTTTTTCCCGTCATCTTTAGATATATTATATATTTATATTTACTGCAAGAAAGTCGAGTGGAATTTCTTATTCAAATATTTGAGGAGTTCTTTTTGTCACCCCCACTAAAACAAATCGAGTATCACGCGGTTCTATTGAAGTACTACTTGAGGTATACGGTCTCTCTTTTAGCTGTCAGTTCTTAGCAATGTATTTTTTTTCCTATTTCAGCCATATTTAGAAATTACAACTAACGGCAGACCCCGATAGAACTGAAAATATAGATATATACGCACACCGGTACATACCAGCACGCTACACGGGCAGGTGACGACTAACTATAGCCACCAGATTGCTGAAATAGGAGTTATGCAATTGACTGCATTGCGCAGCACGCTGCACTCTAGTACGAAATTTAATTAACTGTCACGCAGAACCTCCCCACCCCCTCTCCTTTTAACTAACTTTCCCCCGTGAAAATATCTTATACGTGGAACTTTAATCAAGAAATTGCAGGAAAAGTGTTTATCAAGAAAATAAAATATCCCAATTAGAATAACAATTGCCAGAATCGCATGATTTCTGCACAGCTGATCTGAAGTATGCCTACATATCCAATGTGAAGTAAACAGCTAAAAAATTCAGAAAGTTAGGATTTTATATTTTTGACTCCCACTTAATTTATCAGCTGGCGTAGTGCCGTCCATACAAATTGTGGGACCACTACAAACACTTATTAATTACGGTACGGGTCCTCCTCCATATTTGATTTTCCTCCCTGTGAATCTTTCATTTCTTCCCCATCCCTCAAATAAAGGTGCTCACCATCCCCACACTTGAGTGGTGTCCCCCCCCCCCCCCCCCATGAGCCACCCTGGCTGGCGCAAGTACGCCCTTCACAAAAATCAAGAATGTCTGCAACAGACAGACGGTTTGTCTAGCATTTGATGGCATCGTTCGCAATCTTTGATAAACAAAAATATTTTGAAGTAAATGGAGCAGGTTGAAAGAGGATGTATGTCAATTACAAATAATTAAAAATATATTCAATCTTTAATTTCGTCCCAAGATCTACGTTCCCATTTAAGACAAATTGCGATTTTGTATGGCGAGAAATCGTGTTTTGAATCTCCGGAAGCCAAGGTTACGAAAATTTTGGTTTTAGAGATTTTTGCAAATAATTAAAAAAAAAACATAGTGTAATTGCGCTAACAAATAAATGTATATTCATCTGGAAAGAAATGCACCAAATAAAATTCATTAACAAAAGTCATTGAACTCTGATTTATTTGCTTCAACTTCATTTATAGCAATTTTTCAAACGCAAAAAAGATAGTATAATTAAACGAGATGAGTAAAATTATTTTACCTTTTTATTTTCTCTAAATGTTACTATTTTTACTCTTCTTATAGTATTCACATTTCTGTTTACATTTATACTTATGTCTCTCATCTACTATTTTGATATTACATTATTAAAAGAAATTTAAAATAAATGTATCTGAGTTTTAAAAAATAATGAGGTGTAAAGATGGATTGAAATAATATTACCTATAAAACAGCAAAAAATTGATACCGTTAATTTATTACTTTCCTTATATACATAATGTATAAGGAAAGTATTGTGACGGGGTCGAAAATTCGGATTCGAGTTTGCGACGGGAGAGCACGTTTCAAGCATCCCTGATCACGAGTCAAACATTTTTGAAGTGATGTCTGTGTGTGTGTCAGTGAGTCTGTGGAGACGATAACTGACGAACGAATGGACCGAATCGAACCAAATTTGGTACAAAAATCACAATCCGTAAACACTGGAAGCCTATTGTTTTTAAACGTAATCGAATGTTCAGAACCCTCCTAAATTTTCGAGTGAAATTTTGAAAAAATCGTCAAAAAATCAAAACCGCTAATAAAGTTACGCAAATAGACATTTCTTATGTCATTTTTCATTAGAAAACGATTAACATAAATTTTAGAACGCTAATGTAAACCGTTCTCGAGATATTGCACATTTTTCAAAAAAATTATCAAAAAGTCATATAAAATAAAAAAAATATATTTCCTATAGAAAAACGTGTTCACTTTTCATATGTAATATCATGCGATAAATTTGGTGACATCATTCTCGTGGATCTAGTTCGTTCCATTCATGAGAAAAGATACTTCGAGTAATACTTTTGTATTTGAACGCCAATAGTCATTTATCAACTATAAGAATAACTTATTTCTCCGTCAGTAAAACTTGGCGAGATTTTGGCGGAATATCGCCAACTTGGCAACTTTTTGAAATGTTGTCAAATTAACGAAAATCTCGCCAAATGGATTAAAATGACGCTAAATCAATGAAAATGACGACTAATTGTCGAAAATTCAATATCTTGGAAAGAATATAAGTATCTACTATAAGAAAAACCTATTTTTTTTACTGTAAAAGTAGCAAATTCATTGCATTATATAAGGAAAGTCATGTGTTGCCCACATCAGATTTTTATTATGCTGTTATTGGTAATTATGTGCAGTTGTTAGAGATAGTTTTTGAAATCAGACCTTCTTTATAGAAGGATTGATGTGGTGCTGCCATCTATTGGCTGTTTTTTATATAAATTACAAATAATGTTTTAAATAATTTATTGCAGTTATATTTTGTCCACTTTACTTCAGTATATGTAGAGAAAATTCACATTAGGATATCATTATATTTCTTATTATGATTGTTATACTAGGAGTATACAGAAAAAAAGGAGAAAATTCGAGATATTAACTCTTAACATTTTTATTAGTGTAAGGAATTCGCTCAAACGGTTGCATTAAATAATCTAAATATATTCATTAGGACAAGAATAAATATCTTATTAAGTACATCAACCAGTTTAAAAGGAAAGAAAAAGACGTTCGTCAAGATAAATTAGAACGCCGTCAGTATAGTAAAGGTGCTTAAATTTTTGTCGACATAAATTTCCCTACCTTTATAAATAACCTTATCCTCAGCCCTATTACATAAAATTTGCTGAATTTACATATTATTGGAAAGAGACTCCCATTGCAGATACCAGTATCCATGGACTGGTTTCGCGTTTACTATGCGCTCGTCAGCATGGAATAACCGATATCTACAATGACATCAAAAAACTTACTATAAGCTACAATTTATGCAAACTTCTATGGGAGTTGATAATTTCAGTCCTTCTACGTGGTCTACATGAAATTCATTTACAATTTTACTCAGGCCACACAAATCCTGAAGTTATGTAGTTAGTCTGTGTTGACGAGCGTATAATAAGTGTGAAACCGCTTCATAAATACCAGTATATGCAATAGTAGTGTCTTCCAAATTTGGGGGAACCTTCTTATAGGTCGGTTTTGTGTTTCTGTATTATATTATTGCCTAAGGTTCCTTATTGCCTATGATGACACCTACATCAAAGAGAAATAGTTAAATTTATCACTCATAGATGGCAGCACCATAATAGGTTTTGTATTACAAAAATTCAGAGAATCTTGTGGTTAGAGAGCCTTGATAAATACTATAGTGAGCTCCAAACTTTTTTGATCGCGTCCTAAAACTCCACATACTAATATGGTGAATACTTTTTTTTCATATTTGGTTTTAAACGGGCTTTATTTCTAGAACGGAAACTGCAAAAAAAAAAAAAGCGTAGTAATATTTTTTGCGTTAAACGGGCTTTTCTAGTAAAGTAATATTCATATAATCATAATATTTTTGTGTTCATAATCGTGTCGTTTAAAAATAATAAAAATAAGTTGTTCTTTTTTAATGAATTGTTTTATTATTTTCTATCAATGTAAAATTATTTAAGAGATAAAAACGTACAATAAGAAAATATTAAATTTCGTGGCTACCCCCCTCCCCCATGTATCCACTCACGTAACCCCTGAGGTACGCGTACCCCACTTTGGAGACCACTGATCTATGGTACCAATTATGATTGGTTCCGCTATTTAGTACAAATAAATTTCCCGAAGTCATTTTTTTTTTTTTAAGTGTTGATTTCAATCTCCTTTTGAAATGTTCTCTTAGAATCAAGAAAATCTCTTGAAATGTTTTTCCTATATAATTAAGTAGCCTTAGCTTTCTTTAAACGTTTCTTTTTGTTTATAAAATATATGGTTAACCCCTTGTACTTTTAATTATTTTATTAACAAATTTCCTAAATTTCCATAATATATTCAGGAATCTTTCGCCACCCACTTGCGCCTTTAAAAGCCAAACCATTTTTTCACTCACATGGTTGCAGGTAAGGTTTGAATCTTTTTTATCGCATTCCTTTCAAAATCGGATGTTTTCTTCTTCTACTTCTTTGACTGTTTGGAAAGGTAACTGTTTGGACGGCCGTGAAGCGCCACCCAATTGAGACCCATTAAGGGAACCCAGTGGGGGTGGCATTCACAGGGACCGTACCCCCTTCCCCTACCACCAATTTCTGGGAAGGACTTACGGACCCACATGTTTAGCGTAATCGTACTCCGCGTGACTGTCGTTCCCCCAAAATTAGATCTTTTGAACCGCAGGGTAGGATGGAAGGGAAATATAATGCTGTGTCGTGTTCCCATTCACGGATTCACTAGTCATATAATGGTCCGCCCATGTACAGACCTTCACTTTTAATCTATTTCCCGTAGATATCTACGCTACTCCCTATTGGAGGGGGTGCCATTCGAGTGGAGATCAAAGAACTATTATCATAGCTCAAATAATCATAATCAAATATCATAACTTCAATAATAGTTCTTTGATGGAATGCCCGTAGGGGCTGGCACAAATTCAGTCCAGAAGAGGACAAAGGTTTTCTTTTTCGCTCTTCTGGAGCCTCAGTTAGTTGGACTAAATGGAGCCTCAGTTAGAAGAACGCCCCGTTCTGACTTGAAAAACTCCTATCGTGAAATCTTTGTGTGGTTATGCCCTTCGAGGAGTAATCTACTAAGTGATACTAGCTCTTTGGGTATATAGAGCATGGGCACAAGTGTCAATGAACAACCTGCGTAGTAGAATGCGCAGAAACGTAATGGCTTTATTTTTACCACAGAATACTATATATTAGTCTGTGATTTTTACCATAGCGTATTATGGTAAACGGACAATGATGGCCAATAAAAATTGAAACTAAACCCATTAAACGTCGAAATGTATCTTTGTGATAAAAATAAGTTATTTAGAATACTTGAGTAACAACATATATTTAAAGATTGCATCTGCTAAAGTGCACTTTAAGTGATTTTAAGTGAATGTACACTTCTACTCATTTTTACCTTAGTCACTCATTAACGTTCTAAAGATGTATACATTTACTAGAAAATTCTGCAGTGTATATGACAGCGAGAAGGGGAAGGTAGATAAGAACTCGCGTAAATATTTCAATGAAAGTTAATATTTTATTTTCCGGTAAATTAAAAATATCCATCCAAGAAGATAAATTTAGATATATCTACTAAAATGAGAGGTTAAACGATTGTAAGTTTTTAAGGTAGCCGTTTTTAATACAGAAATAATGAAAATTTCCATACTGCTCTAAGCAAACGAGTGGGGGGGGATAAAGTCAAATGTATATTGTTAGACAGAAGTTTTGAAAGTTCTAAAGGAAATTATGTTAAATCATTCATAAAACTTTCATCAGGGCATCAAACTTTTGAAAAATGTGAATGATAGTTAGCTAATTACTGATACTGATAAAGTATTCTAACACTTGTATCATTAGACTGATTATTTATAATAAATTATATTAATTAATACATAAATAGGTAACGTTATGCAAACTTCATCAGAAAATATACTAACAAAAAATAATAATATGCCTTTATAATAATGTGTCTTTATAACAAAAATAATAATGTGTCTTTGTAACAAAAATAATAATGTACCTTTATAGCACATTGCATGACCCCCCCACCCCCACCCACACACACACATACTACCACCACCACCACCTCAATAATGGTGTTCTGGATCCAGGGGCGGCAAATAGGGGGCGCGGTCGCGCCCCCAAATTTTTCCTCGTCGTCTATCGGCTTCTCCCCTTTTTTATCAACTGTCCACTGGTCAGTTTTCTCAAGCTATGGAGCTTCAAAAGCGCCAATCTTCACAGTGAAGTTCCCACTTCCGGCTGGAACGAATCTTTTTCAACTTGAAAAGATTGGGGTGATGTTATCCTATTCACTTGAAAATTTCAAGTGTCCGATTAAATTTATGTGTAGTTAGCGCATGCTCATCCATTCCTTCCGCTAGAAATGTATTTCAGCAGCTCAATGCATTATATTCTTTCATGGAAACATAATATAAAAGACATGCTATTTTCGAAAAGATTCGCTCATCAACAAATACTTTTTCTGGAGGCTTTTCAACTCTATAATCACTAAATGATACGAGGTGGTCTTTCAGAGTTAAAGCCGTAAAGGCACTACTTGATAATTTTGAAGTGGTGATTTTAGCACTGGAAGAATTATCTGGAAACGATTCTCTCAATGGTGGAAGAGCCGAAGATGACATCGTTCGAATTTTTGTTCGCTTTGTTTGTGTTGAATAGTGTTTTCGATCAATGCAATACTCTCTCAAAGCATCTTCAGTCATCTGATCTTAACTTTCAGACTGTACAAGCTTTGGCTAAAGCTACTATTGAAACTGTTAGTTCTTTTTGTACTGATGCTTATTTCAATCAAGTGTGGAGTTTTGTGACAGAACTTTGCGAAAAAATTTTTTATTCTGGACCAAAACTGAAAAGGCGTAAAAAAATTCCAAGCGAATTCGGAGGCGGTGAAAAAAACTCCATGATGATGTTAAATTATATCACAGAATCAATATTCAATATGAAATTATCGATACAGTATCTAATGAAATACAGTATCTAATGAGACAAGATTTAATGAGAACAATATATCTGTTTTGTTTGCCCTTAGTTCAGTATTATCCGGATCAAAAGTCGAAAAAGAAAAAGAAAATGTTTCAACCATATGCAAAGTTTATGACTTCCAGAAAAAGGAATTGCTGTGTGAATTGCGACTGTTTTAGTCAATGGTGAAAAATGAAAACATAGACCATCCCAATTTTAAAAGTCGCCTGGATAATTTTAAAGAGCGGAATTTAAAAAAATGTGTTTCCTGTCATAACATTATTAGTTAAATTATTTTTGACTATGCCAATCAGCTCAGCCAATTGTGAAAGGTCTTTTTAGTGTCTTAGGAGGCTAAAAAATTATTTTCGCAGTACAATGGGACAAGAAAGACTTTCATCTTTAGCTGTTTTAGCTATAGAACAAGATATACCACTGGATTATGATGATATTGTAACAAAATTTTCTCTTCTTTCAGACTAAGAACCGGCGTTTAAAACTTCAATAAAAGATAAATAAATATAGATATTTGTATTTAGAAAAATTATGATAACGACAATTATGTTAACACAATTATGTACAAAATTATGTTAACAACAATTATTTTTCTCAACATAAATTCAATTTTGTGATCCCTCTCCCCCCCCCCCCCCTGTTAACAAACATTTTATTTATTCCATATTGTGGATTTTCATACGTACAAAAAATCTCGCACCCCCAAATGGAAGGCTGAAATGCCGCCCCTGTC
This sequence comes from Amaurobius ferox, assembly GCA_951213105.1. Taxonomy (NCBI): domain Eukaryota; kingdom Metazoa; phylum Arthropoda; class Arachnida; order Araneae; family Amaurobiidae; genus Amaurobius; species Amaurobius ferox. Next base: position 124,774,048 of record OX578150.1, on the reverse strand, counting down.
TGGATCTGTGCCTATTTTTGTTTGTTTGAGGGAGAAGACATGATAGATTCACAAAGAGAGATAAATCAAATACGAAGGGGTCCCGTGATCAATGTTTGCAGAGGGTCCCACAGTTTGTATGTTTCAGAAGAATTGGTTATATTCATCGCATACAGAATATATTTTAAAGAAATATAGATAATGTATCCAGCGTTGCCCGGGATTTATAGTAGGGATTAATTCAATTCATTCATCCAATTTTCAAAAGGTGGCCATGGAGACATGAATCCATACACCCTAAAACACTGGGATTCCGCTTTAAACAGATTCCTTCAGCGAGAACGGTCTAATCGGTGCTAAGAGTGGCTTGTAAAGAAATGACTTGAATTACAAATCAAAAGAAGTGGTTCAGTTTTCGAAAATGAAAAACATAATAACTTTTAACCAGGAAAGTAAAATTAAAATTTTTAATGTTATTTTCAAGGGTTTACATCCGATTGAAATCAATTTTTCACAGAATATTTATAATTTATAATGATAAAATAATTTTACATTTAAAAGGAATTCAAATTTATATATATAAAATTCAAATATTTAGAATTTTGCATTTTAAAGTACAGTTCTTGTCACGACAAATGTCTGGTTCGTCCATCGTTCGTAGAACACCTGCTTTCGTATTTCTTGCATTCGGAAAATAGTCTGCTGGAATGAATTGATTTTGAAGTCAAAATTTCTGCCGAATTTTGACTTTTAAAGTTTACAACTTTTAAACTATTTCGAATTAAAATAATAATAATAATAATACGACAAAGTTTATCGTCCAGAGAGTTCAGCTACTACCCCTGTACCGAATTCCATGTATGTCCAAAGCTTCGATTTTTCATTACAGAAGGCACACATACACATGAAAATACGCACGCACACACACACACACATTGTGTAAGAAGACATTCAATATACAAATTTAATAAATATTTTTATTCTCAACACAGCTTTAGTAATTCAAACATTTCTAAATGAAAAAAAATAAAAAAAATACATCAAACTTAGCATAGTGCATCACAGCTGATTAAAATAGAAAATAAAATAAAAATAATTTAACTTAAAATGGTTACTTCAAAAATATAGGCACAGTGATCATAAGTAAAATATCCCTAGTCATAGAATCCGCGAGTGTTTGTTCCTAAAGCTAGGAAATGACACATTGTCGGAATACCGGCCACACAAATAGTTACTGTAAGCCTTCGGGTCAGTCGTGTGGTCTGGGTTTTTCACATTGTCGGAATATAACGAGTTTGCTGCTGCCATTGAAGGTATTTTCAAGTTCATACTGAAGAATCTAAAAAGCATGAAACCGGTCCGTGGGTGCTGTTATCTGTGATGAGAGAGAGCATCCCTTTTCAGAACTTTCTGAAGACTTATTCTTAACGGTTGAATCTGAAAAGAATTGAAACTGGAAACATCCAATACTTTGAAAACTTAATGTTGCACTGTTGGAATCATTTATAGACAATATGCATAATGGATACGAAGCGCAGTTTTGCATTCAGCCGGCACACATTTTTAAAATACATGCACGGAATACAGCGTTGGGTCAGAGAGGGGCAGATCTTTCTAGACGATTTAAAACGCTTAGGAAGATTTTACAAAATGGCGAAGAATTTTTCTACGGGAAGTTTGATGGGAAATGTTACAAAAAATAGACATCAGTGCTTTTTAAGAAAAGGAGTTAACAAATTAGAAAGTCCCATGGCTGAGGACGTTTATGAGATCAGCCTATTTAATAAAGATAGTTTAATTAGGATGGTCAGAATCAGAAGGATTTATCTTATTGCAGATGCAAATCAGGACACAATTTAAACTTAGTCTCACGAAATGGTGAGAGAGAGAAATGGGTTAAAATTATTTAAGTTTGGGAGGAACTCGTGGTCCGGAAATACGAAATTGACGAATTCGTTAAAATAGTTGACTAATAGTTTTCTAATAGTTTGACTAATTAGTTAATAATATAGTAATAACATAAAAGAGGAGACTTGTATATGGAATGTTAAAAATTTCTGTAATATACATATATAATAATCAAAACTGAACTAAATTTTAAATTCTCTTAGGAACATGCAGAAGTGATTTTCACAAAAATAGTTTTAAAAATCTCCATCAGGGATTCATTTTGAGCTACGAAACTGTGTAACATTTGCATTTAAAGTAATTTCTAACGAACAATAATGAATACAAAAAAAAAACATATGACATGTTTTATGTTATTCTTGAAGGAACAACATAGAAATCTCCCACATTGCTGAAAGTACTTTGCAAGTGAAACTGTTAAATTAAAACGATTAGTTAAATATAAAGTAATTCGTCCTGTAAAAATTTAACAGTAAGTAAAACACTTCGTTTGTGAAACGACATGAGACAGATAAGTAAATATATTAATCGGTTTCGAACGCTAAAAAAAAGGCTTTTTCGTTAAGATGAATGAGACTGGTATTTTCCTGCTTTTTTTTTTTTTTTTTTTTTCCCTCTGTCTCATTTATCCTGACTGAGACTCTTCATTTCTAAAACCGGTTGATACCTTAACTTGTTTGTTTGTTTCATGCCGTTTTACTAACTGCTTAGAGTTGATGATAGAGCTGTTTCTATATTTTAGTGTGGGGGAGGGGGAGGAATACTCAAGCAAGCACAAAAATTTTTAATCACCACACTTTTTGTGTGTTTTCAAGTACTTAACTCATAAAAGCGCATGCTTATGTTTTCGTATCTATAAATTCCCCTGGTGGTTATTGTTTAAATTAATATTTTGAATTTGCTTCGGGACAACATAACGAATGTTCCAACAAAATTTATTTGAGTTTGGACAACAGAAAACTTTGAATGGAACTACTCTAATCATGAATGGAAATACTCAAAATGGAAATACTACTTTGGATGGAAATACTCTAAATCTTTGAATGGAAATACACTAATCATGAATGGGAATACTCTAAATGGAAATACTACTTTGAATAGAAATACTTTAAATCTTTGAATGGAAATACATTAAATCTTTGAATAGCAATACACTAATCATGAATGGAAATACTCTAAATGGAAATAATACTTTGAATGGAAGTACTCTAAATGAAAATACTACTTTGAATGGAAATACTCTAAATATTTGAATGGAAATGCTCTAAATCTTTGAATGGATATACTCTAAATCTTTGGAGATACTTTAAATCTTTGAATGGTAATACTCTAATTATGATCACTGCGTAAATGATAAAGTAACTGCAACTTCAACTATTAGAATGAATTTCCCCTTAAATAAACGCACGCTAAGTAAATAATACAGATAACACCACTCAATTCCCAAATTACCTGTATCATTCCCACGTTGCCCGAGATTTAAGATGCAAATCTCTGATTAAAATTACACCGGAACTTACAGCGAATTCTCGAAAACCAAATAACGCTTAAACTATGCGCCGGCATAGAGCAAAAAATAAATAACATACTGCGCTGGAGTACTACGTCCTAAATAAGCATGCGAGCCGTGTAGATAATCTTTGTTAACTCAAACTAAAAAGTTATTTTTAAAGCTAAGTACTAACATAATTGGTAGCTGAGATAAAATCAAATGTGTGAGAAAGAAGCACAATAGATTGATAAAGCACACTATGAATTCAACCGACAGTTTTAAAAAGCTGTAGCATATGCATTGGAAATTAAGTTTAAAAGACACTGTATTGAAAAGTTTATATGCATCATAATGATTTCTGTACATCCTATTTTTCTGTCTTGTATGGTCCTTGGTTCTCATCTTCATATATTGGTTCGTGTTCAGCACTACACCCCATTTTGCAAGGTATGTTCTACGATCTCATGACTCTAACCAAGTCATTCATGACTTCTTGATTCCATTTTCAAGATCTTGAAAGTGTTCATGGCTCCTTGATAAACAAGCGAGGATTAAATCTCGCGTGAAAATTTGATATAGAGTCTTAGCCGAAAAGTTTGAACCGGATGGGCAGCCTCTTGAAATCCAGGTGGTATGTGATGGACATTTCTTTTTTCGGTGTGTAGCAAGCGACGCACCCGCCGCCACCACCACCATAACCGCCACCGCCATTACCACCACCTCCTCCATTACCACCCCCTCCATTGCCACCACCATTGCCACCTCCTCCATTGCCACCACCGCCGTTGCCACCGCCACCATTTCCACCTCCCCCATTGCCACCTCCTCCATTGCCACCTCCGCCATTGCCTCCACCCCCATTGCCACCTCCGCCATTGCCTCCACCCCCATTGCCACCTCCGCCATTGCCACCTCCGCCATTGCCTCCACCGCCTCCATTGCCACCTCCGCCATTGCCTCCACCGCCTCCATTGCCACCTCCGCCATTGCCTCCACCGCCTCCATTGCCACCTCCTCCATTGCCTGCAAATATAAATAAAAATAATATTTTTATGAAGTAACCCTTTAATTGCAGCAAAAGGTATAAATAATACGTATTATAACAAAAAATAAAAATTTAAGTAATTCTGTGATAGGGTATGTTTTAGTGTATCCAATATTATATGTCTGTCTACTACTGTCAGTATTTTTATACCGATATTTTTGTACCAAATTTTACTGTCAAGACTGTCAGTGACTAGAGACTCTCGATAAGATATCCTTGATCCCTATCAAGGTTTTCTACCAGTGACAGATGAGAAAGCAGGTCTCTTGGTGGGTATTTTGTTTTTTGTCGCCTCGCCTCATTATCAGTACTTTGCTCCCAAAGACAAGGGGGAAAAGCTTGTGATCACGGCTCCTTGGGTATCTATCGAAACTCTCTACTTTGGAGCAATTTCTGAAACGTATTTTACTTTGGTAAACTCCAAACTCCTCAAAAATAGAAATAATACTCAAGGAGATAGTTCTAAAGACAGAAGGCTTCTGTTTGCCTCGCCCCTTCCCCTGAAATGAGAGACTCATTTTTTTACATACTTTTAGAAGAAATGCTAAAATCTGTGTATGCTATCGAAATGTCAGTCATTTTTACTTTCCTTGCAATACATGGTAATGTGATGTAAAAGGAAAGTACTGGAATCATATCAAAAATTGGATCTTGAGTTTTCGACAGATTTACACGTTTCAGGCACTCTAGACAATGAAAAAAAAAAACTATTTTTAGTTTAACGTCTGTGTGTGCATTTGTGTGTCTGTCTGTCTGTCTACTTATGAAATGTATGCATCCACTCTAGCTCAGAAACTATTCGCCGGAATGTTACAATATTTGGTATATAAGTCACTTTCGGTTTACCCTGGTGATGATTTTGGTATGATTCGCGGGGAAAACCTGCCTTTTTTTGCAAAATGGTCTTCAAAAATCAGTAAAATCTGAAATACCAAACTGCATATGCTCAAATATATCAATTAAATGTTTGTTTTATTCGTAATCTTTGACAGAAAATAAATAAATAAATAAATAAAACCAACCCCATAACTCTAGCCGTTATCGAGAAGTTTTAGTAACTAACCGTTGTCGCTATAAGTAACTGTTTTCGAGATGTTTATTTTTTTCGTATTTTCACAACGCCTCCTTTGAAAATGCTTCCAGTCGCAAAATAGAAACGAAAATTGAAGTAAAACTGCAAATTCAATATAATTTTAAATAATTATGCGTAATATTTTGTGCCATTAAACTCAATTTAATGAATTGTGAAAGAAATAAAGAGAAAATTAATCTAAGTCTGTTTAGAAAGTCATCTTCTGCCCACATCTGACTTTTTTTTTACTTTCTTATGCATCACATTACTCTATGAGAAAGTAAAAATTTACTTTTGTATACATCAGATGCTCTATAAGAATCTTTTTTATGCATCAGATTATTCTACGGGAAAGTAAAAATTTACTTTTTTGCGTTTACTTTCTTATACATATATAAAGGTGTCGGAATCAACAAGCAGACATCTTTGATAAAAACAACAAGTTTTATTCTTAAACTGTATAAATCATAAAATAAACTATATTAACGTAAATTACACACAATAAATTAGAATATACATGGTCCATCTTCTTTATCATCGTCGGCATCCACACACGTCACGTTCTACGTCGTTCAAACTCGTATCATCTCGAACCGTTGTATCTCGTGCTTCGCACTTTGCCTTTTTATAACCTGGTTGCCAGGACCCCCTACCGTTCGGAATTTGCGCGGCTGTTATTTAAATTTAGGCTCTTCTTTCCCGAGGAAGACACTGCTTGAAAATTAAGAAGTCGAGAATAGAATTGTTAACCCTTACACATATACAATAAAACCGTAAAACTTACTCTACCTTATAGAGACAATATCGCTTTCCTGAAAATTTTTGAATTTGAGATTTTGCACGTTTTAAAACCTCCTGAACTCATTTACAATACTTCTGAAAAGAAGTCCGTCTCTCTGCGTGTACTGAATATTTTTTCATTGACACCCACATTCTTCAAAGGAACTTTTAATGGTTTTAGCGTTTTCTGTAGGTCTCTAAAGGTGTTCACATCACCTCTATAGCACCAATTTCCTTGAATATCGATATCTTACGTTTATAGGTTGACATTTTGTTTAAGACTGCCAATATAAACGCAGACATCATTGTAAAGTGTCAGATTCCTACTCAGGGATGCTGAAAACGTGCAGAGACAAACATGACCGCCAATAAGAGGGGGAGGGGAGGGAGCAAAAGAAAACATATCATAGGGGTCCGGGACGCATAATCAGTTTACGAAAGAAGGGGTTAATAATTTGTAAAATAGAAGGTAATAGGGGGACCTGCGCAGTTCTTGCAAAGGAGCCTGAAAATTATGTCAGAGAAACTAGTGATTGATTTACTATGAAGTTATTGAAGCATAAACTTCGGGCCCCTGGACAAAAAAAGAGGGGTTCTCATTCCTCAGATATTTTTTTTCATTTAAGCACTTTCGGAATTATAAAGAAAAGTTTTTCTGTTATGGCTTTTCGTTCTATTATCACCTTCCTTATATATATATACATAGTATAATGCATAAGATGTATAAGAAAAGTATTATGACGGGGTCGAAACTTCGAATTCGAGTTTTCAACGAGAGTACGTTTCAAGCGTTCCTGAACACGAGTCAGACATTTATAAGATGATGTCTGTATGTGTGTGTGTGTGTGTGTGTCAGTGAGTCTGTAGAGACAATATCTCATAAACGAATGGAGTGATTCGAATGAAATTTGGTACAAAAATTACAATCTGTGAATACTGGAAGCCTATTGCTTTTGAACACAATCGAATGTTCAGAACCTCCCCCAAATTTCCGAGTGAAATCTTGAAAAAATCATTAAAAATCAAAACCTTTGCTAAAGTTACGCAAATAGACATTTCTTATGTAATTTTTCCTTAAAAAAACGTTCGACATAAACTTTAAAACGCTAGCATGAAACGTTCTGAGATATTGCACATTTTTCAAATAAATATATCAAAAAATCACATAAATTAAAAAAAATATTAACTATTCTGAAATGTGTTTACTTTTTATATGTAATCTAATATCATGCGATAAATTGGGTGACATCATTCTCGTGGATCTAGCTCGTTCCATTTATGAGAAAAGATGCTTTGGGCAATACTTTTGTATTTGAACGATAATAGTCATTTATCTGCTATAAGAATAACTTATTTCTCCGTACATAACGCTTGGCGAGATTTTAGCGATGAATTTGGCGGAATGTTGTCAACTAGGAGACTTTTTTTAATGTTACCAAATTAACGAAAATGTTGCCAAATTGATAAAATTGACGCTAAATCAATGAAAATGACGTCTCATTGACGAAAATTCGATATTTTGGAAAGAATATAAGTATCTACTATAAGAATAACCTATTTTTCAGTCCCCAACATCTGACAAAATTTTCGTAATGAATTTGTCAGAATATCTCCAACTTGCTGATTTTTTAAAAGCTGCTAAATTGACGAAAATGTCACCCAATTGATAGAAATTTGTTAAATTGATGAAACCGACGTTAATCAATAAAATGACGACTAATTGATGAAAGTTTAATATATTGGAAAGAACATAAGAGTAGACTATAAGAATAACCCATTTCTCCGTCAGTAACGTTTGGCGAGAAATTTAGCGAGACTTCGTCAACTTGGCGACTATTTTAAATGTTGCTAAAGTGACAAAAATGTCGCCAAATTGATAAAAATGACGCCAAATGGTAAGTAATATTTCGCAAATTCTGATTTCCGCCATATGATAGGTATAATTTCTAGTTTACAAAAAATGCTCTTCTCTCCATTTGTAACACTTGGTGATGCATTTTGGCGTACTTAACGAATAATCTAGCAAAATATTGCCAACTTGGCGATATTTCGCCTCAGATTGACGAAAATATCGTCATGCAAAAATGACGCTAAATTAATGAAAATTACGCCATACTAATAAATTATTTTAAAATATTTTAATACATGGACTATATTGCTTATAAAGGATATTAGCAATATTGATAATTGTTTATTTAGAGTTGCGCGAAATATAAGTTGATTGGGTATTTTGAAATAGTTTTACATGTTGTCATCCGGACAATTGCCAAATGTACAATTCAATGTTAAAAAAACGGTACTATGGATCTCATACATTATTTTTTTACTGTAAAAGGAGCAAATTAATTGCATTATGTAAGGAAAGTCATGTGCTGTTCACATCAGATTTCTTTTAAATGAAATATTTACATTTAAAATATTTTTACCTTCTTTAAGATTATCAAAACATGGAAAGACATAAAATTAAAGAACCTCTCAGTTCATTTTACCAAACACAAAGAGTCTTGAAGATCATTTTACTTCAAGAATATTTTAATTATGTGACGTCTCAATGAACTAACTAGACACGTCATAGAGGCAACGACATCATATTTGCGTTCTATTAATTTTTAATAATATTTTAATTAATTTTATTTTTTTTTAAGATTATCTAAACATTGGAAAGATATAAAATTAAAGACCATTTCTTTTTTCCAAACACAAAACTTCATGATAATTTAACCTCTTAACAATTTCCGTAGTTGAATTATTTGACGTCTCGATTAATTAGAGACTTCATATTCGCCTTTTATTAGTTTTTAATAACATTTAATTTTATTTTACCTACTTTAAGATTATCTAAATATGGAAAGACATACAAGTAACACAAAGCTTCAAACGCAAAGCTTCTTGAAGATAGTTTAAATCCTGAACAATTTCCATAGTTGAATTAATTGACGTCCTAACGGCTTCATAAAGGCAATGACGTCATATGCTCATTGAGAAACTATAGCACGGGGCTCTCAAAATTGTTGATCTGTCACTAAAAACGTGTAAATTCGTCAAAATCCAAGCATCAGATATTTTATACTATGAAAAGATCGTACCTTGCATCATACTCATGTCCATTCCTCCATTTTGGTTCATCATATTCTGGTACATGCCTTTCTGGCCCATGTACTGACCCATCATGTTCTGGTTCATGCCTTGCTGGCCCATATTTTGGTTCATCATATTCTGGTACATGCCTTTCTGCCCCATGTACTGACCCATCATGTTCTGGTTCATCATGTTCTGCCCGTTTTGCATCATGCTTTGGTCCATACCTCAACACAAAGAAAATAGATTGTTAGGGATGAAAAGCAATCTCAGAATGCTCTTTAATTTCTTTTTTCACGATATTGTACGAAGAATTTTGTTTTCGAAACTTTTCGAATTAATAACACATTTTAAGATCTTTTGAAACCATTTTCAATGGTTTTAGAAATATTTTAAGATTTTTATAGCATTATTTTCTATGGACAACAAGGATAATACCCGGAATGATGGCAATATGTAATTTATGAGGGAAATTTCATGCAATTTACTGCCTTATTTCGATAGATATCCCTCTTTCTTTTTAGAAAATGTAAGCCTTCAAATATCTCGAGAACGGCTCAAGATAACCAACAAATAATTGTTTCCATTTATTTTCAATTAATAGTATTTACAAAGAATTCAGCCATTTGATAATGGTATAATTTTTATATTTTTATTATTCTCTTCATTTTAAAAAATTAATAAATAGATAAAATTAAAAAAAAAAACCAACATTTTAGGAAAACATTTTAGAAAAATAATTTTATTTCGTTTGCCCAATTTGTTTGAGAGCATAAAGCGTTTGATATAACGCTTTATGTGAAGAAAAAAATATATATAATGACTAATATCACGTGAACGGTTCGTAATAAAAGTTCCTTTCGGGATAAAAGTATTTACAAAGTGTTCACTCATTTGGTAAATATTAAGTTTATTTATTTTTTGTTTATTTTATATAGTTTTCCATTTTAGATCAAAATATAAAATATCTCGAGAACGCTGCATATTAGCCTCTTATAAATGATGATATTCGCTTTAAAAAAGTAGACATTAAATATTTATTTTAGCGACATTTCTTTATGCAATCATGTTTTTACTTTCCTTATATACATAATGCATAAGGAAAGTATTGTGAAAGGGTCGAAAATTCGAATTCGAGTTTTCGACGGGAGAGCACGTTTCAGGCATCCCTGATCACGAATCAAACATTTTTGAGGTGATGTCTGTGTGTGTGTGTGTGTGTGTGTGTGTGTGTGTGTGAGTCTGTGGAGACGATATCTCACGAACGAATGGAGCGATTCGAATGAAATTTGGTTCAAAAATCGCAATCCGTGACTACTGGAAGCCTATTGTTTTTAAATGCAATCGAATGTTCAGAACCCCCTACATTTTCAAGTGAAATTTTGAGAAACATCATCAAAAAATCAAAACCTAGAATAAAGTTACGCAAATAGACATTTCTTATGTAATTTTTCCTTAGAAAACGATTGACATAAACTTTAGAACGCTAGGACGAACCGTTCTCGAGATATTACACATTTTTCAAATAAATTTATCGAAAAATCCCATAAATTAAAAAAAATACATTAACTGTTGTGAAACATGTTCACTTTTCATAAGTAATATCATGCGATAAATTGGATGGCATCAATCTCGTGGATCTAGCTAGTTCCAAGAGAAACGATACTTTGAGGATTACCTTTGTATTTGAATGCCAATAATCAATTTATCTGCTATAAGAATAACTTATTTCTCCGTCCATAACGCTTGGCGAGATTTTGGCGACTTATTTAGCGGAATGTCGCCAACTTGGCGATTTTTTAAATGTTGCCAAATTATTGAAAATCTCACCAAATGAATAAGAAGGACGCTAAATCAATGAAAATGGCGACTAATTGACAAAAATTCAATATCTTGGAAAGAATATAAGTATCAACTATAAGAATAACCTTTTTTTTTTTTGCTGTAAATATAGTAAATTCATTGCATTATATAAGGAAAGTCATGTGCTGCCCACATCAGATTTTTTTATTTCGGGAAAAAAGTGTTTAATAAGTTGAAGGCCTTCTCTTAACTCTCTGCACCTCAATCAATAGACCTCAATTGTTTAGAGATGGATCCTGCGCACAGACAGACATACAGTCATCATTGTCAAAATGCTTAATTCCTTTTCGGGCATTATCAAAATTTGTTGATCCATCAAAGTATAGATTTTTGACCCCATCACAATACTTTCTCTTTACCTATTTCTATGTATGGTAAGGAAAGTAAAATGAGGAAAATAAACTTTGGCGGTTGGTATACATACCTTGTTGTTGTTGGTATTTCATCATCGTCATGAGCATCTGCATCATTTGCATCATCCCTTGAAACAGAAAAATATCATAAAAACACAAGATATATTTAAAATATATCCGCTTTCAACACCCTAAACCCTAACCTTAAACTGATATGACGAAGAAGATCTGATATGTTCAACACGTCACAGGTTAATAGATTAAAAACTAAAATATGTTCATTTTTTGTTGTTGTTGTTGTTGTTGCTGTTAAAAGTACGAGGGTGGTTCAAAAAGTAAGGTAACAAGTTCTGTGAGGGAAAAGGTTTATTCACGACATCAAAGAGATACACAAAGTTAGCAAGGCACTGGTACATATTATTTTTCCACATAGTCACCATGGTTATTTATTGAAACATTTGTTCTATGGGTAAACCAATCTATCGAAACCGGCATAGAAGAAATCAGGGTCCAAGTCGCCGAGCCATTCAACGACGGTTTCCTAAACTTCGGCATCGATTGTGAAATGGCGACCTGCAAGGATGAAAATCGCTTGGTGTGAGATCCGGGCTGTAGGGTGGGTGTTCCAGTACATTCCATCGAAAACTCTGTAACAAATCACGTGTAAACGAGGCCGTATACGATCGGGCCTTGTCATGCAACAGCACGACACCTTATCTAGACATGGAATTTAATTCGCACACCGAATTTGTGCATCCGTGAGAGCTCTAGTTATCTTACTTTGTGAACCACCTACTTACTTACAAATTAATCATTCATATGATTATTGTGAACCAATTTAAATTTTTAAAGATTTGACCCCATTTTAGATCAAAAACGACGAATTTTATCGTTTTGAATTATATGATTCGCTTCTAAATAGAAAAAAAAACTTACATATTATACCCTTTTTTATAATAAATTTTAATATAATTATGTTTTTATAAATTCTTATTAAAATTTTTCATTATTTCAGGTCAAAAAGGGCGAATTTAACTGTTTTATAAATCATATCACTTGCTTCTAAATAAAAAAAAAAATACATACTCTACGACTTTTTTGCAGCAAATTTTAATTTTATTCTGTTTATAATTTTTTAAATATTTTACCTATTTTAGATAAAAAATTATTTCTATATAAAATAGGTAAACACACACACACACAGATATATATATATATATATATATATATATATATATATATATATATATATATATATATATATATAGATTATATATATAGATATATATATAGATATATATATATAGATATTAAAGATTTATATAAAATTATTATCTCTCTTTATCATGACTATCTATCTTCCAATAACGTTACATTTAATGTCAAAAACTTTCCTATGCTCTTGCACTTTGTGTTATACAATAAATATATTATTCAAGGTGATAACATTTATTTACAAACATCTGGTGTACCACAAGGTGGTTGTAGTAGTAGTATTCTCGCTAACATATATCTTTATTATTATGAATGTCATTTTAACTCTAATTCATATATTATATATAGATATGTTGACGACTTAATTTGTATTATCATTGATGATTCCTATCCAATTAATATTGATTTTTACCCATCTAACCTAAAATTAATCCTTAATGAGCCTAGTGTTAGTCAAACTGTAAATTATTTAGACCTAAATTTAGATACCCTCCTTTATCATGCTGTTACCAATCTATATGATAAAAAAAGATTCTTATAACTTCACTATCATTAAGCTGCTATCATATCGATCTTGTAATTCTATTCAATTGTTTAGAAACATCATTTTAAACCAGATATTTCGAATGCATCGACTTTCTGATCCTCAGTTTCACTTTCTCCACATCAATAATCTTAAACGCATTTGTCAAAATTACCAATATCAGGAAGTATTTGTAAATAATATTATTAATAATTTCAAATATACCACGTAATAATTTTACACATGCATTATTTATGTTTGATTGGATAACTCATTTTTGAGAATTCACCCATTCTTATCACCTAACTTACCACTTGGCCTGAGTCTAATACTGTTTACTATTTTCGAAAGACTATTTTCCACATGTCCTGAGTCCTATACTGATTACTATTTTTGAAAGTCTCCATACATATTATGTTTCGTTCAAATGTATTCATTCCGGTGCCCACTCGCATTGACGAAGTGAGGTGAAATGCTCAGTCGCTTGTGCAACCTACACGTGGTAGCAGTGCTTGTGAGTTAATATTTCTGCTCGAGGAGGTTTTTTTATTTTTCTGATTTGTAATTCAATTGATTTATTTTTTCTCCTTCCACTAGCTAGTAGACAGTTCCAATGGTGTCTATAGTTAAATACTATCGCCATTGTCAGAAACTGGCTATTCTATCGGTTTTAATTCGAATTGTATGGCTGTCCTGATGAGAATGCAATTTCGAACTAATCGCTATTTTTTGTGTAGTTTCAATTGATTGTTCTGTATGTCTTAATCTTTTAACTTGAGCTAATTATTATTGCCTTTTCTCATTTTTGCCGTGTTTTCGTTTTCATTTTTATTTATATTTATATATACTTTTTAATTGTGATTTTTGTATCCTAATATTCTTCTCATCCCCCTTTCCATTGTAGCGATATGTTACCTTCTATTTTTATCCTTAGTCTTGGTCTATAGTTACTCATTTGTAATAGGTATGCTAGAGATGGGTGTTTTTGTACATACAGTAGTTTATGCATAGTTTTCGATTAAAATCTTTCAATTTATATATATATATTACGACTCGAGCAACAATTATACTATATTTCTGTTTTTATAAATTTTTAAAGATTTTCAAAAACAAATATTCAAAAGATTAATTAGATTCGAATTTCCCTATTTCGAGCTCCCCCTCCCCCTCAATGAACAATGAACTTCAGGAATTTATTGATTGGAGAAAATCTTAAAAAATATGTTTGATTTGCTCAGTTTGTTAGAAATATCGTTTCTATGAGGAAAATATGCATAAAATTTTACTTATTGAAATAAAATGTCCGTTTGTTTGTCTGTTCGTCTCTTGATCACGTAACGGAAGATCTAAATAACTCACAGCTAGGAAATTTGGTACAGTGATAGTACAGGCCAGTTCCCAACACACATTGAAACGATTTTTTTTATCCAACATTTTTTTTTAGTTATTTTATATTAAAGAGCAATGTTGAAATATTTTCTGATTCCTTAGTGATCGAAAATATAGTTGCAGAGTTTTCATCTTGATGCCACCGGAAATATCAAAGGACGTTCTTCTTAACGAGCCTTGAGAAAACCGTAGGATAATTTCTTTATATTGAAAAATAAAATGAAAATGCATCAAAATATGCGTATTTTAAACAACGTCATTTTTATAGTGTTACATTGGAAAATTAAAGTTCCGCACGATTCTAATGTTTGGCATGAATATGGAATGATATATTCGCATTCTAATAAAATAATGAATTACTCTAAAAATGTCTTCATCCTGATCCAGACGTCCCGATGTAAAGCAAGCGTAGGCATTGGATTTAATTTATTCTTGTTAAAAACGGAAGAGTTAGACAAAAGCCTACCGAGAAAAAGGGCCACATTTTAAAGCAGCGTAAAAGCGAATATTAACGGTATCAACTAGTTTCGAAATCAAAATCAGTTTATATTCCCAAGAAAGGAAAAACAGGTTTCACGAGTAAAAGCTGAAACGGTCTATGGTTTTCTTATTTCATTGGATTGCAGCAACTTTTTCGTCTCTTGGAGAAAAAAGCTTCCAAAACATGTTGATGTTCTTAATATTTGCTTTTATGATGTTTTACAACATTTTCTTTTATATTTTTAAAACAATTGATGAACCTACCTTGCATGCTTGCATCTCCTCCGCCACCTCCTCCGTTTCCACCTCCTCCGTTTCCACCTCCTCCGTTTCCGCCACCTCCGTTTCCACCACCTCCGTTTCCACCACCTCCGTTTCCGCCTCCTGAAAAATTGATAAACTACTTAGCATCTACGCAAATAAACTATAGTACTAGTTCCATATCACTATCCTTTTACCGGTTTTGTAGTTTTTAGGCCTCGTCGCCTAGGAGTATAAATGATATGTTTTCTAATGTGCAAATCTTAATTTTCCCCATACCTGTTCACAGACCTGTGAATCAAGTTCTTAGGCAAGTCTTTAAGTACTCCAATAGCTTCATGAAAAGTTCTTGAATGTACACGTTAGGTCTATCTATAGTAAAGTGACCTCTTACCCGATCGAATAAAAGTGATTTCAGCGAAGTTTAAAAGTTTGGATAACAAACTCGGCAACAAATCGAGATGGATGAAAAAGTCACGAACAAAGTTGTAGAGTAGGAATCGACAACAAAACTGTGGCAGAAGGCATTTATTTGCCACAATAGGATTATTGGCTAATGGCTGGCCTTAAAATGAACAATAAACAACACTTGCATATACACTTGATGTTCTGTCTGTTCAATAAATTCTCAAGCTGCGACATTCGAGCTTAAAATGCAGACAAATTTTAATAAAATTAAGCATTTTGTCAAATTTTATTAAAATTCAAAGCCGGCGAAAGGGTAGGATTGTATTTATTATTTCCTATAGAAGTTCACGAATTTTCCTATAGAAGTGGCTAATGAGCAGTTTTTGCTGTCGTTTCAAATATCGGCTATGCCATGCTGACGGCGCATAATAAGCGCAAAACTCGTCCATGGATGCTGGGAGTGTATCTCGGAACTGTTATCTATTCTTTACTGTCGAGCGGCAAAATCCACGAAATGACTTAAAAGCTATAACCGCAGTAGACAAGAAAGTGGGCGTTCTGCTGCTGTGGCGGTATGTGCAGTATGCGATATGGCCGCTATCTTGGATTTCCTAATCTTGGATGTGGGGGGAGGGGGTATAATTTCAAAATTAAAAACTTTGGTGGGTTTTCATTGTTCAGAAATTTCTTCGAGAGTGGCAACGGTGTCGTGGTCTTGTGAGGATTTTATTTTTCACCTTATGAGTTTTTTAATGAGGTAAACGGGGGTGTCTAGACTTTTTAGACGATGGCAACACCTGGAGTCAAGCGGCGGTGACGGTATGCTACACCAGCGCCAGCTAGCGGCCGAAAGCGGAACTAGCCAAGATGATACTTTGAATTTTTTCAGTAATTGAAAGAAACTTTTTAAACGGTAGCAACACCTGGAGTTTTATGGCGGTGGCGGTATGCTACGTCAGCGCCACCTAGCGACCGAAAAGTTAACTACCCTAGATGATACTCCGGAATTTTATTCTAGGATTCAAAGAAACTTTTTGAGAGGTGGCAACACCTGGAGTTTTGCGCCAGTGGTGGTATGTGTGGTATGCCCATACTGCAACACTAATACTACCTAGGATCGAAAGAGGTACTACCAAATATGGTACTTTAATTGTTTTCACTTAATGGATTTTTTTAAAGAGAGTGTATACAAATTTTTTAGACGGTGGCAACACCTGGAGTTCTGCGACAGTGGCAGTATGCTACACCAGCGCCACCCAGCTGCCGAAAGGGGTACTCCGTATTTTTTTTAAGATTCAACGAAACTTTTTGAGGGTGGCAATATACCTGGAGTTCTGTGCCGGTGGTGTTATGTGCGGTATGCCCATATCGCAACGCTAACGCGGTCGCAAGGGGAACTACCATTATACTCGGTATTTTTTCTAAGATTCAAAATAACTTTTGAGAAGTAGCAACACCTGGAGTTCTACGCCAGTGGCGGTATTCTGCGCCAGCACCATCTAGCAGTGGAAAAGGGTACTAGCGTAGACGGTACTTTGGATTTTTTTGTTTAACATTCGGGTTGCTTTAGTAACACCTTTAGTTCTGCAGCAGAGGCAGAATATCCGGAATGCTCTATCAGCGCCACATCGTGATGGAAAGGGATATTAGGTTAAGTTTTAAACTTTTAAAGACGGTTAAAAATATTTTTTTAAGTTAACTGTGAATTGAGTCGAAGAGTTTTTTGAATGTGAGTATCCTGCACGTGTGCTATTTTTAACCGAAATTTAACTAATACAAATTTTCAACTTTCAAAAAATCGCAAATGTGTATTTTCGACACTTCAAAAACCAACAAATGTGATTTTGTACTTAGTGAATTTTAACAAATGTGATTTTCAACATTTCAAAAACAAAATGTGTGCTAATTTTCTTATAGAAAATAACATGTGTTTTCACACGTGTGCTATTCTTAGCCAAAATTTAACAAAAGTTTTCTACTTTTAAAAAACTGCAAATGCAAGTTTTCAATGCTTCAAAAAACAATAAATGTGATTTTACCGTTAGTGATATTAACAAATGTGATTTTCAACATTTCAAAAACAACATGTGTTCTAATTTTCCCATGTAAAATAACATGTGTTTTCGCACATGTGCTATTTCTAGCCAAAATTTAACAAATACAAGTTTTTTACTTTCAAACAATCGCAAATGTAAGTTTTCAACATTTCAAAAACCAACAAATGTGATTTTGCACTTGGTGAAATTTAACAAATGTGATTTTCAACGTTTCAAAAACAACATGTGTGCTAATTTTCCCATGGAAGATAACGCATGTTTCGTACATATGCTATTTTTAGCCAAAATTTAACAAATACAAGTTTTCAACTTTCAAAAACCAACAAATGGGATTTTGCACTTAATGAATTTCAACAATTGTGATTTTGCATTCAATAAAATTTAACACAAGTCATTTTACATCGACTAAAATTTAACACATAAAACTTTTAAAGGGGTGGAAACACCTAATAAGGTGGTATGTGTGATACACATGAGCAGCACATAACGGTAGAAATGAATGCCAGGGTAGTTTTTAGAAACGAAACTTCTTCGGTAAATAGCTAAATAAAATGTTTAGGATTATTTAATGGAGAGGAAAACAGATACTGATGGGGTATATGTGATACGAATGATCATTACATAGCAATAAAATGTAGAACTAGGATAGTTTTTTAAGAACAGGATTTTGAAGTTTTTAGCAAAATGAAATATGTACTAACATTTTGTGAGGTGGCATCACCTGCAGAGGGGGTATGAAGTGAATCCATCAGTGACAGCTAGCGGTGAAATCTCGAACTAGGTATATATATTTTTACGGTGGGACTTTATATTCTTTAACTAAGCGAGGTGTTTTGAAACTTTTAAAGAGTTGGAAACGCTTACTGAGGTGGCATGTGTGACACGTATAACCGACACATAGTAGCTGTGAAATGGAGAACTAGTAGAGTTTTTTAAGGTCCGGACTTAAAATTTTCAGGTAAATACGATTTCTACTACTGAGGGGGTATCTAGTGAGGGGGTATATACGATACACATAGTCTACACCTACCTATGAAATGTAGATCTAGGATAGTCTTTTTAGGATAAAAGTTTAAAATTTTTCAAGTAAATAGAGTGTTTAGAAGCATTTAAAGAGATATAAACATATGATAAGGTGGTATCCATGAAACACGTAACTAATATATAGCAGCGACATGGAAAACTTGATTATTTTTTTGGGATAGTACTTAGAATTTTTCAAGTAAATGAGGTATTTAGCATCTTTTAAAGGATGGAAACGCCTACTGCGGAGATATGACATGAATCCTACACCGCTACATAGCGTTGAAAAGGGGCTACTGCCATATTTTTAAAGATAGAAACTATACTTTTTAGGTAAATGGGTGTATATTAACATTTAAAGGTGCGGAAATATCTACTTTGGTATGGGATGTATCCATCGCCGATACATGGTGGTGAAAAACTATACTACAGTAGTTTCGAAAGTTTTTTCAGCTAAATGGAGAATATAGAAACTCTTAAAGAGTGATAACGTTTATTGCGGGGGTATGTGTAATACACATAACCAGTTTATAGCGTTGGAAAGGGAGTATTAATTAGACTAATTTTTAAATTGGTGGATTTTAGATTTTTTAACTAAATGCGGTACGTAGGTACTTTTAAAAGTATGGGAACGCCTACTGAGATGGTATGTATAATACACATGACTGACATATAACGCTAGAAAGGGATATTAGACTAATTTTTGAAGGTAGGACTTTATATTTTTATACTAAATGAGATGTTTGAAAACATTTAAAGGACTATAAACGTATGATAAAATAGTATACATTATGTACAAAACCAATATATAGCAACGAAATAGGGAACTAAAGCTATATTTTTAGGATAGAACTTTAAAATTTTTAGGTAAATAGAATGTTTAGAAACATTTAAAGGGGTGGAAACGTCTAATGAGGAGGAATGGAGTGTATTCATCCGAGACAACTAGAGATGAAATTGTGAATTAAGGTAGATTTTTAAAGATAAGACTTTAGAATTTTTAGATAAATGGTAATTTATACTAACTTTTAAAGGGGTGGAAACGCCTAGTGAGGGGGTTTGGAATGAATAAAACACCGGTACATAGTAGTAAAAGGAAAACTTCATTATTTTTTAAAGACTGAACTTTAAATTTTTAGGTAAATGCGGGTGTTTAGAAACTTTTAATGAGCTATGCGTGATACACATGTCCGATATATAACAGCAAAATGGTGAACTATGGACAATTTTTAGGGATACGACTATTTCTATTAACTTTTCAAGGGGTGGAAAGGCATACTGAAGGGTATATCCGTATACAGAGAATTTTTAGGAAAACTTTAAGAATTTTTTAGCTAAATAGGGATTTCTACTAACTTTAAAAGGAATGGAAACGCATGCCCAAGGGTATAGAGTGAAACCATTATTAACACCTAGCGGTAAAATGGGGAATTAGGGTAATATTTTAAGGGTGGGACTTTAGATTTTTAGGTAAACGGCATGTTTATCAACTTTTAAAGGGGTGGATATGTCTGCTGGGACGGTATGTGTGATACACATGAGCGCTACATAGTGACGAAATAGGGAACTAAGGTAGTATTTTTAGCATGATACCTTACTTTTTTTTTCTAGTGAAATGCGATATATACTAGCATTTAAAGCGGATAGATGCGCAGGTTGAGGCGGCATATGTGATATACACCATCCGCACATAATAGCTAAAGTAGAATTAGGCAAGGTTCTAAGGATAGCATTTTGATTTTTTTCAGGTAAATGGGGTGTTTAGAAACTTTTAAATGGTCAGAAACGCCTAATAAGTTGAAATAGAATGACACCATCACCGATGCCTATCGTGAAAAAGGGGAATTAGGGTGATATTTTAAGGATGAGACTTTAGATTTTTAGGTAAATGATATGTTTAGCATCTTTTAAAGGGGTGGAAATGTCTGCTAAGACGGTATGTGCGATACACATGGCAGGTACATAGCGGCGAAATAGCGGAACTAAGATAGCTTTTTTAGAATAACACCTTAAATTTTTTCTAAATAAGTGTGATATATACTAGTATTTAAAGCGGGCAGATACTCAGATTGAGACGGTATTTGCGATACACATCACCGGCACATAATAGTGAAATGTAGAACTAGACAAGTTTTTAAGGATGGCACTTTGCATTTTTTTAGGTAAATGGAATGTTTAGAAACTTTTAAAGGGCCAGAAATGTTTAATAAGTCGGTACGAGATGAATCCATCACTGTCAGCTAGCAGCGAAATGGGATACTATAGATTTTTAAAGACAGATCTTTAAAATTTCTAACTAAATAACTTTTAAAGGGAATGAAAAATGTGTGATGCAAATCACCGACTCTTAGCGATAGAAAGGAGTACTAGTGAAAATATTAAAGCTGGGACTTTAAATTTTTTAAAAGATCCAAAGAAACTTTTTAAGGGTTTGCTACACAACAGGGATTGCTACACAATTTTTTGAAAGTTGAAAACTTGTATTTGTTGAATTTTGGCTAAAAACAGCACACGTGCGGGATACTCCCATTCAAAAAACACTTCGATTCAATTCACAGTTATCATAGTTGAAAGACGCTTCGACTCAATTCACAGTTAACTTTAAAAAATATTTGTAACCGTCTTTAAAAGTTTAAAACTTAAGCTACTATCGCTTTCCATCACGATGTGGCGTTGATAGAGCACTCCGCATCTGTTGCAGAACTCCAGGTGTTACCAAAGCAACCCGAATATTAAACAAAAAATCCTAAAAACCGTCTACGCTAGTACCCCTTTCCACCGCTAAGTGGCGACGGCTTAGCATACTGCCACTGGCGCAGAACACCGGGTGTTGCAACACCTCAAAAGTTTCTTTGAATCTTAGATAAAATCCGGAGTACTGGGATAGTTCCCCTTTCTACCGTTAGGTGGTGTTGGTGTTGCGGTAGGGGCATATCGCACATACCAACATACCAACATCGGGACAGAACTCCAGGTATTGCCACCCTCAAAAAGTGTCATAGTACAAATAGTACCAGACATTGTGATTGACAAGATTTTTTTTTTGAACGAGGAAAAATATGATGGAACGAATTAACGAACGAAACACTTATAAAAAATATGATGGAACGTGAAGTGATTTTGGATCGGACATGAGATCTTCTTTTGTTTGTTTTTGGTGTGGAAGGGAAATGTTGTGACAAGATTTTATCAGACATTCTTTTACAAGTAAACCCTCCATTGATACTGTCGTTATGCACGAAAGGGCGGCTCACAGCGAGACCCCCTTTTCTTCTAGAAAGTTCCAAGACGTTCAAAAGTTTCTTTGAATCTTTGAAAAAATCCTAAGTACCATCTAGGGTAGTTCACTTTCTTTCGCTAGGTGGCGCTGGCGTAGCATACCACCACTGCCGTAGAACTTCAGGTGTCGCCACCCCCCAAAAAATTTATATACACTCTCTTTATCTCATTAAAAAAAATCATTAAGTGAAAACAATTAAAGAACCATCTTTAGTAGTACCCCTTTCGTTGGCTAGGTGACTTGTGTTTCGGTATGGGCATACCGCACCTACCACCACTGGTTCAGAACTCCAAGTATTGCCACACCTCAAAATATTTTTTTTAAATCTTGGAAAAAATTCGAAGTACCATCTAGGGTGGTTCCCCTTTCGGCCGTTAGGTTTTCTCTGGTGCAGCATACCGCCACTGCCGCAGAACTCCAGGTGTTACCACCGTCTGAAAAGTTTAAACACAACCCCTTTACCTCATTAAAAAACTCATTAAGTGAAAAAAATCCTCACAATAACCTCATACAAGACCACGACACCGTTGCCACCCTCAAAAAAGTTTCTGAACAATGAAAAGCCCCAAAATTTTTCTACTTTTAAATTTTACTCCCCTCCTCATCCAAGATTACAAACTCCAAGATTGCAGCCATACCGCATACCGCCACTGCCGCAGAACCTCCCTTTTTTGTCTACTAACCACGTCTGATATCCATGACTTAAACAACGTTAAATATTTGATTACCAGTTAAGATTATTTTTAATGAACACGTAAAGTTAATTAATTCCATGTCACAATTAATCTAAACTCCATTGTTAAAATTCCTTTAACTGAACTGCTGTAACGATGATTTTACTTAAACGATCAGTATTACAGAAAAGTTTACAAGCTGTATAATATGCACCGAACTTGATTGAGTGAGTTTGAGTGACATTTCAAAATTATCGAACACTTCCACTCTATCTTGGTTTCGGTGTCATCTGATCTGTCTCAGGTTCCAGATCAACAGAAAAATTAAAAAATTTCAAAAATTTGAATTAAAAATGACGATAGAAAGGCATTTTTCAGCACTTTGCTTTCCAGATGTAATAAAAACGCAATTTTATATCATTTTGCATTGCCAATCGAAAAATTTAAATAATTAAATAATTTTGTCGCGCGCTGAAATAAGATTCAGTATATTTTCCCATTTAACGCGTTGACAGAATTATAAAATGTGCTCAAATTATATATGCCTAAATCTGACAGTTTTTTTTTTAAATTTTAAATTCAGAAAAGTTATCAACAACTTTTATTAAGTGTCGCATTTGATGACTACTTGTCATTTCGAACACACGAAGCGCAGTTTGAAATGGCTAGTTAAATATAATATGTAAATAGTAATAAAGTATTCATTATAAAGATAATGACTCCCTTGTCAGGTAATTTTATGAATACATACCCATGCTTCCATCTCCTCCTCCGCCACCATTTCCACCTCCATTGCCGCCACCATTACCTCCATTGCCACCACCATTGCCTCCACCATTGCCTCCATTACCACCACCATTTCCCCCATTGCCACCACCATTGCCTCCTCCATTACCGCCTCCTAAATTAAATAAATGACAATCAATTAGTGCAAATCCTCATTTACAGTTTTTTGTTTAATTATTATTAGTAGTAGTATTACTATATTATTACACTATATTATAATTATTATTATTATTAATAGTAAGTTTTGTTCTATTAATAATAATAATAATAATAATACTAATAACAAATGTTATTTTATTTCTATAGACTGGATGATCAAGATTAAATATCCCTGTTCAAGGACTTCTTCCAAAATAATAATAATAATAATAATAATAATGATTGAAACTAAACCAAACTCAGGATTAAACTTCAAAACACGAGTAAACAGTTTGACATACATATGGTTTAAAAAATCATCACCAAGGCGAAATAAGCGTTAGTGGTGGAAAAATGCAGGAAAGATTCTAAGAGTGTAGCTTTTAGTGAAATGAATCAAAAATTTAATTGTATGGTATGATTAATAAATTTTACTGTGAATCTTGAATAATTCGCCCAACAGAATCAAATCAAAATCATCGCAATCAAATCGTATTCAGCAATATGGAAACGTTAACCTTCTTCTACAAGCAAGTAAACATAAAACGTGCCATGTTTTCCTTTGTTTTAATCAACTTTTCCGTTAGAAATTGAGTTGTATAATACATATGTCATTCATTTTTAACACTTAGCGCAAAATGGACTCCTGGTGAAGCTTTCTCGAATTATTTTATTTTTCAATACTTTCTGCTCCACTTTGCTAAAAGTAGTGAGAGAACCAAATTTGGTGTATGCTAGATGACTTTGGTAAACTCTTTGAACATAAATACTTTAATATGGATCACATTTGTATAATCAAGCAAAGACGGGCCCAGAGTTAACACTTTGAGGTGACAAGATTGATCGTTTGACACTCCAAAGCATTTTTTTTTATACCTGCGCCCACCTCCCCTCCACCATAGAAACATCGTGCGTCTGCGTGCCCATGTAGGTGAAAAGTCGATTCCCTTTTTTTGCGGTTTGGCCGAAAAATTGAAAATCATTACTTCCTTAAAATCCGGATCGTGCGGCTACTTTTTCTTATTTCTTGACCAGATTGGGCTTGTAAGAAAGCCTTATCTTTGAGCTTTCTAAAAATGTAAATTATTAGTCGAAATTGTCGGTACTTTACCCGACGCAAGGATTTAAAAACGAAAGTTTGGTTTTTTTTAGCCGAAAGTGACTTTTGTTTTAAAATCTTTAAAAAATATTAGAATTTGTCTCTGAGATTTGAAATTGATATATTTGCACTCGCAATTTTCTACTCTTTCCGGTCGTGTGATTTGTTTTTTTCTACGTCTGGATGGTGAAGAGAAAAGGGGAAAAAACGGTCGAAATCGCATAAAACATTAAATAACAAAAATAATAATTCAAATTTTAAAAATCGGTTTTCACGTGTCACCTTCCTCCCTCCGGGTCTCCGATTGCCAAATTTTGTTTCTCTGTGGCACGCGGTCGCTGAGCCTATAGTGTATCCCATCTAAATATAAAATTTAATTTTGATATTTGTATTCGTACTTCAGTTCGTTTGCATTTTAAAGGATTTTAGAAGTTCTCTTTTAAAAATATCTAAAATCCTTGCTATCTGTGCTCACTAGTCATCTTATCGCTTGTCCCGTGCCGACGAGCGACAATAACCGCGGAATTGGAGTCCACGGGTGGTGAATGGATGACCAGTTGAGTCCTTTCCCTTTTCCCATGTTGCTGAAAATTAATAAATTTACTAATTAAAATGATCTCATCAAGATTTCTCCATTTGTTGGAGAAATAGTGTGCACCCAGACCTACCGGCAGACAAATGCGCAAATAGATACACATTATTGAAAAAATGAAAGGGCTGGTTCATATTCAGAAATGCTCAAAAGATGCTTTTTCATTAAAAGAAGGAAGTAGGATTTCTGATTCTATCACATTGCTTTCTTTCTCTTTGAGATTTTTTCGCCTTCTATGTGCGGAAAATAAAAACCTGCACATACTTTTTACTTTTCCAAACTTGATATGTACTACTGTTTTCCCGAAAAATTTTCAAATTTTTAGTTTTTGACGGAAATGCTCTTGTTTCGAGACCTGCTGAACTTATTTCAAACACTTGTAGAATGTTACCCTTTTATGTGTGTGCGTGTACATGAATGTTTGCGAGATGGGGGGTACACGATAATTCAGGAAAGAATGCACGTATCGAAAAGCATTTTTGTGTCCAGATTTATTGTGTATAAAACCAGAATCATATTTGTGTGTGTGTGTGTGTGGACGCATGTTATTTGAACTTAAAAATTTTAATTTTTAATTCTTATTGAAAAACAATTCCTCTTCATAAAATAATATCAGCTATAATAGAGATTGTTCTAGAAAATGTATAATTTGATCTTCATTATTAATGAAAATAGCATTTAAATATTAATTATCAAAACCAATCTGTTTAGTGCTTTCAAAATTAATTTTTTATAAGTCAGTTGCCAACTTCACAAATTATATTATTACACGATTTTACATTACCTACGAAAGAAAATTGATAAAAGCATGCAGCTTTTGGCTATTACAATGTTGAATCCGTTTAGAATGCAATAATAGAGTAGACTCCACACAAAAATAACTTGATAAGAGAGAAGTGGAAAGAACTAAGGAATATAGTCCTTAGATACTATTAATAATTTAAAACTAAACTTTTGCTGTATAAAACCAATCGCTTGAGTTCAAGTCTATGCGCGTTTAGGCTTAGGCAATCGTATAAGCACTTATTTAGAATGTATTGAGTCCTCAGCCTTCCTTTCCTTATTTACGCCACTGCCCAAAGTTTTAAAAAACACGCACTTATAAAAGTAAACATGCACTTATGATTTTCAATCGTTTTTGTCATCATGCAACTAAAAACATCTAAAAAACTGGTTTATTACTATTTTTTTTTTAATTTCATAAAAGACAAGTGTAATTATTATTACGAATCAAAACCTTTCATGTTATAATGCAAATGAGATCAATATACATGTGAAAGCTTTCATATTTTAGTAATTTATTTTGGTGTAAACTATGGTCTACAACACTGTGTTGTAAACTGTAAAACTAAGTTTACAACACTTTAACTTCTACATATATAATCTAAAAGCATTTTTAATGTCGACAATGTTATTTTATCATTTTCTTTTATAGTTTATAGTATGAACAGTATAAAAAAATTGTATAAGGAGTTAAAATGTAACAAATACAAAAAGGAAAAATTCTTGGAGTAAGCATTTTAAAGACACATTTTGAGTTTCTATGCATTTATATGCACTCTGCCTAAAAAGATGTGCTTTAAAATGTAACTATGTATACATATATGAAATTGCATATAATTCGGGCTCCACTGCTAGGGGGGTATAATTCGTGAATGACTTTTTAAGAGACAATTGTAGTCACAAAAAAATATTTATATTTTTTTAAAAGCTTTTTCAAATTTATTGTGCCTTACTATTTTATTTATTTATGTGTGCATTTAAGCTGACAAATTAACTTTGATAATGTACCGCTACGGATACTCACAAAATGGTCCACCTGAAAATTAGAGTTGCAAAGCAGGGGGAAAACCAGTTTATTTCCCTGGTATAAACCGGGATTTTTGGGAAGGGAATTTTAAAAATTTCCAGAAAGTGGAAATTTTCAGTCATTGCATTTTGCATTGTAAAAAAAATGTGTATGACCGAAAACTAATATTTGTTTTTTGCATTCGGAATTGTAAATAACTGAAGCGTGGAAAATTGAGAGATAGTTAGATCCAAGAAAATATTTAAATTACGTAACATTCATTTTATAAGTAAAAAATGAAAATTAATTCGACATATAAATTGTAATTTAATTTGTAAATATTTTAGAAGTAAAACACCACGAACGATGAAATACTTATTGCCAAGTGATAAATTCATTCCTATTCATTTAATATTGATCGATAAATCTATTTAGTCCCGATAACATTTTAATAATTTTGTGACTAATATAATTTGCACATTTTCAACGAAATTTTTGTAATTTTAAATTTTCAAATTTTTTTATTTCAATAGACTTTACTTTAACTAATACAAATATTTAATACATTTATCCAAATAGCTATCCATCATTAAGGTTTAAACTGCATAATATGCCGGTTTAGCCAGAGCATGTAAGAAACGTGTAAATTAGTTTCTTCCCATCAAAATGTCCAATACTTCCAAAATTCCCGGTTTATTCCCCCAGAATTTCCGGGTTTATTGTCGCTTCTCAAAATTCTAGCGTTTTTTTGCAACTCTACTGAAAATAGACACAATATTTTTCATTTTGGGCCATGGCTGATAGTGCATAAATGGACCTCACAAATCATTTTCCCGGACTGGTCTGATACAGCCAATCCGCCGCTGCCCCATGGTCAGATATTTCAATGTGCACGTCACATGATCAAGAGATACGTACCTTGATAATTTGGCTTGGCAAACGCTACTGTAATATGAAAATTATTTCCTCCTTTGCCTGCAGAAAAAAGTAAAAAAAATTCGGGTTATTAACGAATAAAAAGAAACTGTAGGAGTTCACAGAAAAATATCTAATATGATTTTCCACACAGACACAATCTTGTTTTTCATTTTTTACTTTCTTTATACAAACAAAGCATATCTGCCAACATTAGAGAATAATAAAAATCTAGTAGATAGCGTGGAGACCATTTCTTACAGCGCGCTACAAGTCAGCCTATAACCTGTTCAATATCACTTAGGGAACAATAGGGATTTTTTTTACATCATAAAAAAAATGTATGTTTTTTTTCAAAAAATGATAACTCAACATTGAAAGTGCCTACTGCATATGTTTTAACATAGTCAGTATATATATATATATATATATATATATATATATATATATATATATATATATATATATATATATATATATATATATATATATATAAAACATAGTGACATAAACAGAGATATAAATTTTAGAGGAGGGGCTCACTGAAACAAAAGTTGTTCAGTTGTATTTTAGTTAGATAAATGTGGGTAATGCTTTACGGACTCTATTTCAAAGAAAAAAATCTGATGTGGGCAGAACATGACTTTCCTTATATAATGCAATGAATTTCCTACCTCCACAATAAAAAAAAAAAAAGTTATTCTCATAGTAAATACTTATATTCTTTCCAAGATATTGAATTTTCGTCAATCAGTCGTCATTTTCATTGACTTAGCGTCATTTTTATCCATTTGGCGAGATTTAAGTTAATTTGGCAACATTTTAAAAAGTCGCCAAGTTGGTAACATTCCGCCAAAATCTCGCCAAGCATTATGGACGGAGAAATAAGTTATCCTTATAGCAGATAAATGACTATTGGCGTTCAAATACAAAAGTATTAACTCGAAGTATCTTTTCTCAAGAATGGAACGAGCTAGATCCACGAGAATGATGTCACCCAATTCATCGCATGATATTACATATGAAAAGTGAACATATTTCTCAACAGTTAATATTTTTTTTTAATTTATGGGATTTTTTGATAAATTTATTTTTAAAATGTGCAATATCTCCAGAACGGTTCATGCTAGCGTTCTAAAGTTTATGTCAATCGTCTTTTAAAGAAAAATTACATAAGAAATGTCTATTTGCGTAACTTGTTAAAGGTTTTGAATTTTTGATGATTTTTTCAAAATTTCACTCGAAAAATTAGCGGGGTTTTGAACATTCGATTGTGCTTAAAAGCAACAGGCTTCCAGTATTCACGGATTGTAATATTTGCACCGAATTTCATTCAAATCGCTCTATTTGTTCGTGAGATATCGTCTCCACAGGCTCACTGACACCCACACACCCACACACATACTTTCACACCTACACATCCACACAGACAGCACCTCAAAAATGTTCGATTCATGATCAGGGGTGCTTGGAACTTGCTCTCCTGTCGAAAACTCGAATTCGAATTTTCGACCCCGTCACAATACTTTCCTTATATATTATACTATGTATATAAGGAAAGTAATATTTGGGACAACATTGTAGTAAATTCTGTAAAAAATACTATTTTGGAGCAAGCAAAGGCATTTGGAGCAATGGGAGCGGAATTAACATCACTGAGATTGTTCGAATCACTCCATTTGTTCGTGATATATTGTCTCCACAGTCTTACTGACACACACATACTTTCACACACACACACACACATATACACTCGCGAATGGAAAATAATGTTTAAACATTACACGGAAATTTAATTTATACCCTCGAAATCGTACTTACAAATTAATCAATATTTTATGAAAATATTGATTAATAATGAACCTACTACAAAGAAATGAATAATGTAATTTTCATTCACATACTTTGAAATTAAACATAGATGGAAGTGAATATTTCAACATACTAGATTCATATACGAAAGAAGCAAAATGGCGGCCGGAAGTTTGATCGAAATTCCCTTTAAATAAGAATTTTTATTAAAAAGTTCATAACTTTAGTAAATTCTAAAAAAAATTGACAAAAACCGAGCGATTTTCTTCTCAAATCGAGAAACCCTCGGAAAAACCAGTAGAGTTGGCAGCTATGTATAAGGTTCCTATAAAAGTCCGTTAAAGGTCTCAAATGCACACGTTAGGTCTATCTTTAATAAAGTGACCATTCCCCCCCCCCCCATCGAATAAAAGTGATTTCTGAGCCCTTAGTCGTGAATTGAAGAAGTTGGGGATAAGAACTCGGCAACAAAACGAGATAGAAGAAAAATGTCAATTACAAAGTTGTAGAGCATTGTCGAATGAGTAGGGATCGGCATCGGGAAACCACAAAACGCGTACATACGGAAGACAATAAATCCCATGGCGTAGAGGGGGGGGGGGGGTTGTTGTTGTTGAAACCCAGACCGTCCGACCTACCAGAAAGGTGTAAGGTAACTGTTTGGACGGTCGGGACGTGCCACCCAATTTAGACCGGAACCCAGTGGGGGAGGCATCCACAGGGACCGTACCCTCCTTCCCCTACCACCAACCTCTCGGAAGGACTTTCGGACCCACATGTTTAACGTGATCGTACTCCGCATGAACACGGCGGCAGTTTTGGTAGCGGCTGGAATCGAACCCGGGCCTACCGAGTGCAACTCCAGCGCGCTAACCAATGGACTACCGCGTCCAAGGGGGGGGGGGGGGGGTGAGAGTGTACACCGCTCTCTTTCAAAACTGTTATTTTCCCTAATATTTATCGTGCTAAATATGTATTTCATCTAAATTTTCAAAATATATTATGCCATAAAAATTTTCATTTAATGTACCCCACTTGACCATCATTCCCACTCACCGCAACGCAACAGCAGACGGTTCACGGCAACGCTCGAGGTACACGCAAGTCTTTGCGGCAAAATAAACCCCTTCACACTGTCGGTCGACGGCGAAGAAATGTAGCCAATCAGATGCAAGCGCAGAAATTTCTCCTCGTTCAGCGCAGCGGCCATGTTTACAAACCATCTCTTCCAAAGCGATTTTATATACATGAAATGTTATATAATAAAAATTAAGATATTATTACTAATAAAATCTCTTTGGTCTCTTCTGATTCAAATTTATATTTACCAGAGGCTTGCTAGTTTACAGTATTGACGCGTTTCAGAAAATCCGCCTATCTGTGAATTTAAGCAAGAGCTACGGAGTTTGCTTTGGCGATATATACATATTTCATCAGTTTTCTAAAATAAGCTAACTAAAGTGATTCCATCACAAAACACAAAGGATCCTAATCTAAATTGTTTTAGAATATTTACTACACTATGGAAATTTTCTCGTTTTAACGAATGCAATTCCAATCTTTAAAAAAAAACATCCGACAGAATTCAGAAAATAAATTTTGACGTATGTTCTTCATAGACTTTTTTTTATCCCTCTATTGCAATCCTAAAACAACTTGAAAACATATTCTGTTTACTCTTTAAAATAATATTCTAAAATAGCATTAAATGCTTTGCATGAAATAATTTGTTAGTACATTTCAGGTGTAGACGTTTTGGCTTGAGTGGTAGAGAAACAGCTCCGTAAACGAGTGGGTTCTGGTTCGAATCCAAGCGAATATTTATTTTTACAAGTGCTGCCATCTGTTGCTGAAATATTCAAATACAGTTTTTCTTTAACAATCTGCAGAATTTTTTTGTTTTAAATTATTTTAAGTTCTATATACAAAATAACCTTATATCAGCAAATTATTTTTAAGTTTGAATGCTTATAAAAATTTATTTCGAAGTTACTTTGAAAAATATCTTGAAGTACTTTAAACCAGCTATAGATGGAATGTACTCTTCATAATTAAGAAAGTGTTTGTAGAAATAGCAATAAAATGTGCATATAAAATTAGACAGAAATCATCGAACATCATTATACAAGCAGTAGTTATCTTTCGATATGTAATTTTGAACATTTTAGATTGGAATAGAAACAAAAATCAAACTACTTTGGAATTTTAAAGAGGTTGTATTTTAATAATTTGGCGCTAACATTTGAAGAATTTTTTTATTATTTTAAATGCACATAGACAATTAGAAATTTACAATACATTTGAAAATTCATTTATTTTTAATAAAATAAATAAGTTTACATGTAAATATGACCGGCCGTCCAAATAGTTGCTCCTAGTCCTTTGGACGAGTCGGACGGTCTGGGTCTTCAACATGTAAATATGAAAAGTTTACTCTTTTAAGTTTGAATGCTTATAAAAATTTATGTTGAAGTTACTTTGAAAAACATCTTGAAGTATACTTTATACCAGCTATAGATGGAATATACATTTAAATCTATTTTAAAACATAATTACTCAATAAATATAAATGCAGATAAAATAATTTTTAAATTTAAAAGTTTACTTTAAGGAAAAATATTTTAAACGTTACAAATGAGCAAAGAACATATTCGGATATTTAAAACAGATACGTATTTGAAAACCATTGAAAAAATTTGTTTAAGACATAATATTTTAATAACGGTATTCTTGAATTTAAATACTTTTTACGTTTTTTTTTCTTTGTTTGTTTCATTTCAGTCAATATCGGCAATATCGCTTTTTAAACTAATTTTGTATCTTGAGTGAATATTTTTCAACAAATATTTATTTGCTTTTTTATACGGATGTGTGATAAATCCAAATATTTTTTAATGTTCATTCATCTGTTTAAGCTTCTGATATCTAAAGTAATCCATATAAAAAAGATCAAATCAAAAATGTACTATACGAAATATTGATTTAGTAGTAAAAACATGATCTACGATGCTATTGGCTGTGGCGTTGCCGTCAACCGTGCGGTACGCGTTGAATTCGGTTCCATTTCGAATTTAGCGTTGCGGCCTGCGTCCACCGTGGAAGACGACTTTCCCCCACTTTTTCATCGTACAGCGCATGCGTGAACTCAACCGTCCTCTGCGGTGCGTTGCCTTGCGGTGAGTGGGAAGGTACCTTAAAGGTGCCTTCCCACTCACCGCAACGCAACAGCAGACGGTTCACGGCAACGCTCGAGGTCTTTGCGGCAAAATAAACCCCTTCACACTGTCGGTCGACGGCGAAGAAATGTAGCCAATCAGATGCAAGCGCAGGAATTTCTCCTCGTTCAGCGGCCATGTTTACAAACCATCTCTTCCAAAGCGATTTTATATACATGAAATATTATATAATAAAAATTAAGATATTATTACTAATAAAATTTCTTTGGTCTCTTCTGATTCAAATTTATATTTACCAGCGGCTTGCTAGTTTACAGTATTGACGCGTTTCAGAAAATCCGCCTTTCTGTGAATTTAAACAAGAGCGTACGCGAGTTTGTTTATAGCTTTGAAATTATGTTCTCTTTCTCGAATCGTTAAAAAAAAAACATCCGACAGAATTCAGAAAAGAAATTTTGAGGTATGTTCTTCATAGACTTTTTTTTATCCCTCTATTGCAATCCTAAAACAACTTGATAACATATTCTGTTTACTCTTTAAAATAATATTCTAAAATAGCATTCATGATATAATTTGTTAGTACATCTCAGGTGTGAAGTTTTGGCTTGGGTGGTAGAGAATCAGCTCTGCAAACGAGTGGGTTCTGGTTCGAATCCAAGCGAATATTAAATTTTACAGGTGCTGCCATCTGTTGCTGAAATATTCAAATGCAGTTTTTCTTTAACAATCTGCAGAATTTTTTTGTTTTAAATTATTTTAAGTTCTATATACAAAATAACCTTATATCAGTAAATTATTTTTAAGTTTGAATGCTTATAAAAATTTATTTCGAAGTTACTTTGAAAAATATCTTAAAGTATGCTTTATACCAGCTATAGATGGAATGTACTCTTCTTAATTAAGAAAGTGTTTGTAGAAATAGCAAATATAAAATGCTCATATAAAATTAGACAGAAATCTTCGAACATCATTATACAAGTAGTAGTTATCTTTCGACATGTAATTTTGAACATTTTAGATTGGAATAGAAACAAAAATCAAACTATTTTGAAATTTTAAAGAGGTTATATTTTAATAATTTGGCGCTAACATTTGAAGAATTTTTTTATTATTTTAATTGCACATAGACAATTAAAAATTTACAATACATTTGAGAATCATTTATTTTTAATAAAATAAATAAGTTTACATGTAAATATGAAAAGTTTACTCTTTTAAGTTTGAATGCTTATAAAAATTTATTTCGAAGTTACTTTGAAAAACATTTTGAAGTATACTTTATACCAGCTATAGATGGAATATACATTTAAATCTATTTTAAAACATAATTACTCAATAAATTTAAATGTAGATAAAATAATTTTTAAATTTAAAAGTTTACTTTAATGAGAAATATTTTAACCGTTACAAATGAGCAAAGAACATATTAGGATATTTAAAATAGATACGTATATGAAAAAAATTGAAATCAAGTATAAAATGGTAATGAACTTAAAATTTTTTTAAGACATAATATTTTAATAACGGTATTCTTGAATTTAAATACTTTTTACCTTTTTTTTTTCTTTGTTTGTTTCATTTTAGTCAATATCGGCAATATCGCTTTTTAAACTAATTTTGTATCTTGAGTGTATATTGAGTGAATATTTTTCAACAAATATTTATTTGCTTTTTTATACGGATGTGTGACAAATCCAAATATTTTTTAATGTTCATTCATCTGTTTAAGCTTCTGATATCTAAAGTAATCCATATAAAAAAGATCAAATCAAAAATTTACTTTACGAAATATTGATTTAGCAGTAAAAACATGATCTACGATGCTATTGGCTGTTGTGTAGCCGTCAACCGTGCGGTACGCGTTGAATTCGGTTCCATTTCGAATTTAGCGTTGCGGCCTGCGTTCACCGCGGAAGAGGACTTTCCCCCACTTTTTCATCGTACAGCGCATGCGTGAACTCAACCGTCCTCTGCGGTGCGCTGCGTTGCGGTGAGTGGGAAGGTACCTTAAGGCGTTAATGGTTATCCAAGAGATCGAAGACCCTATTGGTGGTAGAAACTGCGTCGTCTTAGTACCCTTCTTCCTTTATTCAAGAAACATGTTCTTCCTGCAGCTACCATCATTACTGATCAGTGGGCTACATATCTGTCCCTGGATCAATCGGGAATTTATAATTATGCTGTGAATCATTAACAGAATTTTGTAGATCCCATCACAAAGGTCAACTCATTGAGGCTTCTTGGCGTCCTTTAAAAAAACGTCTTTACGATCGTGTTATATGTGCGCATGATCGGCTTCTTGAATACCTATTTCGTGCATATGAGAAGCGTGACGTGTTTGATGAATTGGAAAAAATGATAAAACAGGCTTACCCAGGCAATTTATGCAACTACAAAAATATAATAACAGCCCTTTTAGGGCTAGGGCGAGTGCGTTTTTACGCGCTTGTCCGACATTAAAAAGTAGAATCCCCAATGCATACACACATATATTTTGTATATATATATATATATATATATATATATATATATATATATATATATATATATATAAATAAATATATATATATATATATATAAATAAATATATATATATATATATATAAATAAATATATATATATATATATATATAAATAAATATATATATATATATATATATATATATATATATATATATATATATATATATATATAAATATATATATATTTATATATAAATATATATGTATATATATTTATATATATATATATATATATATATATATATAATTCAGGTTACCTTCATGTAATAATTCTAAACAAGTCTTAAAGGCAATCAATCTGGACCTTGATAAATTTATTTATGGATTAGCTTCTAAATATGCTCAGCCTTTAGAGGCATTTAATATGTGGAAATTTGCTATTTTGAGATCTATTAAAAATGCCATTTGTAGTATTAATTTATCTAGATCTATATATAATATGGATAATATAAAGCAATCTGTTAATAATTTACATAGATCTTTTGTTGTTACTTATGTTGATAAAGCCTCCAATAATTATGCTATTATTTGTAAAAAATTCTATATTCAATATCTGCTAGATTATTAAAAAATAATAGTCTATTTAAAATTGATTCACACTCTCTTAATAGTATCAAATTGAAAATTATCAATATGTATAGTGATTTAGATATTAATAATAAATTTTTGACATTTCCATATATTGTGCTTATACCTAAATTTCATAAAAATCCTATTAAATTTAGAACTGTTACTAGTGGTCATAATTCATACTCTACTACTGCTAGTAAATTATTACTAAATTATTTAAATGTACTAAATAGTAATTTACGAGATTCTGGTGATAGCTACATTATTCTAAATAACAGTAAAGAATTAAAAAATAAATTAAAAACGCTTGGTAAAATAATAGGATTTCAAACTTTTGATTTTAAAAATCTTTTTAATAATATTAAGATCACTGATCTATATGATGTCATTTTAGCTTTATATAATGCTTATATTACTAATCATTCTAATCTTACTAAATTTACCAAGTTTCCTAAGCTTCTCCATTTTGTTCTTTTCAGTAATTATATCTTTCAAGGTAATAAATTATACTTACAAGTCTCAGGTGTTCCACAAGGTGGCTGTAGTAGCAGTATGTTAGCTAATTTATACCTATATCAATATGAAAAATTCTTTACTTCAACAGATTATAAAATTTATAGATATGTAGATGATCTGATTTGTCTTGTATTTACTGATAACTATGTCATAGATATAGATTTCTATCCGGATAATTTGGAATTAATACCTAATGAAACTTCTATTAGTAATAATATTTATTATTTGGATTTAAATCTAATTATAGAACCTGCTCTTGGGATAGTTACTAATTTATATGATAAAAAAGATTTTTTTAAATTTAATATTAATAAATTATTACCTTTTAATTCCTGCAACTCGATTCAATTGTTTAGAAATATTATACTTAATCAACTTTTTAGAATTTATAGATTATCAGATAAAAAATTTCATGCTTTGCACATTAATAACCTCAAAATTACCAGTAAAATGTATCAATATCCTGCTTATTTAGTAAATAGTATAGTTAATAAGTTTCGATTAGCCTAAAATTCTCTTATTCTCCCCTTATTATCTTATTTTAGCCGTACTTCTTCATTCTCTTGAAATTATATTTTCATCTTTTTATCTTGAAGCTTTAACTGTTGAATAACTCATTTTATTGCTTTTGCGCAGTACTGTTTTTATTACTCTCTTTGGCAACAGCAAATCACATCTTTTCATTTTGGCATATGGCAACATTGCTCTAGTCATATTTTGCTCGTCATGGTTGCGCTGATGAGGTGTGTTTTGAGGTATTTATGTTTCCTTTATTGTTCCAATCTATATGCTTGTCGTCCATATAACACAAGTTTATAGATAAAATCTATCTTGTGTTTCAGAAACAAGCATTTTTGTGTTCATTTCGAAGGGATATATGGACCCGAAGAGAATTTTTTCGAAATGAACTTATCGTAAGCCTAAATCTCTTCCATGTGCAAGCTTTTTTGCTTGATATTTTTGTTTTCTTATTTGCATTCCTCATTTTTGAAATTTGTTGATTGTCATTGTCTTTATGACCTGCATTACGCTTTATTATTTCCTCTTTATGTCTTAATTTCTTATATTTCTTTGTATTTTGTAGAAAATTTTGGAATAGTGTATTATGAGTTACTACGTACATTCTAACTTTGGATTTACTAATTTATATTTATATATATATATATATATACATACATATTTGTCAAATCTGAGGGTCATTCGTAGAAGCGAAAGCGGGAGCTGAAGCGAAACTTTTTCCTTGGACGTGTTTGATATTTGGACGGTCTGGGGGGGGGGGGGGGGGGGGGGTTGAAGGGTTGTTTGTTTAATGACCGTTTGGCACAGATTTATTTTTCTTTGGCGTCTTTCTTTCTTTCAGAATCCTTTGGCGTCTATTTTCGTTGGGATTAAAAAAATACTCATTTAGTTAAATATTTTTGCTTCTGTATTTATTTGCGAAAATATGTAAAGTTCTTAAGTAATTCTAGTAAAGTCAAACTTTGCACACTTATGGTACTGTGGACATAACCGAATTGAACCCCTCCCCCCCTCCCCAATTTCCGAATGAAATTTTGAAAAAAATGACTTATCATTTTATGAACTATCGATTAAGATGAAAAATAAATTAAAAAGGAATGCATATCATTTCAATCCGACCTTATTTAATTTCTATACAGTTATTTTGGGGCATTATTTTTAACACAACTTTTTCGAAAAATCATACATTAACCATCGAATTTTAAAAATACTCTTTTTCAGGACGCTCCTTAAAAATTGCAGTTTTAGATGGAAAAGGAAGGGAGGAGGTATTAGGTGTTTCACTCTCATTGTGGAAAAGTTACACATTCGGTCACATGCCCTTTTTTTCCAGATCATACGTATGTGTGTCCATGGGACTGTGGAGACGTTATCTCACGAACGAATGGTGGATTTGAATTAAATTTGATACAAAAACTACAATCAGTGACTACTATAAGCGTCTTGATTTTAGACGTAATCAAATGTTCGGAAGATCCCCCCCCCTCCCCAATTGTCGAATGAAAAAAATTAACAAAAATAAGAACCTTCAATAGTATTACATGAATAATCATTTTTTTATGTCATTTTGAATTAGAAAACGATTGACATGCACTTTAAAATGCTAGCACAAACCTGTCTTGAGTTACTGTACTTTTTTTCAAATAAACGTATCAAAATATGACATAAAATTAAAAAGTATTAACTATTACGAAATACGTTCACTTTTCATATGTATTACGCGACAAATTTGTGAAGATTATATTATATGTATGTATGTATGCATGTATGTATGTATGAATAACGATGAGTGGATTTCAATAGGAGAGGTTCCACATATGCTGAGTTATACCAAAAACCATTTCTATACTTTCCATTTGTATCTTTATATATATATATATATATATATATATATATATATATATATATATATTCCGAATCCAAAATACATTAAATCACTCTCTTTTAATTAAACAACTAAATATTGATCTAGAAAAATTCATATACAAAATTGCTCTAAGTAAAAACTATCCTATTGAAGCTTTCGATATGTGGAAGGTTAGCATTCTGACAAACATCAAACATCTTTTAAGTAACATGCCTATAACTAAACCTACATTTAACTATACAAACTTGAAGCAGGAAATTAATGAATTAAAATCACAATTTGTCATCACATATGTGGATAAAGCTGCCAACAATTACGCCATCATATGTAAAAAATATTATGTACAAAACTTAAACGATTTCTTAAATCACAATGATATTTTTAAAAAAATTGATTCTTCAGCAACATCCATATCTAAGAAAATTATTGCTTTTCATAAATTATTAAAATTACCTTGCAACAATCTAAGATTCCCTTATATTGTCATGATCCCAAAATTTCATAAAAATCCTATCTCTTTTAGATCTGTAACTATAGGACATAAATCATATGCAACTGTCGCTAGTAAATCTCTTTTGGTTATTCTTAATAAAATCATCTCTAATATAAATGATAATTCAACTTCTCATATTATTAATAACAGTTATCAATTAATTCAAAAGTTGGATACAATTAATATTTTGGGTTTTAAAACGTATGACTTTAAGGACCTTTTCAACAATATTGACATAAAAGATCTATATAAAGTAACTTGGGATATTATTAAATCTTTCTATAATAGACAAAATTTAGATATAGATCATTCTTTCGTGCACCACCTTCTCAAGTGTGTAATTTTTAATAATTACTTGATGCAAGGCAATAAAATTTATATGCAAATTAAGGGTGTTCCACAGGGTGGCTCTGCCAGTTCAGCTCTCGCAAATCTTTATCTACACTTCTACGAGTCAAATTTTATAAACTCTGCATATACATTCTATAGATATATTGACGATGTTATTCTCATTAAAATAGCTCCCTCATCTAATGATATAGATTTTGATTTTTATCCTCCAAATTTATCCCTTTTACCAAACGAAAGCAACTTCTCGACTAGCGTTAATTTCTTAGATTTAACTCTATCTCTTGATAATGAATATTCATTTTTGTCAAACATTTATGATAAAAGAAAAAGTTTTCCTTTTAAAATTCACAAGATAATCAATTTTAACTCATGTATGAGTAAACAGGTATATAAAAATATTTTAATAAATCAATTTCATAGGATTTTTAGGTTATGTGAAAATACACAATACAGTAACCATCTTGCAGATTTATTTCGACACTGTAAGACTGAATCATATCCAGTTAATTTTGTTAAATATCACTTTAGAAATTTTGAATACTATTTATAATATATTATTTATTGTTTTAGTCTAATTTGAAATTGCTATTGTATATTTTGAACATTAAAATATTCTTTGAGATTTTATTGTCTTAGTAATAAGTTTTGGATACATATTATATAATCGTTAATTATTAATTATTACTGAGTTTATTGCGTATTTTTTTTTTTTTTTTTTTTTTTTTTTATTATTATTATTTTTTTTTTTTATCTTTATATCTCTAATTATTGGGTTTGAAACTTATATATTTGTATAGTCCTTTGGTTAAACATGCAGAAGTATTTCCTATAATTCACATCAGATGGCGCTCTCTTGTACTCTTTCCTAATACTTTGTTTAGTGCAACGAAAATGTGTCTTGTATAATGGTGAAGAAAGGTATGACTTTAATTCTATCCGAATCATTGTGGATTGTTGGTTAGATTGCTTATATGTTTGCTTAATGCACTTTCATTATATTCCATCCAATTTCCTTCTGCTTATTTTTTGTTATTTTCGTTTATGTTATAGTCTGGAAATGTGTCGGATCTTTTGACGTTATTTCGGCCATGTGGCTGTATCGTTGAGCGAAACACATTTGGAACCTCTGTGGATGCAAAGATCCTTGATAAGCTGGATTCACGGAGCTTCCATCCTATTTCATATTTTCGGATTGTATCTTTTCTCTTATTTTGTCATTTTAATATTTTGAGCCTCCAGATTTTGATAATCCTTTGTTGTTTGAACTTGATTAGTATGCTTCGCTCTTGAATGTTGATAAATTCATGTGTATTATTCATATTTAAAATTAAGATCATTTTGTCTTTTATGGTAGCATTGTTTTCCTTTTGTCTGATATTTCCTATCATATCATATTTAATTAATTTTCCTCCGTATTGTTTTTGAACCAGGGTATGACACTGATCATGTTTTAAATTAGTATAACTATTTTAATTTTATTTTTAATTTTATCTTATTTATTATATATATATATATATATATATATATATATATATATATAATAAAAGTTTAAAAATCCAATGAAAGAATAGAGAAAAGTTTCAACTTAAAAAACCCCAACATTACAAAATGCCTTACAAATAAAATAATCAAACAAAAAATCATCAATCAAGTGGAAAATAAAAATGCAAACCTCTAGTGAAGCTGAAGACAAACAAAAAACATCTATAGAAAGGAATTGATAAAATAATATCAAATAAAATCCAAGCATGAAAGCTTTACACGTGGAGAAGCCATAGGCCTAATAATGAATTGTTCATTTCGATAAAACTCTTTATCAAGTCCAAGTATTTTATAAAAATGAACACAAAATGCATGTTTCTGATATCAGTGATAGATTATATCTATAAATTTTGATAACTTGGACAACATGCATAAAGATTGAAAAATAATAGGAAACAAGAATACCTGAAAAAACACTGCATACGTCTGATCTATTGGAACTTTGAATAAAGAGACCAATGTTACCAATCTCAAAAAATGAAAAGTTGAGAACTGCTGTTGCCAATCGTGAGAAAAAAAATAACAGTAATGCTAAAAGACGATAAAAGGTGATATTCAACAGTAAGAACATGTAAATACATGGCAATGCTTATTCAAGGGAAAGTGGATATCTGGCTGAAACAAGATACTAAGTAGAGAATTTAAGTATTATATATATATATATATATATATATATATATATATATATATATAATATATATATATATATATATATATATATATATATATATATATATATATCTTTTCTAACTTTGGGTGCTCGTTAAAAAACTTTTCAAGAACAGAGAAACAGGTGGATAAAGTATGTGTCTGAATAAGCGTGAGAAGCAAATATTTATGGGGATAATCAGTGGAAATGACGAGCTGTGGGTTTAGAATTTGGAAGAACATTTACAATTACCATTTAGTTACTGTAGGTTGTGGAGGGAGCATTAAGCGTTTATCCGTTAAACATGTCCCACAACTTGAGGAAATCAACAGTAACTGAATTTATTGAATCATGGAAAATAGAAGAATGTCTTTGGGACTAGAAATGTAAACTATATAGATAAAAACAAAAAATGTATTGCATATGAAAATTTACTACAAAAATTAAAGGATGACAACATCGAATCAACTATAGATGACGTGAAAAAATTGCTAAGAAGTCTAAAATCTACTTTTAATCGAGAGAAAAAAAAAAGTGGCGGATTCGAAAAGAAATGGCAGCGGAACAGGCAGTTTGCATTGCTCGAAGATATGGTATTTACCGGAATTAGAATTTTTGAGAGACATTAAAGAAGCTTGTCCTGGAACAAGTTCTATGCAGCTGAGTGATGAAGAAATTAATATTGTGGCAAGTAGTCCATTTCTTAACAGTTTTTATCGACTACATAATAAGATCACTATAATAAGTAATACATAAAAACACTTTTATATTTATTTTCGTTTTTGAAAGTTTGGATGTAAAACAATAGTGAATTCCAGTAGTATATTTGAAATATATTATTTATTTCATATCAAAACTCACAACAGAAAGCGACAACCAAAGTTATTATTTATCACTCTTTGGCGACAACCCGCCAAATCAGCATACATTCACTCTTTCACTTTCTCGGACCTTTCAAGATTGATGACCTCGGGAGTCTACGGAGGACGACAGACCCCCTGTAGTTTCCGTATCGTCTGGAAATATTCTTCGTCTCTTTGATTCTCTA
Organism: Amaurobius ferox; assembly: GCA_951213105.1. Classification (NCBI taxonomy): domain Eukaryota; kingdom Metazoa; phylum Arthropoda; class Arachnida; order Araneae; family Amaurobiidae; genus Amaurobius; species Amaurobius ferox. The sequence continues at coordinate 124,730,783 of OX578150.1, read as the reverse complement.
GTGTATGGGGACTTAAAAAAGAGAATCTAACTTTATCTGACAACGGTTCTTTGCGTGCACTGTCGGTGTGGGAGAGTTGTGAAAACGTCTTTCTCTTTTTGTCCCCCAATGCACCCCCCCCCCCACACACACACACGCACATACAAGACCAGGGAAGCACAGACTAATATAGTATTCTGTGCAGGGAAGTGTACAATTCCTCCTTTGCTTCTATCGTAAATCTCCGTCAAGGCAGTTATTTTCTAACTAGGAAAAATTCAAGAAATTAGATATCGGAAGAGAAATATTTGTAATCATTGAAACTACTGCTTCCATTTCTTTATTGACTGTGATTTTCATTTCATAAAATACATATTTCCAAATCCAATTAAAATTTTATCAAAATTTATAAAGATTGTTTAAAATCCCCAGTCCATCAAAAATGAAAATTAAAATTTCTGAGGTATGTACCTATGCCTATGATAAGAATTTTTCAATAGTCCCTAATATCTAAAATAAAAATTAATTTTTTGGGTTATGGGCCCTCAATAAAAATTTACAGAAAATTTATGTGTGTCACACGAAGTGACCACTATCTATACATTTACATATACTATGTATTGAAGGAATGTAATAAACACTACTTAGTACTATAAACGTAATGGGTGACAGGAATATCTGGAAATATCAGATGCAGATTCTTGCCAAATATATATTGTGAATTTTGCCACTTTGATTGCATATAAATAATCTTTTTCTTTTCTCCTTTTTTATTGTCCTATTAATCAGATTTACAAATCTGTACAAACATCAAATCGAGTTTCAAAAATCCTATATACACCCCTCCCATTCAATATTATTTCTTATACGATTCCATACCCAAAGCATACATTTTATACCATCTTCTAGCATAATGCAATTAATCTAAGCTCTCCTAGACTCTAAAATAATGAAATTTATCAAGTTTAATTCCTTAATTTTTTTATTTTAAATCTTCAATTATTGATCCTGCCATAGAGGTAAACACTCTCTAACTTCATGGATCATATAATTCAGCTCCAACTAATCTATCTAAATACACTTTGTATATAAATTATATATTTTAAATTTGTAATAAAAATATTATATTTTGTAAATAAATATTATATTTTAAAAATCGACACTTAGACGCATATGTAGAGAAAGACTGGGGTCATTTGAGTGGCTTAGTAAGAAGTAAACACGAAAAGAACATATTTTTAACTATTGAAGCTTCTTTGAAAAAAATTCTCAACATTATTCTTACGTATATTCTTAGCATGCAATAAATAAAATAAATTTGGACACTAAAATTATTATAAAACGCAAAAGCCTGTAAAAAACATAATATTGACAAAAAGAAAATATTTTCTTACATAATTCCCATTCACTCAATTGAAAATTAAAGTTAATACTTTTTATTTAACTTTAATTCTCGTAATTTAAACAACAATCTATATATACTAATTGCCAAGTGTCCGTCTGTCCGTCACGCTTTTTTCAGGCACTTCCCGAATAGATAGAGACTTGCAATTTGGTACACGGCTCGGTCGTTCGATAAAAACCCCTGGAAAAATCGAATTTTCCGAAAACGTTCTATAGAGGGGATGCCCCACACCAAAACGTTCGAAAAGTGAAATAATAGGAAAGCATGCTTTGCGATGAGATAGAGACTTCAAATTCAGTGTATAAGTAAACCGTTCGAAAGGAAGAAAATGTGCAATTTCAGGTTTCCAATATTTTCTACTTAAGTGGGGTGCCGCACACCAAAACGTTCGAAAAGTGAAATGATGGGAAAGCATGCTTTGCGATGAGATAGAGACTTCAAATTCGGTGTATGGGTAAATTGTTCGAAAGAAAGAAAGTGTGCAATTTCAGATTTCCAATATTTTCTACTTAAGGGGGTGTCGTACACCAAAACGTTCGATTTACCGAATAAATGAGGAAAGGCGCCTTCAAAATTTGATAGGCTTAAAATTTGGTATATAGGCTAATAATTTGACGAAAACACCCAAGACGAATACAGTTTTTCAAAAATGTTCGTTTAAGGGGGTGCTCCAGAGTGAAACGTTCGAAAAGTCAATTGATAAAAAAAACCATGCTTTGGAATGAGATAGAGATATCAAATTTGGTGTAAGGGTAGACAGTTTGAAAGGAAGAAAGTGTACAATTTCAGTTTACCAATATTTTCTACTTTAGGGGGTGCCGCACACCAAAATGTTCGATTTTCGGAATAAAGGAGACACGCTCCTTTAAAAACGTGATAAAGGCTTTATATTTGGTATATGGGCGAATCATCTCATAGAAATCACAAAAAGAATAGAGTTTTTAAAAAATGTATAGTTAAGATGGTGGGTACTCCACACAAAAGCATTCGAAAGATGAAATGCTAGAAAAGCATGCTTCACGATGAGATAGAGACTTCAAATTTGGTGTACAGGTAAAAAGTTGGAATTGAAGAAAGTGTGCAATTTCAGTCTTCCAACATTTGCTATTGTAGGGGGGTGCCGATCACTAAAATGTTCGATTTGCCGAACAAATGAAAAACGCCTCCTTTACAATGTCATAGAAGCTTGACATTTAGTATATGGGTAGTAAATTATATTTAGTATATATAATTTGACAAAAAAAAAACATGAATACAGTTTGACAAAAGTGTTCATTAACGGGATGCTGCACAGAAAAACGTTCGAAAGGTGAAGTGATAGAAAAAACATGCTTCTCGATAAGATAGGGACTTCAAATTTGGTGTACGGGTGGATAGTTTGAAAGGTAGAAAGCTTGAAATTTCAGATTTCCAATATTTGCTACATTAAGGGGTGCCGCACATTAATATGTGCGATTTTTCGATTAAATGAGGCAAGCTTCTTTATAAATGTGATAGAGGCTTGATATTCGGTATATGGGCCAATCATATGATAAAAAACCCAAGACAAAGAGAGTTTTTCAAAAATGTTCATTTATGGGTGTGCTTCACAGAAAAAAGTTCCAAAGGAGAAATACTAATATAGGGGTGCCTCGGGATGAGATAGACTTTAATGTGGTGTACGGGTAAATAATTCGAAAGAAAGAAAAGCGGAAATTTAGTTTCCCAATATTTTCTTCTTTAGGGGGTTCTGCACACCAAAATATTCGATTTGTCGAATAAATGTGAAACGCGAATTATTAAAAAATTTACATTATTCAGGGGTTGCTTATTGCGAGACCGTTGATTTTCAACGGGTATTCGGCTAGTACAATCTCTAATTGATTAATTAGACGAAGGATTCGTTTTTACTGTTGAATATTTGAAGAAATAGGACAAAAGAAATGCATACTCAACCTTTCACACGTTTTTTGTTTCGAATAATGAAAATAACATTTTAAAAATATAATTGTGTTGAAACATTTTATGCAATTAACCATTTTATGTAAAATTGTTTTAATATAATTTAAAACATAAATATGCGCCGTTCTTAAGATAATACGCATGTTTTTGCTCTAAAGCGAAAATATCAATATTAAATGATCAGCATCATAAAATGAGTAAAAGCTAAGTACTTTGAACCAAAAATGAGTTGAAATCAGAACATCTCCTTTCAAATATTAAATGGAGATGAAATGGAGTACATTGTGTTACTCCAATAAATTCAGGCATTTGTTTGCAACAAATTAAGACTAAAATACAATGATCATAAATATACGTTTTCAATAGGAAGCATGTCAACAGGAATAGTTCTGAACATTTCTGCTTTGTAGCGATTATAGTCGAAAAGAGTTTTGTCATTGCCGAAAATCCTCTTGAATTCGTACAATTTCAACATTGGTTGCTCCGCCATGCTGGAGCCGGGAGTCCTATCAGTCCAAGCGCTGTGCTGTAACAAGAACAAATTTATGGTTGGGAAAATCCGCCTTGTAAACGTACCAATCCTGTAGTGACTTGTTATATCCATATGCTACAAGAAAGTCATCGAACTCTAATGGCTCACTACCAGAATCAGACATCAAGAATCACAAGATCCAACACGATTAGAAACACGTCCTTCCTCTACCAAGTACACCGACCGAATCCAATCAGTCAAAAACAGTTAAGAGTGTGATCCAGGAAACCCTAAAATCGTTATTTTATTGCTATTTGCGACCATAAATCTGCCTCCGCTAATTATCGCATCTCAGAATACCCAATGCTTACCTTACCAACTCAGTGAGTGGTAGAGGCATTTGAGGGTAACACTGGCAGGTGGTAACACTGTACAAGTATGTTGTAATACTCCCTTCACCCTTCCCTGGGTTTACACACAAATTTTCTGCGAAACTACTGGACCCTAAGCATTAAATGTACGATCCTTAGTCCATTAGAATCTAATCATCACGTATTAATCAATAACTTTAGCAGCGTCCACTTCGACGATAAGAGCTTGCTATTTCGTCCCAGTAGCTCAACGGTAGAGCGTCGGCTGGCCAGTTGGAGAAGCAGGATTCGATTCCCGGTTGGAGGCAGCATGGTTCTTTACAATGCTACCCGAACAAATCAACTCTGTTGGTTAGTGCAGAAATGTCGGAGGTCTGAAGATTCCAAACCGTGCGACCGCCATAGTGGGTTTAGAGTAGCTAGCTGCACGGCCGGGAAAGGATACCTCCTGCACTCAGGAGGCACCCAAGGTCTACCATCTTGTCAAACGAATATTTATTTAGGTCTAAAAAGATAACAATGGATGAAAAATAGTGTGGTTAAACAGACAGTTTTATATTATATTTGAACTTGACAAGTACGTCCATTTTTCAAAAATGGGAAAAGGGTTGTTGCGAATAGAGATCATTGAAAAATAAAATTTAGAGTAAGGTATAATAACGTAATGAAAAATAGATTAAAATTAAAGAAAATAATAAAATTTTAAAAGTGAAATTTAGAAAACATATAAAAAAAGAAAATATATGGAAAAGGAAAGGAATTTAGGCACATGGAAAACAAAAACAGAAATTTAGGATAAAATTTCGAAAAATTACAAATAAAAAGGGTCAAAAGAAAAAAAAAAGAATCGAGAAAATAGAAACAGTTAACATAGCTTTTTTCTTTAAACAGAAAATATGGAAGGAACACAATAAGTGTCCATATAAGTTAATAAGAATGAAATAAAGGGATTCATTGATCAAAATTAATTGAGAGCGGAATCTACTCATAAGCTTAGGTCACTTTATTAGAAATTTCCATGGCAACAAGAATGCAGTTTTTAATTTTGGATGTCCGAGGTCTGAAAGTGACCCTAGTATGACTGGTCCGGATTCAGTGGACTCTGGAAGACGGAGAGCCGATTTCAAACTGAGAGGATAACAACCCAGCAGGATATTAATCTGGATAAAAATAGTAGTAGCAGGAGACCAGTCAGATTGTCTGTTGCCCGCCAATCTGATATTAGAGGGTGGAGAATGCAGAGTCCACTTCGACAATAAGAGCTTGTAATTTCGCCCCAGTAGCTCAACGGTAGAGCGTCGGCTGGCCAGTTCGGAAATCCAGGGTTCGATTCCTGATTGGGGTAGCAAGGCTCTTTACACCTTGTTTAGGTAACCTAAAATAAGAATATTTAATACTAATTTTATGCTACCTCATATTTTTCCCCCATTTTAATAAAAATATTCCTTTCTCCGGTCTTAGAATCGCCGTTTTAAAATGTCACTTGAAAACCTGTGTGGATAAGCATTACTTACTTTAACGGGTTCAAATTTATTTTCGGATTAAACCTATAGCATAAAATAAATTTCGAGGGAAATGCAGAATAAAAACTAATTTCAAATGATACTTTATTTTCAGATTAGATACAAAACATAAATGCATTATCTTATCATTGCGTATTATATAAACAAACAGGAACTCCAGGTACAAACATACATTTTGTTGCATTACTATTAGTAGTGACACATTAATAAAAAAAAATACATACACACACATTAATAAGAGATATAAGCAATATATACATTCAGTAATGCTTTTTACACATTTCATAATTGCAAATACAATAGTAACCTTCAAAACTCAATTTGAAAGATGCTAAGTAAATATGTTAACTTACTACATACTTAATTGCATAAATAATTAAAAAATGTTTTAAATATTCACAATCACAAAATATTGAAATTAAGAAGGTATAAAATTGGAGAAATAGGAAACAAACTAAAAAAACTTTAAAAAGACAATGAAGGAGAGTGAATAAAATAAGATAGAAAATCGCAAAATTAATCATTGGAAACGATCAAAACATTGGAATTACATCAGTACAATCGCATCAGTGAATCGCGGCTTTGCTCTCGTTTACTCTCATCAACTCTTAGATGATAAGTACTCTACCAGATTGAACTTGTTATGCAGCTCAATTAGATGTCAACTACATAGTACCGCTGACGTCATTATTCATTATAGAAGTTCTCTATATATTACACAACATAGCAAAATTTCTTTCTGCAAGTTCAATTAACAGCTATTCGCTGAAGAACTCGAAAGAGAGCGAAACCAGTTTGCCGATGCTGGTTCTCGCCCCTTAGCAGCATGATTTAAAATTTTAAAATATATTAATTAGAGTCATGTTGAAGTGTTAAATATCCCAAAATGTTCACATCTATTAGTTGTTCAAATTTTCCACGCTAATATTACGAAAAATATATATTTTTTTTTCAAATGCCAAGAGTTAGTTGCTACAAAAAAATGTCAAACTTTCAGATGATGAACTGTTCATGAATAAAAGAAATAGTACAATGTACAATTATAAAAATTAGCATAACAATTTGTTGAAGCTTAAAATTAGTTTAAAAAATATCTTCAAATATGCATAATGCATTTGTATCTGACATTTAGAATGAGAAATTTGAATTCTCAAAAATTCCTCTCCATACCAAGATTAAAAGTTGGAATATACATTGAATAAGTGAAAGTAAAAAGAACTACGGGAAATGACACGATCTCGATAAACATTTCGGAGGATGAAGATAACAGTAGGCAATAGAATTAAAGAACATAAATTAATTAAAGAATAATAAATTAATTAACTGCAGTGTGGCTGAACTCGACGCCAGAATCCATTTTTAAGTAGCTTGTTTCCTTTTTTTTGTAAATTTTGCAAGAAGTTTTTTTTTTTATTAAATATGTATTGTTCGCCTAAATGATCACAATTATAGCATGCTACCCTTTATTTTAAAGGACTTAAAAAAATATTTCGATTGATACCAAGTTTAACAATGCACACCCTCGGGGGGGGGGGGGGACTTACGCCCCCCCCCGGGAGGTGTTGTCATTAGTATGAAATTTGTATTGCAACTAATTTTCGCGATATAAATTTAAAAATGCTTGTTAGCTATAAACAGAACAGTTGGCGAGTAATTTGTATCGCTTTGAAAGCCTGTAACCGAAATAAATGGGACTGAAAAAAAAAAATCGAATAAACTTTTTTAACTTTACAGACGGTCACATAATATTATTCTATCGGACCATCGCTGATTTTTTTTTTCCCAGTAAGGTGGTACTAATATACCCTCAAAAATATATCAGAAATATCAACTTTTGTTTTCAATACATCAGTCAGACGATCATTACAGATCTCATTGACATATATGAATAAAAGAACAGAGATTTAGAGAAAGAACAGAGAAACAGAACAGAGTGAAATTATTTTAATTTTAGAGTAATATTTCTCTAGTCATTTTTGTGAGGTTTAAAAGCTTTGGGTGAGTCCATTGAATAGTTTTGGGTGAGTTCACACAGTTTATCCTGAATTAACACGAAAATACTGTGCCTGTTCCAGTTTTGACTGCAACAGATCCAGTTTCTGAAAAAAGCTTTTAATCTTCCAAGTTTTTAATTGTTAAAGGATTATTTTTTCGAAAACTCTGAATGCCAATGGTTAGAGAAATACTGTACTAAAATAAAATAAAAAAAATATTTCACTCTAGGGCAACGCTATCTGTTTCGATTAAATGAAAAAAGGGTCTGCAATTATCATTTGGCATATTGTAAAGAGCCTTGCTGCCCCAACCGGGAATCGAACCCTGGATCTCCGAACTAGTCAGCCTTTGAGCTACTGGGATGAAATTGCAAGCACTTCTCGTCGAAGTGAGTCTCTGCAAAGTTATGTTGGCTTCCAAATGCATGCGTGTTTATGTATGTGCGGTACGGACAAGATAACTCAAGAACAAATGTACCCGTTGTTATCAATTTTTTTTTTGTGTAGATATATTATGCGAAAAATGAGAATTAGTTAAACATTGTAAATAATTCTCCTGATTAGAATTCGAATGAGCTGAATTTTAAGATTTTAATAGCCATTATTTTCTATGAAACATTCTAAGAAACATTCCAGAACACAATGATGGATGTTTTTCATATATGTAGGAAACTGGTAATTTGAATTATGCTAGAGTTTAATGGTAACAAAATATTTTATATTGACACAGATTTAAGTCAAATGTGTCCAACTCATCGGCGTGAATAATCTGTTGCTAATTTGAAAAAAAAATTTTTTTTTTTAAGTTTCGATTATTCCATAAAGACGAGCGCTTAATAAGGACGAAAACAGACTGGAGTTAAATGTTTTTTAAAAATAAACATGTCTTTCAAATATCAAAGTTTTACATAAAATCGGTTTTCTGCTATATAAATATAAATTTTAGTGGTTGCAAAAATTCTACTCACGAGTTTTACATAAAATCGGTTTTTTGCTATATAAATATAAATTTTAGTAGTTGCAAAAATTCTACTCATGAGAAAATATGGTTTTTAATATCCACAGTTACACGGGAAGTGTGTGTCAGGCAAGATTTTGATGTTTGTTTTTAATATAAATCATAAAATTTACATCAACCAATTCTTGTTTAGACTCATGAAGAACAAACACATTGCAGTTTTAAAAACATTTTGTATCAAGGGGCCATTTAGAACACAGTTACTCCAATACTTAGTATTTAAATTATTTCATGTTAACCTATATCAGAAATAGTCATATAGCTTACTCGTTGAATTTTGACACAATTTTGGCAAATTATGACATGCTTTATGCGTTTTACCGAGTATTGATGCCGATTTTTAATCGATAAAGTTATTAAAAGTATTTTTATGCCCGTGTAAAAATATATGCATTTTGCTTCAACAAATATGAGAAATAATTTTGTTTTGATAATCCTACTTCTTTTCGGCATTTATTTTGCAAAGAAATTGTATATCCTTGCTTTGGGGGAAAACTGAAATTCTTAAAAGGGATATGGCATTCAAGACTTCACAGAAACACACACATACATATACTGGGCAAAGAAAAGAAAAGGAAAAAAACTGGTATTCTGGTGTTTTTACTTTCTCATATCACTGGAAGGAGAATGTACTGTATTCCCGAAACTTTTTTAAGGGGACGGTGGACGTTGAATTTGTTTTTATTTATTTATTGACTTAGAAATATGAAAATTTGTATACATATTTATCTTCATATTACTATATAAAATACCATTAATTTTTTTTCAATTTTGTTATAATTTTGTATTCTGTTTTTAAATTTAATTTTTTTTAATGAAAATTTGAAAATGCTCCTTGCGTGTCATTTGTTCACATTTTTGATTAATTTTACATTATGACCACTCAAAAACACATTGTAAGCAAATTTGGGTATTCATTTTTAAATGCCTTAGAAAGTTAATTTTTTAAAAATATTTTTATGCATCAAAACTTAATTTTCATCATTTAATTAGGCTCTTATTCACTTTAATTACCTTAATAAAGTCCAATTATAAAATGCGTACGCAGTTTCAATAAGAAGAATGAAAGGTGTCTTCTTGCCAAATTTCATGCATCTCAATCAAAAATTAAGACGCATGGAGTATTTTAAAAATGTAAAACTTTTGAAAATTCCGTTTCGAAAAAAATGCATTCAACCTTTTGCTTACGAGTCGTACAGCGTCCATCCTGAACGAAGAACCTCCCAAAAAGACAGGTATTTGACATACCCTTTCCCAAACAGTTCGATCCCCCTTTGCAGGCATTGGCGTCCATGGAAATCGCTGACAGAAACATTGCACCTGCTTTTTGGGAGGTTCTTCGTTTAGGATTGACGCTGTAAGCAAATGTCACCGTAAGCAAATGTCAAATGTGTAAAATAATGTTATATATTAAAACTTTTTGTAGTCGATTTTTGCTCATTTCAACGTCCACCGTCCCCTTAATCCGAGATTTTAACAGATAAGCACGTTCTAAGGCCTGCTAAACCCGTTTCACTTTCACACCCATGATTTGGAAAGTTCAGATCCTTCTGCCTATGTATGTGTATGTTTCTGTGAAGTCTGGAAACTATAACCCCAGGAGCAAATGCACCTATTAACTTTTATGTAGATTAGATAGAGATACATTATGTGAAAAATTTGAGCTAATTAGACATTTTAGTAAATCTATGATTGAACTCCTAATAATTTGCATTTTAAGGTTTTCATTGCTTTTCTTATATAGTAAAACGACGATAATTTCCAAAACAATAAATGGCTGTTTTTAGTGTATGAGAAGGAATTGATAATTTGAGCTAAGCCATGGATTTTAATTGTATCAAAATTGTTGTGATACAACTGCTTAAGGGATTTTAAATTAAGAATAATATATTTAACTACACAGACATATCACAACACTGATTGGGTTGGACATGCAATTTTTAAAATCCCTTAAGCAATTGTATCACAACATCTGGTTAACTTTTTATTTATTTTAAATTCTAAGTCTCTGGGAAAACAATTAGTCAATTTTGAACCTTTAAGATATTTAGCATGAAAACAATTGTAATGCAATTTAATATTATGTTTTAATGGATAATTAGAATTAGATAATTTTGAATAATGTAATTTGGAATAGAATACATTTAGAATAATAATTAAAGACAAAAATTTAAATAATTAAAATTAAAAAAATAATGATTTATAAAAAAATTGTTAAATTTTGAATAATAAAAAAAAGTGTTGTGATTTGTCATAACAAAAATACTTCTTTATATTGCCGCAGATAAGTCAAATGCATCTAATTCGTCAGCGTGGCTAAGCTGTTACTAACTTGAAAAGAAAAAATACTTTTAAAAAAGTTTTATGAAATATTTGAAAAAAAAATGGCTAAAGTATAAAATTAAAAGAATAAAATAGCTATTTTTTTCATTCTGATAAAGAGTGTGATATAAGTGAAACTAAGCAAACACGTCTAAAGAACCTTGCTGCCCCAACAGGAAATCGAACCACGGATCTTCGTACAAGCCAACGCTCTACAATTGAGCTACAGGGTCGGAATTGAAAGCTCTCATTGTCAAAATGGACTCTACCTCTACACAGTGTAAAGTTTATATGCATAAAAAGGTTAAATTAAAATCCTCACACAATATATTTAAATATCAAAAATACTTCCATTCCGGTTTTTAACAGTGCCTATATGTAAAATTTGAGACACACTGCCACTTAATTCGAAAGAAAATATATGTTTTAACCTTTCTAATAAAATATGAACAATGAAATACAATAAAATGAATAATCTTAAATTTATGCACTAATAATTATGGCTATTTATATCCGTCTCGACTCATACTAACAAAAACAACGGGAGGGGGGGGGGGGGGCAAATACAAATAACAATAATTGTAAAAAAAGTAGGTCCATTGAATAAAGTAATATAAAACCATTTCAAAAAACACAGAAGAAATACTGATAAAAAAACGCATTAACTTTCCAAACATTTCATAAATAAGTTGGTCATGACGAACAAAATAACTCTAAACATAAATATGCTGAAAACAGCAAATAATGGAATGGAAGTTTAGAAATTGCAATTTTTCTCTTTAAAAACTAAAGATAATACAGATTAGATTATTCCCAGTTGACATAAGCTTTTAAAATTATGACAACGTAGAATGGCTGGCTCTCTCGAAAAAAAATTATTACAATAACTGACAAATTATGACATTATTTTTAACAACATTACAAAATGTCAAACTATTAAATGCGACTTTTTTTTTCCCGCTAAGACGACAGCACGCCTTTACAATTTTAAAATAATCAATTTCTAATTTTAATATCATTGCAAAATAGGCATAGAAATCAAAACATTTAACCTGTTGTTTTGACAGCGGCTAAAGCTTTAACCGCTTTTAACTAAATAAAATCTCTTGATACGAGTAGAAGAATGGCATAATAATGCCTCAATTGAATCTGAATAAAATAAATATTTTGCTGTTTATATTACAAAAATAAATTAAAAAATAAAGCTAAATACGCGGTTACCTAAATAAGGCACTAATAATAGCGAAAATTCTACAGTTGAAAAATTAAACACTAGTGAGATCTTTGTTTGCTTGTAATACTTATTTAAATTAAACCTTTTAAAAATTTAGTAAATATGAATTTTTTGTGCATCTATCTTAGTTGTCTGATTTATATAAAAAAAAAATACGCAAATCACATTTTGAACGATTAAAATTATTTAAGTTATTTATTCCATACCTTTTCAATTTTGTGGTAGCGTTGAGATGCACCTGTTGCAAATACTTTACATCAGACTGCACATCCGGTTGTCTGAAACTGTGGCACTATTGCAGATTGTTTCGATATTGTTCTCTACAAATACTATTTCATGAGCTGTACCCAACAGACTGGGTTTTTGCACAAATATGAAGTCACCATCTTCACTTTCTTCCGAATCGGATTCAGAACTTATCAGGATCAGTCCCCCTTGACTGCTCTTTTCGTCTTGTAGAGTATATACAGACTCTGGCAAAATTTCATTCTGATATTCGCGATCACAGATGTCTTTACTTTGTGCTTCTGGAGACTGTTCAGTCTGATAGTCAAAATCGGCACAATTTTCTATCACAGACTGGCTGCAAACAGATTCACTTCTGCCTTTACGTTGTGGAGACTTTCCTTCGTCTAGTGGTGAATGTTCGATTTCAGTTTCAGGTTTCAAGCCTTCAGTCATAGTGCACTGATCATCAGCTGCCAGTTCGGATTGCAGTTGTTTTGATGCAGAATCGCCGGTTTCGCAAAGTGGAGGAGGCACTTCTTCATATGGCGATGACTGTTCATGCATTGAATCAGCATGACAAGCAGAATTCTGACAATATCGTGCCGTTCTTTTAGCCAGAGCAATATAAATGTCTATATATTTGAGTAAATTTTGACAGCAGCATTCTAGTTCGTGCAGCAAAATCAAAGTCATTCCTTTGAAATTCACATTACACTCTGTGAGGCTGTTATAACGATTACTGTAAAATTTGATTCTTTCGATACATGCGTATCGATTGTTCCTGTCGATTACACTGCAGTTTTCTAATGAATTCACTTCCCTTCGCGGATTCTTCGAAAAGTCCTTTGCTCTCCATTGTATCCAAAATGAATGGAATAAACTCCCCCATTGAACAAATTTCAAAGGACGTTTTTGTTGCGCTTGATCAACTTCAAAAGAATTTACCAAGCCAAATTCTTGACTAATTTCGCCCAAGAATTTACCCGGATTCAATGGTAGATCGTCATTTAGAGATTGATCGTCTAATATACTTTCACTTGGATCAATCTCATATTTGAACCTTTGTTTGTCCAAAAGGACATTTATTGTCTTGAGCAAGTGTTCCGAAATATCATCATCATTTTCTGGACAGCTTTGTGCTTTCTTCGTTTGATTAGCATTTCTCCCAGTTTTCATTAGGGAAAGAACAACAGAACAGTCTATTCCATCTGGAATAGGGATGGATATGTGCTCAGTTTTTTCCATATCGGTGGGATCACACCGCATTTCGATTACGATGCCCCCTTCTGAGTCTTTTGCGCGTATTTGAAAAGGATTCACATTGTAAACTTCCTCAAAATAAGATTCCCCCTGGATAAATTTGTAGCTCGCACTATGCAGAAAAAATGTCCGGATGTATTCCCAAGATATTCCGCTATGGCCATTATTAGATGCTTCTGTTTTTTCTTTATCACATTCTCCCAACTCCGGGATTTCTGTCTGTGCATCTCTGCAGGATGTTTCTGTTTTTAGCTTATCACACTCTCCCACCTCTTGGGTTTCCTTTTGTACTTGTGCATCTTTGCAGGATTTCAAAGCACGGCCTTTAATATCCTCATAGTATCTACGATATTCTTCTGGAATCTTGTCTTCCCACGAGAATGGGTAGCCATCTTCCACAAGGCAAACTGGAGGAGGAAGGTGGGTTGCATCATCCGAATTTCTCGTATCATGAAACTGTGACTTTTGAAACAAATCCTCATAAAGGTTCTGTTTAATACGACGGATGCTTTTAACATGAACATCAAATTTTTCGGCGACGTTTTCCCTTGATAGCAAACTTACTTTTAAGTAATCCATTTCATTAGCAGAGGCTGAATTCATGGCAACAGAAAAAATAAACGCATGTAAACAACTAATAGTACTCCAAAGAGCAGAGCTACAACTAAAGTAATCTCATTCCTCACTCTTCCAGTTCCAGAGCAAGCCAAGCACGACCCCTGTGTGAACCCTCCCCCACTGCCTTCCGCCCCACTCTCCTTGAGGGTAGTGAAAGAGGGATCCACTTTTAGGAAGTTATCACTGAATTGGTGAAAACCGCGGGAGCCAGCAAACTGTGTGCAGCAAAATCAATTTGACAATTCCCATAATTAAAATTCTAAATTACATTCATGATTTTTCCTGTTTCAATAAAAATTAATTCTAAATTAATATTGAAAATGAATTCTATTATTTTGCACACTTGCTGCAAAGCTAACTTCACTGTAGAGAGTTATGAGAAAAGCGATAAACATCAGTCAATCTTTTCTGCTTACTGAATCTATTAAAGATTATTAATGATAAAAAGCTATAATTTTTCTGTATTATACAAATGGTTTAAGTTCATCAATTTCCCATAATTAAAATTCTAAATTACATTCATGATTTTTCCTGTTTCAATAAAAAATAATTCTAAATAAATATTGAAAATGAATTCTATTATTTTGCACACTTGCTGCAAAGCTAACTTCACTGTAGAAAGTTATGAGAAAAGCTGTCAATCTTTTCTGCTAAGTCAATCTATTAAAGATTATTAATGATAAAAAGTTAATTTTTTTTTCAGTATTATACAAATGGTTTAAGTTCATCAAATTCCCATAATTAAAATACTAAATTATATTCATGGTTTTTTTCACATTTCAATAAAAAATACTTCTAAATTAGTATTGAATATGAATTCTATCATCTTGTATACTCGTTACAAAGCTTACTCAGGGCCGGTTCAAGGATATTTTCGTGTGTGGGCAAGACAGTTTGGGGCCGCCCTATATATATATATGTATATATATATATATATATAAAATACAAATATATAATAAAAATTTTCTTAATGTTTCCTTAATTATACCTTCCTTCTTAATGTGACGCAACAAAGCCCATTTTCCATTAGTTAATCTTTATCCAATGGCATGATTCACATCCTCGTAAGGGTCCGCTCGCCCCCCCCCCCCCTCCCCTTGTCTTGGCGCCCCTAAATTTATGATTTTGTGACCTTTTGGGTACCCGTGTTGTAAAACTCGGCGCCATCCAGACTGACAGTATTGTTTGCCGTTTTGTACACAATAAATTACACATATAAACTTATCTCATCACAGTGTGAGATCTATTTCTGGTCTCACACTATCAAATTTTATTCTCATCTAAATTTAGAGTTTTAATTAGCGGTTTAGAAAATGTAATGCCTTACATTTCTTTCTACATGCATACATGCATGCATAATGCAGCAGTAATTTATAATACATAACTGAATTTTGGACTTTATTTGCAATTTCCCTGCACACAAATGATGTATTGGAAAATAATGATGGGGTCGAAAACTCGAATGTTCGACGGATTAATATACGTTTTGGACATCCTTTAACCCATATCAATTATTTTTAAATGGATGTCTGTGCGTGAGTGTAATATATATATGGGTGTGCATAGGAGTCTAGAGAGACAAAATTGCTAGAACAAATGAAGTGAAGTGAACAAAATTTATGATTTTAAAGGGAAATGAACACTCGGAAGGTCGCAAATTTTCTAACTTCTTTTAAATCATAAAAAGAAAACGGCATTCAAAAATATTAAATAAACAATCATATTATATGTAAGTCGACGTGAATAACATCTATGTTTGGGGTTTCTGTGTAGGGGAAACGAAGCGTTATGAAAAATGTAAACCTTTTGGACACTTATAATAATAATATCAATATTTTAATATTCAAAATTATTTTCTAGAAAACAAAAAGTGTCTGTCCCAGCGAGTGTTTTTATTATTCTTGTTTTCATTTTAAACTATAAAATAAAGATATAAATAGTAAACGACAAAAATACGTACTAGGGAATTTAGTATCAAAATCTATATTTATTATTAAGAAAAGCTTTTATAGTTCTCGAGTAATCGTCTTGTCAAATTGAAGAAGATTGAAATTTTTCCATTTTTCAAGATAGTAACATCTCAAAAACTAAAAGAACTAGCTTTGAACAATAAGCATAAATCTGTAGCTCTGTGAAAGCCCTACAAGTGTATATAATTGGATTTTGGTTCGAACTCTATTTTTTGGGGGAGGGGTGGCTTAAACTTTGAAACATAAAAATGAGTTTTTTCCATGTTTCATACTTTCACTCGAAATATCTTCGAAATAATAAAAGATCGATAGAATTATATTAAGTGATAAAAATATGTATGAGGAAATTTAGTTTCTAAATTTATATGTATATTTAAAAAAGCTTTTATAGTTTTTGAGTAATCATCTTGCCAAGTGGAAGAAGTTTGAAAATTTGAAGTATTTTAAGTTTGTAATGCTTAAAAACTAAAAATGATAGCTATAAACAATAAACATGAATTTATCGCTCTTTAAGAATCCTACAAGTGTATATAATTGGATTTTAAATCACTTTCTTGGTTTTTGAAGTACAGTGGTTATAATTTCGATATTTTAGCTATACTTTAAAAACCAAGTTTTCCAATGGGTGGGAAAGCTGTAATATTTGAAATGCCACGATTGTTGCAGATCAGTCTGGTTACTTACTCTTTTGTGAAATATTGGTGCACAAGCACGAGATATTTTGCTTTGTTTAAAAAGAATTAGGAAGTTAAATGAATATGGGGATTCTAAAGATGTTTAATGATTGGTGAGGTTTGAACAAAATAGGTGGAAATATACGTATTCAATTACGTATTTATGTGCCGCCAGACACGTTTATAGATTAACTCAAATGTAAAATATCCTCAGTAAGTTTAATTTTTATACTGCAAATCAAATTAGTAAAATAATCGAATATATTAAAGTGGAGTCTATAGTCGGAGTTTTCAGATGAAATCGGGGTGAAAATTAAAAACGCTAGCTAGTTACAAATAGTTAATTTGTATTGCTAGTAATTTGTATTGCTTTGAAAGCCTATAAACGAAACAAATGAGTCCGAAATAATCGAATAAACTTATTGAACTTTACTGGAGTTTTATCTTACAAAATATTATTCACGCAAAGCAATTTCGGCTCCATCGGACTACAGTCTCCGCCGATTATATTTTTCTGAATTTAACAGGAATCAAAAGTAACTTACTCATTATGTAGTGTCATGAAAGTTACCCTCATCATTTTTTTAATAAAATTTGAATTTTTAATTGCATAAATCTTAGGAATAATTTGTATATTTTAACAGTAAAACATTATAAGCAAATCAAAGAAATGATTTTATGAATAAATTAGGAAAGAGGAGAGATGAAGGAAAAGCATTTCAATCCCTACGAAGCTAAGATATAATATAACAGGACAATTCAGAATTTTGCCGGTTGTTATCAGCAATTTATTTAAATAGCTAATCTTTAATATTAAATTTAAAATGCAAAAATATTTAAATTTGTTGGTTTTTGATTTCGCAGAGGAAAATCTGGGATTCTATTTCGAAGCAGTTTGTGACTGTCCATTGTAGCCCCTCTAAAATCTGATTAAAATACAGAAGGGACATAGAATATAACCACTATACTTCAAAAATCAAGTTTTCTAATGGGTGAGAAAGCTGTAATATTTGAAATGGCACGATTGTTGCACATCAGTCTGGTTACTTATTCTTTTGTGAAATATTAGTGCACAAGTATGAGATATTTTGGCTTGTTTAAAAAAAAATTAGAAAGTTAAATAAACTTGGGGATTCTAAAGATGTTTAATGATTGGTGAGGTTTGACCAGAATAGGTGGAAATATACACACGGAAATATACCCGGCCGGCCAAATGGCTACTCATGTCCTTGTTGACGAGTCGGTCGGTCTGGGTCTTCAACACGGAAATATACATAATAATGGAATACTACCCAAATTACAACAAAATTTTACGCTTTGACTAATTTAACATTTGCTTTATTGTATCACTGGAATGAATTACCCGGTGTTGACTGGGATGCAAATAAACCCCGTTACTACATTTACAAATAACACTACTCAATTTTCTTCAAGTCCTAAACCGACGTCAAATTACCAGTACGCTATCCGCAAAGCGAAAAAAAAAAATAAACGCTCTCCGTGCTCCGTGATGCAAAATATAAATGAATGAAATATTAATAACCTCTAGGAGATGAACGTGGCATTAGATCGTTACGGTAGCTGTTAAATCGTATGATTAGCTGCTAGATCATATCGATGGCTGGAGGTTCTGTAACTGTTAAATCAAGAATAAAGCTGCTAGGTCATATCAGTAGCTGGAGATTATCTGATTCTGGAATTTAAAAATTCGTTAAAAATCGAATGTAAATTTTTGTAAAAGGCCTTCGAGATGCATTAGTTCAGGTATAGATGAGACTGTGTGAAAAAATTCAATGAGACAGATATCGGCCGGCATTGTGGACAAACAAACAGATAGATTCTTCTTTTCATTATTATAGATTCACTGGGGGGTGAAGACGATTGAAATGTAATGTTTAAAATGCCCCTGAGTTTGTGACAAGTGAATGAAAATATATAAAAAAATGTTCGAAGATACAAAACCTAATCCAAAAGCAGGAAAATATATATAGAATAGAAAAGGGGACAACAATTAGGAAAGAAAGGTGGAGGGGGTAAAAATTAAAAATATTTTAATTTTCTGCCGAAAGATAAAGTGCATAACAAAACTAAGAGAGAGGGGAAAATCATATTTGCAATCATTAGAGAACAACGCGGTAAAACGCGCAATATTTATTTTCGTAATTTTGAAAAAAATAATAAAAGAAAACATCTGAAAAGAATTTGGAGATACATGGGCCCAACAGAAACACAGGAAAATATCGAAATGCTTCCAAATTCATTTTAAAAAAGGACGGGGTGGGGGGTAGAAAACCCAGACCACACGACCAACCCATAGGCTAATGGTAGCTTTCTGTGTGGCCGGGGAGGGGGGGGGGGGGGTGTTAGAAATTAAAAATTATGAACTTTCGAGTGGGGGTAATAAAAATAGGGTGTATTAAGAATAAAAAATAAATTCCATTCGTTGGAAAAGAGGAACGTCAATGTTTCATTTTTTCTTGGTTTTGAAAGAAAAAATGGACAAAAAAATACTACATATCATACAATACAACTTTATATAAGAATAATAATAAATCGAATGTTGACTAGAACATAGGGATATTAAATGAATTGTTTGAGTAGAAATTAAAAAAAATCGCAATATCAAAATGTATATAACAAATTTTAAGGTTGTTTAATTAACATTTTACTTAAAAGTGCATTAAATTATAATTATAACTAAAAGTGTAATTATGAAAAAATAAAATAGTATTTACGGATTATCGAACGTATATCTAGACAGAAATTTGTATGCATGAGCAAAAGAATATATATAATTCCCATATTGAGTCTATAGAATAAATTTATTAATTTATGAAACAGTTCTAACAATGTATAAACAACTTTTGCACTTTTATGCAGATATTCATAAAGGAATTCCTTCGCAAAAATATTTTGTACCATTTTTTTTTTTTCGTTTTGCAATGAAACTGGTAAAAATACAAAATTAAGATCATTTTACACCATTGCTTAGTTATTTGCCTCTGAAATTCCTCATACAACAGCCACGGGACATATTATTTTGGATAAAAACATGAAAAATTATTCTTTTATCAATATTATTCTGGGGCTAATACCAAAGACTAAATTCAGTACCAAATTAATTTTATTTGTTGAAACACATTAAAAATCGACAAAAAATGTAGTCAATTAAGAAATTTTGCAAAAATATTTTAAACAATTGAAAGAAAAAGTTACCCGAGTAGTTAGAACTCAAAAGACAGCCATATTTGTCGATGGATTTGTGAATCTCGCACGGCAGCATAACACAACACTTTGAACACTAAGAAGTAGCTTTTTACTTGTAGTCATTGTGTTTGTTATCTACATGGTCTTCAGCTAGGCTCAATGTCTAAAACAGCTAAAACGGTAGACGACCAAAAGAATGACCATCTGGACTAATCTCCTCCCTCCCGTCCTTTTAGAAGTGCGATCATAGAGGCCGCATCCATGTGTTTGCAATTTGAATTTGAAACCAGGAAAAAATTCTGAGAATCGGCCCTTGGGTTTTTCCCAGTATTTGGGGAAAACAAAGTCCCCAAGGGATTGCAGGCTGCACCCAGCTGCAAATTGTTTAAAATCTGGTAATCTCCCAAGTGTTTGAGCGCACGTACTTTCAAGCAGAACTGTACATTGCTTCGAAAAAGATATAATTATGAGAGAAAAACGATTTTATCCTTTTTATATTTTAATACTATCTAAAAAAGTAAATTCATTTATATTAAAGTGGCACAAAATTGGTTCATTTTTAAAATATTTTTTAATACGACCACAAAAGTCATTCTTACTACACCTTATTTCACTTCCAAATGGCCGCCCCTAATTCGTCCGCTGTGGGCAATTGCCCACGCCGCCCACGCCTTAAACCGGGCCTGAGCTTACTTGACTATACGGATGAATAAAATAAGAGTATAAGAGTACACACAGTGGTATAATTCTGTTACTGTGGTAACCATCTAAGCAATTTAAGCATAATGCCCGCTTTAAGACGAAAGCAAGTCAATAACTGGTTATTGCTTCCACATTGCATTCAAGTGAGCATTGCCTGAAGTAGTTCCAACTTAGGCAGGAAAAAGACCCCACGGTACTAACCTTAAGCAGTAAATTTTCTGGTACACTTTGTAAAGAACTTTACTAAACCAACAGGAAGTAGAACCGCGGATCTTCGAACTGGCCAGCCGATGTTCTACTTGGAAAAGAGTTACAAAGAACTTATCTTCGAAGTGGACTCTGCGTGCTCAATCCTCTAATGTCAGATTAGCTTGCAACTCACAATCTGTACTCCTGCTATTTTTACCTCTTGTTACCTTATTTTTACCTTTGTTAGCCTCTTGGTACTAGTTTTATCCTCCAAGTTAACTTCCTGTATGGTCATTATCTTCTCGATTTTAAATCGGCTTTCCACATCCAAGAGTCCACTGAATCCGTGCTAGTCCTACAAGGGTCACATTCAGGGGCGCGACAGCCCAGTGGTTAGCGCACGGGAATTGCACTCGGTCGGCCCGGGTTCCCGCCACTGCCAAAAAATTGCCGTCGTGTTCACGCAGAGTGCAATCACGTTAAACATGTGGGTCCGTAAGTCCTTCCGAGAGGTTGGTGGCAGGGGAAGAAGGGTACGGCCCCTGTGGATGCCGCCCCCACTGGGTTCCGGTCTAAATTGGGTGGCACTTCCCGGCCGTCCAGACAGATACCTTATACCGTTCTGGTAGGTCGGAGGGTCTGGGTCGAAGAAGAAAATGAAGGGTCACATTCAGACCTCTAGCATCTTTGCACTAACCTACAAAGTTGACGTGGTTGGGCGCCATTGCCCAAACCTTGCTGCCCAAACCGGGAATCGAACCCTAGATCTTCAAACTGGCCAGTTGACGCTGCTGAGACAGATACTTAAAAAAATCGCATATTAAATATAAATTTTTGAAACACTTTTAAACTTAATTTCTCTTTTATAACGTTTCTTCGATTTGCGAAAAAGAATGTTCGAACGATTGTCGACAATCCCTTAATTTATTAACCCCGAAAATTAATGAGCCTATGTCTTCCACTTGTTTAAATAATCATACCACATTTCCTTAGATTTTATCAATTTGTTCGAACGATATCGGACCCACAGATAGGAACATTTATTTATAAACAATATTTCTGTATTACATAAACATGTCCAGTACTCTATTGCCAAATAAAAAAATCTGATGTGGACAGCACATGACTTCCCTTATATAATGCAATGAATTTACTACTTTTACTGTAAAAAAAAAAAAAAGATTATTTTTATAGTAGATATTTATATTCTTTCCAAGATATTGAATTTTCGTCAATGAGGCGTCATTTCCATTGATTTAAGGTCATTTTTATCCATTTGGCGAGTTTTTCGTCAATTTAGCAACATTTAAAAATGTTACCAAGTTAGCGACATTCCACCAAATTCATCGCCAAAATCTCGCGAAGCGTTAAGGATGGAGAAGTAAGTTATTCTTACAGCAGATAAATGACTATTGGCAATGAATGTGTGGACTATTGGCACCAAATTTATCGCATGGTATTATATATGAAAAGTGAACATGTTTCTCAATAGGAAATATTTTTTTTTTTAATTTTATACGACATTTTGATATTTTTTTTTAAATTTTATTTTTATTTAAATTTTTTTTAAATTTTAAATTTTTTTTTATGTGCAATATCTCGAGAACGGTTCATGTTAACTTTCTAATATTTACGTCAATCGTTTTCTAATGAAAAATTACATAAGAAATGTCTATTTGCGTAACTTTATTAGCGGTTTTGATTTTTTTACAATTTTTTCAAAATTTCACTCGAAAATTCTGAACATTCGTACGCGGGTTCTGAACATTCGTACGCGTATAAAAACAAAAGGCTTCCAGTGTTTACGAATTGTAATTTTTGTACCAAATTTCGTTTTAATCGGTCCATTCGTTCGTCAGTTATCGTCTTCAAAGACTCACTGACACACACACACAGACATCACTTCAAAAATGTTCGATTCGTGATCAGGGATGCTTGAAACGTGCTCTCCCGTCGAAAACTCGAATTCGAGTGTTCGACCTCGTCATAATACTTCCCTTATACATTATTGTATATGAGAAAAGTAACAATAGGCTTCCAGTATTTAACGATTGTAATTTTTGTACCAAATTTTGTTCGAATCGCTCCATTCGTTCGTCAGTTATCGTCTCCACAGACTCACTGACACACACACACACGGACACACATATACACACACACACACATACGCACACACACACATACGCACACACACACACATACGCAAACACACACACAGACATCATCTCAAAAACGCATGATTCGTGTTTAGGGATGCTTGAAACGTGTTCTCCCAGCGAAAACTCGAATTCGAATTTTTGATAATTTGCCGTCACAATACTTTCCTTATACATTATATGTATACAAGGAAAGTAATAATGGTGGAGCCCTGTGTAATCGATATAAAACAGTGACAATCGATATAATTCAATTATTACTTTCCTTATATACATAATGTATAAGGAAAGTATTGTGACGGGGTCGAAAATTCGAATTCGAGTTTTCGACGGGAGAGCACGTTTTAAGCATCCCTGATCACGAATCAAACATTTTTGAGGTGATGTCTGTGTGTGTGTGTGTGTGTGTGTGTCATTGAGTCTATGGAGACGATAATTGACGAACAAATGGATCGATTCGAACGAAATTTGGTGCATAAATCTGAATCCGTGTATACTGGATGCCTATTGTTTTTAAACGTAATTGAATGTTCAGAACCCCCCTAAATTGTCGGGTGAAATTTTGAAACAATCATCAAAAAATCAAAACTTTTAATAAAGTTACGCAAATAGACATTTCTAATGTCATTTTTGCTTAGGAAACGATTGACATAAACTTTAGAACGCTAGCATGAACCATTCTCCAGATATTTTAAAATAAATTTATCAAAAAATCCCATAAATTAAAAAAAATATATTAACTGTTGAGAAACATGTTCACTTTTCATATGTAATATCATGCGATAAATTGGGTGAAATCATTCTCGTGGATCTAACTCGTTCCATTCACGAAAAAAGATACTTTGAGTAATACTTTTGTATTTGAACGCCAATAGTTATTTATGTGCTATAAGAATAAATTATTTCTCCGTCCATAACGCTTGGCGTGATTTTGGCGCCGAATTTGGCGGAATATCGCCAACTTGACGACTTTTTAATTGTTGCCAAATTAACGGAAATCTCGCCAAATGGATAAAAATGGACAGTGAAAATGGTGACTTATTGACGAAAATTCAATTTCTTGGAAAGAATATAAATAACTACTATAAGAAAAACCTATTACTTTCCTTATATACAGAATGTATAAGGAAAGTATTGTGACGGGGTCGAAAATTCAAATTCGAGTTTTCGATGGAAGAGCACGTTTCAAGCATCCCTGATCGCGAATCGAACATTTTTGAGGTGATGTCTGTGTGTATGTGAAAGTATATATGTGTGTGTGTGTTTCAGTGAGTCTGTGGAAACGATATCTCACGAACGAATGGAGCGATTCGAATGAAATTTGGTACAAAAATCACAATCCATGAATACTGGAATGATCATTATCGTGATGGTACTGGATGACATCATTCTCGTGGATCTACTAACTCGTTCCATTCACGAGAAAAGATACTTTGAGTACATACCTGCGAGCCCAGCTAACCTCTTGGGTTTATAGCTTTTGTATTTGAACCCCAATAGTCATTTATCCTCTGTAAGAATAACTTTTTTCTCCGTCCATAACGCTTGGCGAGATTTTGGTGACAAATTTAGCGGAATGTCGCCAACTTTGCAACATTTTTAAATGTTGCCAAATTAACGAAAATCTCGCGAAATGGATAAAAATTACGCTAAATCAATGAAAATGACGACTAATTCAAGAAAATTCAATATCGTTGAAAGAATATAAGTATCTACTGTAAGAATAACATTTCTTAAAACTGTAAATGTAGTAAATTCATTGCATTATATAAGGAAAGTCATGTGTTGCCTACATCAGATTTTTTTTTTATATATATCTATCGATATATTTAAAATAAAAATTTAAAAGATACCACAAATGTTTGTAATACCCGTAATAATGCTTATACTAACATTTTCAGGATTTACTTATATTTCTGTTGTTTAATAACTATTTACATATGATATGCCAATGGATCCCGATCTCTCTTTCTGTATATATATATATATATATATATATATATATATATATATATACTATACATATTCTTTTAAAGATATATTCGTAAACATACGATGTTTAATTATTTCGCATACAAATGCACAGTTTCTGTTACAAATGCATATTTGCTTTATTTATTTATTTTTTAATTCAATATGATTATTTATTCTCCATTTCACTGCAGGTTACACGTGTCAGGTTTCGAATTTCTGAGCCCAGAAGTTGTCGAGATATTAATAAGAAACACTGCTATATAAATAAAATTGTGTAAACTAATTTTTACTTTCCCTGCAATACATGGTAACGTATAAGAAAAAGTATTGGAATCATGCCGAAAATCGCAACTCGAGTTTTCAACAAATCTACACGTTTCGAGGCATCTAGAATACGAAAAAGCTGTTTTTAGCGTGACGTCTGTGTATGTGTCTTTCTGTGCAATGAATGTGTATCCACACTAACGAAAATCGCAATTCGAGTTTTCGACGGACCTGTACGTTTTGAGACCTCTAGAACACGGAAAACTACTTTTAACGTGACGTCTGTGTGTGTGTGTGTGCAATGTATGCATCCACTCTAACTGAAAAACTAATAGACCGAATTTCATAAAATTCGGTAGGTAAGTCACTTGGGTATGACCCTTGTGCTGATTAATTTTTAGTGCGATTCGGATAAAAAGACCCCACCTTTTTTTACGAAATGGCCCGCAAAAATTGCGTGTATCCACTCTAGCTGAAAAACTAATGGACCAAATTTCATATAATTCGGTAGATAAATCGCTTGTGGGTTACCCTGGTGCTGATTAGGTTTTGGTAGGATTCGGAAAAAAATAACCTGCCTTTTTTAGCGAAATGGCTTGCAAAATTCGTCAAAATCTGGAATAAAAACTACGTATACTCAAATACATCCATTTAATACTTGTTTTATACGTAATTTTTTACGAAAAAAATAATAAGATCAACCCCATTACACTAGGACTAGCCGTTCTCGAGATATTTTAGTTTATTCGTATTTCTCTACGACACCTTTGAAAAAATCTGATGTGAGCAGCACATGACTTTCCCTGCAGACTTATATCCACATTCTCTTTATTTTAATTAAATTTATTCACTTTTAATTCAATTTTCGTTCTCATTTGGTACCTGGACTTATTTTCAAAGTTGTTGTGGAGAAAATACGAAAAACTAAAATATCTTGAGAACGGCTAGTTCTAGTGTAATGAGGTTGGTCTTATTATTTTCTTCGTTAAAAATTACGTATACTACAAGCATTTAATGGATATATTTAAGCATACGCAGTTTTAATTTTAGATTTTGACGATTTTTGAGGGCCATTTCGCAAAAAAAGGCAGATTGTTCTTTCCGAATCGTATCAAAATCTAATTAACACCAGATTCGCCCACAAGTGCCTTATCTATCAAATTTTATAAAATTCAATCAATTAGTTTTCTAGGTATAGTGGATACAAAATCTGTATGGACAAACATACAGACACACACACATATGTCACGCTAAAAATAGTTATTTCGTAAGAGGTCTCGAAACGTGTAGATCCGTCGAAAACTCGAGTTGTGATTTTCGGTATGATTCCAATACTTTCTCTATACATTACCATGTATCAAAGGGAAAGTAATATAAGCGTTTAATGATGAAATCCAACCGGCAGAAACAGAAACTATCTATTAAAATTATGCCTTATCTTCTTATAGGCCCGAAATAAAGGAAGGACTGTTTATTTACCACCATTGCTCTTCCTATAGAGTGAAAATTTTGATTTTCAGCTGAACCTGATGAAAAGTGAATCTGAGACAAACAATCTCCAAGTGGTTTGGAGTAAAGAGCTATTATCAATATATTGCTGTATTTATACTCCTCGAAGGTTTGGGGCAAATATTTTCCCCAACATGCACCTTGGGCACCGCACGTAGATGAAAGGGCATTGATAATGGTTCCAGTTTGGGTACCAGTTCAAGGTCGTTAGTTGAAGGTCGTCAGGGGATCAGGGAGGGTGGCCGATAATGCCTAGGGTTGCTGGATTGCCCATGTAAAATCAATTTTTTTGCCTTGTCGCCAAATACAATTTGAAAGAGGAGTCTTGTGGTTGAGATGGAAAAACGTGATTATTTCTACGGATGGAATGGATGGAACAAAGAACTTGATTGCTTGTTGATTGCTTGCCAATCTTGATTGCTTCTCGACGAGATGGAAGCACCGTTTATGCCCAGGTGGTTGGAAGTATAGTGCTTGAGATCTGTGTCCGGCCCCGGCCCAAGATTTAATAAAAGAAATTTTGGTACAACTTATGACCTGTTTGAGATTCTTTGCTATGATGATAACTAAAAAAGAAATCTGATGTGAGCAGCGTATGACTTTCCCTGCAGGCTCAAATTATTTTCCCTTTATTTCCTTAATAATTCATTAAACAGAGATTAATTGCATTGAATAACACTCATAATTAATTGAAATTACTCTATTAATTCAACTTTCATTTTCATTTGGTAACTGAACTTATTCTCAAAACCGGAATAGCAAAAATGCGAAAAAAACTAAAATAATTAAGTATGAAACAAGCATTTAATGGATACATTTGATCATCATATGTTGTCGTTTATTTTAGATTTTGGCGATTTTCGAGCTCCATTTCGTAGAAAACAGACAATTTTTTCTTTTCGGAATTATACCAAAATCTAAACAGCATCAGGGTATCCCCAAAGTAACTTATCCACCAAATATTATGAAATTTGGTTAATTAGGCTTTCAGTTAGAGTGGATACAAACAATTTTTGCAGGCCATACCAGGGTCATGCACAAGTGACTTACGTACTAAATTTTATGAAATTTGGTCCATTAGTTTTAAAGATAGAGTGGATGGATACATTGCACAGACAGACACACACACACAGGCGTCACGCTAAAAATAGTGTTTTCGTATTCTAGAGATCCCAAAACGTCTAGATCCGTCGAAAACTCTAGTTGCGATTTTCGCCATGATTCTAATAGTTTCCCTATACATTAGCATGTATTGCAGGGATATTTACACGAATGTTTCTTTATCTGAACAAAAATTAAATTTTGATTTCGAGAAAACGAACAAAAGATAACTAAATAAATTAATTTTCTGGGTAAAAGCACAAATTATTCGAAATTTAAGATATGAAGTATGTGGACACGATAGCACAACAATCAAACCTCATAATGCTAGAATATTTTTGTAATTCATTCCGTACCATTATTTCTCAGAGAAAACAAAGGTAAATTCCGAAAAATATTGACTATACGGATGTAAAAGTAAATGGTATTCAAATTACATATATATTGGCACAAATCAGACCAAAACATCCAATTTATCCGCGTGGTAGACCTGTTGCCAACTTGATAAAAGAAAAAAAATATGAAATTTATGATAAGATTATTTTGTGAAGGAAAGCTCATAAAAAGATAATTTTTACTTTCCCTGCAATACATTGTAATGTATAGGGAAAGTATTGGAATTATACCGAAAATCACAACTCGAGTTTTCGACGGATCTACACGTTTCGAGACCTCTAGAATACGAAAAAACTATTTTTAGAGTGACATCTGTGTGTGTGTGTGTGTGTGTGTCTGTCTGTCTGTGCAATGTATGTATCCTCTCTAACTAAAAAACTAATGGACCGAATTTCATAAAATTTGGTATGTAAATCACTTGGGTGAGACCCTGGTTCTGATTAGTTTTTGGTAGGGTTTGTAAATACAGAACACGCCTTTTTTTTGCGAAATGGCCCTTAAAATTTTCACGTATCCACTCTAGCTAAAATACTAATTGATCAAATTTCACAAAATTTGGTAGATAAGTTACTTGTATGAAGTTTTGGTGCTGATTAGATTTTGGTACATTTCGAAAAGAAACAACCAGCCTTTTTTTACGAAATGGCCAGGAAAAATTTCATGCATCCACCCTATCTAAAATACTAATCGACCACATTTCACAAAATATGGTAGATAAGTTACTTGTGGGATACTCTCCCAGGTAGCACAAATACGTAATTCTTACGTATCAAGCAATACGCAATCTTTACGTGTCAAGCCATACGTAATTATTACGCAAAAACGGTACGTTAGAATACGGTATACCAACTGTTATAAAAAAGGTTATTATTACGTATCCTTATACGTTAATATTACGTATATTCACATACGTTATTATTACGTATATCCACATACGTGTTTATTACATATAACATACGTGTATATTACGTATATCCACATACATGTTTATAACGTGTTCTCACACATGTTTATATTGTGTTTCTACACGTATTTATTACGTTTTTATATTGTGTTTCTGCACGTATTTATTACGTGTTATATACATATTTATCACACATCGGACAACTCTACAGTATAATGCATGTTGCAGACATGATATTTACAAAGATTTATGCATCTTTGTAAACAAAAATATTGAGCTAGGTGAATATATTTTTACAATAGATGTCAAATTTTCAGATTGTGTTGATTTCAATAATGTACTTGAATTTATAAATTTTTTTTTATAAATTTAAGTACATATTAATATTGAAATCAACACAATCTGAAACAGTATCTTTAAAATTTAAAATACATTCATCTAAATCATATTTTTACAAAGATACGATACATCAAATGTGTCATGTATGCAAAATTCACAATACTATAGAATCACTCTGTTCATATGTAATATAATTTATATTTTAATTTATATTATATATTGTTAATACAATAATTATAAAAGATTATATAATTTCAGGAGTATTATTTTAAAATTCATAAATTATTCTTAATGCAAAATTTTTTTTTCCCTTTATTTTCAGTTTATATTTAAATATATTTTTAATTCTAATTATTTCTAAATATTGCAAAAATTATAATCTACTATATTATGAAATATAATTTAAAATCTAAAAGATAAGCTATTTTAAATTGAAAATAACTTAAAAATACAGAATAAAATTTTGGGACATATTAAAACACGCAATACTTAAAACATTTTTGCAATTTTTAAAGAGTTAATTTTTTAAAAGTAAACTTTAATGGTAAAAATATATCAAAAAACAATATTAAAAATATTGTAATTAAGTTGATAGGCTATTTTAAATTATATTTGTGCGTGCTAAAACTACACATCTCTGATCAATGGTGGTATCATGCGACTGATGATTTTTAAGAGTGAACACAGTGAGTAAGGGCACAAAGCTCACGCGTAAAGGCAAAGGATGGTGTAGAAGTAGAACATGTTTCTAGATACACAGAACACAAACTGTTTCACAATTATTTCTAAAAATTGCAAAAATTATAATCTACTACATTATGAAATATAATTTTGTGTGTTTCTATTTCTTTTAAGTATCATGCTTATTTTCTTTTAAGTATAAGGCTTTTTTTACTTCTTCCAAGTATCATTTTTTTTAATTTTCTTAAATATATATAGAGACCAGTTTAAAGCCCGTATTTTAATCGCGCATTTAATGTTTGCTCTTCCATCCCTGCTTTGACTGATGAAATTAATTTTATTTTTAAACTTGGCCATGAGGCTGCTTATTCTTTTAAATTTATCTGAGGCTAATTAATGATTAATTTTGAGGCTGCTTATTCTTTTAAAGATTTTCGCCCACGTTCGCCTTAATTTTACTCAGTTTGATACTAAACTTGCTGCTATTAAAGATCATTTAGCCCATAAATCTAGTGTTCCCTACCATCCTAAGATTTTCCGTCCTTTTATTAATTTCTGTCATGAATTTGGTTTCAAACCCACTCACTCTAATATTACCATTTTATTTAATCGCATTCGATCCGATAAACTTGGGAATTTTGATGACTTTAAACTTTCTATGACTCTTGCTCAATATGTGGTTAATGATAAATTTCTACCCGTTTTTGAAAAAACTTTCCTTTTAGTTCGTTGTAACAATCCACGTAGTATTCTTCTTTATGAATCCCTGTTTATTTATATTTACCGTGAGTCGATTTGTAATTTTGATCCCGTTCAAATTAAGTTATGCTTGGTGACTCATTCTCGATTCTATGCAATCCAAATCTCTTAATAGTTATTTGTGACGTCATTCTCAGGAAAATCAAGCTTAATATTTTCCCAAAATTTGTATTAGTTCTTTTCTTGTAATATTTTTAAAAATTCGAAAGCGTTTAAACTAATTTTTGTAATTTCCGTGTATATTTCTTGTATTCTTTTGTAGTAAGTTCATTTACCACTTTATATTCTTATGCAAATTTGCTTTAAACTGGTCTCTATATTATTATATATATATATAATAAATTATTATATATATATATAATAATTTATTATATATATATATAATAATATATATATATAATAAATTATTATATATATATATAATAATTTATATATAAACATTCCATGCTTTACTATTCATGTAGCCACCGATGAAGGGCGTATATACATCCAAAAGTGCTCTGGCAGTTTTTAATATATGTTTTGTACGTCTTTTAGGATGTTTTAAATAAAAGACCTTTCGTTTTAAAGACGCTTTGTCCTTAATTTTATTTATGTTTAAATCATTCTGTCTGTCCATTCGCACGATAACTGCCGGAAAAATGACTTTATCAAAATGAAATCTTGTCTCAAAATCGTGATTTTTCAAGTTATTTTTAATTTATATTTAGTGTTGTATCCGTCCTAAAACCACTTTATTTTTGTTTGATTTCTGTGCATCTACATTCTGAAACAACGTAACTACAATATATTTGAGTTTAAATGATCAAACATTGATCCACGGTTTTTAAATAAAACAAATTATTGTAGTATTGTGATAAATGAAAGGAATAGACTAAAAGTGTATGAATGATATATTTGCAGCTTTTACATAGAGAACCAAGCGATCTGTATTTCAATGACATTATTTGAATAAAGTACATTTTTTTCGATGAAGTTTTAAGTTTTCAAATCTAATACATTATTGTAGTATTGTGGTAATTTAAAAAATATTACCACTGAATGTATCGCATTTTTGAGGCGTTTAAATAAAATTGCATTGCAGTTGAAAAGTGTTTCATAAATGCTTTATGCACGATTTATCTTTTTTGTTAATTTTATGCACATTTGACTATTTTCTTTTACAAGTTAAATATCATTAAATTTGCAAAAAAATTGGCAGGAAATGTCGCCTTTTTATAAGAAAGATGCACTTTATAAAACACCACATGCCATAACAGAATTTGTGTAAAAAACCATCACCAAATGTAAGAATTTTTTTAAGAACTGCACAATACTTTAAATTTTCACCTGTTTTTAAATCTGTACAAAACTTTTATCGCAAAAGGTAACTTATAACAAAAAAGTAAAAGCTTTAAATTTGTTTTAAAATGTTATAGTATCATAGTACAAAATTAATTCAAATTGTTACTTACTAACATTATCGAATTTTAAATAATTTTAATGTAAAAGAAAACACTCCGATATTAAATTTTGTTGTTTTTTCAATTTTTCTTAAATCTTATCACACCTTGACCTTACTAACTCGTTTAAATATGGAACAGTAACCAGAAAATAAAACTCATATTACATGTTCAAAAATATAATGGTTAAAAAAAATCAATTATCATTTCACCAATATTAAAAAAATGTGAAGGTGATTAATATGTAAAAAAAAGCACTTGGATGAATATTCAATTTTGCAGTATTTTAATTTCTTGAGTTTTACACCATATGAAATATTGTTTAAAAACAAACTAATTATTCTTTATAATCAAAGTTTAATAGAGGTAAGTTATGGTGCAGGAACATTAGGCGTTCTGCATTTTCAGGTTGCAGCCTATTACGTTTTGGTTCATAAACATTTCCTGCTTTTTTCTGAAAATAAACGTTCACTATCGACGCTGCTATCTGGTGTAGAAAAGTGCTTTCTTGATATCTTTCCAAGTATGGCACAAAATAGAAACATTTTCTATTTTGAATTGGCATAAAATAGAAATATTACCTTTAAACAGTGGTATCATGTGACTGTGATGATTGTAAGAGTGAATACAGTAAGGGCACAAAGCACAAATAGAACATGTTTCTAGATGCACAGAACACAAACTGCTATAAAATGAATTAGAAATTTTTCGACTAATTATATTTCTTTTAAGTATATTTTTAATTCTAATTATTTCTAGAAATTGCGTATCTTAAATTTTTTTTAAGTAGCGTATTATTTTAAAATTTCTTCCTAATATATTTTTTTTTATTTCTGCAAATAATATTAAATTAATTATAAAAAATTTATACTTTAAATGAATAAAATAATTTTGATATTTAACACTAAACAGAGAATAAATGAAAACGCGGTCATATTGCATTTCTTATGCATGCATGTTTATTTCAAATCTTGTAAAATCAAATTATTCTTTTATATGTTTTTTTATAGATTTTAGTTTTAGACATGTATAATTACACTAAATGAAAGTTGCTTTATTTACTATTATTAATAATATATATAACAGTAATTATTACTAAATATTAATAATATATAGTAATTATTATTAATATATTAATAATTATTAATATATAATAATTATTAATATATAGTAATATATAATAATTATTAATATATAGTAATTATTAATAATTATTAATATATAGTAATTATTAATAATTATAGTAATTATTAATAATATATATATATAATAGTAAATAAAGCAACCATAAAGAGACCATACTAATTATGGAAAAAAAATGCCCATTTTCATGAATTTAAAAGTTTCTAAAAGGCGATCAACTTGAAAAAGTAAAAGCTTTAAACTTATGTTTTAAAATATAAAAAAAAATCTTAAATAACAAGAAATATTATAAACTAAAAAGAGTTTGTTAAGGTAATGAAGTGCATGTTATTCAGTATCGTGTTTTTATAGCATTCTGTCTATGTATTAACAGAAAAGTACTATGAAAATATTGTAGAATCATTAAGTGAACAAAATCGTGCAGAAACAGTATTCTGCAAATAATATCAAATTAATTATAGAAAAATTATATTTTAAATAAATAAAATAATTTTAATATTTAACACTGACTAAGCGGAAAATAAATGAAAACGTGAACAGAGATTGCATTTGTTGTTATGCATGCATGTTTATTGCAAGTCCTGTAAAATCAAATTATTCTGTTGCATGTTTTTTTATATATTTTAGTTTCAGATACGTATAAAATTACACTAAATGAAAGTTGCTTCATTTACTATTTAGATTACAATTATTTTAATATAAACACTAACCAACACTCCGCAAAAATCGTCAAATTTTAAAATAAAAAACTACATATACTTAAATATATCAATTAAGTGCTTGTTTTATATGTAAATTTTAACGATAAAAAGATAGAATCAACCCCATTGCACTAGGGGCTAGGGGTAGCCGTTCTCGAGATATTTTAGATTTTACACATTTTCGCTACGCCACCTTTGAAAATAAGTCCAGTCGCCAAATGAGAACGAAAATTGAATTAAAAGTGAATTAAATGGAAATAAAATAAAGAGAACGTGAATAAAAGTCTGCAGAGATAGTCATGTACTGCCCACATCAGATTTTTACATTCCCTGCAATACATGGTAATGTATAGGGAAAGTATTGGAATCATGACGAAAATCGCAACTCGAGTTTTCGACGGATCTACACGTTTTGAGACCTCCAGAAAACGAAAAAATTATTTTTAGCGTTGCGTGTGTGTGTGTGTGTGTCTGTCTGTGCAATGTATGTATCCACTCTAAGTAAGAGCTAATGGACCAAATTTCATAAAATTTGGTAGGTAAGTCACTTGTGTGTGACTCTGGTACTGATTTGTTTTGGGTACGATTCGGGATCAAGGAACCCGCCTTTTTCTACGAAAATATCTTGCATCCACTCTAGCTAGAAAACTAATTGACCAAATTTCACAAAATGTAGTAGATAAGTCACCTGTGGGATATCCTGGTGCTGATTACATTTTGTACAATTCGGTAAAGAAGAAACCGCTTGTTTTACGAAATGGCCTTCAAAAGTCGCAAAAATCTGAAATAAAAGACATATAAATATGCTCAAATGTCTTCAATTAAATGCTTGTTTTATATGTAATTGTAGACGATAAAAGGAATAAGACCCACCCCATTACTCTAAAACGAACCATTTTCGAGATGTTTAAATATTTAATTTTGAGAAAATGAAGACGTTTTTCATTGTAGTTAAAAAACTATTCAATAAAATTTCTTAAAGCTTAGTAGTTAAATCCCCCGATAGATATTCTGATGCTGATTAGATTTTGTTATGATTCGAAAAATTATAACCGACTTTGCAAATTGGCCCGCAAAGATAGTGAAAATCTTACATAAATGACTAAGATGAATATATATATATATATATATATATCCGGATAATTTGGAATTAATACCTAATGAAACTTCTATTAGTAATAATGTTTATTATTTGGATTTAAGTCTAATTATAGAACCTGCTCATGGGATAGTTACTAAATTATATGATAAAAAAGATTTTTTTAAATTTAATATTAATAAATTATTACCTTTTAATTCCTGCAACTCGATTCAATTGTTTAGAAATATTATACTTAATCAACTTTTTAGAATTTATAGATTATCAGATAAAAAATTTCATGCTTTGCATATTAATAACCTCAAAATTACCAGTAAAATGTATCAATATCCTGCATATTTAGTCAATAGTATAGTTAATAAGTTTCGATTAGCCTAAAATTCTCATATTCTCCCCTTATTATCTTATTTTAGCCGTACTTCTTCATTCTCCTGCAATTATATTTTCATCTTTTTATCTCGAAGCTTTAACAGTTGAATAACTCATTTTATTTCATTTTATTGCTTTTGCGCAGTACAGTTTTTATTACTCTCTTTGGCAACAGCAAATCACATCTTTTCATTTTGTCATATGGCAACATTGATCCAGTCATATTTTGCTCGTCATGGTTGCGCTGAAGAGGTGAGTTTTGATGTATTTATGTTTCCTTTATTGTTCCAATCTTTATGCTTGTCGTCCATATAACACAAGTTTATAGATAAAATCTATCTTGTGTTTCAGAAACAAGCATTTTTGTGTTCATTTCGAAAGGATATATGGACCCGACGAGAATTTTTTCGAAATGAACTTTTCGTAAGCCTAATCTCGTAAGCCTAAATCTCCTCCATGTGCAAGCTTTTTTGCTTGATTTTTTTGTTTTCTTATTTGCATTCCTCATTTTTGAAATTTGTTGATTGTCTTTGTCCTTATGACTTGCATTATGTTTTATTATTTCCTCTTTTTGTCTTAATTTCTTTTATTTCTTTGTATTTGTAGAAAAATTTTGGAATAGTGTATTATGAGTTACTACATGCATTCTAACTTTGGATTTAATAATTTATATTTATATATATATATATATATATATAGCATAGTAAACATATTAAAATAAAATTATTTCACAGTTATCCAATTTTTTTCCAGAAGTTGGCGCAATGCAGCACATTCTCCTAAAGTAACATACAAGATTCATATGAAAAAGAGGGGAAATGACCAAATGCAAGGCATAAAATGGTAGAGGGGGATGGCGACCCCTCTTTCCCGTTTAAAAAGACTGCTTTTATGCCCGGGCAACACTCACGGTACCAATGCCATGCAGAAGCCATACTTCCGTAAATGTGTCAAATCAAAAACACTCGAAAAAGTGCAAAGAAAACAAATAGGAATCTACCAGGATCACAAGGGAAAGAATGGAATTGCAGCAAATGCCCCTGTCGGTTAAGATGGAGTGCATCATATATAACAGCAGTCCACGCATGCGCAATTCGTTATTTTCACTTTCATCGTTCTATACCTCTGCCATATCCTTTAAGTAAGCATTTTCTCCCTTTTTTGTATTAAATAGGGAATTATAATAACATATCAGGAAGCCAATTGGATAATTCCGTTTTATTGCCTCCTTCATAATATTCCTATTATGCATGATGCAATCAGACTTGAAAGTATTAATTCGTTGATTTCGTTTGAGGTGACCAATGACGACATTTCTGAAAATGTTTTTGGTCAAATTGGACCTCCAATCAATAATGCGATTGATTTTTATATTGAAATTGTTTCTCTTGTCATATAAGACGGTATAAGTACCATATCTACTGTCATGTTTTAGTGTGATATCTAGAAAATCAACGCTATCTTCCTCCTTACTTATATTCTCAATCAATTCCAGTTCTTTTGGATAAAAAGTAAAATCAAATAGGGGTGTATTCTTATATTGCCCAATAAGGACATCGTCAACGAAACGAAAATATGGCATTTCATGTAATATATGAGTGCCATTTTCAAATTTACACAAGTATAGATCGGCGAGTAGGGATGAACATCCCCCTCCCATTGGAATACCCTTAACCTGTTGAAAATAGTTGGTGCCATCAAATAAGATGTTTTCAAACAACACAATGCGGATCAAGTCCTCGTATTTTCTGAATGTAATATGCTCTTTTAAGTCATATATTTCATGTAGTTCCTTCAAAATTTCATATAGATTTTCCAGATTGATGTTGTTGAATAAATCACGGAAATCGTAACTTTTGAAACGTATATCCTTGCTATAAAATGGAAGTCGGTTGATGACATACGGGAAAGAGGGGTCGCCATCCCCCTCTACCATTTTATGCCTTGCATTTGGTCATTTCCCCTCTTTTTCATATGAATCTTATATATATATATATATATATATATTTGAAATATGTAATAATAAGAATTATGTAAAAATAAAATAAAAAAAATATAAAAAAACATATATATATATATATA
Source organism: Amaurobius ferox (assembly GCA_951213105.1). NCBI lineage: Eukaryota > Metazoa > Arthropoda > Arachnida > Araneae > Amaurobiidae > Amaurobius > Amaurobius ferox. The sequence goes on along the minus strand of OX578150.1, from coordinate 124,692,757 downwards.
TATATATATATATATATATATATATATATATATACATATATATGTATAATATATATACATACATATATATATATATGTTGAAATATAGTGATTAAGTACTTGTTCTTCAGGTAAATTTTGACAACAAAGTGGATAAGACTAACTCCATGACTGTACGATGAACCGTTCTCGAGAGATATATATATATTTTATTTTGAGGACTTGGAGAATGTAAAGTGAATTAAGTTGCCAAATGAAACGAAGATGCAATGAAAAGGCAAATTGGATATAATATCATAAATTATCCATGTTATTTTCAGCAATTAAACTCAATTTAGTGCACAATGAAATAAAAAGAATTGCAAAATGAATTTGAATCTGCAGGGAAAGTCATGTGCTGCTTACATCAGATTTTTATTTTCCCTGCAATACATGGTAATATATAGGGAAAACATTGAAATCATGCCGAACATATCAATTCGAATTTTAGACAGATCTACTAGTTTCGGGACTTCTAGAATACGAAAAGACTATTTTTAGTGTAACGTCTGTGCGTGTGTCTATGTATATATCTATTTGTGTATCTGTGCAATGTACTTATCCACTCTAGTTCAAAAACTAATGTACCAAATTTTACAAAAGTTTGTTGGTAAATCACTCACTGGTTATACTGGTTCAGATTCAATTTAGATATGATTTGAAAAATAAATAAATAAATAAATGAATTAAAAAAAATCCAGCCTATTAAAAAAATTTTGATGTGGGCAGCACATGACTTTCCCAGCAGACTTATATCCACGTTCTCTTTATTTTAATTAAATTTAATTCACTTTTAATTCAATTTCATTCTAATTTGGTAACTGGACTTATTTTCAAAGGTGGCGTAGAGAAAATACGAAAAAACTAAAATATCTCGAGGACGGCTAGTCCTAGTGTAATGGGGTTGGACTTGTTCTATACTTAATTTTTAACGAAGAAAAGAATAAGTATTATACGATATATTTGATCATACATAGTTTTTATTTTAGATTTGGCGATATTTGCGGGTCATTTTGTAAAAAAAGGCAGGTTATTTTTTTCCGCATCGTACCAAAATCTAATCAACACCAGGGTAACCCACAAGCGATTTATTTACTGAATTTTGTGAAATTCGGTTCATTCGTTTTTCAGCTAGAGTGGATACAATTTTTGCGAGCCATTTCGCAAAAAAATGCGAGTTCTTTTATCCCGAATCGTACCCAAAACTAATCAGCACCAGATTCGCCCACAAGTGACTTACCAAATTTTATGAAATTCGGTAGATTAGTTTTTTAGTTAGAGTGGATACAAAATCTGCACAGACGCACAGGCAGAGACACATAGACGTCATGCTAAAAATAGTTTTTTCGTATTCTAGAGGTCTCGAAACGCGTAGATCTGTCGAAAACTCGAGTTGCGATTTTCGGCATGATTCCAATACTTTCCCTATACATCACCATGTATTGCAGGGAAAGTAAAAAAATCTGAAATGGCTCGCAAGAATCGGCAAAACTTGAAATAAAGGACTAAATATGCTCAAATGTATCGATTAAATGCTTATTTTATATTTAATTTTAAACGACGAACAGACTAGGACCAACTTTAATACACTAGGACTAACCGTTCCTGAGAAATTTTAGTTTTTCACATATTTTCAACGCCGCCTTCGGAAATACGCCCAGTCGCCGAATGAAACCTAAAGGACTACAAATTTAGTGCAATTTTGAGTAATTATCCATGGTTTTTCTTTGTGTGCAATTAAACCCAGTTTCATGAATAATGAGGGGAAAAAAGTAAAAATTAATTTGAGTCTGTATATAAAATCATATGTGGCCCACAACTGATTTTTTTATGCTTCAATTTGACAATGAGGATATTATAAAAAGTTATCAATAATATTTATTAGGGTGTATATGTCCTATTTAATAACCACTAATCTTTTCGAACGCGCTAAGCGCGTGCGGAAATAGCCCGTTTTAAATATGTGTTATTCCTTAGCTTTGAGAATGTTAACATGATATCATTTTAATATTTACTGCGAATGGCTTATGTTTGATTCAAAGCTTTTATTTTTTTTTATTATTATTATTTTTTGGTTTATTTGATTTTATTTGTTTGTTTTTCTCACGAAAATACAAACCGTTCAAAATATTAAAATTATTTTTGCATATTCATAATCTAGATCCTATTTCCGACAAAACAAGAAAAATAATTTAAATTTTTATCTATTAAACTCGGGCTATAGGCGTCCACCAAAGTGGATTTCCTCCACAGAAATCCTTCTTCTTCTTCACTGGCGCGACAGCCCCGGGTGGGCCCTGGCCTTCCTTAGAATTCCATTCCATGCCGTCCTGCTCTTGGCCAAGGTTTTCCAATTAATCACCTTAATAATTTTGAGATCTCTTTCCAGGCAGTCACACCACCTAAGATTTGATCTCCTTCTTTGTCGGGTACCAATTGGTCTAGCCAAGAAGAGCTTTTTTGTGGTTCGACTGTCTTCCAATCTCATCAAGTGTCCTGCCCATTTAATACTCTGTATTGCTATAAATTTAATAATATCTGGTTCTTTAAATAATTTGTAAACTTCCAAGTTAGTTCTTCTTCTCCAATAATTATCAGGCTTTATTCCTCCAAATATGCTTCTCAAGATTTTTCTTTCAAATATAGCGAGAGTTTCTTTGTCCTTCTCGGTCACTGTCCATGTCTCAGCAGCGTAAGTGAGAACGGGTCTAATCAAACTTTTATAAATAAGCGTTTTGGTTTTTCTGCTGATAAAATTAGATTTCAAATATTTTTGTAGTCCAAAAAAACATCTATTAGCGGAAGTAACTCTGTTACGGACCTCTGGGGTTATATTATTTAATGTGTTCATTTCAGAGCCTAAATATTTGAAACTGTACTCAGCTTCAAACCTGTACTCTCCTATTTCAAAATAAGGATTATTAAAATTAGTGCATGGCATATATTTAGTTTTATTCTGATTAATGGTAAGATGCATCTTACTTGCTTCAGCTTCCAAAGAGAGGAAGGCCTGTCTAAGTGCTTCCGGGGTTCGTGCGACAATAACAATGTCATCAGCAAATACGAAGATCTGCACAGATTTATTAAAAATTGTTCCTCTAGTGTTAATATTAGAATCTCTTACAATCTTTTGAAGGGCAAGATTCAAGAGAAGGCAAGCCATTGCATCTCCCTGTCTGAGGCCATTCGAAAAAACAATAGGTTCTGACAGGTTGTTATGGATTTTAACACTTAGCTTAGTTTCTGTTAGAGTAATAGCGACCAGCTTGATCTGATTTTCAGGTATGTTAAATTCTCTCATTGATTCCAGAAGTAATTTCCTGTTTACCGAGTCATAAGCCGTTTTAAAATCTGTAAACAAATAATGGGTTTCAATATCAAATTCCCTTGTCTTTTCCATGATTTGTCTCAACTTAAAGATCTGTTCTGTTGTTGATCTCCCCCTGCGGAAACCGCATTGGTAATCACCAATAATTCTGTCAGAAAAGCAACTAATCTGTTGAAAAGTATGTTGGAAAATATTTTATAGAAGGTGGAGAGCAAGTCGACACCTCTATAATTTGAACACTGCAAGATGTCTCCTTTTTTATGTATGAAACATATGGTGCTCAATTTCCATTCTTCAGGCAGAACTTTATGGTCCCAAATAAAATCGATGAAATGGTGAATTTCCTCCACATCCTGCAGTGCTGCATTTTTTATGAGTTCTGAGGGAATGGAGTCAGGGCCTGGTGACTTGCTATTTTTAAGTTTGTCAATCCCTTCTTTAACTTCTATTAAGGATGGTTATGGGACAATCTCGTTATTTACAACAGGAATTAGGTTGGCCAAGTCTTCATCCTGTGTGTTACCATTCAACAAATCATCAAAATACTCATTCCATCGGTGAAGAACTTCCCTCCTGTCATTCAAAATTACATTATCTTTGTTTCTACATGCAGTTATTCTAGGTCTAAAATCTTTTCGACCGAGATTAATTTCACGAAAGAAAGCTCTGCTTCGTTAGATCCCCTCAGATGTTCAACATCTCTAAACCGATCTTCGTGAAAAAACCTTTTTTTAAGCCGATGAATTTTCTTTTCATGTCTTCTGGTTTTCCTATATTCCTCCACTGAGGTTCTTGTATACCGCTTTTGTAGCATATTTTTATATGCCACTACTTTAGTTTGTGATGCCAACATGCACTCCTGGTCAAACCAATCTTTCGATTTAGTTTTTTCAGTATTACCCAGTATGCCATTTGCCGTATGTATAACTGTACTTTTGAGTGCATTCCATTTTAATTCCACACTTTCCATTTCAGCAAGGTTTTTTGATTTTATCTCCTCACTGAGATTAGACTGGAAGCTTTTCTTAGTTGTTTCATTTTTTAACTTTTCACAATCAAACCGCTTCTGTCTCTCTCCCCGTAACTTACGGGCATTTGCGATTTTAGCATTGAGCTTAGCAATGACTACGAAATGATCGGAATCACAGGTTGCACGTTACACCACAATAAGTTCTAACGTTCTGAATATCCGAAACATGCCCTAGAGTCAATAAGTACATGGTCAATTTGATTCTGCGTTTCCTCATCAGGTGAGCGCCAAGTTATCTTGTGTATTCTTTTATGATTAAATAAGGTGCTGGATATGGCCAAACCATTCTCAGCAGCAAAGTATATTAATCGTTGTCCATTATCATTAGTATTATCATGTAAACTATATTTCCCAATCGTTGGTCAAAATTCATTCTCTTTGCCTATGTTTGCATTCATGTCTCCTAAGATGATTTTAGCATCATGTTTTGGACAGGTTCTATATAGCATATGAAGATCCTCAAAAAAAGTTCTTTTTCTTCCTCATCTTAATCCTCTGTAGCTGCATAAGCATTAATGATGCTATAGTTAAAGAACCTTCCCCGTAAACGAATTTTACACAGTCGAGACGAACTTGGAACGAAGTCAATTACCAGATATTTCACTCTATTGTTCAACAAAAACCCAGTTCCAAAAACATGTTTCTTCCTTTCACAACTGTAGTATATTTTGTAGTTCCTTTTCTCAATAATTCCCTCTCCAAGCCATCTCATTTCCTGTATGGCAAGTAGGTCAATATTATATTTGTCAAATTCCTCTGTTAAAAAATGTAAGCCTTTATTAAAATACAATGTACGTACATTCCAAGTCCGAAAGCGCAAAGTCCTTAATCATTTTCCAAGTCGTTTTCCATAGGTTGGCTGGGTATTTCTTTCTTTGGATTTCGTAACAAGTAAGTTTTTATGGGATAGGGTTGTTAGCCCTACGCCCAACCCCCAACCTGGAGGACCAGTCCCCTGATATAATCCCCAGGGGCAGGGTGCCCGGCTATTCCCCCGGACGCTGGGTACCCATTTTAGTCGCGACATGCGACGACATGCATGAGCTACGTTGGGACTATTCTTTCACACCCGGTCACCACATGGGTGCCACAGAAATCCTACACATAGAATATTCACATCAAAGAAGCCCATCCCATTTCTTACGCTAGAACTTCCCAAACATATGTGGGTCTCGAACTATTCATTCCACAATACCATCTCACAGATAAGACAAATGCTGTGACATGGGAATTATGCCTCAATACTATGCTATATCTAACTACTTTTACCTAACTATTTATTATCTATGCTATGTTTAATTATTACATCTAAGCTGTGATATATCTAACTATTACCTATGCTATATTTAATTATTACATCTATGCTGTGCTATATCTAATATCTGAACTACTGACTAACTACCAGGCATTAACCACTCCCCTCCTTCCTCAGTCATGGCTGCGAGACGCGGAACTTCCATCTATCCGAGTTAATACCTGATACATGCACTCCATTCATTTCCTACTAACTAACTGCCGAGCCACAATGTTTCAGAAGTTCATGCATAAGAACCCCCATATATGCATACATATGAATATACATGCATACATATGAATATATAACCCTATATAATCATTTCACTTAGCAACAGCAAAGCAACTAAGAAACTCTGCTATAACCCATCAAGTAATATCCACTTCTAAATTATATAACATGGTTGGGCGCTTATGAAAAAATTCTGGTAGAAATGCATTATTCATTTTTGAATGGTAGTTTCGGTATATGTTATCAATATCATACAGCTAAATGAAACTGTTTTTCACTGGGTGACACATTACACATATCAATTTTTACTTTTATCACACAATGTAACAGTATAGAGAAAGTATTGTTTTCTCAAAAATTTTCGAATTCAAGATTTTAAAACCAAAATATGTTTTAGGACCTCCGGAACACGCTTTGACAATTTTGGGAGTGATGTCCGTCTGTCTGTCTGTGGTTGATTTCTTGTGTACACGACAGCTACCACAAATATCAATGGATTTCCGCGAAGCTTATCCGGCTTTATTATCGATAAATCTAGAAATAGATAAGATTTTTTGAAATTCAAGCGAAAACTTCAAAATTTTTTCGGAAATTTATATTTTTTTTAACATGACCAATAGCATTTTAACATGGTATTTGACATAATCATGTATAAAAGGGATTATTTACTGCACAATGTTCACGAGACTTAATAGTTTAAAATATTGTGAAAAATAGCCGCTATACAATTTTTGCGTTTGTGACGTCATTGACCCCTTCGGGGGGGGGGGGGGGTTACCTCCACGGGAGGTACTTTGTCAAGTATGGTATCAAACGAAAACATTTCTCAAGCCCTTTAAAATAAAGGGTAACACGCTGTAATTGTAATCAATGGATACTGGTATGAAAAATTTGAATTGAGCCACATTTCATTTAATTTTTATGTGAATAATATCTATGGTTGAGGTTTCTCTGAAAAAATACGGAGCGTTTCGAGAAATGTAAACAATTTGGACGCTTATACCCCTTAACGTAATAGATAAACATGTAAATAATTTTTCTTGTTTTGTCGAAAATTGGGTCCAGATTACGAATGTATAACAATAATGCTAACTTTCTTTTTTCAAAAAATTCATTTTCTAACTGATGGATGAATCAAACATAACCAAATTGAGTCTTTCTATATGTGTATTAGGCTGTATGTCTATAAAATGATACTGCAATACTTATCCATACCTTTATTACAAACTATCGAAATTAAATAATGAGGACAACGGGCCATTTTCTGTCTCCAAACGCTACAAATTTTTATTCCATCTCTACTATTTCGCTTTAAAAACCGGCAACCCGCTACTTGGCGCTCGCTTAACAACACTTGGCGTCTTTCATATACATACTTCACGGGCTCCAACACTAACCTTCATTCGAAGTATGTAGTAAACTATAAGAGATAGATATAAATGGCAAACGACAAAAATATGTACTAGAAGATGTAGTATTTAAATCAATCTATATTACTAAGAAAAAGCTTTTATAGTTTTCAGGAAATCGTTATGCCAAGTTGAAGAAGATTGAAAATTTTCCGTTTTTCAAGTTTGTAATGCTTATATCTTAAAAACTAAAAGCGATAGCTATAAACAATAAGCAAGAAATTACAGCTCTTAGAAAGTCCTGTAGGTGTCTATAATCAGATTTTGGATTAAAATTTTGTTTCACAAAAGTTGGGTTTAATTATACAAAATGTTATTCAAGTCAAACCCTTTTGGCTCCATCAAACTGGAGCCACCGCCAATTTTTTCAAAGGAAAATTTCGTGCAGCACAATTGAACACACATAATTAGCATCATATAAATTGAAAAGAGGGCGAAGGAGTTTCTCAGAAAGAACGGCTGCACTGTATTTCATGAAATTTTGTGGATAGCCTTGGAAGAGAGCCACATAACATTCAATCCATGTTTCCAGTTTCTAGGACCAGGGGTTGTCTGGATATTAATAAATATCTGAAATTGGCAGCACATAACTTTTCCTGCAGACTCAAATTCGTTTTCTCTTTATCTCTTTGATAATTCATTATATGCAGTGTAATTGCACAAAAACAAATGCATTTGCATTTTTAATTCAATTTTTACTTTTCCTGCAATACATGGTAATGCATACGGAAAGTATTGGAATCATGCCGAAAATCGCAACTCTAGTTTTCGACGGATTTACACGTTTTGGGACCTATCTAGAATACGGAAAAACAATTTTTAGTGTGACGTATGTGTGTGCGTGTGTGTGTGTGTATGTGTGTGTGTTTGTGCAATGCATGCATCCACTCTAACTCAAAAACTAATGGACAGAATTTTCTAAAATTTGGTAGGTTTAAGTGTGACCCTGGTGCTGATTAGTTTTTAGTACTATTCGAAAAAATTTGATGTGGACAGCACATGACTTTCCTTATATAATGCAATGAATTTACTACTTTTACAGTAAAAAAAAATCTGATGTGGGCAGCACATGACTTTCCTTATATAATGCAATGAATTTACTACTATTACAGTAAAAAAATAGGTTATTCTTATAGTAGATACATATATTCTTTCCAAGATATTGAAATTTCGTCAATTTGTCGTCATTTTCATTGATTTAGCGTCATTTTTATCCATTTAGAGAGATTTTCGTTAAATTGGCAACATTTAAAAAGTCGCCAAGTTGCCGACATTCCGACAAATTCGTCGCCAAAATCTCGCCTAGCGTTATGGAGAGAAATATATTATTCTTACAGCAGATAATAACTATTGGCGTTCAAATACAAAAGTATTACTCAAAGTATCTTTTCTCATGAATGGAATGAGATAGATCAACGAGAAGGATTTCACCCAATTTATTGCATGATATTACATATGAAAAGTGAACATATTTATCAACAGTTAATATATTTTTCTTTAATTCTTAGGATTTTTTACTAAATTTATTTGAAAAATGTGCAATATCTCGAAAACGGTTCATTTTAACGTTCTATAGTTTATGTCAATCGTTTTCTATGGAAAAATTACATAAGAAATGTCTATTAACTTTCTTAGAGATTTTGATTTTTGGATGATTTTTTCAAGATTTCGTTCGAAAATTTAGGGGGGGGGGGGGGTGTCTGAAAATTCGATTGCGTATAAAAACAATAAGCTTCCAGTATTCATAGATTATAATTTTTGTACCAAATTTCATTTGAATCGCCCTATTCATTCGTCCACAGACTAACTGACACACACACACACACACACACAGACATCCCTTCAAAAATGTTCGACTCGTAATCAGGGATGCTTGAAACGTGCTCATCCGTCGGAAACTCGAATCAATATTTTCCTTATATATTATATGTATATAAGGAAAGTAAAAAGATAACCAGCCATTTGTTACGAAATGGCCCGGTAAAATCATCAAAATCTAATAAAAAAGACTACGTATGATCAAATATATCAATTTAATGCTTGTTTTATACGTAACTTTTGGCGATGAAAAGAATAAGGTCAACCCTATTACACTAACGCTAGCCGTTCTGGAGAAATTTTAGTTTTTTCGTATTTTCACTACGCCACCTTTGAAAATAAATCCAGTTACCAAATGAGAACGGAAACTGAATTAAAAGTACAAATTCAGTGCAATTAAAAACATGAAAGATCAATCATGCATAAGCATTGATTATGAAACACTTTCCAACTGAAATGCAATTTCATTTAAATATCTCTAAAATGTGATACATTCAGTAGTGATATCTTTTACATTATCACAGCACTAAAGTAATTTATTATACTTAAATATTTAAAACTGTATCGAAATATAAATCATCTGATTCTCTATGCAAAATCAATGAATATTTCATTCATATAACTTGTATTCCAGACTCCAGAGCTAAATAATTTTGTGTGAAAAAAATTCAGCAATTCTTATGTAACTCACCTTATAATCGCTTGAGATACTTGCATTCTGCATAAGTTAAAATTAGGTTTCGTTGAAGAAATAATAAAAGTTTAGGGATCATTTAAAATCACAACTATTGTAATTACGTAGGCACGGAATTTAGATACACAGATAATACACAGATACTCAGATAATATATATATGTGTGCGTGTGAATGTATTCAAAGTATTGGAATCGTGCCGAAGATCGGAACTCGAATTTTCGAAGGATCTACACGTTTTGGGACTTCTAGAACACGAAAAAACTTTTTTTAGGAAGGCATCTGTGTGTGTAAGGGTGTATCTGTGTGTCTGGAGGATATTGCATCCACTCTAACTGAAAAACTAATGGACCGAATTTAACACAATTTAGTGTATAATATTTCAATAACCTACAAGTGATTTATATACCAAATTTAACAAAATTTGTTATATAAATCACTTGTAGGTTATTCTAGAACGATTCGGGAAAAAGGAACGGGCTGTTTTTGCGAAATGGCCCGCAAAAATCGTTTAATATAAAAATAAAAGACTACTTGTGCTCAATTATATCAATGAAATTACTATTTTATACTTGATTTTTAACAAAAAGAATAAAACTAACCCCATTACTCTAGGGCTAGCCGTTCTTGAGATATTTTAGTTTTTTTGCGTTTTCGCTACGCCACCTTTGACAATAAGTCCATCTATCAAATGAGAACCAAATTTAAGTTTAACGTACAAACTCAATGTCATTTAAAATACTTATGACTGTTATTTTGTGCAGATAAACTCAAATTATTATTGAAGAAATAAAGAGAACGTGAATATGAGTCTGCAGGGAAAGACATGTGCTGTCTGTCCACATCAGAATTTTTAACAATATTGCAACAATGGTTTATAGAAATGAACGGGGATTATTTTCAGGCTATTTCGAAAAAAATGTCGGATATATATTTAAAGATCCACCAAATTGTTGTAGAATAAAATGTTCTACAAATTTAAGCTGTGTACCAAATTTTAACTCTTTAGGACGTAGGAAAGTGCATTAAAAACGCCATCAAATAAGTATATCATAATGATATAAAATTTAAAACAAATTGAAAAATTGTTATCTACCAAATTTATTTTAAAATGTGAAGCCTCTCTGATATACAAAATAATTAAAGTCTTAGATATATTTTATAATAAATATCTTTCCATTTTTTCTTTCTGGAGGATATTGCAAAAGTCAGAATTTAATTGAATTCGTCTTTTTCCTCATATTAAATAATTTTTAATTAAAAAACTACCTAACATATTCTACTGAAATTTTTTTTATATATTTTATGGGATAATATGAATATTTCCTAAAAATTTCGAAGCAATTTGTGAATTTTAAATGTGCTTAAGAAATGTTTGAAAAATTAGGTCCCATAGGGTTCAATGTATTTCATTTTTTCAACCAGAGTTCAATAAAAAACTAATTGGGTGATATCATTTATTTATATTCCCATAGGCCCCACAGACCGTCTGAAAAACATACTAAAATTTCATTTTGATAAAGTCATTTTTACGGCAGTTATCGTGCTAACGGACAGACAGACAGAATGAATGAACAAAGTCATAAACACTTTTCAACTATGTTGTAAAGTGTTAAAAAAAAATTATGGATGTTATTTTGGGCAATCAAACTCAATATAATGAATTATTGAAGAAATAAAGAGAACGTGAATATAAACCTGCAGGGAAAGCCATGTGCTCACCACATCAGATTTTTACTTTCCGTGCAATACATGGTAATGTATAGGGAAAGTATTGGAATCATACCGAAAATCGCAACTCGATTTTTCGACGGATCTACGCGTTTTAACAATTCTAGATTACGGAAAAAACATGTTTAGCGTGACGTCTGTCTGTCTGTGCAATCAATGTATGTATCCATTCTAACTGAAAAACTAATAGACCGAATTTCATAAAATTTAGTAAATAAGTCACTTGTGAGTGACTCTGGTGCTAATTAGATTTTAGTGCGATTCGGAAAAATAGAACCTGCCTTGTTTTTATGAAATGATCCTCAAAAATCACGAAAATTTAAAATAATGGACTACGTATGCTCATATGTATCGATTAAATGCATGTTCTATACGTAATTTTTGACGAGGAAAAAAATAAGACAAACCTTATTACTCTATGACTAACCGTTCTCGAGATATTTGAGATTTTTGCATTATTGTTACGCCGCATTTGAAAATAATTTCCAGTTACCAAATAAGAACAAAAATTTAATTAAATTAATTCAGTGTTATTTCGTACAATTAAACTCAATTTAATGAATTATTAAAGAAATAGAGAGAAAATGAATTTGAGTCTGCATGTTTCTTTATTCAAATATTACAAGAAAAAATTTGAAAAATCGGTATCGTGGATTGAATTATTACAACTATAGCGTGTTCAGTTACCTTACACCTTTCTGGTAGGTCGGACGGTCTGGGTCTCAACAACAACTATAGCGTGTTACCACGTTGAAATGAGCAAAAATCGACTACAAAATGTTTTTTTTTTTAACACTTTACAACAAAGTTGAAAAGTGTTTATGACTTTGTTCATTCATTCTGTCTGTCTGTCTGTCTGTCTGTCTGTCTGTCTGTCCGTTAGCACGATAACTGCCGTAAAAATGAGTTTATCAAAATGAAATTTTAGTATGTTGTTCAGACGGTCTGTAGGACCTATGGGAATATAAATAAATAATATCACCCAATTAGTTTTTTATTGAACCCGGGTTGAAAAAATGAAATACATTGAACCCTATGGGACCTAATTTTTCAAACATTTTTTAAGTAAATTTAAAATTCACGAATTGTTTCGAAATTTTTAGGAAATATTCACATTATCCCATAGAATATATAAAAAAAAATTCAGTAAAATATGTTAAGTAGTTTTTTAATTAAAAAAATTATTTAATATAGGGAAAAAAACAAATTCAATTAAATTCTGACTTTGGGATATCTTCCAGAAAGAAAAGAGAGAGATATTATATAATAAATATATCTCCATTTGTTTAAACGTTTTGCATATGGGAGTGGCTTCATATTTTAAAATAAATTTGGTAGATAGCAATTTTTCATTTTTTTTTAAATTTTATATAACTCTTCATGATAAATTTAATTGATGGCATTTTAAATGCACTTTCCTACGTCCTAGAGAGTTAAAATTTGGTACACAGCTTAAATTTGTTGAACATTTTATTCGACAAAAATTTGATGGATCTTTAAATATAGATCATACATTTTTTTCGAAATGGCCTGAAAATAATCCCCGTTCACTTCTATAAATCATTGTTGTAATATTGTTAAAAATTCTGATGTGGACAGCACATGTCTTTCCCTGCAGACTCATATTCGTTCTCTTTATTTATTCAATGATAATTTGAGTTTATCTGCACAACATAAGTATTTTAAATGACATTGAATTTACACGTTAAACTTAAATTTGGTTCTCATTTGATAGCTGGACTTATTGTCAAAGGTGGCGTAGCGAAAACGCGAAAAAACTAGAATATCTCAAGAACGGCTAGTCCTAGAGTAATGGGGTTAGTCTTATTCTTTTTGTTGTCAAAAATCACATATAAAATAGGAATTTAATTGATATAATTGAGCACACGTAGTCTTTTATTTTTATATATAACGATTTTTGCTGGCCATTTCGCAAAAATAGCTCGTTCCTTTTTCCCGAATCGTAGTAGAATAACCTACAAATGATTTATATACAAAATTTTGTTAAATTTGGTATATAAATCACTTGTAGGTTATTGAAATATTATACACCAAATTTTGTTAAATTTGGTTCATTAGTTTTTAGCTAGAGTGGATAAAGGCAATTTCTGCGGCCATTTCGCAAAGAAGGCAGATTCTTTTATTACGAATCGTACTATAATCTAATGAACATCAGGATTTCCCACAAAAAACATACCTACCAAATTGTATGAAATTCGGTCCATTAGTTTTTCAATTAGAGTGGATGTAATATCCACACAGACACACAGAAACATACACAGATACACCCTTACACACACAGACGTCTGGGCGCGGTAGCCCATTGGTTAGCGCGCTGGAGTTGCGCTCGGTAGGCCCGGGTTCGATTCCAGCCACTGCCAAAACTGCCGCCGTGTTCACGCGGAGTACGATCACGTTAAACATGTGGGTCCGTAAGTCCTTCCGAGAGGTTGGTGGTAGGGGAAGGAGGGTACGGTCCCTGTGGATGCCTCCCCCACTGGGTTCCGGTCTAAATTGGGTGGCACTTCCCGACCGTCCAAAACAGTTACCTTACACCTTTCTGGTAGGTCGGACGGTCTCGGTTTCAACAACAACACACAGACGTCTTCCTAAAACTAGTTTTTTCGTGTTCTAGAAGTCCCAAAACGAGTAGATCCTTTGAAAATTCGAGTTCCGATCTTCGGCACGATTCCAATACTTTGAGTACATACACATACACATATATATTATCTGTGTATCTAAATTCCGTGCCTATGCAATTACAATAGTTGTGATTTTAAATGATCCCTAAACTTTTATTATTTCTTCAAGGAAGCCTAATTTTAACATATGCAGAATGCAAATATCTCAAGCGATTGTAAGAGGAATTACATAAGAATTGCTGAATTTTTTTCACACACAATTATTTAGCTCTGGAGTCTGGAATACAAGTTATATGAATGAAATATTCATTGATTTTGCATAAAGAATCAGATGATTTATATTTCGATACAGTTTTAAATATTTAAGTATAATAAATTACTGTAGTACTGTGATAATGTAAAAGATATTACCACTGAATGAATCACATTTTAGAAATTTTTAAATGAAATTACATTTCAGTTGGAAAGTGTTTCATAATCAATGCTTATGCATGATTGATCTTTCTTGTTAATATATAACATTGTTTTACACATTTAACCTTTTGCTTACGGGTGGGACAGAGTCCATCCCAAACGAAGAACCTCCCAAAAAGACAGGTATTTGACATACCCTATCCCAAACAATTCGCCCCCCCCCCCTTGCAGACATTGGCGTCCATGGAAATCGCGGGCAGAAGCATTGCACCTGCTCAGCAGGTGCAATGCTTCTGCCGTAAAAATGACTGCCGTAAAAATGAAAACTGCCGTAAAAATGACTTAATCAAAACGAAGTTTTAGTATGTTGTTCAGACGGTCTGTAGGACCAATGGGAATATGAATGAATAATATCACCCAATTAGTTTTGGATTGAACCCGGGTTGAAAAAATGAAATATATTGAACCCTATGGGACCTAATTTTTCAAATATTTTTTAAGCGAATTTAAAATTCACAAATTGCTTCGATAATTTTAGGTAATATTAAATTATTCCATAAAATATATAAAAAAATTTTTAGCAAAATATATTCAGTAGTTTTTTAAATAAAAATTAAAATAATAATTACACCTCTTATATGAAGCGATCACGTGACCATGATATGAAAAGATCACGTGACCCATTTCAAAATAAAGTATGCCATCCATCTTGTTTCAAAATCGTGATTTTTAAAGTTCTTTTTAATTCATATTGAGTGTTGTATTCGTCCTAAAACCGCTTTATTTTTGCTTAAATTCTGTGCATCTACATACTGAAACAACGCAATGACAATATATTTGAGTTTAAATGATCATCCAAATTTGATTATTTCTACAAAGCCTATTTTTCACTTATGTAAAATGTAAACAGCAAAATATGTAGGATGAGTTGTATAAGAATTGCTGTATTTTTTTAACGCAAAAGTATTTAGCTCATGGAGTCTGCATAGCTGATATGAATGAAATATTTATTGATTTTACAAAGAGAAGGACGATTTTTCTCGATGAAGTTTTAAGCATAGAGTTTAATTACTTGTAGCTCCATGGTCTTAAGTTTATAAATAAAATAAATTATTTTAGTACTGTGATGAATGAAATGATTGGGAAAATGTTATGAATGAAATGCTGCTTTTATAGAGAGAGCCAGGCGTGTTATTTTTTCTATGACGTCATTTGAATGAATGTCAGTTGTTTTCGATGAAGTTTTCAAAATATAATAAATTATTGTAGTATTATGATGATTTTAAAAATATTACCGAGGAATGTATCGCATTTTAGAGATGTTTAAACCAGACAATTTATATTTCAATGCCGTCATTTGAATGAAGTTCATTTTTTTTCGATGAAGGTTTAAGTTTTCAAATATAATAAATTAATGTAGTATTGTGATAAGTTTTAAAATATTACTTAGGAATGTATTGCATTTTAGAGATGTTTAAATAAAATTGCATTGAAGTTGGAAAGTGTTTCATAATCAATGCTTTAAGCATGATTGATCTTTCTTGTACTTCTTCTTCTTGTCGGGAAAAAAATTGGCGAGAATTTGAAAACTCTTAGAAAAATATATGTAAATATAGAATTGAAGCAATGGCAATTTACTATGAAGCTAATAAAGCTGAAGTCTCTTGCTCTATCGCAATAATAGGCCCCTCCAAAAATACAAACAGCTGAAGAAATTTAAGGGAAATCAGCATCTATAAATCTCTAATAAAAATATCTTTATAAATAAAATATCATCAAAATATTCACTTTTAAAACTGAATAATCAAGTAAAAGGAGCAAAACTAGGATAGTCAAAATTCTTCGAACATAAACATTTTTCTGTTAGTGAATTTAGCATTTACTTTCATTATTTCCTTAGCAGATTTTCTTCATATAGAATGTAGAAATTATGTATTAATAATACAAATGCATTTATTTTAACCTTCGGCGCAGCTCTTTCATTGATATCAATTTAAAGGATAAGAATAACAGAAAAATTAAAAAAAAATCTGATGTGGGCAGCACATGACTTTCGCAACAGACTCAAATTCATTTACTTTTTTTTTTTTTTTATAATTCATTGAGTTTAATTGCACAAAATATAACGAATAATTTTTTAAATGACGCTACATTTATAGTATTATCTTAAGTTTCGTTTTCATTTGGCAACTGAACGTATTTTCAGAGCCGACGGGGCAAAAATGCGAGAAAACTAAAATATCTCAAGAACGGTTAGATCTAGAGTGATGGGGTTGATTTTATCCTTTCTATCGTTAAAAATTACGTATAAAACGAGCATTTTATTGATACATTTTAGCATATTTAGTCTATTATTTTAGATTCTGACAAATTTTAGCAGGCTATTTCGCAAATAAAGGGCAGGATTTTTTTTCTTTCCGAATCATATCAAAATCAAATCAGAAGCAAGGTATCTATCCCACAGGTGATTTATCTACCCATTTTTTTTTCTTTTAAATTTGGTCAATTATTTTTTAGCTAAAGTGGATACATACATTACACAGACGTCACGCTAGAAATATTTTTTTTTGTTTCTATAGAAACGATTATTTTCGAAAATTACAAAATTTCTCGAAACGTGCAGATCCGTCGAAAACTCGAGATACGATTTTCGATGTATTATAAGAAAAGTATAAAAGGGGGCTCCCACCCTCAAAATTAATTACTATTAACCACTTCATTTCCAAAACCATGATGAAGTTATTTGCAGTATCGTTTAAAAGTAACTTTGCAGAGTTTTAAATATTTTACTAATTTATGTTATTTAAAATAAATCTTTCTCGTAACTTGAATTGTTCGAGTTATCATTAATGTATCTATTGCATAATGAAACATAGTACAGACGTCACAGGTTTAGGATATCCCACATATCTAACATAGGGACCCCAACCGAAATTTTAACGTAGGCCCTCAAAATTGAAGGTTCGTCACATAATTTGGGGAGCACATAACGGACTTATGAAAACACATGGAAAAGGTAAAGCATGAGATATATATTTTTGAAATTCAATATCAGGCTTCCATTGCGATGAATTTTGGCAAGAACGAATAGCACTAAATAACTGATCCGGTATCTTCTACCCTCCACTCGCTTCACATACTACCCTCCACTCGCTCCGCATGCTACCCCCCACTCGCTCCACATACTACCCTCCACATGTGGACAGCGCACATCTCCCGCTTAACGACCCACTACCTCTGTCTAGACAAACCACCAATTGCATGCGACCTCTTAGTGAAATGCATCTGTCGCACGAACAATGAAACTCACTACATTTTGAATCAAGAATATAAAAATTAATAATTCCAGCAAAGCGACAGGGTTAAAAAAAATATTTAATTTTTTGTAACATAAATTTCCAATATGGCAACATTTCGCAAAAGTTGCTAAGCTGGCTGACCAATTTCGCCAAATTTGTCACCAAGTGAGACAGACAGAGGAAAGGGCTTTTCTTATATAGTATGTCGTAATAAAAACAGAAAATATAGCAAGCCATATACAAAATAATTAAAAATATTCCGTCCAGTAATATCATCTCCTAGATGACACGACTAATTAAATTGGGATACTTTTTAAGAGATTTGGCTATTTTTATTGTTGTGACTGCTTTTCCTTTGAGATATTTGGCTACATTGCAACAGTGCTCAATGATATTAATAATTTTTTAGACATCCCAAATATGCATATAAAATATCGTCCACTAATGGAGAAAAATCATACCTCCTTGATATTGCTGTTGTGGAATTTGTTGCAAGCCGTTGCCACCTGGAAACAGGAAGCAAAATATAAATTACATTATTATGGGACTCGCTTTGCATTTTTCTTTCATAGTTGTATACGTAAGCATTGATGGGATTAAAAATTCTACGATCGATATTCAATGGATATACAGGGCGGTTTCAGGTGCAATGTCCGAAAGAAATATAGAATAAACCGGTTGGTCATAGAAGTGAAGTGAAATGGAAAAATAATCAACAAATAGAGAAAAATGTAGCTATGACACTTGCACTCCCGATGGGGCTTCTTTCGAATGGGGCAAGTTGATACTATGTATTAACTTTCCCCAATTATATCTAATTAATAATTTCCCTTTGTTATCATGGGAATGATTGGAATTGACTAGTCTTAAGGACGGTCCAAGGGAGAAATATTGAAAATGAAATTCGAAAAAGATTAAATATTAATAACCCCGAGTAATGCGTTATATGTACATATTTATTTTTTTTTACTATTTTTATTCTTATTAATATTTAAAATAATAATTTTAGTACTCCACGAAACATTACCTGATTACACTTTTTCATTATTGCAGTATCGATTTCCTTAGCAGTACTGTAACTATATGTCCCATCCTGTGGCAAGTACCTCAACTTGCCACTACGTGGGCGGGGAACCGAGAACGAGCCCGTCAAAGATACCGTACGCAAATGAAGTACGACATAACTAGGCTCCTAAATATACGAGCTGACATAACAGCGGCCATCTTGATTCCCAGATGAAGCGATGTCTCTTCATGACGAAAAAAGGGTTATTTTGTCGTAAATTTTTGAAAGCAGATCTCGTAAAAATCTCGTAATTTTTTGAAAGCAGAAGCACCTATTTTACAGCTAAATTGGGTATCAAATATCAGCTGTGCAACATGCGCGTGCCATTGAAATAGTACAGGCAGGCGATAACTGATTGGACCGGTTGGAGTCAAAACGGTGGTTGCGTCAGCCTGTATATTTAGAAGCCTTAGACGTAACATGATAGGCGTAACATAATTTGATAGACGAAAAGGTTCCGCAAAATGGAACTGTGTGCCGATTTTCAGCTTTTTACGTGTTGTGAGATCCGAGAACGAGCCCTCCAAAGATGTTGAACAAAAATCAGACAGAGAGATGTAGTGAAATTAATAGGGATTAGTGTAGGTAAAAATGGATCAGATTGCCCGATCTCCTCTAGTTAATGCATTACTTATTGAATAATCATGTGCAAAATAGACACGAACAAATCTTTAAAAAAAAAATCACGAACAATCTTTAAAGATCAGACAGGAACAATCTTTAAAAAAATTTCGAACAGATGCTTTTAAAACATGCTTTCCCGCCGAAATTTCGAATTCGAAAATATTTAGCCAAAAGCCTTGTATGACAAAATGAAATTAGTAATAGTAGAAAATGTATGAGTTTATGGTATTATTTATAAACATACAAGGAAAATATGTGGATAAAGTACTCCAAGTTTTGTATATAACATTTAAACGAACTAAAACATGCTTACCTTGTTGTGGGTAATTATTCATCATAGCTGGTAGCATTTGTACAAGGCTTCCTGAAACAAGAATAAGAAAGTTTAGGAAATAGAATGAAAGTTATGATATTTAATGAGTTAATAAAATTTCACTTTTAAAAAGTGGAAAATATTTATATAATTTAATTATATAATTTAATTGTATAATTTTTTTTTTCTCTGGCAGTGAAAGTATAATAAAATGTGATTTTATTACTTCTGAAAAGCAAAGTGGTATATAATATTATATTTTTCCGATGATCTGGAACCTGAGACGGATCAAATAAGATCAAACCTAGATTCTGGCTCGAATGGAAGTGCTCAATCATTTTGAGAAATGGTTTTGAATAGTTTGATTATTTCTTCGCATCTTCACTTTTTACTTTCCTTATATACATAATGTATAAGGAAAGTATTGTGACGGGGTCGAAAATTCGAATTCGAGTTTTCGACGGGAGAGCACGTTTCAAGCATCCCTAATCACGAATCAAACATTTTTGAAGTGATGTCTGTGTGTGTGTGTGTGTGTGAAAGTATGTGTGTGTGTGTGTGAAAGTATGTGTGTGTGTGTCTATGGAGACGATAACTGACGAACGAATGGACCGATTCGAACAAAATTTGGTACAAAAATCACAATCTGTAAACACTGGAAGTCTATTGTTTTTATATGCAATCGAATGTTCAGAACCCCCCTAAATTTTCGAATGAAAATTTAAAAAAATCGTCAAAAAATCAAAACCGCTAATAAAGTTACGTAAATAGATATTTCTTATGTAATTTTTCATTAGAAAACGATTGACATAAATTTTAGAACGTTAACATGAACCGTTCTCGAGATATTGTACATTTTTCAAAAAAATTATCAAAAAGTCATATAAAATTAAAAAAAAACTATTTCTTATTGAGAAACATGTTCACTTTTCATATGTAATACTATGCGATAAATTGGATGACATCATTCTCGTGGATCTAGCTCGTTCCATTCCTGAAAAAAGATGAGTAATACTTTTGTATTTGAACGCCAATAGTCATTTATCTGCTGTAAGAATAACATATTTCTTCGTCCATAACGCTTGGCGAGATTTTGGCGACGAATTTGGCGGAATGTCGCCAACTTGGCGACTTTTTGAAATGTTGCCAAATTAACGAAAATCTCGCTAAATGGATTAAAATGACACTAAATCAATGAAAATGACGACTATTGTCGAAAATTCAATATCTTGGAAAGAATATTAGTATCTACTATAAGAAAAACCTATTTTTTTACTGTAAAAGTAGTAAATTCATTACATGATATAAGGAAAGTCATGTGTGGTCCACATCAGATTTTTTTTTTTTAGATTTTTCACTTGGTTTCCAATCTGAAACAGATCGAAAGACGCCAAAACAAATATTCTGACTATAGTAGAAGTGATCTATAATTTTGATATGCCACTCACCAGTCAGTTCAATGCATATTATGTAAATAGCTAAACCATGGAGGTAAAGGACTCCCTACTGAGAAAACGCCAATCTCGTTTTAGACAATCATTCAGATGACGCTAGGGGTGGTCTTGCATTGCATGTATTTCTGTGGCGAAAGGCCTGAAAAATTTATTTAAACTGTCAATTTTGTAGAAAAAAAAATTATTAAAGCAACGTATTATTAAAGCAAGCCTTATAGAAATTTCTAACAGCTATAAAATCTTACTCATTGTTTATAGCTATCAATTTTAGTTTTTATGATATAACTATTATAAACTTGAAAAATGTAAAATTTTCACACTTCTTCAACACGACAAGACGATAACCCGAAAAATATAAGAGCGATTTTTTAAAAAATAAATATAAATGTAGAAACTGAATTTTCTCATACATATTTTTGTCGCTTACTATTAATATCTATCTTTTATAGTTTTGAAGATATTTCGACCGAAAATGAAATAAAGAATCGTTCGATCAGATATTTTTTAAGTTTAAAGAAACAATAGAGCTCTATCCAAAATTCCATTTATAACGCTTTCAAAGAGCTACAAATTCTTCCGTAATGTTCAAAGCTAGTTCTTTCAGTTTTTGAGATATAAGCATTACAAACTTGAAAAGTGGAAATTTTTCAATCTTCAACTTGACAAGACGATTATGGCAAGACTATAAAAGCTTTTTTCAATAAAAAATATTGATTCCGCCAGAGAAACTCCATAGATGTTATTCAAATCAAAATACTGATTCATTATACTTATAATTACGGAACCTTAATTTTAAAACACTGAAAAGTACATGTACTAAATACTACACCATGGAGGTAAAAGTAAAGAGTTACAACTTCATAGTAAGAAAGCGCCAATATCGTTTCAGACAACAATACAGGTGGCGCTGGGATAAGTTGAGTAGTCCTGCATTATCTGCTTTTCTATGGCGAAAGGCCTGAAATATTTCTTTAAACTGCCAATTTTGTAAAAATAAATTATTTGCGCAATGCAAAGTAGAACTGAAATAATAAAGAATATTCCTACGTATTCAAAATTATTTTACTTTCCAATTTATTTTTATCTCCATATATTCTGTACTTTATCTTACAACTATGAAAAAATACTGATTAATCATACTTATAATTAAGGAATCCTTAATTTAAAATTATCAAAAATGCATATACTAAATACTGCGCCTTTCTATAGTATCAACTAACAGTACCAGCTACTTTATTAATACTAGCGACACCTAGATATAATTCTCAAATCATTATGGCATTTTCAAGTGTTTCATCCATTGGAGTTTTATCCCCTCCTTTCTAACTGAATGTATTACGCCTTCCTGTTGTGTCAAATGAAAAAATCTGATGTAGGCAGCATATGACTTTCCTTATATAATGCAATGAATTTGCTACTTTTACAGTAAAAAAAATAGGTTATTCTTATAGTAGATACTTTTTCTTTCCAAGATATTGAATTTTCGACAATGAGTCGTCATTTTTATTGATTTAGCGTCATTTTTATCCATCTGGCGAGATTTTCGTTAATTCAGCAACATTTAAAAAAGTCGCCAAGTTGGCAACATTCCGCCAAATTCGTCGCCAAAATTTCGCCAAGCGTTATAGACGGAGAAATAAGTTATTCTCATAGCAGAGAAATGACTATTGGTGTTCAAATACAAAAGTATTACTCAAAGTATATTTTCTCATGAATGGAACGAGTTAGATCCACGAGAATGATGTCACCAAATATATCGCATGGTATTACATATGAAAAGTGAACATGTTTCGCGATAGTTAATATATTTTTTTTAATTTATGGGATCTTTTGATAAATTTATTTGAAAAAATGTGCAATATCTCAAGAACGGTTCGTGCCAGCGTTCTAAAGTTTTTGTCAATCGTTTTCTAAGGAAGAATTACATAAGAAATGTTTATTTGCATAAATGTATTAAAGGTTTTGATTTTTTTATGATTTTTCCAAAACTCTCACTCGAAACTTTAGGAGGTTCTAAATATTCGATTATGTTTAAAAACAATAGGCTTCCAGTATTCACGGATTGTAATTTTTGCATGAAATTTCATTCGAATCGGTAAAATCGTTCGTAAAATGTCGTCTCCACAGATTCACTGACACACACATGCACACACATATATCACCTCAAAATGTTCAATTCGTAATCAGGGATGCTTAAAACTTGCTCTCCCGTCGAAAACACGAATTCGAATTTTTGACCCCGTCACAATACTTTCCTTATACATTATACTATGTATATAAGGAAAGTAAAAAAAAGGGCACTTTACTAACACCAGCGACATCTAGATGTAATTCGCAATGTATTTTTAGGCATTTCATCCATAGGAGTTTTAACTCCATGGGCTAAACACTAGATCAACAATTGAAAACCTGCAGTGACGTCATGAAAATAAACCTTTTTGCTTCAACAATGGTTCGGTGGAGCATTTACAACTGGAAGCATTGTTTACAGCTAATTTATTGTTATTATCTTTTAATGCAGCAACAAAGGGGATGTATACTATTTGTATTGATTTCTTTTAATCCCTCAAACCAAATTTTTATTTGTTTGCTTTTTACTCTTCCGTAATCAATATCCAATAAATATAATAATGACATATGTAATAGCATATGGCGAGTTTAAAGACATGAAGTAATTTATTTAACGTCCATAAAAAATGCCTTTATTTACTGAGTTTTACGAGCAAGAAAGCCTTGTTTCTGAAATAGACAACTTCATAGAAGATCACACCGAAACGCGATTGCGGCCGGACGAAATCCGGCGCATCGTGTACTTGTACCAGCATCATAAAACGTTTTATGAAACTTCGAAAACCACTGCATTCTCGCGCAAAGTGCTGTACTTCATCGCCGAACGTATGTTTTTGTCTCGATTTCAAGAAAGTTCCTGTGTTGCGTTAGTCCTGCATTCTATATATGAAATAGACCACCACTTATCAAGCATAATGATACCAAGTGCGGAAAAGTTTCCCACCCTTGTGAATACGAATTTAGACGATCTGCTCGCGTACTTCCTTCACCACGCTTATCACCAGAAAGTTCTCTTTGGAGGCTATCGTCTGACCAGCACGGAAGTTTACGACTTCCAGCATTGGCAACACCCCCTCCATCTAGCAGCATCTTTGCCGCATCCATTGCTTCTTTACACTATGTTACGCTATGGTGCACTTTTATCGTACAATATGAATTATATGGATCGAGCGGCGAGGCGATTTAGGTACGGATGTAACGGTTTCTTGATACTACACTCTACTGTCAAATCCATTGTTCAAGTCAATCCGTTCCTCCTGCCATCTCAAGATCTGGAACTGGAACATTTGCAGAAAGACCGGTACTTGAAATCGGTAAACTGCTGCCAGTTGCTGCTGAGAGACTTCTCCTACTGGAAACCTAATTTCCTCAGAACTATCAGATTCGAACAAAAACGCCTCACAAAGCAATATATCGTCAGATTCATCCAGATGTTCAGTGCCAATATAGTGCCTAGTTTCAAAAACCATTTCATCGTTCCAATGAGCTTGAAGCAGTCCTGCAGACTCTCCATAAGAAAAATACTGAATGAAAAGTGGCTTCTACCTTTTGGTATTAATTCTCTAGATATCCCAGAATCACTGAAATATTACTTAGATTTAATCAATGATTGATGGGCTCTCGTTATTTCGATTAAATTTACTCAATGTGGAAATAAACTTCAATTCTATCAATTTTAATGTGATTCTATTTATACTTTCTTTGCATACAATAATACATGGTATACAGTGTATACGCCGCTTATAGTGTTTCACTGGTTACAAAAATCGTATCTTATAAGAATCGAAACTGAACAAACGTGCTTAAATTTAACTTTTGCAAAAATGCGCTTTGAAAAAACAATTTTGATGGTTGTAAAAGTATCGCAAACTGAAATCCTGGATTTCCGGGTTAAAATGAACCTATTGAATCATCACCCACATTTGTGATCTAATAAAACCACGTGTGTTTAAAATTTACTAATAGACACGTTACAGTATGAATTTGCTTGAAATTTGCTATTATACCCTTATGAAATTCCCATAAAATCATTTCATTTTTCACAAAATAATTCGTTTTTTTTTTTCTTTTCCTCCAAAATTAGAGTTTTTCTCCCAAAAATGACACTTTTTGTAAAACAAACTGAACAGAGCCCCAAAAAATAATCCAATATTTTGCTGATTTATACTGTATAAAAATTGCTTCCATATTTTTATTGGTACAATACAAATATCATTTAATTAAAGAGTAATATATACATAATTTCTTTGAATCACTTGCTTGGTAAGAATTTTCATCTATGGTTCATGTTCATATTCTGTTTTACTTATATGGGTAATTGTCCTGTCTCCGGCTCTGACTCACTGGACGGGTCTGGGAGGGTTGCTGTGAACATATGTTCTGCCTCATAGGTTGTATTTCGTCATGCTCATTCCGATGCTTCTCTTTATTTTTCATACTTTTGCGGTTGATTGCACTTACACGTGATGAAAGAAGAAAGGTTCCTGCCTCATGGTAATACTGGATTTCCTAATTTTTCTTATCTTCAATTTTTCATCTTTTGATGCCTGTAGTCTGAGTTTGGACATTTATGTTAATGTACTATTACACATTCTGAAACAGGCACTTGTTTGGATTAATTAGAATTAAATACTCAGACCTGAAGATGAATTTAATTCTGGTTAATCTTCGAATTTGTGTCGGTACTGTTCTTTTCTATTATCGACATTATGGCCGTGGTTTTGGTTCTAAGGTGATGTTAATATTTTACGATTACTTGAATTGATTATTTTTATTATTACATTTTTCTAATATATATATATATATATATATATATATATATATATATATATATATATATATATATAATAAAAATAGTTTTACGATCCAATGATGGAATGGAGAGAGGTTGCAACTCAAAAAACCCCAACATTTAAAAATGCCTAACTAATAAAAAGTATCAAACAGTGAATCATCAGTCATGTGGAATATGAAAGGCCAACCTCTAGTTATCAAGCTGAAGACAAACAACAAACAACAATGGAAAGGAATCGACAAAAGAAAATCAAATAAAATCCGAGCATTAAAGATTTACACGTGGACAAGCCCTAGGCCTAACATGAATTTTTCATTTCGATAAAACTCTTCGTCAAGTCCAAGTATTTCATCAAAATGAACACAAAACGCATGTTTCTGATGTCAGTGATAGATTAGATCTATAAACACACACACAAATACACACACACACACACACACATATATATATATATGTGTGTGTGTGTGTGTCGAAAGCCCAGACCATTCGGCTCGTCCAAGGACTTAGAGCAGCAAGTTGAATGGCCGGGTGTGTGTGTGTGTAAAATATTTAAAGTTATAAGGTTTTAGTAAAATGCACTAAAAAGTTTAAAAAAAAAAAAAAAAAAAAAAAAAAAATTTTAGCTATCACTACAATCTTGGTCATATGTGACTAAAAATAAAATCGTAGGATGTCAATGAAAAAAACTGTATTGGTTTGAAAGGGCATATTACTCGTATTTAGTAAAGGATAGAGATGTAGGTCGGGAAAATTTCCGGAAATAGGAAATTTTTCCTCTGTGTTTTCCCCGAAAATTTTCCACTTTTTTTTTTTTCTTTTTAATTTATTTGAAAATAGAAATGTAATACTCTTTCCAAACTGTATTTCTGAAAAACAAGTAGCTTTATAAACAGTTTTTAGTCATTGAGTTTTCTAATTTCGAAAAGGAAAATGAAGGAGGATGGAAGACCTATGTGTGCATGTACGCTTTATTTTATACAAAAGAAATCAAAAGAGCACAAGTGACATTTTTCTCATTCTCAGAAAAAAAAAACAAAGTTTTAAGATGCCTATTATTTCAGAGTTTAGTAAATTTTTTAGTGCCTATTATTAAGGTTTTAGTAAAATGCACTAAAAAGTAAAAAAAAAATAATTTTTAGCTATCACTACAATCTTGGTCATATGTGACTAAAAATAAAATCGTAGGATGTCAATGAAAAAACTGTATTGGTTTGAAAGGGCATATTACTCGTATTTAGTAAAGGATAGAGATGTAGGTCGGGAAAATTTCCGGAAATAGGAAATTTTTCCTCTGTGTTTTCCCCGAAAATTTTCCACTTTTTTTTCTTTTTAATTTATTTGAAAATAGAAATGTAATACTCTTTCCAAACTGTATTTCTGAAAAACAAGTAGCTTTATAAACAGTTTTTAGTCATTGAGTTTTCTAATTTCGAAAAGGAAAATGAAGGAGGATGGAAGACCTATGTGTGCATGTACGCTTTATTTTATACAAAAGAAATCAAAAGAGCACAAGTGACATTTTTCTCATTCTCAGAAAAAAAAAACAAAGTTTTAAGATGCCTATTATTTCAGAAATTAATTCTCAATTTATAAAAATATTAAAAAGTGGAATATTTTCGAAATTTCTAAGAAAAAATGCTTTAATAGCACTAAATACATGCTTAACTCATTTAATTACAAGCAGATAATTTCCAAACAATTTTTAATATTATATAAAATAACTTATTTTTAAAAGTGCTTAGTTATAAGCATTTTTTAAATTTATTTTTGTTGTATAATACGTTTATATATATTTAATAATTTATTTCTATACCTATAATAAACTAGAATTTTTTTGTTATTTTTTAAGAAGAGGGCAGAATGTTTTCCTTGGAATTATCAGTAGGCATTGAAAGAAATGAAATAATATATTTAATGCATTTTTTAATTATAAACAGATTATAATTTTATTTTTTAGAATATTATACTTTATAACCTACTTTTTATACCTATAAGAAACAGTAAATTACTTATGATTCTGATAAAGTTTAACAATTTTTAACTAATTCGTGCACTGCCTTAAAATTAGAATTTTGAAGATAAAAAAACATTAATATAGATAAAATAGAATTTTTTTTATAAGTTTTCAAAATCAAGTGTATTTCAGGAAAATAATAAATTGTAGCTGCTAAATGCAGCATACAGATATAAGAGATTTTCATGTATAGAATTTTTTATATATTTCTAGATTTAAACCATTTTTAGACTTCTTATATAACATATGTTTGACTGTAGCTGTAATATGAGAATAAATACTTTTAAAAGTCCCTGAACATATTATTCCTGCTGAAATGTAATATAGAGAATAATTTCAAAATTTCCTGTGAAAATTTTCCGGAAAATCCACATTTTTAGTAAAGGGTAATACTGAACATCTTTTGAAATGAAATTAATCTAGGCAATTGTTAGCATATTTATATATGCATATATTTTTTAACTACACTGTAAAACATTCTGCAACCTTTTTTACTCATTTACTTCAGCTTCTTTGTTGATAATTTCGGCAAACTATCAGAAAAGTCACAATTACATGAGTTTTTAGTTTTTATATATTTCTAGATTTAAACCATTTTTAGACTTCTTATATAATATATGTTTGACTGTAGCTGTAATATGAGAATAAATACTTTTAAAAGTCCCTGAACATATTATTCCTGCTGAAATGTATATATATATATATATATATATATATATATATATATATATCATAACTATCAGGAACCTTCTCCCCATTACGGATAGCTAATTCCCCTGAAATTTTAGTAATATGCTTGCGAATGCTTCACAGTGTATATATAAATCGATGTATTTAATTCTTTATTTTCAAAGACGTCTTTGGATTGCAAATTTGATTCGCCAATTACAGATATTTATGTTTTATTACGTTATGTGATCTGTGAGATAGTTAATCTTTAAACCGAAAGGCCTAACTAATTTAACTATAATTGTGCAGCCGATCCATAGAAGCAACTACACTCAACTTGTCACTAGGCAAGTTGCAGAGTCCACTTCAAAGATAAGAACTTGCAATTTCGTCCCAGTTGCTCAACGGTAGAGTGTCAGCTGTCCAATTCGGAGATCCAGGGTTCGATACCCGGTTGGGGCAGCAAGGCTCTTTACAATGGCGCCCGAATAAACCAACACTGCAGGTTAGTGCAAAAGTATCGGAGGTCTGAAAGCGACCCTAGTACGACTAGTACGGATTCAGTGGACTTTGGAAGATTGAGCTCCAATTTCAAATTGAGAGGATAAAGACCACGTAGGATACTGACCTGGGTATAAAGGAGGCTAACTTGGGGTAAAAATAGCAAGAGGCGCTCAGTCGGATTGGCAGTTGCCCGCCAATTTGACATTAAGAGTCATCAGTAAATTTTCTGCCCTATCCGCGCTTTTTTAACTTTCGCGGCTCGCATATTTCGCCGAAATTCTGCTCAAACAGTTGCGAAATATTTTCTGAAAGATAAAATGCAATGCTTGAATTATATTAAAACTAAATTTAATGCCCCCAAAAACATAGAATATATTTTTTGTTTTAATCCAAAATATTTTTGGTGCTGCCATCTGTTGTAATTTAATTTATACCGATTATTTTTATTTTTTAATGAACATTTTAAAATATCTATTCCTTCTAATACAGTGTTAAATACAACAGATCATATATAATAATGCCACAATCACGAAAAGGTAATTTATCATTCTATAAATTTGATAAGGGATCTAAATGTACATCACTGAGGACTGCAGTTTTGATTTCAAGTTCCTTTGTCTTCAAGTCCAAGTTCAATTACGTTTCCATGATTATGGCATTATATATGATCTGTTGTTGTATTTAATAGCGTATTAGAAGGAATAGACATTTAAAAATGTTCATTAAAAAATAAAAATAGTCGGTATCAATTAAATTACGACGACAGATGGCAGCACCAAAAATATTTTAAATTAAAATAAAACATATATTCTATGTTTTATTGGGTATTAAATTTAGTTTTAACATAATCTAAGCATAGCATTTTATCTATAAGAAAATATTTCGCAACGGTTTGAGCAGAATTTCGGCGAAATATGTGTGCCGCGAAAGTTAACAAAAAGCGGATAGGGCAGAAAATTTACTGACGCTCACAGGGTAGAGAATGCAGAGTCCACTTCAAAGATAAGAACTTGCAATTTCTTCTCAGTAGCTCAACGGTAGAGAGTCGGCTGGCCAATTCGGAGATCGGTTCCGGGTTCGATTCCCGGTTGGGGCAGCAAGGCTCTTTACAAAGCATCAACTGCGATTGGATACAAGCAACACGTTACAAATATACTCCTCATTTATAAAAGGAAGACAGTTCGACATGAAGTGA
This sequence comes from Amaurobius ferox, assembly GCA_951213105.1. NCBI lineage: Eukaryota > Metazoa > Arthropoda > Arachnida > Araneae > Amaurobiidae > Amaurobius > Amaurobius ferox. Next base: position 124,662,147 of record OX578150.1, on the reverse strand, counting down.
TTTATTTATATTCCTAGTAGTCCCAGTTTAGCTAGATTTAGTTAGTATTTTCTGAATGCTAACAATAATGGAATCGTAAACCAAAATTGTCACAGAGAAATTTAAATGAACTGAATATAATTATTCTTCTATATGTCATTTCTGTGTTATCACTTCTTTCATTTCTTAAAATTCTGTTGTTGTTCAAACACATCTTTTTTATAGGCTTTTATGTTTAGTCACATATGACCAACAATGTTGTTATATTTTACATTTTAGTGCATTTTACTAAAACCGTATAACTTAAAACTGTATTTTATTTTATACATTTTAATCTACAGCGATTTTGCAATTATTTATTTTTTATTTCTCACTCTAATCCGGAGCGGGGGGGGGGGGACAGAATACACGGTTGGAGATCAACTGAAATTTGATAAAATATTATATTGTCACAGCAAATACATATGTGTTGTTGTTGTTGAAACCCAGACCGTCCGACCTACCAGAAATGTGTAAGGTAACTGTTTGGACGGTCGGGAAGTGCCACCCAATTTAGACCGGAACCCAGTGGGGGAGGCATCCACAGGGACCGTACCCTCCTTCCCCTACCACCAACCTCTCGGAAGGACTTTCGGACCCACATGTTTAACGTGATCGTACTCCGCATGAACACGGCGGCAGTTTTGGCAGTGGCTGGAATCGAACCCGGGCCTACCGAGTGCAACTCCAGCGCGCTAACCAATGGGCTACCGCGCCCCAAAATACATATGTGTGTAAAGTTTCAAGAAATCGACTTCGTAGAAATGGGTCATGAATTGATTTTAAGATTTCATCTAAACAAACAAATAGAAAATTAACTTATATAAAACCGTGTATAAACTTGAACAACGTAATTAAGCGCAAATGAAGAAACAATAGTGGTTCATTTCGTCGTTTGACGAAAATAACGTTTATGGTCGGGATATTCGGCTGAAATCAGAGCGTTATAAATAATGCAAACACATAGGAAGTTTATATCTCCGAACTTAATTGATACATATATAAACAATTTATATTTATTTGTCAGACATGTGCTATTATTTATGAATATACAAAAATATTTTATATATTTTAATATTTTGAGCAATGTTTTACGAAAAGTTTTTGTTTCACTTCGCTTATCTTCACTCGAAATTTCAAAATATCTTCTAAAGCATAAAAGATGGATATAAAAAGTAAGCTACAAAATTGTTTAGTCGGGATACAAAATTATGTTTGCTAAGAACGCCAATGACCGCCAAATTATGGTCCAAGGGTGGTAGAGGGACGATCAGTTAATCATTTTTTCGTTCGTATAAAACTTTCTTACCTGCACAGACCGTGTTCTGCGGAAAAGTGCAGGTCATGGACATCACATCGAACTTTTGACCAGGCGGACAGTACTTCTGTATGGGTACTCCGTCGATGCACTTGAAGTAACACTTGCAGTTGGCGACGTTAGGGTAGAGTCCATTGTGGGTCGGGCAGTACTGACAGTTGCCCTCTTCCACGGCTATCATGGATGAGACTAGGAGCCATAGGAGCTTTAGGGCTGGGTTGTTGCCAGGAGGGCCTTTTGGCGGTTTCGGTTTAGGACTAGCAGTACTTCCAATCTTAATATCTGAAAAAAAAGGTGAAAAAATAAGTACTGCTGATGAAAAACAGATATATATATATATATATATATATATTAGAAAAATGTAATAATAAAAACAATTAATTCGAGTAAACGTAAAATATTAATATCACCATAGAAGCAAAAACACGGCCATAATGTCGATAATAGAAAAGAACAGCACGGGCCCAAATTCGAAGTTTAATCAAAATTAAATTCATCTTCAGGTCTGAGTATTTAATTCTAATTAACCCAAACAAATGCCTGTTTCAGATTGAGCAATAGTACATTACTATAAATACTC